>CM039505.1:3769882-4978249 GCA_022432975.1 Begonia masoniana | reverse complement strand
AAAAAAAAAACCGACCCGATTCGGGGTGAGAAGAGCCTCGACTCCGGACATTTATCCAAACGTGACATATTTTTGTTTTTTGAACTTTTAAAACATTACATAGAGTATACAACTTTCTGGAATTGAAAATGGAGGACACACATTAAAACCTGGGTGACAATTAAAATGGAACTACAGAAAGAAAGACAGAAGAAAACAGTGAGACAGATACCTTCCTGGAGGTTTTGAAACGAAACGCAGAATAGAACGACAGACCATATAGTGGAAGACTCTAGTCAAATGGGAAACACTAAACTGGCAAGGAGTGGGAGGGCTACAGTGGAGCCAGGAGCTGTGGACGACAGACGTGCCGATCTGTGGACAACAGAAGTGCAGATCTGTGGACAACTGAAATGCAGGAAGCTGGGACGATCGAAGTGCAGAAGCTTGGATGATAGAAGTGCAACGCTATGGACGATAGAAGTACGGAAGATGTGGACGATAGAAGGCAGAAGGGTGGACGATCAGAAGTGCCGAGCTGTGACAACTGACGGGTAGAAGCTGGGACGCTTGAAGGCAGAGCTGTGGCGACAGAAGTGAGAGATTGTGGACACGGAATGCAGAATCTGTGGACAACTGAAAAGCAGAAGCTGTGACGATAGAAGTGCAAGAAGCTTTGGAAGACTGAAGTGCAGAAGCTGTGGACGCTGAATGCAAGAACCCTGTGACACTGAAGTTGCAGAAGCTGTGGACGCTAGAAGGCAGAAGGCGTGGACGACTGTTTTTCAGAAGGCGTGACGGACTGTTTTAAAAGGCAAGATGGACAACTGTTTTTAAAAGGCCTAATGGATGATTTTTTAAAGGCAAAATGGACAACTGTTTTTTAAAAACAAATGGACGACTGTTTTTAAAAAAGGCAAAATGGACAACTGTTTTTTAATAGCAGAATGGACAACATGTTTTTAAGGGCAGAATGACGACTGTTTAGGCAAAATGGACAACTGTTTTAAAATAGGAGAATATAGACGACTGTTTTCACAAGAAATAACATAAAAACAAAGGCATGAAAATAAGGCATAAAGTTTCAACCATTCAAACCGAAGTTGTAAAACATACTTGACAACATGCCAAGATTCAAGAAATGAGTCACCATGTGACAAATTTCTGATTTTTTTTCATTAAATAGATCCACGTACAACGTGAGTATCATCCACAATAGTAAAGAAACACGGAGCCATTTTATTGATAGGTAATGGAGAAAGCACCCCAAATGCCAACGTGATTATTCAAAACAATGAGAAGATAGTAGATAAACTCTTAGGAAAAGGAACCAGGCTGTTTTGCTTGTGTTTGGCAAATCCACAACCCCCCAAAAATTTTTATTGGAACAATATTGAGAATGTACTAAGGAGGAAAAATTAACACGAGCTGTGATGGATGGCCAAGACGAGCATGCCAACATCAAATTATACCAATTTGAAGAGAAAAAGGACTGAGAAACTAGAGGATGCATCAAGGTAGAAGAGTCCTGGCAGAGCAATACCCCGACCAATCGTCTTCGTCGTTATGTGGTCCTAAAATGGTAACCAGAGAAGAGAAAGATACATCACATTAATTATTTTGTCAATTGTGAGATAGATACCAGATTGTATTTGAGATAGAATATAAAAAACTGTAAATGCAAGAATTCATAGGGTTGGATGGAGTTTTTGGCAAGTTATTATAAAAATCTCTTTTATTCAAGTGGTGATTTATGACTTGACAATCAAGAAACCGCCCAATCCGATTATGGGAAGATATTAATGACGTAATAATGATATTCTAATGGAAGAGAAAAATAAGGAAACAACATTAGTTGGAAAGATATTGATAGGTAGTGCACTTGGTTTTTGAAAAATGTTATTTGAAAGCCGATTTGTTATAGATTTGACATGGATTGCTGGCTCTCTGACTGCCCATGTTTTATGGATGCGTTCCTGAATTTTTGGGCCTAAAATCCTATGCTGTTATGGAAACTTTCCTAAAGTGCATATGAGGTTCCATAACCGAATTTGTTAAGATTGTGTTTCCTTAGTCCATGCGGCGTAAAATCCGATTTGGTCAACTGAATGAATTAAAGATATGGAAGCTACCAATATCTTTAAAGGCCTTCGTTTTTTCTGAAGAAGGTTGCTGAAGCATCTTATGATAGCGCAAGTTTTTTATTTTCCGAGCGATTTTATCTATACCGAACGTTTGCCGTGTATTCTGCAATAGGTTATCTTTCATTCACGCCTCGGTGAGTCGTCGGTGATTGTTTCTTCAGCAACGACGGAGTATTGATTTACACGAGAGAGATTTTCTTCGTTTTCCCTAGCCCTTCGGTTTTTCTTTCACAGCCCTAACGTTTCTGCTAGTTGGGTTTGTGATTGTGTTTGCCCTCGACTTACTGTGATTTCTTGTTTTATTGAGTGTGTGTTTGTTTTGTATCGATTCCGCAGAAACTTCGATCTGGTGTTCCAGGAGGTTTCACAGAGGCACCTTTCCGTGTCTTCTCGAATCTCTGTCTCGGGAGGAGACAGCATCCTAACTCGTGAGTAGTTCTTTTTCTTAGACAAGGGGACTTGTCGTTCGTGATTCGTGGGCGAGGGGATACTTGCCATAACACGTGTTTTCGGAGAACCAACACCGAGGGGATCTTGTTGTTATCTAATCTCCGGGAGAGGTCGTTCTAACGTCGAGGGGATCTCGCAAAAACGTTCTCGTTGAGAAGTTAGCTAGAGCGGCGCAAAGATAAGAGGAGTCTTTATTTTGTATAGTCCGAGTTTTTCTTGTAACTTTGTTAACTCAAGGAAAAGTTTTTATATCTGGGGCCTGGCCAGCTACCGTGGCTTGTTGCCGAACGGCGTTACCCACCTCTTGTGTCATTTATTTCCGCACTTTTTATATCGTTCAATCGTTACTTTAACATCGGTGTCACACAGGATCCTTTGTGCATCACTGACTGATCTAAACTCATTGGTATCAAGCGGATCGCTTCTGTTTCTTAGCTGATCCTAGGGACAAGATCGTAGTTCGTGTGCGGTGGCTCAGCAAGAATGAGTTCTACAATGCGTCACCCCCCGCCATTATTGGATGGGCATTAATTATGCGGATTTGAAGGCAAGGATGAGAGCTTCTCAGCAAAGCCATTGAAATGAGAGGCTTGGAGATCTATTCTTACAGGTTGGAACCCTCCTACACTTAACGATAAGTGATATTTTTCTCCTAAGCCGGAAGTAGATTGTACGACAAATGTGGATGCCCTTGGCAAATAAAATTCAAAAGGCCTTTAATATCTATTTTCACTGGCGTTGATACCCGTCACTTCAGACTTATCTCAACATGTGCATCCGCAAAGAGAGCATGGGAAATTCTTCAAACTACTATGAGGGACATCATCGGTAAAGTTGTCCTAAAATTCAAATGCTACCACCACTCCGGTTTGAGATGCGGAAAATGCGGAAGATGAGACCATTTGGGATTCAACTCAAACTTTGTTGACCTAGCTAATGAGCTTTTGCTCGCGGAGAGGTGTTTCCGCAGAAACGCTTTACGAAAAACCACTCCGATCTTTACCACAAAGATTTGCTTATAAAGTCACTGCCTAGAAGAAGCTAAAGATGTGTCAAAAATGAAGCTAAGGAGTTAATGGGATCTCTCCAGAACTTTTGAAAATGAATATTGGAGGCGAGACCGAAAAAAAAAGCAAGGGAGTTGCTTTAAAATCAGAGGTCAAAATCACAGCAAACCATGATGAAGATGAACTTGAAGAAATCTCTAGCCCTGCTCCTCGAAGAATTTCCGCAGAAGTTATGAAGCGATTCGGAAGGAATCACGCGGTGTCAAGCAGGGTGTCACACAACTTCCAAAATGGTTTCTTTCAATCACACGAGCATAGAGAAGCACCTAATGGGTCTGATCAATCATTAAGAATAAAGTATTCGTGCAGATCCTGTGAAGATTTGGGCCATACAGTCAGAATGTGCAACACCTTGAAGAAAAAGAAGACTTCTTTGGAATGCAACCTGAGTGAGGTGAGTCTGAAAACAAGATGAATTTTCAGCATCATTTATCGCTTGCTGGCACAATAGAATGTGAAACAAATGACATGTTATACAGGTTTGTCCACAGACGATATTCTAGTAATAGTTATAAGAGAAGAACATTCCACAGAAGAAGATCTTATTGGAGATATGTTTTTTTCTGCATGAGAACTGGGACGACTTTGTTCAGTAAATCCGCTTCTACACGCCAAATTAGACATGTGAAGTGAGAAGACAATCTTCAAAATGGTATTGATTATTGGAGACAAAGCCTGAGCAAGGTCCATGATGAACTATGATCTACCCATGAATAGCCTCATAAAAAAGAATGTCAAAATGCTGACTTCGTTTCTTTAATCTCGATGAGATTTTAAATGTTCGTCAATCGCGTAAATCGTTTGGAAACTGGGATTCAAAGGTGAAAGTCAGTTTTCAAAACGTTGCAGTAAGGAAAATCGCTTTGTGATGAGTTCGTCAAGGGAACTCATTGTCACGCCTGTCCCCGCAGGTGTCACAGGGCTTTGATCACAAAGGAAAGCAGTTGCAAACGGAATGCCAAGAATGACAGAAAATCGAATTCTTATACTTCTATCATGCCTCAAGCATAAGTAACAAGTATTTTTCTGTATGTCCATTATTTCCACGTCGTGGTCAGATTCGTTCTACATGCTTCAACTATCTTGCGATCCAACTTGGTACTTTTTTAGAAATACGCTTCCTACAGATTCCCTATCAGAAATGGGTGAAGAAACGAAACTTCTTCTTTCTACAGATTCCCTTATCATAAATGTGTGCAGAAATCACATTTAAAAGTGCAATGTTACACATCTCTCCTAAAGCGATCGGAACAATGCATGGTATTTTGATAGCGCTGTTCTAGACATATGACAGGTGACGAGAGATATTTAAGGATATGTCCTGCATTCCGTGGGAAACGTTACCGTCGCAATGGTGTCTCAGCAAATGTCATTGTCAGGGGAACGTTGAATGTCCCTGTTCTACCAAAGTTGATTGATGTCTTAATGGTAAATGGTTTGAATTCCAACTAATCTATTAGCCGCCCCTTTCCCCTTCGATCATATCGAATGTGCAATTTTACGAAAGAAAGATGTGGTTTGTGTCCGATCAAAACAAAGATTGTGTATTGAAGGTTAATCATCGACAATTGTTATCCTTATTTATTCTCATCTACCTGCCCTTCGGTCGAGTATGCAGACACGATTTTATGGCATAGAAAGTTGGTTGGGACCTGTTAATTTCAGAATGCTGGAGAAGCTTATTTTCGAAGGTGCTGTTCGGGAATTCCGGAATTAAAATTTGATGAGACAATTATGCGTACCATGTCCACTCGAAAGCAAACGAAGGTCTCCACCCGGTGTCCACATGGTTCCCCAAACTACCCCGGTTCTTTGAATTCCTACACATGGACTAAGGGGGCCGATGCCTGTTGAAAGTATTGAGGGAAAACGGTACGTAGTCTTTACTGTTGATGATTTTCACGCTAGACATGGGGAGTTTCTAATAGAAAGAAGTCCAACACCCGTTCAAAGTTGTCAAGTAATGGAAGTTACAAAAGTCCAACTACAAACTCGAGATACTCGTTTTTTGAAATTATTCGTATCCGCAGTGACCATAAGGAAAAGATTTTGAAAACTCGATTTCTCGGATTTCTGTAGCATTTCGGAATCGCTCATGACTTTTTCGGCACCAAGAATCCTCACCAAACGTAGTCGTTGAACCGGAAAAAATCGTACATTGCAGCGATTACTCGATTAATGCTACATTAATAGCTGTTCCTCAAAAATTCTGGACTGAAGCTATGAATGAGCAGCTTGTTATACCATTAATTCGGGTGCATCTTCGTGGCAAACTTGCTATGACACCCCTATGAGATAAATGGAACGGGAAAACTCAAATCTTCGTCCTTATTTTCATCCGTTGTGGCAGCCTCTGCTTGGTGTTTGAATGACAGGGACATCGTGACACTTGATCCCAAGAGTGATTGAGGCAATCTTTTCCTCGGTTAATGCTCAAATAGTCAGTGGCCCGATCGGTTTCACAACAAAGACTCGAACTGTCATCGATCTGCAAATGTTCACGTGGACGACTCTCTCTCTGACACAACTCATATCCAAAAGATGATGCATAACCAATTTTAATAATGAAGGCACTAGTGTCCACCCTGTTGCCACAGAGGGTTTCTCGGCGTGTCCAATCAACCGAGAACTGTTTGAATGACGGAGACTGATCACACACCACAGACCCATCCTCCTTTTTCAGAAGAATCATCCTACAGTTGAGATTATGGTGGCCTGAATTAGATGTGTATATAACGAACTAGAGATAAGCCGAAATGATTATCGTGACATGATCCAAATGGCAATCTTTACCTCAACGCTCGATGCCCAAAGAATGTGAAGACATTGCTAGAAGTACTGGAAGTGCTATGCAAGAAGAACTCAACCAATCTCCCGAAATCAGTTTGGGCTTCGTACCGTGTCCTCCCGATGTGAATGTTTATTGGTAACTAAGTGGATCTACAAAAAACAAAACCGATGAGCATGTAACATATTACTCGCAACAAGCTCGGGCTAGTGGCTCAAGGGTATTCTCAATTGGGATTACTTTGATGAACAATTTGCTCCGTTGCTCGGCTTGAATCGATTCGACTTTTGTTGGCTTCGCTGTGGTATGCGGTTTACATTAGCTCAAATGGAGTGAACAGCGCGTTTCGCAATGGTTTCTTAATGAAGAGGTTTATGTGCTCAACAAAGGTTTTGAAGACCCTCATCATCCCGATACGTTTAGAAGTTGAAGAGGCGTTATAATGGGCGTAAAGACAGCCCTCGTGCATGGTATGAACTCCCCTCAATCTATTAACCACAAGGGATATGAGCTGGGGAGTAGATAACCCTTTTGTTTCGGCCGGACAAGGTCATTTTTACTTGCTCAATATAGGTTGACGACATAGTGTTTGGCTCGTGTCACATGTGTATGGTGTAATCATTTGTTGCTCAATTGACCGGTGACTTCGGATGAGTGGGTTGAGAATCTCACTTATTTTCTTGGGCTTCAAATCAGCAAGAAAAGCATGGTATTTTTTATATCTCACGCCAAATAAATGCCAGACTTTTTGAAGAAGTTAAGCTTGAGAATCAAGCCGTTAGAACCACCCCTTGTGACACCAGTAAAATCCTCTAAAGATTAAAAGGGAGTTGCTGTTGAATTCGACGTTTATAAACAGAAGCTATTTGAATCCTATTATATCTTCTACTGCCAGCCGACCAGTTATTTGCTATAGCGTGGGTTTTAATGCGCGTCGATTCAATCAAATCCGCAAGGAGTCCGCATCAGTATCTAAACGAATTCTAAAATATGTCGTTGGAACAACTATTATGGCATCTGGTATTCTTTTATTCTATGCAATCTGGTGGGGTTTTGGTGACCTGACTGGGCAGGAAGCTCCGATGCCGAAAAAGCACTTCGGGGGGATGTTTTTATGTTGGCACAACTTGGTGTCATGGTTTAGCAAGAAAACAGAATGCCCATTTCCTATCGTACAAGCTGATGCAGAGTATATAGCAGCAGGTACAGCTTTACGCAACTTTTGTGGATGAAACATGATGAAAGACCTATGGGTCACACAGGGTGTTATGACCCTTTAATTGTCGATAATTTGAGCGCTATCAATATTTCGAAAAAATCCGGGTTCACAGCATTTCACGTACCAAGCATCTTGACATACGACATCATTTTATTCGATCTTTATTGGATGACAACATTTTAATTTGGAGATTGGTGACCGAACAGCAATTGCCCGATATTTCCACCAAGGCGTTGGATGGGTTAAGGTTTGGAAGAGCGAGGTCTGCCCTAGGCCTTTTGTGTTATGTAAGTTTATTTTATTTGCTTTATTTAGTTAAAAAAAAAAAAAAAAACAAAAAACTCGACTTGCGTTTGGCGTTTGTGTTTTGTGCAATCTATTGGGTTATTGCTCATCTTGCTGAAATAATCATTCTGGAGATTCTGCTATTATGGGAGCAAACGTATGTGACTTGCCCAAATTGACTATTTCTTGAAAATTGGAGGTCTATTTCTAAGGAAGTTTGGAGCATGTTATTATATTGGGTATTTCCCAACTTGCAAAGATTTGAATTATCTTCAAGATTTATTCTAATGTGTAGGAGGGAAATCAAGCATAGGCTCCACGACTTTGGCAAGTGCTCGGGGTTAATTTTTTGAATGGGTTCCTGAGGATGTTCCAGCAGGTGGGCAAGAAGTGCTAAATGGACATTACAGCAATATGGTTGTCTTCTGAATATTTTCTGTGATGCTTATGGTACGCGTAACTTACTCTTCTGGATCTACGATATGATTTATTTTGGCTGACTCTATTGGCTCTGTGGATATTATCTTTGGGAAATTACTATACTATTACTTATGATTATTATATGTTACCCGGGAGCGTTCATGAATGGTTATGCTGTGTGATATTTTTGAGAGAAAGAAAGTTGCTAATGAGAAGGAAAACAGGTTAGGAGACCAAAATTGTGAACCCAAGTCAGGCGTGTTTTACCGGTTGTCACTGGGGGTGTCAGAAGCATTTACCCATGGAAAAAATTTTCAAGCGGAACAACTTACGGAAAAGTATGAAAAATTCAGCTTCCGACTTCTCATGGAACTGGTGTTAAATTTAAAAGGATTATAGAGACCTTTGCTGTTCGAAATCGAAAATTCAATATTTTGTTTTTTGAGTTTTATGTACCCAAATTATGCAAACATGAAGCCGGCACGAATACACGGTTTTTAGCTCGCAACTTCCCTCTCTATATATGGAGGGGTCTGGTTGCTCATATGGATATTATAGTCTTGATTTTGCTATCTACTATGGTGATGATTAGTGTTTATGGTATTATTTGTGGATTATGCTTCTGTTACGTAGTGTTATTCACTATAGATATATTTGTCTATTTATGCAAAAAGGGGGAGTATTTTGGTAATTTTGGGGGAGATTTGATGATATTTTGAAGCATTCAATCTAGGGGGGAAGAAAATTCAGGGGGAAGGTCTTGAATTATGATTATATGATTTTGCAAAAAAAATCGCCAAAAGGGGGGGGAGATGTAAAATGCAAGGAATTTGCATAGTGTTGGCATGTGATTTTTTGGCAATTTATTATAAAATAATATTTTATTCAAGTGGTGATTTATGACTTGACAATCAAGAAACCGCCCAATCCGATTATGGGAAGATATTATAGAAGTAATAATGATGATTCTATGGAAGAGAAAAATAAGGAAACAACATTATTTGGAAAGATATTGAATAAGGTATATGCACTTGTTTTTTGGAAAAATTTTATTTGGAAAGCCGATTTGTTGTAGATTTGACATGATTTGCTGGGCTCTGACTTCCCATGTTTTATGGGATGCTTTCCTGAATTTTTGGGCGAAAATCTATGCTGTTATGGAAACTTTCCTAAAGTGTCATATGAGGTGTCACATAACCGAATTTGTTAAGATTGTGTTTCCTTATTCCATGCGGCGGTAAATCCGATTTGGTAACTGAATGAATTAAAGATATGGAAGCTACCAATATTATTTAAAGCCTTCGTTTTTCTGAAGAAGGTTGCTGAAGCCATCATTATTGAGAGCGAAAGTTTTTTATTCTTCCGAGCGATTTTATTCTATACCGACGTTTGCGTGTATTCTGCAATAGTTGATCCTTTCATTCACGCCTACTGTGAGTCGTCGGTGATTGTTCTTCAGCAGACGACGGAGTATTGATTTTACACGAGAGAAGATTTTCTTCGTTTTCCCGAGCCGTCGGTTTTTCTTTCACGCCCTACGTTTCTGCATATGGGTTTGTGATTGTGTTGCACACTCGACTTAATCTGTGGATTTCATTGTTTTATTGAGTGTGCTGTGTGTTGTATCCGAAGACTTCGATCTGGTGTTCCAGGGAGGTGTCACAGGAGGCAACTTTCCGTGTTCTTCATTGAAGCTCTGTCTCGGGAGGAGACAGCATCCGAACTCGTGAGGAGTTCTGTTTCTTAGACAAGGGGAGCTTGTCGTTCGTGATCGTGGGCGAGGGGATCTTGCCATAACACGGGTTTCGGGAGGAACCAACAACGAGGGGATCTTGTTGTTATCTAGATCTCGGGAGAGGTCGTTCTAAAGTCGAGGGGATCTCGCAAAAACTGTTTCGTTGAGGAAGTTAGCTAGAGGCGGCGACAAAGATAAGAGGGAGTCTTTATTTGTATAAGTCCGAGTTTTTCTTGTAACTTTGTTAACTCAAGGAAAAGTTTTTATATCTGGGCGTGGCCCCGCAGACGTAGGCTGGTTGCCGAACTGCGTTACCAACCTCTTGTGTCATTTATTTCCGCACTTTTTATATCGTTCATCGTTACTTTAAAATCGGTGTCACACAAGGATCCTTGTGTGACATCACTGAACTGATCTTAAACTTTCAATTGGTATCAGAGCGGATCGCTTCTGTTTCTTAAGCGGGATCCGAGGACAAGATCTTAGTTCGTGTGCGATGGACTCAATGAAAGAAGGAGGTTCTACAATGCGTCCGCCATTATTGGATGGGAGTAATTATGCGTATTGGAAGGCAAGGATGAGAGCTTTCATCAAAGCCATTGATGAGAAGGCTTGGAGATCTATTCTTACAGGTTGGAACCCGCCTACACTTACTGATAAAGATGGTATTATTTCTCCTAAGCCGGAAGTAGATTGGACGACAAATGAGGATGCCTTGGCAAATAATAATTCAAAAGCTCTTAATGCTATTTTCAATGGCGTTGATCCCGTGCAATTCAGACTTATCTCAACATGTGAATCCGCAAAGAGAGCATGGGAAATTCTTCAAACTACCTATGAAGGGACATCTACGGTAAAGTTGTCTAAAATGCAAATGCTAACCACTCGGTTTGAGAATCTGAAAATGCAGGAAGATGAGACCATTGGGGAGTTCAACTCAAAATTATGTGACATAGCTAATGAGGCTTTTGCTCTCGGAGAGGTGATTTCCGAAGAAAAGCTTGTACGAAAAACACTACGATCTTTACCACAAAGATTTGCTTATAAAGTCACTGCCATAGAAGAAGCTAAAGATGTGTCAAAAATGAAGCTAGAGGAGTTAATGGGATCTCTCAGAACTTTTGAAATGAATATTGGAGGAGAGACCGAAAATAAAAAGGCAAAGGGAGTTGCTTTAAAATCAGAGGTACAAAATCACAGCAAACATGATGAAGATGACTTGGAGGAATCTCTAGCCCTGCTCTCGAAGAATTTCAGCAGAGTTATGAAGCGATTCGGAAGGAATACACGCGGTGTCAAGCAGGGTGTCACACACTTCAAAAATGGTTCTTCAAGCAACAAGAAGCAGAGAGAAGAAACTAATGGGTCTGATCAATCATTAAAGAATAAAGGTATTCAGTGCAGAGAATGTGAAGGATTTGGGCACATACAGGCAGAATGTGCTAACACCTTGAAGAAAAAGAAGAATTCTTTGAATGCAACCTGGAGTGAGGATGAGTCTGAAAACGAAGATGAATTTCAGAGCAATCATGTAGCGCTTGCTGGAAAAATAGAATGTGAAGAAAATGACAGTGTTATACAGGGTGTCACAGACGGATATTCTAGTAATAGTGATGAAGATGAAGAACCAGTCACAGAAGAAGATCTTATTGGAGAATATAAGTTTCTGCATGAGAAATGGACCGAGCTTGTTCAAGTAAATCAGCTTCTACACGCACAAATTAGAAATTTGAAGGATGAGAAGAACAATCTTCAAAATGTTATTGATGATTTGGAGACAAGCTGAAAGCAAGTCATGATGAATCTAATGATCTAACCAATGAGATAAGCCTCATGAAAAAGAATGTCAAAATGCTGAATTCGGGTTCTTCTAATCTCGATGATATTTTAAATGTCGGCAAATCAAGCGTAAATCGGTTTGGACTGGGATTCAAAGGTGAAAGTTCAGGTTCAAAGACTGTTGCAGTAAAGGAAAATCGCTTTGTGATGAAGTTCGTAAAGGGAAGCTCATTGTCACAGCCAGTGTCACAGCAGGTGTCAGACAAGGGCTTTGATCACAAAGGAAAGCAAGTTGCAAACGGAATGCCAAGAATTGACAGAAAATCAAATTCTTATAACTTCTATCATGCCTCAAGCAGTAAAGGTAACAAGTATGTTTATGTATGTCATTATTGCCAACGTCGTGGTCATATTCGTTCTACATGCTTCAACTATCTTGCGGATCTCAGACTTGGTACTGTTAGAAATACTTCTTCCTACAGATTCCCTTATCAGAAATGGGTGAAGAAAAGAAATGCTTCTTTCTACAGATTCCCTTATCAGAAATGGGTGAAGAAATCAAATTTAAAGTGCAATGTTACACATCTCTCACTAAAGGCGATCGGAACCAATGCATGGTATTTTGATAGCGGCTGTTCTAGACATATGACAGGTGAAGAGAGATATTTGAAGGATATTGTACCTGAATCCGTGGGAAAAGTTACATTCGGCAATGGTGTCTCAGCAGATGTCATTGGCAGGGGAACGTTGAATGTCCCTGGTCTACCAAAGTTGAGTGATGTCTTATTGGTAAATGGTTTGAAATCCAACCTAATCAGTATTAGCCAGCTCTGCGATCAAGATCTGAATGTGCAATTTACGAAAGAAAGATGTGTTGTGTCCGATCAAAACAAAGATTGTGTTATTGAAGGAGTTAGATCATCGGACAATTGTTATCTTATTTATTCCTCATCTACCTGCCTTCGGTCGAGTATGGAAGACACTATTTTATGGCATAGAAAGTTGGGACATGTTAATTTCAGAATGCTGGAGAAGCTTATTTCGAAAGGTGCTGTTCGAGGAATTCCTGAATTAAAATTTGATGAAGACAAATTATGCGGACCATGTCAAATCGGAAAGCAAACGAAGGTGTCTCACCCGGTGTCACAGGGTTCCACAACTACCCGGGTTCTTGAATTACTACACATGGATCTAATGGGGCCGATGCCTGTTGAAAGTATTGGAGGAAAACGTTACGTATTCGTTACTGTTGATGATTTTTCACGCTATACATGGGTGGAGTTTCTAAGAGAAAAGTCCAACACGTTCAAAGTTTTCAAGTCAATGTGTACTCGACTACAACGCGAGAAAGACTCTGTTATTTTGAAAATTATTCGTATCCGCAGTGACCATGGAAAAGAGTTTGAAAACTCTGAGTTCTCGGATTTCTGTAAGCATTTCGGAATCGCTCATGAATTTTCGGCACCAAAGACTCCTCAACAAAACGGAGTCGTTGAACGGAAAAATCGTACATTGGCAGAGATGACTCGAGTAATGCTACATGAAAGAGATGTTCCTCAAAAATTCTGGACTGAAGCTATGAATACAGCTTGTTATACCATTAATCGGGTGCATCTTCGTGGCAAAACTTCTATGACACCCTATGAGATATGGAAAGGTAAAACTCCAAATCTTCATTATTTTCATCCGTTTGGCAGCCTCTGCTTTGTGTTGAATGACAGGGAACATAGGGGGAAACTTGATCCCAAGAGTGATGAGGCAATCTTTCTCGGTTATGCTACAAATAGTCGTGCCTATCGGGTTTACAACAAAAGAACTCGAACTGTCATCGAATCTGCAAATGTTCAAGTGGACGACTCTCTGGACACAACTCATAATCCAAAAGATGATGCAGAACACATTTTAAATAATGAAGGCACTAGTGTTCCACCCGGTGTCACAGAGGGTGTCTCAGGCGGTGTCCCAGATCAAACAGAGACTGTTGATGAAGGAGAAGCTGATATCACACACCACAGACAACCATCTACACGTGTTCAGAAGAATCATCCTACAGTTGAGATTATTGGTGGCCTGAATGATGGTATACGAACTAGAGATAAGCCGAAATTGAATTATCGTGACATGATCCAAATGGCATGCTTTACATCAACGCTCGAGCCAAAGAATGTGAAAGAAGCATTGCTAGATGAGTACTGGATAGGTGCTATGCAAGAAGAACTCAACCAATTCTCCCGAAATCAAGTTTGGGACTTAGTACCGTGTCCTCCCGATGTGAATGTTATTGGTACTAAGTGGATCTACAAAACAAAACCGATGAGCATGGAAATATTACTCGCAACAAAGCTCGGCTAGTGGCTCAAGGGTATTCTCAAATTGAAGGGATTGACTTTGATGAAACATTTGCTCCGGTTGCTCGGCTTGAATCGATTCGACTTTTGTTGGCTATCGCTTGTGTTATGCGGTTTAAATTATATCAAATGGATGTGAAAAGCGCGTTTCTCAATGGATTTCTTAATGAAGAGGTTTATGTTGCTCAACCAAAGGGTTTTGAAGACCCTCATCATCCCGAGTACGTTTATAAGTTGAAGAAGGCGTTATATGGGCTTAAACAAGCCCCTCGTGCATGGTATGAACGACTCACTCAATATCTATTAACCAAGGGATATGAGCGAGGGGGAGTAGATAAAACCCTTTTCGTTCGCCGGGACAAAGGTCAGTTTTTACTTGCTCAAATATATGTTGACGACATAGTGTTTGGCTCGGTGTCACAGGTGATGGTGGATGAGTTTGTTGCTCAAATGACCGGTGAATTCGAGATGAGTATGGTTGGAGAACTCACTTATTTTCTTGGGCTTCAAATCCAGCAAGAAAAGAATGGTATTTTTATATCTCAAGCCAAATATGCCAAGAATTTATTGAAGAAGTTTAAGCTTGAGAATGCACGCCCGAGTAGAACACCCCTTGGGACACACGAGAAAATCTCTAAAGATGAAAAGGGAGTTGCTGTTGATTCACGTTTATACAGAAGCATGATTGGAAGCCTATTATATCTTACTGCCAGCCGACCAGATATTTGCTATAGCGTGGGTTTATGCGCTCGATTTCAATCAAATCCGAAGGAGTCGCATCTAGTATCGGTAAAACGAATTCTAAAATATGTCAGTGGAACAACTGATTATGGCATCTGGTATTCTTTTGATTCTAATGCAAATCTGGTGGGTTATTGTGACGCTGACTGGGCAGGAAGCTCCGATGACCGAAAAAGCACTTCGGGTGGATGTTTTTATGTTGGACACAACTTGGTGTCATGGTTTAGCAAGAAACAGAATTCCATTTCCCTATCTACAGCTGAGGCAGAGTATATAGCAGCAGGTAGCAGCTGTACGCAACTTTTGTGGATGAAACAAATGATGAAAGACTATGGTGTCACACAGGGTGTTATGACCCTTTATTGTGATAATTTGAGCGCTATCAATATTTCGAAAAATCCGGTTCAGCATTCACGGACAAAGCATATTGACATACGACATCATTTTATTCGATCTTTAGTGGAGGACAAAATTATTAATTTGGAGCATATGGTGACCGAAAAGCAAATTGCCGATATTTTCACCAAGGCGTTGGATGGTGTAAGGTTTGAAGAGCTGAGGTCTGCCCTAGGCCTTTGTGTTATGTAAGTTGATTATTGCATTTATTTATTTAAAAAAAAAAAAAAAAAAAAAAAAAATCGCCACTTGCGTTTGGCGTTTGATTTTTTTTGCAATCTATTGGGTATTGCTCATCCTCTGCTGAAAGTAATCATTCTGGATATTCTGATATTATGTGGAGCAACACCGTATGTGACTTGCAAAATTCTGACTATTTTCTTGAAATATTGGAGGTCTATTTTCTTAATGAAGTTTGGAGCATTGTTATTATATTGGGTTTATTTCCCAACTTGCAAAGATTTGAATTATTCTTCAAAGATTTATTCTAATGTTTATGGAGGAAATCAAGAATAGCTACAAGCTTTTGGCAAGTGCTCGGGTTAATTTTTTGAATGGTGTTCCTGAGGATGTTCCAGCAGGTGGGCAAGATAGTGCTTAACATTGGACTATTTCAGCAATATGGTTGTTCTCTGAATATTTTCTGTGATGCTTATGGTACTCGTTAATTACTCTATCTGGATCTAGATATGATATTTTCTGACTATATTGGCTCTGTGGATATATCTTTTGGTGAATACTATACTCTTACTATGATTATTATATGCTTACCCTGGAGCGTTCATGAATGTTATACTGCTGGTGATATTTTTGAGAGAAAGAAAGTTGCTAATGAGAAGGAACAGGTTAAGGAGACCAAAATTGTTGAAAAGTCAGGCGTTTTAATCGGTGTCACTGGGGGTGTCAGACGCATCTTACCCCATGGAAAAAATTTTCCAGCTTCACAACTTACGGATAAGTATGAAATTCTAGATGCCGACTTCTCATGGAACTGGTGTTAAAAGGATTATAGCGACTTTGCTGTTCGAAATCGAAAATTCAATATTTTTTTTTTGATTTTATTTGACCAAATTATGCAACATGAAGACGGCACGAATACACGGTTAGCTCTCCAATTTCCCTCTCTTATATATGGCGGTTCTGGTGCTCATATGGATATTATATATTCTTGATTTTGGCTATCTCCCTATGGTGATTATTTAGTGTTTATGGTGATTATTTGGTGATTATGCTGCTGTTATAGTAGTTGTTATTCCCTTATATATATATTTGTCTTTTTATGGCAAAAAGGGGGAGTATTTTGGTAATTTTGGGGGAGTATTTTGATGATATTTTGAAGCCATCAATCTAGGGGGAGAAAATTCAGGGGGAGTTCTTGAAATTATTGATTATATTGATTTTGCCAAAAAAAATGCCAAAGGGGGAGATTGTAAATGCAAGAATTTGCATTAGTGTTGGCATGTGATTTTTTGGCAATTTATTATAAAAATAATATTTTATTCAAGTGGTGATTTATGACTTGACAATCAAGAAACCGCCCAATCCGATTATGGGAAGATATTATAGAAGTAATAATGATGATTCTATGGAAGAGAAAAATAAGGAAACAACATTATTTGGAAAGATATTGAATAAGGTATATGCACTTGTTTTTTGGAAAAATTTTATTTGGAAAGCCGATTTGTTGTAGATTTGACATGATTTGCTGGGCTCTGACTTCCCATGATTTATGGGATGCTTTCCTGAATTTTTGGGCGAAAATCTATGCTGTTATGGAAACTTTCCTAAAGTGTCATATGAGGTGTCACATAACCGAATTTGTTAAGATTGTGTTTCCTCATTCCATGCGGCGGTAAATCCGATTTGGTAACTGAATGAATTAAAGATATGGAAGCTACCAATATTATTTAAAGCCTTCGTTTTTCTGAAGAAGGTTGCTGAAGCCATCATTATTGAGAGCGAAAAGTTTTTTATTCTTCCGAGCGATTTTATTCTATACCGACGTTTGCGTGTATTCTGCAATAGTTGATCCTTTCATTCACGCCTACTGTGAGTCGTCGGTGATTGTTCTTCAGCAGACGACGGAGTATTGATTTTACACGAGAGAAGATTTTCTTCGTTTTCCCGAGCCGTCGGTTTTTCTTTCACGCCCTACGTTTCTGCATATGGGTTTGTGATTGTGTTGCACACTCGACTTAATCTGTGGATTTCATTGTTTTATTGAGTGTGCTGTGTGTTGTATCCGAAGACTTCGATCTGGTGTTCCAGGAGGTGTCACAGGAGGCAACTTTCCGTGTTCTTCATTGAAGCTCTGTCTCGGGAGGAGACAGCATCCGAACTCGTGAGGAGTTCTGTTTCTTAGACAAGGGGAGCTTGTCGTTCGTGATCGTGGGCGAGGGGATCTTGCCATAACACGGGTTTCGGGAGGAACCAACAACGAGGGGATCTTGTTGTTATCTAGATCTCGGGAGAGGTCGTTCTAAAGTCGAGGGGATCTCGCAAAAACTGTTTCGTTGAGGAAGTTAGCTAGAGGCGGCGACAAAGATAAGAGGGAGTCTTTATTTGTATAAGTCCGAGTTTTTCTTGTAACTTTGTTAACTCAAGGAAAAGTTTTTATATCTGGGCGTGGCCCCGCAGACGTAGGCTGGTTGCCGAACTGCGTTACCAACCTCTTGTGTCATTTATTTCCGCACTTTTTATATCGTTCATCGTTACTTTAAAATCGGTGTCACACAAGGATCCTTGTGTGACATCACTGAACTGATCTTAAACTTTCAAAAACATTTGTAAGTGTTAATGTATCAGAATAACATACAATGCCTATGCAAAGATCTTGATGTTGCTGATTGATGATAACTTTGGCATTGCCACAGATGCAAGGTGGGCTTGGAGCAATAGAAGTAAGTTCATCCTTTAATGATTTGAGTTGTGTGAAATAAGGAGAAACAGACATACCTTTCATTGATAAATCTTAGGTGCATTAGATTGATAATACCTTTCCTTCAGATCTGTCCAAATTTGCGCTGCTGTCTCAGCGTACAGGATGCTCGGGCAAATTTCGGGTGAGGCGGCATTGAGAATCCAACTTCCGACCAGATCATTGCATCTTTGCCAGTTTAGGATGTCATTATCGTCCTCAGGAATCGGTAAACAACCATCGACGAATCCAAGTTTGCTTTTGGCACGAAGAGCCATGGTTATAGCCATGCTCCATGAATTGAAATTATCTCCCATGAGAAGAGGGGTGACGAGAACTGTAGAAGGGCTATCATATTGATTGATGAAATATGGATCTATTTTGAGTATTTTCAATGGACATTTTGAAGGATGAAAAAAAAACACCGTGAATATGGATCGTCGCTCTGATACTATGTAAAACTGGAAACACAAATGAAAGAAGAAAATTGTCTTTTCTGTATTGATGACTTACAATATAGAGTAGTTACAACTAATATATTCAGCTTAGGCATAAAACTAAGAAACTAAATAGGAAATTAATTAACAGAATAAAAGAACAAAATAATAGAAAACTAAATAGGGATAATTTGGTGAAATATTGACGAAATCTAACAAAAAGATACAAGGTGAATCATATAAATGATTAATGTTACATAATTCATTCATATTTTTGGGTAAAGCACAAAAAAAAAAAAAAAAAAAAAAATCTGAATTACAGAGTTTTTACAGCAGTTATTTTTTCAGTTAAATAATGCATGTGTTAGCTCGTTCACACTGAATTGAGTTTCTAGCCGAACCGATTTTTAGGGGATGTGAGCCGAAAAAGCCATTGGAGAAGAAAGCGAGAGGGCCTGGAGTTGTAGCGGTTGAGAAGATCTTGAGGGAAGAAGAGAATAGAGTCAATATATTTGATTAGTTTTCTTCTCTGGCCATTTTCACTTCTCTTTCAAAGCCGCCGGCGACGGTTGCTCATCCTTTCTTCTCTTTTCTACGATCATCAGTGGCTACCATCTCCGACGGCAGCAACTCACTGATGAGTAGAGTCAGGAAAAACGACGTTCCTTCCCTTCCACCGGAAAAGACCTCGATTCCGGTATCTTGGAAGACACAGCCTGATCTGGTGGATGAGGACAGATACAAAAATGGAGTCTTAACAGAAACATATTTTCTCGAGTAGCAACCTCCAATGGTGAGTGCAACCAATATTGGTTGTTCTAAATCAGATGAGCAACCAAATATTAAGGCATGTGAACCGGTTCTGTCGCAGAACCGGGTCTTTCAATTGGCTTTGGCTAAAAACGGAATTTGATTGTGGTTTTTGGTGTGCACGTGCACTTTATAATAATAATAATAATAAAGTATATTTTATTTATTGAAAGTTGAACAAATCTGGTAGTTCATGATTTTATTTCATTTTTTTTAAAAGGTAACGTGAAAGAGCACGAGGAGTATAAGAGCCGAGAGGGAAGAGTGCCTGTGCTGGGGGTTTGTTGGTACGGGCCTAATGAGCCGGCTCATTAACAGCACATCTGAGTGGTCCAGAGTTACGCTCGACTCGCCACTCGGGTCGACTGATGAGAACATGGCAGCTGGACCCAGTTGACAGGGTAGGCTCGCTACAAAATGAGCTGAAAAGGTTGGCCAGCCGTTTGACACCTCTACTAAGATTAGAAGAATGCAGGGTAATTAGAATTACTTTTAAAGTCATTTCATATCCAAGTTCCTAAATTTCGAAGTAAATAAATAATTTTTCATTTAAGGAAAGACAAATTGTTTGTTGTCTCACTCACAATGGAAGAAGTTACAAGAACGAAAATTATATCTCAGTTATTTAGGTGTCATTGACTTCGTCAACTCTGAGATTGAGTCTTCGAAGCCATATAGAATGTAGAACCATGTGGAACACGTCAAATCTCTTGGGAGGAGAGTTCACCTCAAAATGTCTCCTCACTTTCTCAACTCTCTTCTTCATCCTGATGTACTGTCTGGTTGAAATACCCATCAATATCTTCTTCAGATTCGGAATCTCCCTCACCGGCACTTCAACTGAGAACGATTTCCAGTTCAAAACATCGCTGAACGGCGGAACATAGTGGTCGGAAACAAGAACTGGGACACATCCTATGAAATGGAAGATGTTTCAAATTAGAGCATTATTTGGTTCAAGTTCATAAAAATATGTTTTTTTTTTATGACGAACCAGTGTAAATGGCCTCTACGATTCTGGGACTGGCAACCTCGTACCCGCTGGGGCAGATGCAAAATCTGCTTTTTCTCATCATTTTGTAGTAAGAAACTCCCTTAGGAAGATATTGGTGGACTTGGATGTCCTCGTCCTTGTTCTCCCATTGGTTTATGAGGAATGGCCTGATAGGCCCGTGACGTCCGCCAGCGAAGAAGGCGAGGATCGGGCGGCGGGAAGGTGAAGGTCCTCCGATGATACCCTTTAGAGATCCTCTTGGAAGGTTGATCTCTGGGAAGGAAACGTCCTTTGAGGGTTTGAATCCTTCTGAAGTGTTGGCATTGCAGAGGGCTCTAATGGAGTTTTTCCCGAGATCAGGCACCGAAAACGAAGCTTTTGGCCCCTGCAATTAATCAGACGCAACTCAGACTGAAATTAATGCAAGGTGACAATCTACTTCTCAAGTTGCCAAAAGATCAGTAAAAATTACCCAGTCATGGCAAGAAACCATGAAATGATCAGCTCCGAGGCTTCGGTTCCAGAACGGATATTTTTGCCGGAGGACGTCGATATAATCAGTAACGGCGTGTTTGATGGGGCTAAGATCGTAGGAGTCTCGAACGTAGACAAACCGGACGAGCATCACTACGCTGAAGGGAAGGAAATATGCATGAGCCTTCTCAGGATCTGTGGTTCTGAATTGGCGATTCACTTCAATTCCATTGATGAAGTTCCCCTCCGTTGAATATATACTCATGCAGGGACCATTGTGGAACACAGGCGGCTCTCCTTCTTCGTAAACAAACACCTTAAACTCATTTTCCATCTCCAAATAGCTCCTGCAGTTGCCGAAAGCAAAGGCACTAATCAGATATTTTAATAATCCATTAAAAGATGATTATAAAGGTTGGTTTGCTATATACACACCTGTGGAATGCATTAGCATTTCTATACATTGGTCCATCGGGGATATAATCAGGATCATGGGTTTGGTTTCCATTTTTAGCTGCTCTTATTGCAGCTCTAGCTCTTCTCAGGCCTGCTTCGATTCTCTCTATCTTCGTAGACTCTCTCTTTCTTCCAGGTTTAACCAATGCCAAAGTGATGTTTCCACCATTTTCGGAAGTGCTGAAACTTTTTGCCACGCTCCAGTTCTGTGGGGCCTCCTAATGAGTCAAACGAGTTTTACATAAACTCTACAATTCACGTAGTTTTTAAGAAAATACAAAAAATTAAAAATATCATAAAAAAAAAAAAAAAAAAATATTTACTCTGATCACAGGTTCAAAATACCATGAAGAAGAATGGAGTATTTCTTCTAACAACTATATCTGAGAAAGAAGCTGAATTTACGATGTCATTCAAGATTTGGATCATTTAAAAACTTCACTTATATTTGTTTTAATATAAAGTTCAAAAAGGAAAACCATTCTTACGTAATCTGCCAAATATGTACATAAACTTCCATTAATACTAGTAAAATTAAATTGAAATTGAAATTGGGTAGATGGTTGAATAATTAGGCGAGGTCTATAAATCATTAAACACGTGGATTAAAAGTCTAAATATAGAATAAGAGTTTTACAAATTTTCAGTAAACCGTAAGAAGAGTTTGACGAGGACTGTGTTGAATATCCACGTCGACAAAGAAGAAAGTAAAGATCCAGTATATAATAGGAGGGGATTCTCTCAATCTTTGAATTAATTTTTGGAATGAGTTCTACCCTCTTATTCTGTCATGATCTCAGATCTAAAAATTCTGTACAATGTGAGTACCCCATACGACCTAACATGCTAGAAGTAGAAGAAAAATTTACAGTGTAATGATGTTGAATATCCAAGGCAATAAGTGAGCTAACTTTTTGAAGAAATTATACCTGTACTGAACTTATTAAAACCTACACCACTAAATCAACTTTTGTCTAATTAAAGATTAAAACAAATAGAAACCCGGCAAGAAATAATGTTCTCTTACAGTTACAGGTGGGTGATCAATGACTTGAACAGCTTCAACTGATAATGGCGGGGAAGAAGAAACGTTTGCAACGTAATCTACTGAAACAGCAGCTTCTGTTATGTTTTGGACACCCAAAACTACCATTGTTGAATGCAAATCAAGATTTGAAGCAGAAGAAGAAGAAGACGAAGACGAAGAAAGTGATGCGGAGCTCGATTCAGAAGAATAGTAATTATCAACAAAACTCCAGTTAGAATAATTATAAGAACCCGGCAGAGCGAAAAAACCAGTAACAACCAGAAACAGTAAAACCAGGAAAATTTGCAGAGCTTTCATGGAGGAAAATGGAAAAGACGATAAAACCCAGCGTCCGTTATCTTCTCTCATCTCTCTGCAACGCTTTTCTTCTGATCATCTTCGAAACTCCATGGATGAGTAGCTTCGTGAAACCCCTGGTCTATCTAAATTACGAAGCAAGGAAATGAGAAACTGGGTGTTTTGTTTACCGAAAGAAGAAGGTTTGCGTGGGAGTTTATGGGTCCGGGAAAGAAGAACATCTGGTAACAAATGGTTGCGTCGTCTCGCCAATTGGCTTCCTCTGTCCATCTGCATTTGATACTTCTTCATGCAACACTTTTTATTTATATTATTGCCCTTTGACCTTTCAAATTTTCATGTGCAGCCCATATTAACGTTAAATTAACTGGGGTAACGTTGTGTATGGTCCTTCCACCTGAGGTCTCCACCTGAGGTCAGAATTAAGATAACGTTGTGTATGGGTCCTTCCACAATTTTATTCACAACTTTGAATTCATGGCGTGTCACATAAATAAACTGATAACAAAATTGGTAGTCACATTATCTTGATGACTTATTTTTCGTCGTGTATTAGCGACTCACAGTTGTATAATTTAGATGTATTATTGTTATTATTAAGTAAGGTGACCCATATATCATGAGCGATTACTGATGGACGGGTGTCTTGATTGGTTATTTTTTAATTGAAATTTCATGAATTAAATCATACTATAAATTTATTTATATATATCGACGTGACAAATTAAGAAATGATTTATTTATTTGGGTCAAATTTTAATCATCAAGCAAAGTAATTATTGTTACCTTTTCGATTTGCAATCCCGAATCAGAACGGGTTCTTCGTCTTCCTTTTTTGCATGATTCGTCGTCCCAAAAATTATGAGTTTATTTTAATTTAAAAAAATACTATTTGGATGTTATGTTAAACAATAGTACTAGGGCTGGGTACGGTCCGGTCCGGACCGGTTCTGGCCCAGAACCGGACAGGACCGATAGTTTCGGGAATTTAATTCCCGGAACCAGAACCGATCCTTAGTGGAACCGGTACTGAACCGGAACCGGACCGAAAATTCTTCGGTCCGGTTCCGGTTCAGTACCGGTTCCCTTCCATACATTTTAATTTTTTTTTTTAAATTTAAAAATAAAACAAACCCAAAAAAAATAAATTCTGAGAGAGACGAAGTCTCTTTCGCTGCTTTTTTTGGTCGAATTTCAGCGGCTGTTTCTTCTATAGCTAACAGAAAAAAATTTTTACAGTCGAGTTATCAGGTCATAGCGAAGAACAGAGGCGTCGCGGACTTGTTCTTCTTCAATCTTCGATTGCAGATTAGCTCGGCCATTTTTATTCCCCCTGAAAATTTTACAGTAGAGTGGGAAAATATCTGAAATTAGGGCTTGGATTATATGGAATGATGGAATCTTATCACCGGCTGCGATGCTGGGTGCTCCTGATTCAGCGATGGATCTTGATTTCATGGATGAACTGTTGTAAGCAGGTTGCTGGTTGGAAGCGACTGGTGGATCTGAACTTTTTTAATCAAACTCCTCCATTTTCATCTACCCATTTCAACCTTTCTTCGTCTGGATGGTTGGCTCTGAGTCTGGACATTAATGGCGATTTAGGCACAGTCTCGCCTCCCTATAGTGATCAAAACCTTTGCAACGAAAAGGGAAAACTCTCAACCCCGATTGTCAATCAAAAGAAAATTGACGATTTTGACGATGAACTGCGAAGACGATGGTGGATTGCTCCGGGCCCTTCATCTTTGGTTCTCCCATGGGAATTCCCGGTCCCAGCACAGGGAACCGGGGACCGGACCCGGTTCCCGGTTCCCCAATCCATGGAACCGGGACCGGTTCCATGGCACACAGAACCGACCAAGAACCGGCCCGGACCGCCGGTTCCTATAGATGTTTGACACTTGTCAAGCTTGTTGAAGAAGCCATGCTACATCTTTCTTCCTCTCTTCAACGTGAAAACACTCTAAGTTTCTTCCTCTCTTCTCTGTTTCTCTCTTCCTGACGAAGTGCGGCAAATTCCAAAACTCCGTTTTTTCCTGTTTTCTTCAGTAAAGGTAATCTTTTACGTTAGTTAACGAGTTTAGGTTAGTTATTCCTTACTTTTGTTGAAATTTAGGGTTAATGGTCCGGTTATATATGATATAGGTTCGTGAATTGCCGAGGACTTACGTGCAAGATTTTCAACTTTACGGACATCAGGTAAGTTTATACGCGTAGGTTTGGCCCTACATCATGGAGACACTAGGTTTTTGGGTGTCGGGTAGTTAGAACATAGGTTATGTTCTAAGTTAAATGTGTTTTGTTTTATGTCTTGCTTGTTATCCTGTTGTCTGTTTAAGTTACATTTAAGCACCGTATATGTTCATTCATACACATTTTCCTGAAAGTCATGTAAATATTTTGCACACGAGATTTGAAGTTAAGAAAGATAAAATGTGAATGTAATGTACGGTAAATGTGGGACGGGGACTGGCATCCTGTTATGTGCTTGAAAGTGCACTCCTGTCGTGCTAGTTCCTCTATAAGCCCCACTTATATCCCTGTCCACTTAAATGTAATGTAAAGTAATGTTCATTTATTTCACAAGTTCATGCATAGCATATGCATCACTGCATTATATGTCCTTACTGAGGTTTAGCCTCATAGTTGAACTCCCTGTTGTAGGTATGGATCCTCCAGATGAGGACTTGGTGCCTCAGGCCAATGAGTAGGTGTAGTTGGCGGGACGAGCTCGTGGGGTTGGTTGCGGAAGTCAGACGTATTTTGACCTGTGGGATGTAGCTTTGGAGTGTTTGTCAAGTTATGTACAATTTTTTTGGGATGTTGGGATTTGTGTTGATGTTTTAAAATCTCTGTTCTGACAGTTGCATTTTCTTGAAATATACTGAAATTGTTTGGAATCTTTTCCTTTTAGGTTGTGCATGGATTTTCTCGAGTTTTAGAGTTATCCATGCAGTTAGATTTCTTGAACTTCTCTCATGTTTTCTAACACGTTTAAAAAAATTACTTTTTGAATCGGATTTTTTGGGTTTAGAAGCATTTTATGTCTAAAAAGGTTAGGAAGAAGTTTAATCCTTAGTTGTGAGGTTATTAGGTGTAACGCCCCGAATTATCTAAACCCGATTCGTTACACATAGCTCGAACATAACTAAGAAACTTTGGACTAAATTTAAAATTTCACTCGAAAGTCTGAATTTGACATTTTTCTAAAACTTCAAAACGTTTAAAAACTTGCAGCGGAAATCATTTGAACAACAATAGAGTTAAACAAAACTATGAAACATTGTTTGAAATGTTAAGAAACAATCGGCAAATAGGAAATAAAGTTTAAACCGTGGAATACTTGAGAAGTCGCAGAAGTCAAACGCATCTGCCGATGAATAAAGTTAATGGAAGAAGCAGAAACAGAAAATAGAAGGCTTCTACCGATGACGTCAACTAGAAAAGTTGGAAACAATGACATCTCTCGGTGGACTGCATCTACCGATGACGTCAGCTGGATAAATCAATTATCCGACATCAATCCGATCGCAAAACGACAAGTTTTGCGACTTGCATCTACCGATGGAAAAACGACAAAAATCCCTCATTCCCTTCTTCCGATAGAATACACTGCATACACCGATCACTAAACGACAAGGCATAATACCCACTCATACCGATAGTGCAAAATCTACATCTTCCGATAGAATTAAACCTATATCATCCGGTTGAATAAACTTCATGTACCGATGACTAAACGACAAATTTTCTACTCACATCTTCCGATAGACAACATGACTATAACTCAACATCTACCGATATACATCATCTACTGATAGAAAGCAGAGCGACATACTAACAACTTCTTGCTATACAACACAACTCTAACTACAGAAAAGAATTTACTCACTTTACTGAAACCATTCAGAAACAATTCAAATTATTGCATTACTCAAATCCAGTAAGAACCAATATTTAAAACTCCACAGAATACTATTATCAGGAAATCTCAAAACGTATTCAAAATATTAAAAACCATTACTGTCATGAAAACTTAACATACTCAGATTGAAACACTGTCAACTAAACCATTCCAACTACTGACATCAGTTAATCCGCCTCATCAGTTTACCAGGCCGAAACATGGATGTACTCCTCCAACCATGCCTAATCATCTGTGCATTCAGGAAAATCATCTGCAGTATCCTCAACACCTACATCACAAAACTCATCTATTAGCCTAATGCTAAGTAAGTAAAGCAGTAATGAAATGAAATGCTGAAACACAAATTCCTAAACATGCAATTTCTACTTTCTCATCTCAGTTGTATTCACGTTCTTTCATAAGCTGATCTGATCTCTCGGTTCCCTTGGGAAGTTGATCAATTTTCCCAATGTTATACATCCTCTACTCAATTAAGGGGCGGATGAATTCCTTTAATAGCTGATCTGATCCCTCTGTTCCCTTGGGAGTGGGATCAATCCTCCCAATGTTATGAATCCCTTCATAAGTTAAGGGGTGGATTAGTTCCCTTAATAGTTTGTCTGTCACATTCAGTTCATGCCTTACCATCCTTACATGAAAATTCATTTTCGTAACCTTTCAAAAACATGATACATGACATACAAAATCATTCACACAATACATAACCCTACTGTTTTGTGATGTAGGCCTGAAGGCACATGCGTACTTTACTTACCTGGATCCCTGGGAATTGTTTGGTTGCTAACCACTTCAGGTCTTGCTCAAACCTAAAACCGTAGATAGTGTATTAGTTGAACTTCATTCTAAACTATCCAGGAGTCAAAGAGAATTAGTTTTGGAAGCTCAGACCTTCGTGCATTCCCGATTCTGCACTAAGTCCGAAACTACACTCATTCACAACACTCCCAAAACACATACATTGTACTCCCTCTGCTATCTAACCGTCAAGTCATAAGGAAAAATGAGGGGACTCACCTAAGTCAGAGAAATCGCTAGAGAAATCGAAGGGAGGGCCCCCTAGAGCACTCTGCTGAGGAGCTGAGGGTCGAAAAGAATTGAAAAACAGTGGCGGCTACAATGCATTAAATCCAAAAACCTATTCCTTAAATACATTATCCACTTTTAAATTTCTAATTACCGTTATGCCCCTGCCTAGTCATCCATTAACCCTACATTTATTATCACCATATAAAGTGTCATTAATTTAGGAAGAAATTAGACTTGGTTCTAAAGAACCAGGTGTTACATTAGGACATGTAGATGTAAAACAGAGAGGTAGCTGATCGATCGGCTGGGGTAGGGGTGTGCAAAACCGGTTTCAGTTCGGTTTTGGAGAGAAACCGAACCGAACCGATCGGTTTCGGTTTCGGACTTACAAAACCGAAACCGGTTTTGCAGCATACCAAAACCGAACCTAAACCGAACCTAAACTTTCGGTTCGGTTTCGGTTTTACAACTTATTTTCTAAAAAATAAAAAAAAAAAAAAAAAAAAAAAAAAAAAAAAAAAAAAAAAAAAAAAAAAAAAAAAAAAAAAAAAAAAAAAAAAAAAAAAAAAAAAAAAAAAAAAAAAAAAAAAAAAAAAAAAAAAAAAAAAAAAAAAAAAAAAAAAAAAAAAAAAAAAAAAAAAAAAAAAAAAAAAAAAAAAAAAAAAAAAAAAAAAAAAAAAAAAAAAAAAAAAAAAAAAAAAAAAAAAAAAAAAAAAAAAAAAAAAAAAAAAAAAAAAAAAAAAAAAAAAAAAAAAAAAAAAAAAAAAAAAAAAAAAAAAAAAAAAAAAAAAAAAAAAAAAAAAAAAAAAAAAAAAAAAAAAAAAAAAAAAAAAAAAAAAAAAAAAAAAAAAAAAAAAAAAAAAAAAAAAAAAAAAAAAAAAAAAAAAAAAAAAAAAAAAAAAAAAAAAAAAAAAAAAAAAAAAAAAAACAGTCGTCCATTCTGCCTTTTAAAACAGTCGTCCATTCTGCCTTTTAAAACAGTCGTCCTTCTTCCTCTTCATACTCTGCTTCATCATCAGCCGTTGCATCTTGATACTGCTGATACTCTGATACCAAATCATTCATGTTGCTCTCCGCCTCTGTAAACTCCATTTCATCCATGCCTTCCCCAGTGTACCAATGCAAGAAAGCCTTCCTTCTAAACATGGCTGTAAATTGCTCACTCACCCTTCTGAACATTTCCTGAATCGAAGTCAAGTTTCCGATGAAAGTTGATGCCATTTTTAAACCAGTTGGAGGAATATCACATATTGTTGATTTTACGTTGTTGGGTATCCACTCTACAAAGTAAGACGAGTTCTTGTTTTGCACATTCAGCATTTGTTCATCAACTTCTTGTGCGCTCATCTTTCCGCTAAACATGGCAGAAGCTGTGAGATAGCGACCATGGCGAGGATCGGCTGCACACATCATGTTCTTGGCATCCCACATCTGCTGGGTGAGCTCGGGAACAGTGAGAGCACGGTACTGTTGAGAACCTCTTGAAGTAAGAGGAGCGAAACCCACCATGAAGAAGTAATGGCGAGGAAAGGGAATGAGGTTCACTGCTAGTTTCCTCCAATCTGAGTTAAGCTGGTCGGGAAATCGAAGGCAACACATTACTCCAGACATTGTTGCAGAGATTAAATGGTTCAAATCACCTGTTCACTCTTCAATTTTGATTTTTTTTTTTTGTTTTTTAGTTAAGGTCCGGTTCGGTTCGGTTTTGATCGGTTTTGGCCGATCCAAACCGAAAACCAAACCTAATTCACCGGTTCCTATAAAATGAAACCGATTCGAACCGAACCTATGCTCAAAACTGGTGAAAATCGAACCTAATTCACCGGTTCCGGTTTGGTTCACCGGTTTCGGTTCGGTTTGCACACCCCTAGGATGGGGTAGCAGATCAATCAGTGGAGTGTTGAATTCTGCCTTTTAAAACAGTCGTTCATTCTGCCCTTTTAAAACAGTCGTCCATTCTGCCTTTTAAAACAGTCGTCCATTCTGCATTTTTAAAACAGTCGTACATTTTGCCCTTTAAAACAGTCGTCCATTCCGCCTTTTAAAATAGTCATCCATTCTGCCCTTTAAAACGGCCGTCCATTCTGCCGTTTAAAACAATCATCCATTCTGTCCTTTAAAACAGTCGTCCATTCTGTTCTATAAACAGTTGTCCATTCTGATCTTTAAACAGTTGTTCATTCTGTTTGTTTATTCCAGTCGTCCATTTCTGTTTGTCCATTTCTGCAGTCGCCCACTTTGGCCAGTCGTCCACATTGGCCAGTCCTCCACTTTGGGCAGTGGTCCACTTTGGCCAGTCGTTATTATGTGTAAGATTTTCTTGAAATGGTGAAAGAGAATCAAGGTGATGCAAACGATAGGGGCGATGTCCTTGATCGTCTAACTGAGCTAGTAGGCGTTCAGTCACGCATGATGGAACGCATGATGGCAGATAATGGGAACAACAACCATGCGAATGCTCCACATGACACCAGTGGAGACAGATTCCGACGGCTCCAACCGCCTACATTTGATGGATTGTCTACGGACCAAACTCATGTTGAGGAATGGATCCGGCAGATTGAGCGAATGTTCAGCTACGCAGAAGTGGAGGAGAATAAGAAGGTTATATGTGCTACGTTTCATCTCATCAAGAATGCTGACTTTTGGTGGGACACGGTACAGTCAACTACAGTGGCACTAAGTTGGGAGGGATTCAAGAGGATCTTCTACGAGAAATATTTCGACCGCAGTGTGAGGAATGAAGAGTTGATCGAATTCTCTTGACTGCGGCAATTTGGATCAGTGGCCGAGTATGTTCAGAAGTTCAAGTCGCTATCCCGCTATGCACCTCATCTAGTGGACACCGATGAAAACAAGGTACACCAATTCATTTAGGGTCTGAAGATGGACCTCTTACGGGGGATCACAATTGGGGGATTTGATGAGGCACCATATACGAAAGTGGTGGCCAAGACTTATCAGTTGGAAGCCTTAGAAATAAAGTTCCAGAGACAGAGAGATTCATCAAAGAAATTCCTTCGTGATGTCCCAACAACAACAACAACAACAACGGGGTCAAGGTTAACAACCACAACAGCAACAGAACAGAGGTATTAAGAGTCCCAATGAGACTTCTGTTTATCAGGACAAAGAAAATAGACCAATGGGAGCTCCTCAGCTTCCTGTGTGCCCGGGTTGCCAGAGAAGTCACATAGGTGAATGCAGGCTCTTTACTGGCCGCTGTTTCTGATGCGACAAAGAGGGCCATCAAGTCCGGGATTGCCCAATGCCCGACACGAGGCCGAATCGTGCCACCAAGAGTATTTGCTATAACAGAGAATGATGACGATGCCCAACACACAGCGATCACAGGTACAATCTTGATATATAATACACCTGCCTATACATTGTTGGACACGGGGGCCACACACTCGTTTGTGGCTAGGGACTTCGTGGTTAGGGAGAAATTTTGTCTTGTGCCGACAGATCAACCTTACAGTGTTATGCTACTATTCGGAGAGTTTATGCACTCTGAGCAGGCAGTGCAGGGTGATATAATGTCAGTAGAGGACCAGAAATTGTATATCAATCTTATCATCATCACATGAAAGTATACGATGTAATTCTGGGGATGGACTGGCTATTTAGACATCACGCCACCATCGACTGTAGGTCCGGGCTTGTGTCCTTTAAGCACCCGAATGAGAAAGACTTCTGTTATCAGGACAAAGAAAATAGACCAATGGGAGCTCCTCAGCTTCCTGTGTGCCCGGGTTGCCAGAGAAGTCACATAGGTGAATGCAGGCTCTTTACTGGCCGCTGTTTCTGATGCGACAAAGAGGGCCATCAAGTCCGGGATTGCCCAATGCCCGACACGAGGCCGAATCGTGCCACCAAGAGTATTTGCTATAACAGAGAATGATGACGATGCCCAACACACAGCGATCACAGGTACAATCTTGATATATAATACACCTGCCTATACATTGTTGGACACGGGGGCCACACACTCGTTTGTGGCTAGGGACTTCGTGGTTAGGGAGAAATTTTGTCTTGTGCCGACAGATCAACCTTACAGTGTTATGCTACTATTCGGAGAGTTTATGCACTCTGAGCAGGCAGTGCAGGGTGATATAATGTCAGTAGAGGACCAGAAATTGTATATCAATCTTATCATCATCAACATGAAAGTATACGATGTAATTCTGGGGATGGACTGGCTATTTAGACATCACGCCACCATCGACTGTAGGTCCGGGCTTGTGTCCTTTAAGCACCCGAATGAGAAAGAGTTCTCTTATCAGGCTATATCAAAGGAACACTCTATGCCTATTGTATCCTTTTTAGAAGCTCAAAAGCTGATGAGGTCGGGATGTGCCGGATTTCTAGCTTGTGTGGTAGATGCTCAAAGGCAAGGTGGGGTGGAACTCCAAAACATTCCTATTGTTCAAAACTTCCCAGAGGTCTTTTTAGACGACCTGCCAGGATTGCCATCAGATTGCGAAATTGAGTTTGAAATTGAAGTATGTCCTGGTGCTGAACCGGTATCAAAGAATCTGTACCGTATGGCGGCCATAGAGCTGAAGAAGTTGAAGACTCAGCTAAGAGATCTTGTGGACAAGGGCTTTGTACGCCCTAGTTTCTCTCAGTGGGGCGCTCCCGTCTTGTTCGTTATGAAGAAGGATGGGTCCCTACGCATGTGTATTGATTACCGTGAGCTGAACAAGTTAACCATCAAGAATAAGTACCCGTTGCCGAAGATCGACAATCTATTTAACCAGCTGCAAGGGGCTCGGGTATTCTCAAAAATTGATTTACGCTCCGGTTATTAACAGTTGGAGGTCAAAGCTGACGATATTCCAAAGAACGCATTCAGGACCCAATACGGACACTATGAGTTCTTGGTGATGTCGTTTGGGTTAACTAATGCCCTGGCGGCATTTATGGATCTGATGAACAGGATATTCCAGGATTTTCTGGACAAGTTTGTTATCATCTTCATCAACGACATCCTGGTTTATTCTCGTAATGAGATAGAGCACGAAGAGCACTTGGCGATTGTGCTATCAACTCTGAAACAACAACAATTATACACCAAACTGTCAAAGTGTGAATTCTAGTTGAGCAGAATTAGTGCAGAAGTTGTGGACGACTGGAGTGCAGAAGCTGTTGACGACTGGAGTGCAGAAACTGTGGATGACTGAAGTGCAGAAACTGTGGACGACTGAAGTGCAGAAGCTGTGGAGGATTGGAGTGCAGAAGCTGTTGACAACTCTGGACAACAGAAAAGAGCAAAAACTGTGGACGACTGTGTAGGATCGAGATTGTATAAGAGGGGGGTGAATTAGACCCTTTTTTTTTTAAATTATTAATCTAATAGCAAACCAACCCAACAATAAAAATAAAAGAGAGAGAGAAAAAAAAACCAACACACGAGTTTTTACGTGGTTCGGCCAAAACCTGCCTACATCCACGCTTCAAGGTTCCCCCTTGAATATCTTTAACCTCTCCTCAACGAGAATTCCAGATCGAGCTTCACGGGCGTCGATCTACAGCCTTACAATACTGGATTGAACTTCACGGGCCTCAATCCACTGCCTTTCAGGTTTTACAGGTTTGAATGAATGAATACAACAAACTACAAACTCTCAAATCAAATTCTCAAGTTTAGGAATCGAGAGATGTAGTTGAAGAATACAGAGTATGATTAATCGCAAGTTAGGGCTCAAGAATAAAATTCGCAAAAGTTGTTCCTTCGTGCTCTAACCTTGGCTTAAATACTCTGTCTTCAAATCGGCTCTTGACTTCAATGCTCCTTATCCAATAATGGAAACTTTGTTACCGTTGGAGCAGCTTTCGTACAAATGCAGATATCCGTTGCATCTGAAATTGCTGTTCTTCGTCACCATTAATGTTCTGGAGTTAAAGCTGAAAACGACGTCACTGTAGCTTCGCAGTTATTTTGAATTCTGGTAGAAGATCACCGGTTGAAACAGCTTTATAACACTATCGGCAGAAGCACCTTGAAATGCTATCGGCAGATGTAAGCTTTGAACGTCATCGACAGATGTAACTTGAAATGCTATCGGCAGATGTAAGCTTTGAGCGTCATCGGCAGAAGCACGTTGAAACTCCATCGGCAGGAGTAGTTTGAAAATGTCATCGGCAGGAATAGCTTGAAAACGCCATCGGCAAGAGTATCTTTAAAACGCCATCGGCAAGAATATCTTAAAAACGCCATCGGCAGGAGTAATTCTCTGAACGACTTCGCCTTTTGTCGTTTAGCGATCGGTTGAAGTAGCCTCTGAACGACTTCTCCTTTTGTCATTTATCGATCGGTAGATGTAACTTATTTCTTCGCTATCACACCGAAAAATTCTGTTTATCGGTAGAAGCCTTCATTTAAATACTACGTCTTTGTCGTTTAGCAATTTCTACTTCACCGGTAGATGTACACTTTGTTTAACAATTTTTCAGCCCTGTTACACTAATTTAGCCCTGTACACTTAATCACAGTTGTTAGACTACTAAAATACCCTTTCCAAGGGCATTTCCAACAGATTGAATCACGTGCATAATTCATTATTCTCATTTAATCAACATAATCAAATTACATACTTAACATTCAAATACATCATCAAAAACTTAGTTAGACTTAAATACCATTTAAGTCAACAATCTCCCCCTTTTTAATGATGACAATCTATGAGTATAAATTTGGTTAAACATTACTCTCCCCCATAATCCTAGCTCCCCCACAGCTTATGCATACATTCCAAATTCAAATACAGATCATATCAATGTTTCATATCCAATCTAATTGCTCAAAAAAAATTTCTTCAATCAAATACTTTCTCCCCCATTGACATTATAAAAAAAAAAGAGCAGAGAAAGATAAGAAACAGTGCATTCAACAATTCAAGGAAACATCAGTGTACCAAAACAGATGAATATCAGAAAAAAATATCTCTTATTTACAGAAATCTAAAAATTTCTTCCAAAAGACATGGATTATCCACAAGTCCACATTAAGGTGTGGGGAGAAGTAAGCATCCACGAGGGCTTGAAGGGATTCAAGATCATGAGGAAGTGGTGCTTGATAGACTACCAGGTCCAGACATGGAGGAGGAGATGGAGATGCGTCTGGTGAAACTACCAAGACCATACTGGTAGGTTGGTCCAGGAGAGGAGCAGAGGATTATGGCTCGACAGGTGGTCCATCAGAAAAGACTTCCATTGGACTGGCTGGCTCAGGTTAAGACTCTCGAACAGGAGAGGCAACAGGAGTAGGAAAGTGGAGCTCTGCCTCTTGAAGAGCTAAAGGTGTTAAACGAACAGAGTCTTCAATAACCGCAGATCTGCAAAGTGGAAGTATGAGGTCTTCTGAACAAGCCTCTGGGTAAGAAGGAGGGCTAGATGGTCCCGGTAAAAAAGCATCAAATTGAGACTTGAGCGATTGATGATTCAGGGCGGCAATTTCCTTATGTCTATCCATTTTCTTAGACAGCAGATCAAGACCTGTATCCAAAGCGAAGCTCATGTCCAATTTGATCTGCCTCAATTGTTGATCCATGTTGTCCTTAACAGAAATGAGGGTAGTACCTAAGCTGGCTATGCTGGACTGCAAAGCATTAAACTGATCCTCACTGATGGAAAATCTTCGCTGATAAGTAAGAGGAGAGGGAGGAACAGCGGTGGCTTGGACTGGTGTGAAGGGTTGGACTGAAAAAGCAGTGTGGACTTGAGGAGAAAGGTGTGGGATATCCTGTTGGACTGGAGAAATAGGTGGGACTGTTGGAGGCAGAGAAGTCACCATGAGTGTAGGTGGAGGAGAGGGTGGAGAGAATGAGGGGACAGAGAATGGAATGGACTGTGCCACTAATGTAGGAGGTGGAGGAGGAGGAGGAAAAGGAGCTGAGATTGCCTCAACAATATGGGCTAGAGAGAAGGGAGCAGGATTCCGTGATGGAAGGTGGGGGTGAGACACCAGAGAATGAGAAGGAGAAAGATCAAAAGCAGGGATCTCTGAATCACCACCGCCTTCTTGAGTTGATGACTCATCAGCCAAAATCAGTTTCCGCTCGCCTTTCCTGACAGCAGCTACCTTAGTAGCCCGTTTCTTAGTCTGATCCAGAACAAACTCACCATTCCTATTTCTCTTGATCCCCATTCGACTCAAAGTGTTTTTGGAATAATAGCTAGAAGGTTGAAGTCGGCAGGGATCTTCTTCCTCTGGAAAAGCAATATCAAGCTATGAAAAGAGCTTCATGAGGATCATGTTGTAGGGGAGAGAGGTAGCTTTGGAAGACACAGCCTGAATCATCCGACGAACAACAATAAATCCAAGATTGAAGGGGGTCCTGTGGTACAGTGCAAACAGGACAAAAACCTCCATTGCATTCACTTCGTGTAACGCCCCGAGTCATCTGAACCCGGTTTGCTACCCATAACACTGAACCGAACCATGACGACTTGATGCTAAATAAAAAAAATTTCGCTCGACAGTCAAAATTTGACTTTTTCTAAAAATTTAAAATATTTAAAACTTGCAGCGGAAATAATTCTAAACAGCAATGTAGTAAAACAAAACTATAAATCATGGTTTGAAATGTTAAGAGGCAATCGGTAGTTTGGAATTAAAGTTTAAAACTGTGGAATACTAGGAGAAATCGCGGAAATCCAACGTATCTGCCGATGAGCAAAGCCAACGGAAGGAGCAAAAATGAAAACAAAAAGGCTTCTACCGATGACGTGCACCAACAACGCATTACCATCTGCCGATGACGTCAACGCAGCATCATCTGCCGATGAAGTCAACATAACTTCATACACAACTTCATCTGCCGATGAAGTCAACACAAATTCATCTGCCGGCAGATTTCCATCTTCCGATAGACAAACGCGCGACATCTACCGATGACGTCAGCCGGATGATCCCTTCATCCAACATCTGCCGATCGCTAGACGACAAAAACCTTCACAACATCTTCCGATAGACAACTTAACCATGACTCAACATCTACCGATAGTCATCATCTACCGATAGAGAACAAAACAACATTTCATCAACTCCTCGTTATAAAACACTACTCCAACTACAGAAAAGGATTTACTTACTCTACTGAAATCATTCAAAAACGATTCAACCATTGCATTACTCAAAATTTAGCAAGTACTAACATCTAGACCCAACAAGATACGGTTATCAGGAAGGAAAACTCAAAACATGTTCAAAACTTTGAAATCAATTCTATCATGAAAACTCAACATACTCAGACTGAATCTTTAACTACTAGTCCTCCTCACTGACAGACATCAGTTAAACCGCCCCATCAGCTGCCAGAACATTGAATAGGTGCACTCCTCCAACCCGACTAGTCCTCAGTGAACTCAGTAAACACACCTGCTGTCACTTCTTCACCTACATCACAAAACTCATCTATTAGCCTAATGCTAAGTAAGTAATGCAAAATGAAATGAATTACTGAAACATAAACTCCTAATCATGCAGTTTCTACTTTCTCATCTCAGTTGCTCATTCATCGTTTCTGATTCAGATCCCCCTGTGAAATTGGGAGTTGGATCAACTCTCCCAAAGTATTTATCCACTGACTCATTAAGGGGCGGATTAATTCCCTTAACAGTAAATCTGATTCACATGTTCAGATCCCCCTGTGAAATTGGAAGTTGGATCAGCTCTTCCAAAGTATATTTATATCCACTGTCTCATTAAGGGGCGGATTAATTCCCTTAACAGTAAGTCTGATTCACTTTGCTGTTTCATCACATTCAATCCTCTCCATACCAATATGTATTCAAATTCATTTTCGTATACATTTTAAAAACATGATGCATGGCATACAAACACATCCAAGTAAATACAAACCTAACGTTTTGTGATGTAGGCCCGAAGGCACAAGCAAACATTACTTACCTGATCTCCTGGAAATCATTCGTTTTCAACTACTCCGGAAGCCTTGCCCACCTAGTTTCATAAGCAGAATACCGATTAGATTACCACTAACTGTATCCTACATCACTCAGAAACCTAAGGAGCTAGTTTGGAAGTTCTGGTCATCATACACTCTCAGCTCAGTACTAAATCCCGAACTCCATTCATTCACAATATCGACATAACACACACACATTGCGCTCCCTCTGCTATCTAACCACTGAAATCTCAAGTGAACGAAAGGAAAAACTTACCTAGTTGAGGAATGAGGATCGGTAAGGAGAATCGCCTGGAGTTCTGCTGAGCCTGAGCTGAATACCGAGAAAGGAGAAATGAGGGAATAGTGGCGGCTAAACCTCATTAAACCCTTCCTTAAATACATTTTCCACTTTTTAAAATGCTAATTACTCTTTTGCCCTTGCATAGTTATTTATTAACCTAATCATCATTTTCTCCCAAATCCTCACATTATAAATGGTTAGTTAAATTCGGTTCAATAGAACCGGGTGCTACAATCTACCCTCCTTAAAAGAATTTTGTCCTCAAAATTTAGTACCTGAATAATTCCGGATGTTGGTCCATCATGTCTTGCTGGCGCTCCCAAGTTGTTTCCTCTATGTTCTGGTTGTGCCAAAGGACTTTCACTAATGGAACCTCTTTGTTGCGCAATACCTTCACCGCATAGTCCAAGATCCTTACAGGTTTCTCTTCATATGCCAGAGTGGGGAGAACTTCGATACTCTGCTGTTCCACAATCTGTGATGGATCTCTAACACACTTCTTTAGCATAGACACATGGAACACACTGTGTATTCCATCCATAGAAGCCGGCAGCTGTAACCGGTAGGCTGCTCTCCCAACTCTCTCCAAAATGGTGAATGGTCCAATAAATCTGGGGTTTAACTTTCCTCTTTTTCCAAACCTCACAACTCCCTTAAAAGGTGACACTTTAAGAAAAACTTCATTACCAACATCAAATTCCAGTTCCCTTCGTCTTTTGTCTGCATAGCTTTTCTGTCGGCTTTGAGCTGTCAGGATTCTTTGACGGATAAGAGCAATCTTCTCTACTGTCTGTTGCACAATTTCAGGACCAATCAGTTGTGCTTCCCCAACTTTATCCCAATACAATGGTGATCTGCACTTCCGTCCATACAATGCCTCGTATGGTGCCATACCTATGGTTGCCTGAAAACTGTTGTTGTAAGAGAATTCTACTAAGGATAGGTATTTGCTCCAAGAACCTTGAAAATCCAAAACACATGCCCGGAGCATATCCTCTAATGTTTGAATGGTTCTTTCCGATTGTCCATCAGTTTGAGGGTGGAAAGCTGTGCTAAAGTTTAGTTGCGTTCCCATAGCCTTGTGCAGACTTTTCCAAAACTTAGATGTAAATCTGGAGTCTCGGTCTGAAACTATAGTGCTTGGAACTCCATGCAGTCTAACTACTTCATGCACATACAACTCTGCCAGTTGATCCATCGAGTATGTTATCTTTATCGGCAGAAAGTGAGCAGATTTGGTTAAACGATCGACTATTACCCAGATTGCATCATGTCCCTTTGCTGTTCTAGGTAATCCTATAACAAAATCCATAGCTATTTGTTCCCATTTCCATTCGGGAACTGGTAAGGGTTGCAACATTCCTGAGGGTCTCTGATGCTCGGCTTTAATCTGTTGACAACACAAACATGATCCTACATATTCTGCCACACTTCGTTTCATACCAGGCCACCAGTAGTGATGTTTAAGGTCTCTGTACATCTTTGTACTCCCCGGGTGGACAGAAAACCTGGAAGAGTGTGCTTCAGAAAGAATCTCGTCACGAAGCTTCTTAATGGCAGGAACAAACCATCTATTTCTATACCTAAGGATCCCATCGGTAGAATAGTTAAAATCTGACTTGTCCATAGAATCCATGCTTGACTTGTACTTGTTACACTCATCATCGTTCGCCTGAGCTTCCTTTATTTTCTCAAGAATAGTAGGCCTTAAAGTTATGGTTGAAAGTATAGCTGATACATTGGTTACTGCTTCTAGATTAAACTTTTGGAATTCTGTCTCTAAAGCTATTGGTATGTCTAGAGTCAATGCAGAGACGGAATGAGTCACTTTACTCAAGGCATCAGCCACTACATTGGCCTTACCAGGGTGGTATTTAATCTCGAAATCATAATCTTTGACAAATTCTAACCACCTACGCTGCCTCATATTCAGTTCCTTTTGCGTGAAAATGTATTTCAGGCTCTTATGATCTGAAAATATCTCACAAGATTGTCCATACAGGTAATGCCTCCAAATCTTAAGTGCAAATACAACTGCAGCTAATTCTAAGTCATGTGTAGGGTAATTTTTCTCATGGACCTTCAACTGTCTAGAGGCATAAGCTATCACTTTCCCATCCTGCATTAACACACAACCTAGACCGATCTTGGAAGCATCACAATAAATGCTAAACTTACCATCCTCGACAGGGAGGGTCAGAATTGGAGCATTGGTCAGCTTCTGCTTCAAAGTTTGAAAACTATGCTCACAATCCTCAGTCCACACATATTTTACGTTCTTCCTAGTTAATCGGGTAAGGGATGTCGCAATCTTTGAGAATCCTTCGATAAACTTCCTGTAATACCCAGCCAATCCAAGGAAGCTCCTGACATCCGTAGCATTCCTCGGTTGGGGTCATTCCTTAACTGCCTGGACCTTAGCTGGATCCACAGATATGTCATCTCCAGAGATGACATGTCCTAAAAAGTGAACTTGGTCCAACCAAAATTCACACTTGGAAAACTTGGCATAAAGTTGGTGCCTTCTCAGTACTTCTAACACTAAACTCAAATGTTTTGCATGCTCGTCTTTAGTGCTAGAATAGATTAGAATGTCATCTATGAATATAATGACAAACTTGTCCAAATACTCGTGAAACACCCTATTCATGAGATCCATGAAGGCTACTGGTGCATTTGTCAGACCAAAAGACATAACCAAAAACTCATAATGTCCATACCTCGTGCGAAAGGCAGTCTTTGGGATATCCTCAGATTTAACCTTCAGCTGATAATAACCGGATCTAAGGTCAATCTTAGAGAAAACTCTTACACCCCTAAGCTGGTCAAATAAGTCATCAATTCTCGGCAAAGGGTATTTATTCTTAACAGTTAACTTATTCAATTCTCTATAATCAATGCACATGCGCATAGATCCATCTTTCTTTTTGACAAAAAAGACCGGTGCACCCCATGGTGAAAAGCTAGGGCGTATGAACCCTTTCTCCAACAGATCCTCCAATTGTTTCTTTAACTCTTTGAGTTGTGTCGGTGCTAGTCTATATGGATTTTTAGACACAGGTTCGGCTCCGGGGTAAACATCCACAACAAATTCAATTTCCCTATCTGGTGGCAAGCCTGGAAGGTCATCTAGGAATACTTCAGGGAAGTCTTGGACGACTAAGACATTTTTGGGACTTGATTTCTCTACTAGTTGTATGTCTAAAACACTAGCTAAGAAGCACAAATACTCTCTGCATAGGGAGGGTCTACAATTGACCGAAGTCATTACAGTCATTTCCTTACTCTTTTCTGAGGCTTGAAAGGTATGCCTCAAACTACCAGGGGGTTGGAAACTAACTATTCCAGTCCTACAATCAATCGTGGCATGATGCTTAAACAGCCAATCCATTCCCAGAATTACATCAAATCCCATTATATCCATAATGATGAGGTCAGCAGGTAGACTCACACTTCCTACTAACACATCACTGTCAAGCATCACTCGGTTAGAGTGCATGCGTTCACCAGAGGGTAAGGTAACATTAAACACATGCATGGAAGGGGTAAACTGTACATCTAATTTAACAGCAAATGTAGATGCTATAAACGAATGCGTTGCACCAGAATCTATCAAAGTAAAAGCAGGCACAGAGTTGATCAATATAGTACCTGACACTACAGCAGGCTGTTCCTCACCCGACTCCGTCATGGAGAATATTCTTGGTTTAATCATAGCAGGACCACTCTTAGGAACTGGACAGTCTCTGCTAATGTGGCCGACTTTGTTACAATTATAGCATCTGGTGACTCTAGGCTTCGAACACTCTTTGAACGTATGTCCAACCTCCTCACAGTTGAAGCACTTTCCCAAGCCCAGTCTACATTCTCCCGGGTGGTTCTTCAGGCACTTTGGACACTGGGGAAATTTCCTGACATTTTGCACCTTTCCCCCTGATCCTTGGCTATTTTGGCCCTCACTTGGCCTCTTCGTTCCCCTTTGCTGGTGTGGCTGGTTAAACCTTTGCGGGGCCTCCTTTGGTCCAGCACACTTCCTTTCAGCCTCTTCCACTTCCAGAGCAGTGGACACAACTTCGCTGAACGTTAAACCTTTAATGCCACAGAATTTGACTCCCCGATAAATCTCCGGCTTCAGTCCATGCACAAATTTGAACACCTTATCCTCGTCCTTATGAGCAAAGTGTCCAGCAAACCTGGACAAGGACTCAAATTGCCTACTGTACTCTGCCACCGACCCTGTCTGCTTCAAATTCAGAAATTCCAACTTCTTTGCGGTCTGGACCGTGCTGTTAAAATATTTCTCATAGAAGATGTCCTTAAACTGTGACCAAGTCATGGTCAGAATGTCAGTGGTGGTTTCAACTGTTTCCCACCAGAGTTGAGCTTCGCCAGCCAAGTGAAATGTTGCTAACGTGACCTTATCTCCTTCTCCTATGCTGGCGCACCTAAACATGCTCTCTATCTTCCTAAGCCACCCTTCAGCCACAACAGGATCAGACGACTGACCATCAAACGTGGGAGGTCTTAACCTCCGGAATCTATCCCCGGAATGCTCGTTGCTAGAACCCGAGTTGGCACTTCCTTGCACCTCTCGGTTCAGCAGTACTCCTAGTTGCTCGGATTGTTGGCGCATTAATTCTGCCTGCTGTCGCACTAGATCTGTCAACTGTCCGATTACACTAGAATCTTCTGCGCTTCCCGGAGTTGGTGTCTCTCTCCGCACCCTTGGCCTTCCTGGTCGTCGGGACATTTTGCTATATTCCTGCGCAGGGTTAACTATTTTATAAACATCTAATTACTAAGGCTAACATAAACACGTACAGTTGTTGGAGTACTCCCATGCAACAATCGGCACTGATGAGTAATCTTTTGAACGGTTTAACTGAATGTCTCTGATACCAACTTGTAACGCCCCGAGTCATCTGAACCCGGTTTGCTACCCATAACACTGAACCGAACCATGACGACTTGATGCTAAATAAAAAAAATTTCGCTCGACAGTCAAAATTTGACTTTTTCTAAAAATTTAAAATATTTAAAACTTGCAGCGGAAATAATTCTAAACAGCAATGTAGTAAAACAAAACTATAAATCATGGTTTGAAATGTTAAGAGGCAATCGGTAGTTTGGAATTAAAGTTTAAAACTGTGGAATACTAGGAGAAATCGCGGAAATCCAACGTATCTGCCGATGAGCAAAGCCAACGGAAGGAGCAAAAATGAAAACAAAAAGGCTTCTACCGATGACGTGCACCAACAACGCATTACCATCTGCCGATGACGTCAACGCAGCATCATCTGCCGATGAAGTCAACATAACTTCATACACAACTTCATCTGCCGATGAAGTCAACACAAATTCATCTGCCGGCAGATTTCCATCTTCCGATAGACAAACGCGCGACATCTACCGATGACGTCAGCCGGATGATCCCTTCATCCAACATCTGCCGATCGCTAGACGACAAAAACCTTCACAACATCTTCCGATAGACAACTTAACCATGACTCAACATCTACCGATAGTCATCATCTACCGATAGAGAACAAAACAACATTTCATCAACTCCTCGTTATAAAACACTACTCCAACTACAGAAAAGGATTTACTTACTCTACTGAAATCATTCAAAAACGATTCAACCATTGCATTACTCAAAATTTAGCAAGTACTAACATCTAGACCCAACAAGATACGGTTATCAGGAAGGAAAACTCAAAACATGTTCAAAACTTTGAAATCAATTCTATCATGAAAACTCAACATACTCAGACTGAATCTTTAACTACTAGTCCTCCTCACTGACAGACATCAGTTAAACCGCCCCATCAGCTGCCAGAACATTGAATAGGTGCACTCCTCCAACCCGACTAGTCCTCAGTGAACTCAGTAAACACACCTGCTGTCACTTCTTCACCTACATCACAAAACTCATCTATTAGCCTAATGCTAAGTAAGTAATGTAAAATGAAATGAATTACTGAAACATAAACTCCTAATCATGCAGTTTCTACTTTCTCATCTCAGTTGCTCATTCATCGTTTCTGATTCAGATCCCCCTGTGAAATTGGGAGTTGGATCAACTCTCCCAAAGTATTTATCCACTGACTCATTAAGGGGCGGATTAATTCCCTTAACAGTAAATCTGATTCACATGTTCAGATCCCCCTGTGAAATTGGAAGTTGGATCAGCTCTTCCAAAGTATATTTATATCCACTGTCTCATTAAGGGGCGGATTAATTCCCTTAACAGTAAGTCTGATTCACTTTGCTGTTTCATCACATTCAATCCTCTCCATACCAATATGTATTCAAATTCATTTTCGTATACATTTTAAAAACATGATGCATGGCATACAAACACATCCAAGTAAATACAAACCTAACGTTTTGTGATGTAGGCCCGAAGGCACAAGCAAACATTACTTACCTGATCTCCTGGAAATCATTCGTTTTCAACTACTCCGGAAGCCTTGCCCACCTAGTTTCATAAGCAGAATACCGATTAGATTACCACTAACTGTATCCTACATCACTCAGAAACCTAAGGAGCTAGTTTGGAAGTTCTGGTCATCATACACTCTCAGCTCAGTACTAAATCCCGAACTCCATTCATTCACAATATCGACATAACACACACACATTGCGCTCCCTCTGCTATCTAACCACTGAAATCTCAAGTGAACGAAAGGAAAAACTTACCTAGTTGAGGAATGAGGATCGGTAAGGAGAATCGCCTGGAGTTCTGCTGAGCCTGAGCTGAATACCGAGAAAGGAGAAATGAGGGAATAGTGGCGGCTAAACCTCATTAAACCCTTCCTTAAATACATTTTCCACTTTTTAAAATGCTAATTACTCTTTTGCCCTTGCATAGTTATTTATTAACCTAATCATCATTTTCTCCCAAATCCTCACATTATAAATGGTTAGTTAAATTCGGTTCAATAGAACCGGGTGCTACACTTCGTCATGGTGACCACCCTTAGGGACAATATTGTACCCTATCATTTGATGAAATAACCTGGCCCTTGTGGTCAGGTGTTTGCCCTTAAGATGATCAGGGGAAAGGTTTGGGTCAAGAGCTATAATTTGTAGAAAACTTTGACCCTCAGAGGTGCCAAAGAAAGGAGGCTCAGTGCCAGAATCATACCGGTAGGGGCAACTATCTAAATGGGAGCACTCCAGAAGGGCATTGATGGACTGTGGAGTAATTTCAATATGCTTTCCATACACAAAGCTCTTTATAGAGGAAAGATCAGAGGTAAAACTCAGATTGGCATAAAACATCCTGATGGCTTCCGGGTAATAGAAGGATTCTACATCAAACAGACCTAATAACCCGAGATCGTTCAAAGGTTCTACAATATCCAGTCCAGCTAAGTCATCAAAGAAAATACCACGACTGGGAATTAAAGATTTGTACTTATAGTCGTCATGGTAACTTAACTCAGCAGCTTGAGAGAGAAAGAAGAAAGATGGCCACTGTGTTCCACGAGGAACTCTCGTGGTGGACGAGTTGAGATTTTTGCCTTCTTCTTGGCAGGTTGTGGAATAGCGAAAGATGATGAAGCCATGTGAACGAGTCGAGAAGAAAAACCTAGAGAGAAGAAAGGATTGAAGTGGGAGGTTTTATGAAAGAGCGCGAAAATGAAGCGTCTCTGAGAAGAAACAGAGTTTAAAAGGAAGAGGGTTTCGCCCGACGGGATGAAGATATACGTGTAAGACGATATCGCCGGATGGGTCACACGTGTCGCCAGATTAAAAATTCATCAACCGATGCCTATCGGTAGATATGCATCTACCGGTAGATATGCATCTACCGATGCCTTCACAACACAAGCAGCTCTATCACAAACAGAATTTCCAACTGAAGAAGAAACTTAGCTTTTCTCAAACCGAATGAGACCTAACTTTATTCTTATATTATTGAAGGTCTTTTCATCCAAAGATTTTGTAAATATGTCAGCTAATTGATCGACAGAGTTGACAAATTCTAAAGAAATATCACCCCTTTGAACGTGATCTCTTATGAAGTTGACAAGTGTGTATTTTTACACACTTTATTGTACTTTTTAATACTTAAATTGATGAGTTTTACTCAAAGTATATAAAAATTCTGATGTATTTGGTGAGTGTGTAGAAAAATTGGAGAATTACAGGTTTCGGTGAAATCATTCCAGAAGAAAAGCGAGCAATTGTTGATCGATCGGATATTTTAATTGTTTTAATCTCAACCGTTGATCAATCGGCTATTTTAATTGATGGAGGTGTTTAAATATGGACCGTTGAAGCTTGTTTTAATCTTAGCCGTCAAAGATGATTATGGGCTGGGCTTCAAATTAATTAATAAATAGGTTATATGTTAACCTAATTTGAGTGATTCAGAATAGAGAAGAGGCGAGAGAAAGGAGGGAGAGCAGCCCTAACAGAGGCCGGAACGGAGTAAGAGCCTCGAGAATTGATATTCAGCATAGTTTTTCTATCTCTTTCTCTTTTGAACTATGAATTTCTTTATTATTCTTATTGTTTTTCTTTATTTTAGCATGAACTAAATTTATTTTCTAGAGTTATGATGTAACTGAAACTCGACTGTTTAATATTTCTAATTTAGTTTTTATTTTCTTTTTTTCCGATATCGTGTTGAGTATTCTTGTCTGTTCTTCATGCTTAATTTTGCCTGATCACCAAAGTTAAGATTTTTAGGGTTGTTTCAAAAGACGGAAGTTGCGAAATAACTGGGCATTGATGAGTTTACCATGAACTGATTCTAGACTAGGGATAGCTAGGATTTTTATGTAGTTTTATGATTTTCTGCACTTAATGTATTCAACTGATTTGAGTTTGAGACTGGGAGGTGATAACCTGTTAGTTGGATAATATTATTATAGCTCGGGAGAGAATAATAATTAAAATAGAAAAATCGCTATCAACACGTAGGATTAGGAAATATTAACTAAATTAGGGATATTAAATAGGAAAGTGGATGTGAAATCAGAATCCCTAGATTCTTTCTTGATATTTACCAAATCTTTAATTATTTTCCTGCCAATTATTTAAGTTTCCTAATTCGTTTATTTAAATTACTTTAGTTATTTAATTGTTTAATTTAAAATCAAATAAAAATCAAATCTTTTCAATAAAAATTAAAGTGTTTTAGTCCAATTAATTTAAAATTAACTTAATTTAATATTTTAGTAAAACTATTCCTCGTGGGTTCGACTCTTACTTAAAAACTATATTACTTGTGCGACACGTACACTTGCGTATCACGATTTTTCGCAACAGAAGTGATATCTAACATCAATATGCTTAGTTCTAGAGTGCTGGATGAGATTTTTGGAAATGTTGATAGCACTGGTGTTATCACATCGGATAGGAATCCTATTATAGAACAGATTATAGTCTTCCAATGTCTGTTTCATCCACAACATTTGTGCACAACAACTGCCAGCAGCAATATATTCACTTTCAGCAGTTGACAATGCAACAGAATTTTGTTTCTTAGAATACCAGGAAACTAAAGATTCACCAAGGAATTGACATGTTCCACTGGTGCTTTTCCTATCAACTAGACTACCAGCATAGTCAGAATTTGAATATCCAATCAGATCAAAGGAAGTGCCTATATGATACCATAATCCAAGATCACAAGTTCCACTCAAATATTTAAATATTCTCTTGACAGCATTTGAATGAGATTCTTTAGGGGCAGCTTGGAATCTTGCACAAAGACAAACACTAAAGAGTATATCTGGCCTACTTGCAGTCAGATATAATAAAGAACCAATCAAACCACGAAATTTCTTAATATCAACACTTATTCCCTTTTCATCTTTATCCAATTTAGTTGTGGTACTCATAGGAGTCTTGGAAGACTTAGACGATTCTAATCCAAATTTCTTTAGAAGGTCTTTGATGTATTTTTCTTGACAGAAGAAAATACCATCAGATTTTTGGCTAATTTGGAATCCTAAGAAGAACTTAAGCTCCCCCATCATACTCATTTCAAACTCACTTTGCATATCAGAAGCAAATCCCTCACAAAGTGAAACGTATGAAGACCCGAATATGATATCATCTACATAGATTTGAACGATAAGAATGTCATGGTCCTTTTGCAAGATAAATAGAGTTGAATCTATATTTCCCTTTTTGAAATTCCTTTCCTCAAGGAAATTCTTTAACCTATCATACCAAGCTCTAGAAGCCTGCTTAAGTCCATAGAGAGTCTTTCTTAGTTTGTAAACATGATCAGGTTTTTCAAAGTCTTCAAATCCTAAGGGCTGCTCTACATAAACTTCTTCCATGATATATCCATTTAAAAAAGCACTCTTTACATCCATTTGAAAGAGTGAAGTTTTTGTAGCAAGCATAGGCTAAGAGCATTCTAATGGATTCTAGCCTAGCTACAGGTGCAAAGGTTTCCTCAAAATCAATTCATTCTTCGTGATTGTAACCTTTGGCAACTAGCCTAGCTTTGTTTCTTACTACAATCCTATTTTCATCCATTTTATTATTATAAACCCACTTAGTTCCAATAATAGGATGATCAATAGGTTTTGGAACAAGTTCCTAAACATTGTTCCTTTCGAATTGGTTTAGTTCATCTTGCATTGCAACAATCCAATGTTCATCCAATTCGGCTTCCTCAAACTTCTTAGGCTCTATCTGAGAAATAAATGCCACATTGGCACAGAGATTCCTAAGAGAGGATCTAGTCTTAACACCTAATGAAGGATCACCTAAGACTTCATCTAACGGATGGTTTCAAATATACTTCCAATCTCTAGGAAGATCTGCAGATTCATCTTTAACAGGAACAATTTCTAGAGAACTTGAAGATGGTTCTAAAGATTTTTCTACTATGGGAGTATCTGAAGGCTTTTCTAAAGAAAGGGAATCGAGTTGTTTATCCAAGGTATCATCCTCATCCACATTGATTGTGGGATGAGGGATCTCATCAAAGTTGACATGAACCGACTCTTAAACAACTAGAGTTCTCTTATTGAATACCCTATATGCTTTACTGGTCAGAGAATAACAAAGAAAAATTTCAAGATCAGATTTGGAATCAAATTTTCCTAAGTTATCCTTAGTATTAAGAATGAAGCATTTACTACCAAAGGCTCTAAAGTACTTAACAGAAGGGGTTTTCCCATTCCAAAGCTCATAGGGAGTTTTCTCAAGAATAGGTCTTATGGAGACCCGATTGAGTACATAGCAAGCTGTTGAAACAACTTCAGCCCATAAGTACTTAGGAAGAGAATTCTCATTAAGCATAGTCCTAGCAAGCTCTTTGAGAGATCTATTCTTCCTCTCAACAACACCATTTTGCTGAGGAGTCCTAGGAGAAGAGAAATTGTGCTCAATTCCATACTTGAGACACAAGAGTTCAAATTTCTCATTTTCAAATTTTCCACCATGATCACTATGAATAGCAACTATGGTGAGCTCCTTTTCATTTTGAACTCTTTTCCTAAAGCTAGAAAATGTATCAAAAGTCTCATCCTTAGACTTCAGAAAGTATACCCAGGTGAATCTAGAGAAGTCATCGACTATGACATAAGCATAGAATTTGCCTCCTAAGCTGGCTATATTGGAAGGACCGAAGAGGTCCATATGGAGGAGTTGGAGAGGCTTAGAAGTAGAGATTGCATTCTTAGATGCAAATGAACTTTTGATTTGCTTACCCATTTGGCAAGCTTCACAGACCTTATCTTTCTCAAAGGATATCTTAGGAATCCCTCTAACTAAATTATCCTTAGTAATCTTAGCTAAGGTATCCATTCCTACATGTCCTAATCTCCTATGCCAAATCCAGCTATCATTAGAGGAATTAACAGCAAAACATTTCTCATTATCACAAACAATATTATCTAAGTCAATGATATAGATATTCTCTTTCTTGAAACCAGTAAAGAGAACCTTGCAATTGGTTATATCCTTAATTCTACAGGAATTTTTCTTGAAAACTACTTTATAACCCTTATCACATAATTGACTGATGCTTAGAAGGTTATATTTTAGACCTTCAACTAACAGAACATTTTCTATAATGAAGTTATCAGGATTACCTATGTTGCCGATGCCAACAATTTTACCCTTCTGGTTTCCACCAAAAGTGACGTTTCCTTTCTTCTTGTTGACAATAGCAAACATGGATGCATCTCCAGTCATGTGCCTAGAACAGCCACTGTCCAGGTACCACTGATTCCTTAATGGAGACGCATCATCCTGCAAAACAGAAATCAGGTTGTCTTCTTAGGTACCCAAATCTTTTGGGTCCTAGCGTTAGGTCTGGTTCCTTTAGGAACCCAATGTAATTTACAACCAGCTTTCTTAATGTTTGTTTTTAAAGGACATTCGAAGTATTTATGTCCTACATCATTACATGCATGACAAACAGTAGATTTAACAAAAAAGTTTTTATATACCTTCTTTTTACTACTCCCATTATATCCAATGCCTGCTCTATCAAAAGTCATTCTTTGATCACTAATCAGCATGTTCAGTTGTTTACTACTATAGGTAAATTTCTGAACAAGATTATTCAACGTTTCATTTTTCTTTTTCAGTTCAGTGATCTCCTTTTCATGCAAGTCCACTTCTTTAGCATGCTTTTCTAATAGACCTGCATTTTCTCTTTTCAACAAGTTATACTTATTCTTAAGCATACCAAATTGCTTAACCAAGTCATTAAAAGCGTCAATCAGATCACCATCATCATTATCACTCTCACTATCACTCAAAGTACTAGAGGATAAAGAACTAACCTTATCTTCGTGTGCCATGAAGCACAGATTGGCTACTTTCTCATCTTCTGAAGAAGAGGTGTCGCCTTCGCTGTCATCCCAAGTGACCTTCATAGCCTTCTTCTTAAACTTCTTGGGATATTTCTCGGCCTATGGACAATCTGCATTCATGTGGCTAGGCTTGCCACACCCAAAACAGGTAATCTCCTTGTCTTTAGGAAGTTTTTCATTCCTTGGAAAACTTCTCCCTTGTAGCTTCTTCCTACGAAGAAACTTGCTGAATCTCCTAGTGATGAGAGCAATGTCCGCATCATCTTCTTCTACTTCTTCCTCAGATGCTTCATTTTTGCTTGAAAAGGCTTTCAGAGCAATATCCTTCCTTTTATTTATCTCATTTTCTTTGAGATCTTCCTTATCATTGGCCCTCATGGTTATCTCATGAGTCATCAGAGAGCCAATGAGCTCTTCAAGATTGAGCACCTTTAGATCCCGAGCCTCTTGTATTGCTGTCACCTTTGCTTGCCAGGCTCTAGGTAGGCATCTCAAAATTTTTCTTACATGTTCTTCACCTGAATACATCTTACCAAGAGCTTTAAGACCATTAGTGATATTAGTAAATCGAGTGAACATAGAACTAACGGTTTCTTCTTTTTCCATAGAAAACAGTTCATATTCATGAACTAGCATGCTCAATTTACTCTCCTTTACTTGGTTAGTTCCCTCATGTGTTACTTCTAATAAGTGCAAAATTTCTTGAGCACTTTCACACCCTTGCACTCTATTAAATTCATCTCTATTTAGAGCACAATACAGTGTGTTTATCGCCTTGGCATTAAGGCTCAAGTTCTTTTTGTCTGTATCATTTAGTTCGTGTGAAGCTTTGGGAATCTTAACACCATTCTCTGTTTTAGCAGCAATGTATGGCCATTTTCTATGTTATTCCATAATTCATAGTCCATAGCTTGAATGTATATTCTCATTCTAGACTTCCAGTATACATAATCATTACCATCAAAGAACGGAGGTCTAGTGGTAGATTGACCTTCTACTTGTGTAGAGTTTGCGTTAAATTCCATGGTAAATGTATAACTAAGAATTCAAATACAACTTAGACAATGATTAACCTTGCTCTGATACCAATTGTAGGATCGAAATTGTCTAAGAGGGGGGTGAATTAGACCTTTTTTTTTAAATTATTAATCTAATAGCAAACCAACCCAACAATAAAAATAACAGAGAGAGAGAGAAAAAAAACTAACACACGGGTTTTTACGTGGTTCGGCAAAGACCTGCCTACATCCACGCTTCAAGGTTCCCCCTTGAAGATCTTTAACCTCTCCTCAACGAGAATTCCAGATCGAGCTTCACAGGCGTCGATCTACAGCCTTACAATACTGGATTGAACTTCACGGGCGTCAATCCACTGTCTTTCAGGTTTTACAGGTTTGAATGAATGAATACAACAAACTACAAACTCTCAAATCAAATTCTCAAGTTTAGGAATCGAGAGATGTAGTTGAAGAATACAGAGTATGATTAATCGCAAGTTAGGGCTCAAGAATAAAATTCGCAAAAATTGTTCCTTCGTGCTCTAACCTTTGCTTAAATACTCTGTCTTCAAATCGGCTCTTGACTTCAATGCTCCTTATCCAATAATGGAAACTTTGTTATCGTTGGAGCAGCTTTCGTACAAATGCAGATATCCGTTGCATCTGAAATTGCTGTTCGTCGTCGCCATTAATGTTCTGGAGTTAAAGCTGAAAACGACGTCACTGTAGCTTCGCAGTTATTTTGAATTCTGACGGAAGATCACCGGTTGAAACAGCTTTATAACACTATCGGCAGAAGCACCTTGAAATGCTATCGGCAGATGCAACTTGAAATGCTATCGGCAGATGTAAGCTTTGAACGTCATCGGCAGAAGCACGTTGAAACTCCATCGGCAGGAGTAGTTTGAAAACGCCATCGGCAGGAATAGCTTAAAAACGACATCGGCAGGAGTATCTTTAAAACGCCATTGGCAAGAATAGCTTGAAAATGCCATCGGCAGGAGTATCTTGAAAACGCCATCGGCAGGAGTAATTCTCTGAACGACTTCGCCTTTTGTCGTTTAGCGATCGGTTGAAGTAGCCTCTGAACGACTTCTCTTTTTGTCGTTTATCGATCGGTAGATGTAACTTATTTCTTCGCTATCACACCGAAAAATTCTGTTTATCGGTAGAAGCCTTCATTTAAATACTACGCCTTTGTCGTTTAGCAATTTCTACTTCACCGGTAGATGTACACTTTGTTTAACAATTTTTCAGCCCTGTTACACTAATTTAGCCCTATACACTTAATCACAGTTGTTAGACTACTAAAATACCCTTTCCAATGGCATTTCCAACAGATTGAATAACGTGCATAATTCATTATTCTCATTTAATCAACATAATCAAATTACATACTTAATATTCAAATACATCATCAAAAATTTAATTAGACTTAAGCACCATTTAAGTCAACAGACTGTTCAAAAGGCAAAATGGACAGCTGTTTTTGAATGGCAGCGTGGACGACTGTTTTAAAGGCAAAATGGACAACTGTTTTTGAAGGGCAGCGTGGACGACTATTTTAAAGGCAAAATGGACAATATTTAACAGGAAGACATAAAAACATAAGGCATGAAAACAGAAGGCATAAAAGCTTCGGACTAAAAAAAAACATATTCAAAACATAATTTTAGACATATCAGAAAACATGACAGAAATCTAGCAATCAAACTGCATGGATAGCTCTAAAACTAAAGATATTCCATGCACAATCCTAAAAGAGAAAATCCCAAGCAATTCTAGAAAATTTCAAAACATACATACATTCAACTGTCAAAACAGAGGTTTTAAAACATCAACACAAATTCTATACGTCGGTTTTAAAATTTCAAAAGCTATACAGGACTTGACATAACTTTCAAAAATACATTATCATAGGAATAACATTTGTCTGACTGCAGCAACACCCCATGAGCTTGATCTGCCAACTTCATCTACTCATCAGCTTGAGGCACAAAGTCCTCATCTGGAGGATCCATACCTACAACAGGGAGTTCAACTATGAGTCTAGAGCTCAGTAAGAACATGAAATGCAGTGATGCATATGCTGTGCATGAACATTTTCAAATACATGAACATTACATTACATTATGTTTCACTGGACAGGAAGGTATAAGTGGGAAGAAGAGTTGGCGCAACAGGAGTACATGCCACAACAGGACATAACAGGAGTACATGGCAGGATGCCAGTCCTCGTCCACACTTAACCATACATTACTTCACATTTTAATTTTCATAACTTCAAATATGGTGCTGAAAAATATTTACATGGTTCTCCAGAAAACGTGTATACCTGAACAGATACGATACTTAAACTTAACATATACAGGCGACAGGATAAAAGCAAACATGAAACAGAACAAGTTTTACTCAAAACATAACCTACGACCTAACTACCTGAACCAAAACCTAGTATCTCCGTGCTGTAGGGCCTTAAGGGCCAAACCTATACATATGAACTTACCTGTTGTCCGAAACGCAGTAAGCTTTGTTCGTGAAACTTCGGTGATGCACGAACCTATGACGTGCACGAAAAGAAAAATTAACAGAGCTGCAAATGCTAACTAATAACTTAGTAGATTATGCTTCAAACTCCATTCAAACTTTTAGAAAACAAACCAACGTGTTTTCATACAAAAACAATGAGTTTTCTCCAAAATACCTTAATCCTAAATTTCAACAAAACTCACAAATAAATAACTTAAACTTTTTAACTATCTTAGATGATTACCTTTAACGGAGGAAACAGAAGAAAACAGGAGAAACAAAGTTTTGGAAATGGCCGCAATTGCCTGGAAGAGAGGAAACAGAGAATGTTTTTTGTAGGAGTGAAGAGAAGAGAGGAAGAAGGGAAGAGAAAAGGGCATTGGCTTCTTCAACAAGTTTGTCAAGTGTCAATCATTCATTGCTTTCCTCCCACCAACCTTAATTCCTTCCTAATTTACTCCTCCATTGATTTCTATCTAAAATATTATTTAGTTAATCGATTCGGTCTCACGAATCACCCTCGTTCAATTAAATACGTAGACAATTTCATTAAAAACAGTCATTGCATTAATATCAGAGTAATTCCGCTTAATTATTCGGGAAATAATTACATAGGCAAAATACCGGGTGTTACACTTTTTTTTTTCTTTTCTTTTAGTAATTAATATAATTTTGAATTTTTACCACCCACCCTTCAAAAAATTAATGAACGGCGTTGATCTTTTTAAATTTAAACTGAATTTGAACTACAACAAGTAACAAGGGATTTCTTATTTTGAACTTCATGTGACTCTTTATTTATTAAATTTTAATTGACTTCTTTTTTATGTGTCGGTGGAATAGGATATGTGACCACGTGAAATCAATAATTCTTTTTCTTCTTTCACTTTCATCTGTATCTTCGTAATTGATTGCTCTTGAGTCTATCTTCTTTTAATAAACATGTTTTTTGGATTTTTAGAAAGTTGTCTATTTTCCAAGGAAGATGTCCAAATTTTCAAACTTCTCCGTGTAAAAGATGCATCTTTTTTTAAATCATGTAATTTATATCAATTTTCTTAACTATCTATCAAATATTAATCGACGTCTGACTTCATTTTTTTTTTTCAATAATTAATTTAAATGAACTTTTTAGTACACTTCCATCAAAAAGTTAAAGAATGATCTTATTCTTTAAATTTAAACTGAAAAAATTCTTTAACCAACAATAATTCTTATTGAAATTGACGTGAAAGAGTTTGTATTTGAAAAGAAAAAAATAATACAAATTTTAATATCCTCGATGACTTAATTCTTTTATTTACCATAATTTTAAAATTAATTCAAAACTATAAATAATGTTTTATATTTATCTAATATTTAACATTAACTCGTACATCCATTCCATGCGTAAGCATGTATATTTAAAGAGACTATCATTGAGTGATTGAGAAACTAATTATGATATATTACAAAAAATTAACATAATAAATAAATAACATGTAAAATGTTACTTCTTGTATTATAAAATTACAGTGTAAATATAATATTAGTATACGTTGACTTTTTCTATCTCTATAGAAGGGACTTTTTTAATAGGAAAAAGTTTCATTTAGTCCCCAACGTATGGGGTTAGTGGTCATTTGGTCCCTAACGTTTATTTTTGACCTAATCAGACCCTATCATATACACCATTTGCAATTCAAACCCTCCTGTTAAATTTTTCGTTAAATTTGACACGTGCTCTGTACGTGCGCTGCTAAAACTCCAAAATAGCTTCATTTTCTCCCGAATCCCTAAAGTAAAAATTAAATTTGTCCGAAATCCCTACCGTAAATTCAATATGTGGAAATAATAAGAATTTATGGCCAAAAACAAAATGAAAAATAAATCCAAAAATAGAAAAACTAGGCTGACGGTTGTCTTCTTTTTGCACCACTTAAACGCCCGGTTTGCAGTTCTTTTTATTTATCTTTTTTTTTTCTAAATAACTGTGAGATTCCAAAATTAGAGTGACTGAGCATGTTCCTATATATGATTTCTCCACATATCTTTTTCTTTTTTGAGGAAAAATGAAACGGAGCATGATCTTCACAGTACGAGAAAAAGAACAAAATTCATGCAATCGCATATAATTGTATAATATTTCTAAGTTATATTATTATAATAGATACATATTTTATTATTTATTTTCCTACTGAATTTACGGTATAATATTTTTATATTATGAATATATAAAATTACGCATGTATACTCTAGAAAAAACTGGCGTTTCAGACGATAAAAAAAATAGAACAAAAAGGAGTGATTTTCTCATGTAATTTTGCAAGCTCAATTTTTTTAAAAATATATAAGGTGAATCATGTAAATGATTAATGTTACATAATTCATTCATGTTTTTGGGTAAAGCACAAAAAAAAATCCGAATAATAGAGTTTTTACAGCAGTTATTTTTTCAGTTAAATAATGCATGTGTTAGCTCGTCCACACTAAATTGAGTTTCTAGCCGAACCCAATTGAAAGAACCGATTTTTAGGGGATGTGAGCAGAAAAGGCCATTGGAGAAGAAAGCGAGAGGGCCTGGAGTTGTAGCGCTTGAGAAGATCTTGAGGAAAAAGAGAATAGAGTCAATATATTTGATGAGTTTTCTTCTCTGGCCATTTTCACTTCTCTTACAAAGCCGCCGGCGACGGTTGCTCCTCCTTTCTTCTCTTTTCTACTATCATCAGTGGCTACCATCTACGACGGCAGCAACTCACTGATGAGTAGAGTCAGGAAAAACGACGTTCCTTCCCTTCCACCAGAAAAGACCTCGATTCCGGTCTCTTGGAAGACACAGCATGATCTGGTGGATGAGGACAGATACAAAAATGGAGTCTTAACAGAAATATATTTTCTCGAGTAGCGACCTCCGATGGTGAGTGCAACCAATATTGGTTGTTCTAAATCAGATGAGCAACCAATATCAAGGCATGTGAACCGGTTCTGTCACAGAACCGGGTCTTTCAATTGGGCAGTTCAGGATTTTATTTCATTTTTTTTAAAAGGTAACGTGAAAGGGCACGAGGAGTATAAGAGCCGAGAGGGAAGATTGCCTGGGCTGGGGTTTGCTGGTACGGGCCTAATGAGCCGGCTCATTAACAGCACATCTGAGTGGTCCAGAGTTAGGCTCGACTCGCCACTCGGGTCGACTGACGAGAACATGGCAGCTGGACCCAGTTGACAGGGTAGGCTCGCTACAAAATGAGCTGAAAAGGTTGGCTAGCCGTTTGACACCTCTACTAAGAAAAGAAGAATGCAGGGTAATTAGAATTACTTTTAAAGTCATTTCATGTCTAAGTTCCTAAATTTCGAAGTAGATAAATAATTTTTCAATTAAGGAAAGACAATCGTTTGTTGTCTCACTCACAATGGAAGAAGTTACAAGAACGAAAACTATATCTCAGTTATTTAGGTGTCATTGACTTCGTTAACTCTGAGATTGAGTCTTCGAAGCCAGATAGAATGTAGAACCATGTGGAACACGTCAAATCTCTTGGGAGGAGAGTTCACCTCGAAATGTCTCCTCACTTTCTCAACTCTCTTCTTCATTCTGATGTACTGTCTGGTTGAAATACCCATCAATATCTTCTTCAGATTCGGAATCTCCCTCAACGGCACTTCAACGGAGAACGTTTTCCAGTTCAAAACATCGCTGAACGGCGGAACATAGTGGTCGGAAATAAGAACTGGGACACATCCTATGAAATGGAAGATATTTCAAATTAGAGCATTATTTGGCTCAAGTTCATAAAAATATCTTTTTTTTTTACGACGAACCAGTGTAAATGGCCTCTACGATTCTGGGACTGGCAACCTCGTACCCACTGGGGCAGATGCAAAATCTGCTTTTTCTCATCATTTCGTAATAAGAAACTCCCTTAGGAAGATATTGGTGGACTTGGATGTCCTCGTCCTTGTTCTCCCATTGGTTTATGAGGAATGGCCTGATAGGCCCATGACGTCCGCCAGCGAAGAAGGCGAGGATCGGGCGGCGGGAAGGTGAAGGTCCTCCGATGATACCCTTTAGAGATCCTCTTGGAAGTTTGATCTCTGGGAAGGAAACGTCCTTTGAGGGTTTGAATCCTTCTGAAGTGTTGGCATTGCAGAGGACTCTAATGGAGTTTTTCCTGAGATCAGGCACCGAAAACGAAACTTCTGGCCCCTGCAATTACTCAGACGCAACTCAGACTGAAATCAATGCAAGGCGACAATCTATTTCTCAAGATGCCAAAAGATCAGTAAAAATTACCCAGTCATGGCAAGAAACCATGAAATGATCAGCTCCGAGGCTTCGGTTCCAGAACGGATATTTTTGCCGGAGGACGTCGATATAATCAGTAACGGCGTGTTTGATGGGGCTAAAATCGTAGGAGTCTCGAACGTAGACAAACCGGACGAGCATCGCTACGCTGAAGGGAAGGAAATAAGCATGAGCCTTCTCAGGATCTCTGGTTCTGAATTGGCGATTCACTTCAATTCCATTAATGAAGTTCCCCTCCGTTGAATATATACTCAGGCAGGGACCATTGTGGAACACAGGCGGCTCTCCTTCTTCGTAAACAAACACCTTAAACTCATTTTCCATCTCCAAATAGCTCCTGCAGTTGCCGAAAGCAAAGGCACTAATCAGATAGTTTAATAATCCATCAAAAATAAATGTTGGTTTGGTATATACACACCTGTGGAATGCATTAGCATTTCTATACATTGGTCCATCGGGGATATAATCAGGATCATGGGTTTGGTTTCCATTTTTAGCTGCTCTTATTGCAGCTCTAGCTCTTCTCAGGTCTGCTTCGATTCTCTCTATCTTCGTAGACTCTCTCTTTCTTCCAGGTTTATCCAATGCCAAAATGATGTTTCCACCATTTTGGGAAGTGTTGAAACTTTTTGCCACGCTCCAGTTCTGTGGGGCCTCCTAATGAGTCAAACGAGTTTTACATAAACTCTATAATTCACGTAGTTTTTAAGAAAATATAAAAAATTAAAAATATAAAAAAAAAAAATATATATATATATATATATATATATATATATATATATATTTACTCTGATCACAGGTTCAAAATACCATGAAGAAGAATGGAGTATTTCTTCTAACAACTATATCTGAGAAAGAAGCTGAATTTACGATGTCATTCAAGATTTGGATCATTTAAAAACCTCACTTATATTTGTTTTAAGGGTAAATTCTAAAAACCACCCTCAAGTATGGGTAATTCTCGAAAAAATCCTCGAACTAAAAGTCATCGCAGTCAAAACCTCGAAGTTTTGAAAACTATCATAAAAAAACCGCACCAATTCGGGGGGCCGCATGCTGTAATTCGGCCCCCTGCACTCTCAAATTATTCTTTATTATTTTAAAATAATTTTAAAAAATATCAAATCATATTCAATTCACTTAAAATTTTTACCACATATTCATCACATCATAGGAAGATAACGTAAAAAGTTTCGTGATTTTTTTAAAACTGTTATTATTTAATATAATTTTTTTTATAAAATAATGTCATTAAAATTACAATATATCGCACAAGTGTTATAAAATCACGAAACTTTTTACATTATCTTTCCATGATGTAATGAACATGTGGTAAAAATTTCAAATAAATTGAATATGATTTGGTATTTTTTAAAAAATTAAATCTTCATTTCTTCTTAAGACGTCAATTTGAGGCCTTAAACGATAAATTTTGGATCCGAAAAAAGCTGTCATGGGGTTGTACCCAACTGAAGTGTGTAGATCTACATAATTCACTTGGGTACAACCCCATGACAGCCTTTTTAGGACCTAAAATTTATCGTTTAAGGCCTCAAATTGACGTCTTAAGAAGAAATGAGGATTTAATTTTTTAAAAAATAACAAATCATATTCAATTTAGTTAAAATTTTTATCACATGTTTATTACATTATGGAAAGATAATGTAAAAATTTTCGTGATTTTATAACACTTGTGCGATATATTGTAATTTTAATGACATTATTTTATAAAACAATTATATTAAATCATAACAATTTTAAAAAAATTACGAAACTTTTTACGTTATCTTCCTATGATGTGATGCGTATGTGGTAAAAATTTTAAGTGAATGGAATATGATTTGGTATTTTTTAAAATTATTTTAAAATAATGAAGAATAATTTGAGAGTACGGGGGGCCGAATTACAGCATGCAGCCCCCCGAATTGGTGCGGCCCCCCGCATGTTGCATGCGGCCCCCCGCCAGGGTCTTTATTGATAGTTTTCAAAACTTCGAGGTTTTGACTGCGACGACTTTTAGTTCAAGGGTTTTTTTAAGAATTACCCATACTTGAGGGTGGTTTTTGAAATTTACCCTTGTTTTAATATAAAGTTCAAAAAGGAAAACCATTCTTACGTAATCTACCAAATATGTACATAAACTTCCTGTAACACCCGGCATTTTTGCCCTTGTAATTATTCTCCCGGATTATTTAGCGGGATGAATTTTTATATAAAATCTGATGTATGTTTTAATGAATAGTCGGAGGGTTTAATGGAAAAAAAACCAGGTTGAAGAATTTATTTAACAAATTTAGTCAAGAACCAATGGAAGGGTAAATTGTGAAGTAATTAAGGTTGGTGGGAGAAAGCCAATGGATGATTGACACTTGGCAACTTGTTGAAGAAGCCATGTTTTTCCTCCTACGTGAAATCTTCATTTCACTTCTCTGCTTCTTCTCTTCCCTCTTTGTTTTCTCTCTTCCTGGCGACTGAAGCAAAGTACCAAACTTTATTTCTTCTGCATTCTTCTGTTTCCCTCAGCAAAAAGGTAAGCATCTACTCATACTAACGAGTTTGGACAAGTTTAATGTGGGTTTTTACCGAATTTTAGGGTTATGGTATTTAGAGAAAACTCACTGTTTTTGGATGAAAACACACCGGTTTGTTTTCTAAGGGTTTGAATGAGTTTGGAACAGATTCTACTAAGTTATTAGTTAGCATTTGCAGCTTGTTTATTCTCTGAGCGTGCATGTACAGGTTCGAGCACAACCGAGACGATCAAGAACATCAACTTTATAGCAAACAGGTAAGTTCATATCCGTAGGATGGCCCTTAAGGCCTTACATCACGGAGGTACAAGGTGTTTCAGTTCTGTCGGGTTGTCTGGGTAGAAAGGTTATAGTTCACGTTCTGAGTTGTTTATGTTCTGCTTCATAAAATATTCTGTTCTGTTATTTCTGTCGTCTGCTATTGTAAGTTCAGGCACAGTAAATGCTCATGCATACACGTTTTCGCCGAAAGTTCATGCAAAACTGTTTTCTGTACACGGTTTGAAGCTAAGCAAGATAAAATCTGACTGAAAATGTATCGGTTAAGTGTGGGACGGGGACTGGCCCCCAGATCTGTTTCTGTACTGTACCGTATAACTGTTGTGCCTGATAGTGCACCTACTGTTCGCCATTTCCCCTATAAGCCCCACTTATACCCTACTGCCACTGAAACGTATTGTACTGTACTGTCACTGAATTTCTGAAAAAAACTGCATGCATAGCATATGCATCACTGCATTTTATATGTTCTTACTGAGCTTTAGGCTCATAGATGAACTCTCTGATGTAGGTACTGAACCCAAAAATGAAGACTTTGTGCCTCAGTCTGATGACTAGGTGGCTGGTGGCTCGAGCTCTCAGGGGTGGCTGCTGCAGTCAGACATATTTCTGTCCCGAGATTTAAGTTTTTAAAGTGATGTACAAGTCTCTGAAACTTTACTGAGATTCTGCTGTTTTGTTTTTAAACTTCAGCTGTCGTTCTGTGTTTGTTTTAAAAACTTCTGTTTTGGGAAATTCTGTAATTATATGTTAAGTTCTGTACTGTCTAGGAGATTTTGAAACAATGTATAGATTTTGTGTCAGTGTTTAAAACCGCTGTATTTGACAGTTAAGATTATACTCTAATGTATCCTGGAATTGTTTGGGATATTTGCTGTTAATCTGTGCATGGATGATTTCTGGTTTTGGGAACTATCCATGCAGTTTGTTTCTTTAAATCTGTCAATTTTAAAGTATGTTTTACAATCTTGTTTAAAATCGGGTATTGAAGGTCTACAATTTTCATGTCTTCTGTTGTGCTTGAGAACCATGTTTTGAAGTGGTTTGAGAATCTGAGACGTTTATGTCTTCTGTTTTTAAGCTCTCTGTCTGTGTGTCTTTCTGTCAAAAGTTGTAAATTTTGCCTTATAATGTACATCCACCGGTCACTGTTCATTTCTGCCTTCATCCACCGGTCACTGTTCATTTCTGCCTACATCCACCGGTCACTGTTCATTTCTGCCTACATCTACCGGTCACGGTTCATTTCTGCCTACATCCACCGGTCACTGTTTATTTCTGCCTACATCCACCGGTTACTGTTCATTTTTGCCTACATCCACCGCTGCCTGTTTCTCTTTAAAACTTCATCCACCGCTGCCTTACAATTTATATCCACCGATCGTCACTGTTCATTTCTGCCTACACCCACCGCCGATCACTGTTCATCTTTTATCTTATCTGAATTCACCGTTGCCCTTTTTTTTCACTAAGTCTTCCGCCAGTCTTCCGCCTAAGTCTTCCGCCAATATTTTCAGTAATTCCCTGTCATTCCTGTCTGTTTATTTCTCTATCTGCTTACTTTATCGTTCACCTCTGTTTCCTGTTTTTACTATTTTCTTCTCAAATGTTTTGCTGCACTCTTCAAGTCCACCTTGCCCAATATCTTAGATGTTCAAAGTTTTAATTTACTTCTGTCTCCCTGTTTTCTTCAGTCTATTATTTCTGTGGTTAAAAAATAAACGTCTATTCTGATTCTGTTTTAAGTATTTTGTAATTCATCCTGCAGTTTGGTTTTAACCGTTTTCTTTCCCGTTATGATTTCTACTCCAGAGAATACTCTCTCTCTCTCTGTCAATGTTTTAAAAGCATAATGTTCTATTCCCTGTTCAAAAAAAAATAATAATAATAATAGTCTCGTTTTCTGTAAAATGTCCGGAGTGATGGCTCCTCGGACCCTGATCGGGTCGGGGGCTGTCACACTTCCATTAATACTAGTAAAATTAAATTGAAATTGAAATTGAAATTGAAATTGGGTAGATGGTTGAATAATTAGGCGAGGTCTATAAATCATTAAACACGTGCATTAAAAGTCTAAATATAGAATAAGAGTTTTACAAATTTTCAGTAAACCATAAGAAGAATTTGACGAGGACTGTGTTGAATATCTCACGTCGACATAGAAGAAAGCAAAGATCCAGTATATAATAGGAGAGGATTCCCTCAATCTTTGAATTAATTTTTGGAATGAGTTCTACCCTCTTATTCTGTTATGGTCTCAGATCTAAAAATTCTGTACAATGTGAGGACCCCATACGACTTAATATGCTAGATGTAGACTAATTAGACGTGTGTACGGATGTTGAATATCCAACGCAATAAATGACCTAACTTTTTGAAGAAATTATACCTGTACTGAACTTTAAAACCTACACCACTAAATCAACTTTTGTCTAATTAAAGATTAAAACAAATAGAAACCCGGCAAGAAATAATGTTCTCTTACAGTTACAGGTGGGTGATCAATGACTTGAACAGCTTCAACTGATAATGGCGGGGAAGAAGAAACGTTTGCAACGTAATCTACTGAAACAGCAGCTTCTGTTATGTTTTGGACACCCAAAACTACCATTGTTGAATGCAAATCAAGATTTGAAGCAGAAGAGGACGAAGACGAAGACGAAGAAAGTGATGCAGAGCTCGATTCAGAAGAATAGTAATTATCAACAAAACTCCAGTTAGAATAATTGTAAGAACCCGGCAGAGCGAAAAAACCAGTAACAACCAGAAACAGTAAAACCAGGAAAATTTGCAGAGCTTTCATGGAGGAAAATGGAAAAGACGATAAAACCCAGCGTCCGTTATCTTCTCTCATCTCTCTGCAACGCCTTTCTTCTGATCATCTTCGAAACTCCATGGATGAGTAGCTTCGTGAAACCCCTGGTCTATCTAAATTACGAAGCAAGGAAATGAGAAACTGGGTGTTTTGTTTACCGAAAGAAGAAGGTTTGCGTGGGAGTTTATGGGTCAGGGAAAGAAGAACATCTGGTAACAAATGGTTGCGTCGTCTCGCCAAGCGGCTTCCTCTGTCCATCTGCATTTGATACTTCTTCATGCAACACTTTTTATTTATATTATTGCCCTTTGACCTTTCAAATTTTCATGTACAGCCCATATTAACGTTAAATTAACTGGGGTCAGAATTAAGATAACGTTGTGTATGGGTCCTTCCACAATTTTATTCACAATTTTGAATTCATGGTGTGTCACATAAATAAACTGATAACAAAATTGGTAGTCACATTATCTTGATGACTTATTTTTCGTCGTGTATTAGCGACTCACAGTTGTATAATTTAGATGTATTATTGTTATTATTAAGTAAGGTGACCCATATATCATGAGCGATTACTGATGGACGGGTGTCTTGATTGGTTACTTTTTAATTGAAATTTCATGAATTAAATCATACTATAAATTTATTTATATATATCGACGTGACAAATTAAGAAATGATTTATTTATTTGGGTCAAATTTTAATCATCAAGCAAAGTAAGTAATCATTGTCACCTTTTCGATTTGCAATCCCGAATCAGAACTGGTTCTTTGTCTTTCTTTTTTGCATGATTCGTCGTCCCAAAAATTATAGTTTATTTTAATTTAAAAAAAAATACTATTTGGATGTTCTGTTAAACACTAGTAGGAGGGAGGTGATGCCAAAAAATTTACAGTTGAAAATGAGACCTCAAATTAGTAGGTGGCATGCGACATCTCTTATTGCATTTTGTATTTTAAAATAAGAATAAAAACAAAAAATAGAACTTAATTAAGTGTTTGTCAAATTATATTAGTTCATTGCTTTAAACATAAAATTATTCGTAACCAAAATCATAAATGAAATAGAAAAAATATAAATTTTTCAAAATTAGATGAAATTGATACATACTATGGATTTATTAATCAAAATTAATGAAAATAATAAAAAGAGAAAAGCCGGAAGGTCGAAGAGAGATGGGATAGTTTTCAAAACATAAATTATTGCAATAATTTACAAACTTAAAAATATATATTATTTATTTCTTACCATTAAAACCCTAATTTCTTCGAACTAAAAACTAAATAAAAAAAAAAAAAAAATCTTCAACATGGTCTGCTGTTGTCTTTTCGATGTTATATCATTGCTTTCTTTTCCTCATCTTTCTCGTTTCATCCTTTCTATATTCGTCCTCTCTTTCTCTCCGTGGTCTGCAATTTCTTCTCGTTGCTTCATTGTTTTCTCTTTTCTTGTTTCTTCTCTCTTTCGTTGACGTACATATTCATCAAATATTCATATTTATTCATCAATTTATTATTATAGTTGCATCTCTATATGTGTATCTTATTTATATTTATATTTGTAATTTAGTTTAGAATTTGACAGTAGTACACCAATAAAAGATTAACGTTTCAGATTAAAACAATTTTCTTTAATTATTCACCGAAAAAACTAACCATTCTAAGAAATTATTAAATTATTATTTTGAACTTCATGTGACTTTTTATTTATTAAATTTTAATTGACTTCTTTTTTGAGTGTCGGTGGAATAGGATATGTGACCACATGAAATCAATAATTCTATTTCTTCTTTCACTTTCATCTGTATCTTCGTAATTGATTGCTCTTGAGTCTTATCTTCTTTTAATAAACATGTTTTTTGGATTTTTAGAAAGTTGTCGATTTTCCAAGGAAGATGTCCAAATTTTCTATCTTCTCCGTGTAAAAGATGCATCTTTTTTTAAATCACGTAATTTATATCAATTTTCTTAACTATCTATCAAATATTAATCAACGTCTGACTTCATTTTTTTATTTCAATAATTAATTTAAATGAACTTTTTAGTACACTTCCATCAAAAAGTTAAAGAATGATCTTAATCTCTTTAAATTTAAACTGTAAAAATTCTTTAACCAACAATAATTCTTATTGAAATTGACGTGAAAGAGTTTGTATTTGAAAAGAAAAAAATAATACAAATTTTAATATCCTCGATGACTTAATTCTTTTATTTACCATAATTTTAAAATTAATTCAAAACTATAAATAATGTTTTATATTTATGTAATATTTAACATTAACTCGTACATCAATTCCATGCGTAAGCCAGTATATTTAAAGAGACGATCATTGATTGAGAAAATAATTATGATATATTACAAAAAATTAACATAATAAATAAATGATATGTAAAATGTTACTTCATATATTACAAGATTATAGTGTAAACATAATATTAGTATACGTTAACTTTTTCTATCTCTATACAAGAGACTTTTTTAATAGAAAAAAGTTTCATTTAGCCTCCAACGTATGGGTTCAGTGGTCATTTGGTCCCTAACGTTTATTTTTAACCCAATCAGACTCTATCGCATACACTATTGTAGGATCGGTATTGTCTAAGAGGGGGGATGAATTAGACTTTTTAATTTAACTTAATTTTCTAAATCAATTTCTCTCTTGAATAAAGCTTATAGACTAATAGCATACAATCAAATAAAGTAAAGAGAGTGAGAGAAAATTCGACACCACAGTTTTTAACGTGGTTCGGCCAAACTGCCTACGTCCACGCTCCAAGGCTCCCCCTTGAAGATTTCTTACTTCTCCTTAACGAGAAATGCTGATCGAACTTTACGGGCTTCGATCCACAGCCTTACACAATCCTGGATTGAACTTTACGGGCGTCAATCCACTGCCTTACAGGGTTTTCAGATTTGAATCACAGATTACAATAATCTACAAATTCTCAAAACAGAATCTCAAGTTTTGGAAAGGAGAGATGTAGATAGAATTACAGAGTATGAGTAATTTCAAGTTAGGACTCAGCAATGAATTTTTCGCAAAAAGTTGTTCCTTCGTGCTCTAACCTTGGCTTAAATACTCTGTATGTTCGTCGGTTCTTGACTTCAATGCTCCTTATTCAATAGTGGAAACTTTGTTATCGTTGAAGCAGCTTTCTTACAATTTCAGGTAGCCGTTGCCGTCTGTAGTTGCAAATCGTCGTCGACATTAATGTTCTGTAGTTAAGACTGAAAACGACGTCACTGTAGCTTCGCGCTAATTTTGAATTATGGCGGAAGACAATGTTGTTTTAGTCTTGAACCGCCATCGGTGGATGCAACTTCAAAAATATTGAACCGACACAGGATGATGAGTCTTTAAAACGCTGAAACGGTGTCGGATGATGAAGCTTTAACATGTTGAACCGGCATAAGATGATAAAAGCTTTAGACGTCTTCCGGCTTTGTCGTTTAGTGAGCGTAGGATGTCTTCTTTGAATCTCATCCAGCTTTATCGTCTAGCGAGCGGTGGAGTTCTTCTTCGAAGTCGTCCGCCTTGTCGTTTAGTGACCGGTGGACTGTTAGTGATTTTACACACTTACACGCAAGTGCACGTGTCGCTAACGAAGTAATAGAGTAAGTAGAGTATCGATCCCACGAGGATATTCTTAATTGTGTTTAAATTCGCTATAAAAATCTTATAAAAATATTGAGATTTTAAATGAAAATAAATATAAATAAATTCAGAATTGCGATGAAATAAAATAAATCAGAATAAACGAGGTAAAAATAATAGAAGAAGGCCTTGGCTAGGATCGATTTCTTCGTTACAAGAATTTTACACTGATGCTATGGTAATGCTCTGCAACATTGTCTAAGAACAGCAAGAATTTAATAATTCTAGGATTCTTTCGAATTGCCTAGATAAATTCAAATTAGAATTTCCTTCGACTTTGAATGAATGTAACTAATATTGAATTTCCTATATGCTCTATTCTTATCGCCAATCGAATTAACGTAACTACTTTGTAACGTAGTAATCCAATTAATCAATCGTGCATCTTAACATTTATATTTACCTGTCGATAAAATATAAACATGAAACATCAAACTATCTGTCGATATGAATTGAATTAGACGAGGAATATCACGAAAGATTGTTCCAAACAAAAATGCATTAGCAATGTTACAGTATTAATCATAAAACAGTAAGAATTCTTATATTTCTAGGGTTCCGTCGAATTGCCTAGATAAATTCGTTTTAGAATTTTCTTTTCGATTTTGAAAAGACAAAAACTTAATATGAATTTTCTTGTGAACCTATTCTTAAATACCAAATAGATTAATGTTAGCTATTTTGCAACACTTTTAATCTATTCAATTTCTCATGCATCTTTAATTCCTATTTACCTATCGATACAATAGGAATATGTGAAATCAAAATTGTTTATCGACATAAATTGAATTAAGCAGTTCAAATCATGAGAAATCATTCAATGAAAAATACGTAGCATTCATAAATCAATCAAAAAAACCGTAACGAATACTACCGTCCTAACCAAGATAAAGGGTTTAGCTACTAGACATAATTAAAATAAAACTAAAATCAATTGTGTTCATAGAAAAATAATGCAATAAAAATAGTAGGAGAAGGAGAAGATTCAAGAAACGGTGCTGTGCTCTTCTCAGGTCCAATGTGTGTTCTCTGCCAAGCAAGCCTTTTCACCAGAATATCCTTCCCTCTTTTTATGGAATTTTCGAATAATCCGTTCCAAAAAATATGCAATCTGCTTCTTCTTTTCTCTTTCTTCTTTTTTTTTTTTTGTATATTCCATCTTCTCTCTCCTATGTGGGTCCCCCTTTATTTTCTATTCCAAAGTAGCTTTCTTTCTCCAATTAATTCTTGATCCACGTGTTTTCATCCTTCCAGCTTTTTCCTAGTTTTGTCTTCTAGTGCTGCCCCTTTGTATATCTACCGATGCCCATTTTTAACCTTCTTCCTTTGCATCTTCCGCTGCCCCAATTTGTTACTTCTTCCGCTGCCCAAATTTATCTCATTCTTTCAGCTCTTCCGCTGACCGTTGCCCAGCTTACTTCTTTCCCTTCTAGTCTTCCGCTGCCCAGCTGAACAGTGCTCTCTTCCGCTAGTTTTTATTTCTTTTATTTCAATGTCTTCCGCCACTTTTGTCATCTAATGCTGCCCCTCATCACGTCTTCCGCTGCCCAGCTTGCTTTATTTCCTTCAGTCTTCCGCTGCCCAAATTAGCTAAATCATCCGATGCTATTAATTTCAAATCCATTTTTCTTCCATAATTCCAACATTTTCTCTCTCCATAATCAGCAACAAATATTCTCAATTTACGTGATTTGCTTCTTCTCCATAATTTTCAGCTTTTGAATTTGATTTTCCCTCTACTAAACATGCATTCAAAAATGAAAATATAAAATTCAAATTAAAGAGAAAAATTGTGCTTTTAATAGAAAATTTGCATAAATATGTTAAATTGAATCAAAACAGTAATATGCAGGATTGAATAGCAATTGTATTAAATTCATATCAATTTATTATTACAATCACTCAATTCATCTAAGTTTTCTTATGTCAAATTAGCATAAAATGACTCTAAAATAAGAGTCATCATGGACTTAGGCATTTTACTCATCCGCCTTTGTCGTTTAGTGACCGGTGGACTTAGGCATTTCACTCATCCGCCTTTGTCGTTTAGTGACCGGTGGACTTAGGCATTTTACTCATCCGCCTTTGTCGTTTAATGACCGGTGGACTTAGGCATTTTACTCATCCGCCGTTTATTCTATTTAGTCCTGTACACTTAATCATATGCATTAGAAAACTAAAATACCCTTTTCAATGGCATTTTCAATTGATTAAAATCCTTGCATAAATCATTGTTCTCATTTAATAAACATAATCAAATTATATATTTAACATTCAAGTACATCATCAAAAACTTAGTTAGACTTAAACATTAATTAAGTCAACAACCATTTGAAATTCAAACTCTCCCGTTAAATTTTTCGTTAAATTTGACACGTGCTCTGCACGTGCGCTGCTAAAACCCCAAAATAGCCTAATTTTCTCCTGAATCCCTAAAGAAAAAATTAAATTTGTCTGAAATCCCTACCGTAAATTCAATATGTGAAAATAATAAGAAATTATGGCCAAAAACAAAATGAGAAATAAATCCAAAAATAGAAAAACTAGGTTGACGATTGTCTTCTTTTTGCACCACTTAAACGCCCGGTTTGCAGTTCTTTTTATTTATCTTTTTTTTTTCTAAATAACTGTAATATTCCAAAATTAGAGTGACTGAGCATGTTCCTATATATGATTTCTCCACATCTTTTTTTTTTTAGGAAAATGAAACGGAGCATGATCTTCACAGTACGAGAAAAAGAACAAAATTCATGGAATCGCATATAATTGTATAATATTTCTAAGTTATATTATTATAATAGATACATATTTTATTATTTATTTTCCTACTGAATTTACGGTAATAGTGTGACGACCCCAAACCAGAGCCCGAGCCGTCACGAGACTAGACATATCATTCACTGGGACTTTACGTTTTTTTTTTTCGACTTTTTAAAACTCATAGACATTTAAAGTGGAAGACTTAAAATAAAATAAAATAAATAAATAAACATAAACTGGAAATCATACAGTGGAAGACTTATAGTGGATGACAAGGGTGGATAACAGGGGGGGTGATATGAACAGGATGACAGGAGCGGATGATATGAACAGGAAGACAGGAGCAGATGATATGGACAGGAGGACAGGAAGACAGGAGCGGATGATATGCACAGGAAGACAGGAGCGGATGATATGGACAAGATGACAGCTTTTAACAGGAAGACATATATATAGGAAGCATAAAAACTTCTAAAACCGATTTCCAAAACACGATTTTGGACAGGATGGAAACATGACAGAAGTTTAAGAAATCAAACTGCATGAATAGCTCTAAAACCAGAGATAATCTATGCACAACCTAAAAGAGAAAGTCCCAAACAATTTCAGAATATTTCAAAACATACATTCAACTGTCAAATACAGAGATTTAAAAACATAAACACCAAAACTTATACTTTATCAAAATCCCAACAGAATTCCTAACAGAGACTATACGTTGTTTTAAAATCCCAAAAACTATGCAGAACTTGACATACATACACCCCACAGGATATCAGAATATGTCTGGCTGCCACAACCAACCCCCGCAAGCTCGATCCACCAACAGCAACCTACACATCGGCCTGAGGCACCAAGTCCTCATTCACGGGATCCGTACCTACAACAGGGAGTTCAACTATGAGCCTAGAGCTCAGTAAGAACATACTAGAATGTAGTGATGCATATGCTATGGATGAACATTTTAAAATACATGAACATTACATTACATTTCACTGGACATGAAGGTATAAAGTGGGAAGAAGAGCTGGCGCAACAGGAGTACATGACAGGATGTCAGTCCTCATCCACACTTAACCATACATTTCAATACATGTTTTATCTTACTTAACTTCAAACCGTGTGCAGAAAACATTTTCATGATTTTCAGAGAAAAACGTGTATGCATGAACATTCATAGACAGACAACAGAATAATAAGCAGGATATAAAACAGAACACACTTAACCTAAAACATAACCTATGGTTTAACTACCCAACAGAAATCCCAACAACATAAAAACCTAGTACCTCCTTATTGTAGGGCCTTAAGGGCCAAACCTATAAGTATGAACTTACCTGGCATCCGTGTGTTGCAGCTTTGATCGTCTCGGTGAGTCTCAAACCTTTAACGGAGAAATGGAAGAAAACTCGAGAAGAGAGAAGACAGAAAAAGAAAGAAGAGAAACAGAGAAGTCTTTTTCGTAGGAGGGAAGGGAAGAGAGGAAGAGAGGTTGTATGGCTTCCTCAACAAGTTTGGACACTTGGCATCCAACCAATGGTTTCCTCCCACCTACCTTAATTTCTACCTAAACTGCCCCTTCATTGTTTCCTAACAATGGTTTTGTTTTGGTTACTCTCAATTTGGTTTTCCACTAACATCCCAACACATAACCTAATAAATCCGAGCATAAAAAAAAAATAAAAACCGTAACACTGAAAAAATCTTAGGTGTTACAAATAGTTTATAATATTTTTATATTATGAATACATAAAATTACGCATGTATACTCTAGAAAAAACAGGCGTTTCAGACGTAAAAAAAATATAGAACAAAAAGTTCCTAGAGTGATTTTCTCATGTAATTTTGCAAGCTCGATTTTTTAAAAAAGATATAAGGTGAATCATATAAATGATTAATGTTACATTCATTCATGTTTTTGGTTAAAGCACAAAAAAAAAAAATCTGAATTATAGAGTTTTTACCGCAGTTATTTTTTAAGTTAAATCATGCATGTGTTAGCTCGTTCACACTAAATTGAGTTTCTAGCCGAGCCCAATTGAAATAACCGATTTTTAGGGGACGTGAGCCGAAAAAGCCATTGGAGATGAAAGCGAGAGGGCCTGTTTTCTTCTCTGGCCATTTTCACTCTCTTTCAAAGCCGCCGGCGACGGTTGCTCCTCCTTTCTTCTCTTTTCTACGATCATCAGTGGCTACCATCTCCGACGGCAGCAACTCACTGATGAGTAGAGTCAGGAAAAACGCCGTTCCTTCCCTTCCACCGGAAAAGACCTCGATTCCGGTCTCTTGGAAGACACAGCATGATCTGGTGGATGAGGACAGATACAAAAATGGAGTCTTAACAGAAACATATTTTCTCGAGTAGCAACCTCCAATGGTGAGTGCAACCAGTATTGGTTGTTCTAAATCAGATGAGCAACCAATATTAAGGCATGTGAACCGGTTCTATCACGGGTCTTTCAATCGGGTAGTTCATGATTTTATTTCATTTTTTTAAAAGGTAACGTGAAAGGGCACGAGGGGTATAAGAGCCGAGAGGGAAAAGTTCCTGGGCTGGGGGTTTGTTGGTACGGGCCTAATGAGCCGGCTCATTAACAGCCCATCTAAGTGGTCCAGAGTTAGGCTCGACTCGCCACTCGGGTCGACTGATGAGAACATGGCAGCTGGACCCAGTTGACAGGGCAGGTTGGCTACAAAATGAGCTGAAAAGGTTGACTAGCCGTTTGACACCTCTACTAAGATAAGAAGTACGCAGGGTAATTAGAATTACTTTTAAGTCGTTACATATCCAAGTTCCTAAATTTCGAAGTAGATAAATAGTTTTTCATTTAAGGAAAGACAATCATTTGTTGTCTCACTCACAATGGAAGAAGTTACGAAAACTATATCTCAGTTATTTATATGTCATTGACTTCGTCAACTCTGAGATTGAGTCTTCGAAGCCAGATAGAATGTAGAACCATGTGGAACACGTCAAATCTCTTGGGAGGAGAGTTCACCTCGAAATGCCTCCTCACTTTCTCAACTCTTCTCTGCATTCTGATGTACTGTCTGGTTGAAATACCCATCAATATCTTCTTCAGATTCGGAATCTCCCTCACCGGCACTTCAACGGAGAACGATTGCCATTTCAAAACATCGCTGAACGGGGGAACATAGTGGTCGGAAATAAGAACTGGGACACATCCTATGAAATGGAAGATATTCCAAATTAGAGCATTATTTGGTTCAATTTCATCAAAATATGTTTTTTTTTTTATGACGAACCAGTGTAAATGGCCTCTACGATTCTGGGACTGGCAACCTCGTATCCGCTGGGGCAGATGCAAAATCTGCTTTTTCTCATCATTTCGTAATAAGAAACTCCCTTAGGAAGATATTGGTGGACTTTGATGTCCTCGTCCTTGTTCTCCCACTGGTTTATGAGGATTGGCCTGATAGGCCCGTGAAGTCCGCCAGCGAAGAAGGCGAGGATCGGGCGGCGGGAAGGTGAAGGTCCTCCGATGATACCCTTTAGCGATCCCTGTTTGAAGGTTGATCTCTGGGAAGGAAACGTCCTTTGAGGGGTTGAATCCTTCTGAAGTGTTGGCATTGCAGAGGACTCTAATGGAGTTTTTCCCGAGATCAGGCACCGACAACGAAGCTTCTGGCCCCTGTAATTACTCAGACGAAACTAGACTGAATCAATGCAAGGCAACAAACTACTTCTCAAGATGCCAAAAGATCAGTAAACATTACCCAGTCATGGCAAGAAACCATGAAATGATCAGCTCCGAGGCTCCGGTTCCAGAAAGGATATTTTTGCCGGAGGACGTCGATATAATCAGTAACGGCGTGTTTGATGGGGCCAAAATCGTGGGAGTCTCGAACGTAGACAAACCGGACCAGCATCGTTACGCTGAAGGGAAGGAAATAAGCATGAGCCTTCTCAGGATCTCTGGTTCTGAACTGGTGATTCACTTCAATTCCATTGATGAAGTTCCCCTCCGTTGAATATATACTCTTGCAGGGACCATTGTGGAACACAGGCGGCTCTCCTTCTTCGTAAACAAACACCTTAAACTCATTTTCCATCTCCAAATAGCTCCTGCAGTTGCCGAAAGCAAAGGCACTAATCAGATATTTTAATAATCCATTAAAAGATGATTATAAAGGTTGGTTTGCTATATACACACCTGTGGAATGCATTAGCATTTCTATACATTGGTCCAACGGGGATATAATCAGGATCATGGGTTTGGTTTCCATTTTTAGCTGCTCTTATTGCAGCTCTAGCTCTTCTCAGGCCTGCTTCGATTCTCTCTATCTTCGTAGACTCTCTCTTTCTTCCAGGTTTAACCAATGCCAAAATGATGTTTCCACCATTTTCGGAAGTGTTGAAACTTTTTGCCACGCTCCAGTTCTGTGGGGCCTCCTAATGAGTCAAACAAGTTTTACATAAACTCTACAATTCACGTAGCTTTTAAGAAAATATACAAAATAAAAAATATATATATTTACTCTGATCACAGGTTCAAAATACCAGGAAGAAGAACGGAGGATTTCTTCTAATAACTGAGGATTTCTTCTAATATATGAGAAAGAAGCTGAATTTATGATGTTATTCCAGATTTGGATCATTTAAAAACTTCACTTATATTTGTTTTAATATAAAGTTCAAAAAGTAAAACCATTCTTACGTAATCTGCCAAATATGTACATAAACTTCCATTAATACTAGTAAAATTAAATTGAAATTGAAATTGGGTAGATGGTTGAATAATTAGGCGAGGTCTATAAATCATTAAATACATGCATTAAAAGTCTAAATATAGAATAAGAGTTTTACAAATTTTCAGTAAAACCCCGTAAGAAGAGTTTCACGAGGACTGAACTTGTTAAAACCTACACCACTAAATCAACTTTTGTCTGATTAAAGATTAAAACAAATAAAAACCAGGCAAGAAATAATGTTCTCTTACAGTTACAGGTGGGTGATCAATGACTTGAACAGCTTCAACTGATAATGGCGGGGAAGAAGAAACGTTTGCAACGTAATGTTCTGAAACAGCAGCTTCTTTTATGTTTTGGACACCCAAAACTGCCATTGTTGAATGCAAATCAAGATTTGAAGCAGAAGAAGACGAAGACGAAGACGAAGAAAGTGATGCAGAGCTCCATTCAGAAGAATAGTACTTATCAACAAAACTCCAGTTAGAATGATTATAAGAACCCGGCAGAGCGAAAAAACCAGTAACAACCAGAAACAGTAAAACCAGGAAAATTTTCAGAGCTTTCATGGAGGAAGATGGAAAAGACGATAAAACCCAGCGTCCGTTATCTTCTCTCATCTCTCTGCAACGCTTTTCTTCTGATCATCTTCGAAACTCCATGGATGAGTAGCTTCGTGAAACCCCTGGTCAATCTAAATTACGAAGCAAGGAAATGAGAAACTGGGTGTTTTGTTTACCGAAAGAAGAAGGTTTGTGTGGGACTTTAGGGGTCAGGGGAAGAAGAACAACTGGTAACAAATGGTTGTGTCATCTCGCCAAGCGTCTTCCTCTGTCCATCTGCATTTGATGCTTCTGCATGCAACACTTTTTATTTATATTTTTGCCCTTTGGCCTTTCAAATTTTCATGTGCAGCCCATATTAAAGTTAAATTAACTGATGTAAGAATAGGATAACGTTGTTTATGGTACTTCCAGAATTTTATTCACAATTTTGAATTCATGGCGTGTCACATAAATAAACTAATAAAAAAATTGGTAGTCACATTATCTTGATGACTTATTTGTCGTCATGTATTAGCGAGTCACAATTGTATAAATTAGCTGTATTATTGTTATTATCAAGTAAGGTGACCATATATCATGAGCGATTACTGATGGACGGGTGTCTTGATTGGTTAATTTTTAATTGAAATTTTATGAATTAAATCATACTATAGATTTGTTTATATACATCGACGTGACAATTTAAGAAATGATTTGTTTATTCAGGTCTAATTTTAATCATCAAGCAAAGTAATCATTGTCACTTTTTTTATTTTCAATCCCGAATCAGAACTGGTTCTTCGTCTTTCTTCACCAACTCATTCCAAGAACTAAGAAGGCTGCATGGCTGCTTGTTTCCAAATTAACCTTTTTGCACGATTTGCCGTCCCAAAAATTATGAGTTTATTTTAATTAAAAAAAAGTACTATTTGGATGTTCTGTTAAACACCATTTAAAATAGTAGTAGGAGGGAGGTGATGCCACAATTTTTATAGTTGAAAATGTGACCTCAAATTAGTACGTGACATCTTAGGTGACATCTCTTATTACATTTTGTATTTTAAAATAAGAATAAAAACAAAAATAGAACTTAATTATCTCATTGTATTACACTACACCTGGACCTTGCATCATCAGCAACACTCTTAACTTGGCTCTGCTACTCGGCCTGAAGTGTGAAACAGTTGGATGTCAACTTTAATGTTATTTAGCTAACATTTGTGTTGTTTTCTCTTTCTTCACTCTTCGTATTCTCCATTACTTGTGTCTTTTCATTTTCTTCATTTTTTTTATTGATCGTCCCAAATCTTTTGCGAATATTTATTCTTTTAATATTTGATTTATTTTATTTTTATTCATAATTTATATTTTAATTACTATTTATTCATTTGACTTCTGTAATAACATGTATTTATTTATTTTTCTCTCTCAATAATTATTTTAATTTTATTGTTATTTTTTTTTTCATGAAATTTAATTTTTATCTATTTCTATTTACACATAAAAAATATACATCTTTTTATTTTTTTAATAATTTATTTTATTAAGATACAATATGTTTAGAACAATGCTTGCTGTTGTTTCAATTTGACAATTAGTGTTGTAACACCCGACATTTTTGCCATGTAAATATTCCCCGAATTATTAAGCGGGATTAATTTGATATTAATACAATGAATGTTTTAGTGAAAATTGTTGATGTTTTCAATTGAAAAAGAGTGATTCGTGAGACCGAGTCGACGAACTAAGTAACAATTTAATTGGAAAACCAAATTAGGGGCAACCAAAAGAAGACAATTGGTTAGAAACCAATGGAAGGGCAAAATGGGAAGCCAATTAAGGTTGGTGGGAGGAAACCAATGGATGATTGACACTTGGCAACACTCCTACGTGAAGCATTTCTCTGTTTTCTCTCTTCCAGACGCCTGAGACAAATTTCCAAAACTTTGTTCTCTTGTTTCCTTCTATTTCCTTGAGTAAAGGTAACCCTTTTTCATTATTTAACAAGTTTAGGTTAGTTACTCTTTAGTTTTAATGAATTTTAAGGGTTAATGGTCCGATGTACACACTATAGGTTTGTGAACTCGCCAAAGACGTACAAACAAAGCTTTCAACTCTACAGCAACAAGTAAGTTCATGCGTATAAGTTGGCCCTTAAGGCCCTACAGCACGGAGATACTAGGTTTTGGTTCGGGTAGTCAGGTCGTAGGTTATACTATAAGCTAAACATGTCCTGTGTATTTTGTTTCATGTTTGTTTTTATTCTGTCACCTGTATATGTTGAGTTTAAGCACCGTATCTGTTCATGCATACACGTTTTCTGGAAAACCATGTAAATATTTTTCAGCACTAGATTTGAAGTTATGAAAGTTAAAAATGTGAATGTAATGTATGGTTAAGTGTGGACGAGGACTGGCATCCTGTCATGTACTCTTGTTATGTCCTGTTGTGGCATGTACTTCTGTTGCGCCAGCTCTTCTTCCCACTTATACCTTCATGTCCAGTAAAACGTAATGTAAAGTAATGTAATGTTCATGTATTTGAAAATGTTCATGCACAGCATATGCATCACTGCATTTCATGTTCTTACTGAGCTTTAGGCTCATAGTTGAACTCTCTGTTGTAGGTACGGATCCTCCAGATAAGGACTTTGTGCCTCAAGCTGATGAGTTGATGTAGTTGGCGGATCGAGCTCATGAGGATTGGTCGCTGCAGTCAGACAAATGTTATACCTGTGAGAATGTGTTTTTCTATAGTTATGTCAAGTTCTGTACAACTTCTGAAATTTTAAAACGATGTATAAACTTTCTGTTGATGTTTTAAAAACCTCTGTTTGACAGTTGATTGCATATTTGAAATATTCTGGAACTGTTTAGAATATTTTCCTTCTAGGTTGTGCATGGATTGTCTTGAGTTTTAGAGCTATCTATGCAGTTTGTTTTCTTGAATCTCTGTCATGTTGTCAAGTGTGTTTTAAAACTGTGTTTTGAATCGGGTTTTAGAAGTTCAAAGTTTTATGTGTCAAAAGAAGTAAGTCGTCAAACAGAGAGGTAGCCGATCGATCGCCTGGGGTAATCGATCGATCAGCGGAGTATATGTTTATGTCTTTCAAGTCTTCAAGTTTTCCAAAAAAAAAAAACAGTCGTCCACGCCTTCTGCAAAACAGTCGTCCACGCCTTCTGTAAAAGAGTTGTCTATTTTCTTCTGTTAAACAATCGTCCATTTTTGTCCTTTAAAATTTTCGTCCAAAGTTATCATCCAAAGTTGTCAGCGATAACGTCGTCCAAAGTCCAATTATCCACAGTACTCGTTCGACGGGTAATTGTTTAAAGTATTCGGCTAAGTGTTAGTCGTCCAAAGTTGTCATCCAAAGTTATCGTCCAAAGTTGTGGGCGATAACGTCATCCACTTATGTCGTCCACGACTTCTGTTGTCCACGGCTTCTGTCATCAGTTTCTGTCGTCCACAGCCTCTGTTGTCTTCTGTCGTCCACAACTTCTGTCGTCCACAACTTCTGTCGTCCACGGCTTCTGTCATCAGTTTCTGTCGTCCACACCCTCTGTTGTCTTCTGTCGTCCACGACTTCTGTCATCCACAGACTTCTGTCTTTGTCTTTTATCTTAAATGTCCACAGGCTCCTGTTGTCCACTGTAACACCCGGTTTTACGGGAGTTTGTAATTCCAATAAATAATGACATTTTTGTAAATATGTCAAATTAAGTCCGTTTTGCACGGAAAGTTTTATTGGGACCTAAATAATAAATTGGAATTTATGGTGAAAGAAGGAAATTTGGAGAAACCAAACTAAGTTCAACCAAACAAGCAATTGGATGGAGGGGCAAATTAGGAAGTAAAAGGGGTAGTTGGGAGCACCAAGTGAGAGTGTGACAAGTGTCAAAACTTGTGGAAGAAGCTTGGCAAAGACAACACCTTCCTTTTCCCTCTCTTACGAGAAACCACATTCACTTTCACTCTTTCTCTCCTTTAACTTTCACAGCCACGAAAATTCTCTCAACCCCTACGCTTCTTCACCATTCAACGGCTCCTCCAACCGATCAATTTCCTTCACGGTTCATTCCTAAATCGCGACCCTAGGTAAGGTTTTAATGTTCTGGATTGTTAGCCTTCGATTTTAGAGTTGTTATTCAAATAGGGTTTCGTTAGAAATTACCGATGGAAGTTAGAAATCGTTAGCTATTGGAATGTTGAATGATAATAAAGCATTTATGATTATGGAGGGTAGTTAAGTGGAATTAACGGAGTCCGATTGGGTTAGACTCGGTTCTAATGCCGTGTGTTATAAATTGCCGTGGTATAAATTGTCTTAGGTGAACAAGCTCACGGATAGTGCTGTGTGCTAAGGACTTGAGGTAAGTTTCTCGTGACTTACTATGGCCGATTGGCCTACACCATATGTCAAGCTTTGTCCCTCGAGAATTGTTGGTGAATGTTGGTGCTTTGTCTGTTTAACTGCTTTGGTTGGGTAGATTAGGGTTAATACTTATAGTCTGTGCTGTAATGTTTGCTGGTATTTGTGAGGTTTTGATGGTATTCGCGTTATATATGTTATATTGTGCATATTGAATGTTCAGCATCATGGTTTTCAAACGTCATGAAAATGAATTTACGCATGGGTTTCATAAAAAGACCATGCTGTAAAGCCAAGTAAGTATCACAGTAAACAACCATGGCATGGGGTTATCGGAGATGAGGTTCAGACCTGGCGTTCCGTGGTGAGCGGGTTTTCCTCCCTTCAGATGGTGTAGGCTATCTAACCGCTTGATGTGCCCTATCCATCTGTCGAACGTTTTCGATAACCATAGACTGACATGTACCGATATATGAAATGACATGAACGGTTTTCTTAGTATTAAGCATACATGATCATGCATTGGCATTTATGAAGAATTTACTGAGATTTTTATCTCATAGGTGTCTTTATGGTGTAGGTGATATAAAGCAAGGTGAGGAGGATTTTCCTCTCTCAACGAGCCTGCAGCTTGAAGGAGGATGTTCGTGGGAGCGGCTGGCGTAGTCGATGCAAGCACGACCCGTGGGGAGCATAGGTTATGTATTTTGGGATATTGGAATGAAATGGGCTGATGGGTGATATTATTTAATGAAATGTGTAGAAACCATTATAGGGTGCTTGGTATCTGGATAGGTTGATATTTTGATGACCATGTTAGCTTCCTGCCGTGTATTGATGAATTTTGATGAATTAGATATAGATCTTGATGTTTTGAAGATATGGATTATGATGAATATTAATGAATGTGATATTTTGGTGAAATAGAATGGATAGTTCGTGAACATATATGTATATAATGTTCATTTTGATGTCCCTGGAAATGGAGAATGTTAGGTTTAATGTTTTGGAAATTCTGAGTGAATGAGGCGTAAGTACGGGGGGAAATGGTATGAGTTTCGGTTGAGTGTTATGGATTGGTGGGTGCTGGGTGAGTAAGTCATCCGGCTGACGTCACCAGTGGACGTTGTCTACCAAGTTAATGAAGTCACGTGTTACCCACGTGGTCTGAGCGGTGGATGTGAACGAATAATGAGCGGTGGATGTGAGTGAGCGGTGGATGTGAGTGATAGAAGTGATCAGTGGTGGATGTTAGTGTTCTGGAAGTTTTGGGTGAATAGTGTGTAGGTACAGGGGAAAGAATATGAAGGTAGTTCTCTGGACAAAATCCAGAGAGCTAGTCGATTGTTCGGGAAATGCATGGTTTAGAGTCGGGAAATTATAAGTGTTGGATATCGTCCAAAGTCAATGTCAAAGTCCCGTGGACGAATAGGTCCCGTGGACGAATAGTTCCCGTGGACGAATAATTCTCGTGGACGAATGAAGTCTGTGGACAATGAAGTCACGTGGACTGGGGACGATATAATCATGTGGTCTATGGACAAAAAGTCTAAGTAAGTCTGTGGACGATAAAATTTAGTTAAGCACCTTGGCAGAGAAAGTCAGTCGTCCACACTGCTTTCTGTTTTCAAACGTCCACACTGCCTCTTATTTTGTCCAAAGCATTTTGTCTTCTGTTTTAAATGTCAATTCCTTTGATGAAACCCGAGAGGAAAAACACTATTCCTTTTATGAAACCCGATAGAAAGAATTGAATATTTTTACTATTCCTTTGATGAAACCCAAGAGGAAAAACACAATTCCTTTGATGAAACTCGATAGAAAGAATTGAATATTTCTACTGTTCCTTTGATGAAACCCGAGAGAAAATTTATTCTCTACCACATTTTTATTGTTTTAGCATTCACAGCTAAATTTAATTTTATTCGAGGTTTTCACACATGAATAGTCTTCTGCTGATAGAAGTTATTACACGTGTACATGTATGATGAAAAGGAATGAACAAAAGTTTAAAATTTTCATGATTTTTAGGAATAGTATGAGGGTAAATTTACGGGGTGTTACAGTTTCTGGTCTTTTATTTTAAACATCCATGGCTTCTGTCGTCTACAGTAAGTCTTACACTGCACGACTTCCAGTTTCTGTTTCCCATTTTATTAAGTTTTTCACTGCATGTCTGTCATCCATTCTGCTCTTTATTTTAAACGTCCAAAGTATTAATGCCCTTGTCTTCCAGTTTTTCTTCTGCCGTTTATTTTTGGAGTCCGACTTTAAATATGTCTTCCAGTCTTTAACACCAGAGAGGGTTTTTCCTCTTTGTAATCTCTCTGTCAAGGTTTTAAGAGTAAGAGTTTCCAGTTTCAGTCGTCCACTTCTGTTTCATGATTTTCTGTTTTCACGTCTTCAGATTTAAGAGTTTTAAAAAGTCGAAGGTTTTACATCCAAATGTCAAAATCCTATTTAAGTCGAAGTCAAGTCCTGGTGAAAATCCGAGAATTGTTTTCATTCCTCCCTGCTTTCTGTTTTCCTGTTTTCTTCTGCCAATTATTCCTGTAACCTAATTTTAACTTACCTTCCAGTCTTCAGCTCCAGAGAAGGTTTTCTCTATGTAATGTTTTAAAAGTTTAAAAAAAATATATGTGTCACGTTTTATATGTCCGGAGTGAGGCTCGCCGGCCCCGATTGGGTCGGGGGTCGTCACAAGTGTTGTTAACAGACCCATAAGATAATCAATGTTGATATCAACATGCCAAAATAAACAATGTTGATAAACTTTGAGAAAGACATTTATCATATTTTCTTATAAATACCATGACAACTCGTCAAATGATCAATAATTTAGGCATGCTGATATCAACATTGATGGTCTAATAATTATGATAAAAAATAATTGACTTAATTTAAATTATTAAAATTTTAATTATTTGAGAATGGGACAATAACAAACTAACCGTAAATCTTATTTTATGATGAAATCTTAAAAACGAAGCTGAATCAAGTTAAATTTGTTGTTATTTTGTTGATTTTAAAATGATATTATCTTCATTAAAAAATCATTTGTCAAAAAAATTCAACTAAATATTCTGTGCTTCATTTTCTTATAAATTAACATATCATTGGGATCTATTGTGTGACGGCCCCCGACCCAATCGGGGTTGAGGAGCCATCACTCCGGGACATTTAACAGAAAACGGGACATATTTTTTTTTTTTGAACATTTATACTTTTAAAACCTTGACAGAGAGTACAAACCTTCTCTCGATGACAGTTATAAATAGCAGAAGAAAACATGAAATAAAGGCGGAAGACATAGGCGGAAGACTGGTGGATGATGTAGTTTCAAAGGCAGAAGCGGGAGATGTAATTTTAAAGGCAGCGGTGGATATAGGTAGAAATGCACTGTTCACCGGTGGATGTGAATAAGACAAAACGGATGACGTCAGGCAGAAGATGAAATTTTAAAGGCAGCGGTGGATGCAGGCAGAAATGCACTGTTCACCAGTGGATGTGAATAAGACAAAACAGGTGACGTCAGACGGAAGATGTAATTTTAAAGGAAGCGGTGGATGCAGGCAGAAATGCACTGTTCACCGGTGGATGTGAATAAGACAAAACAGATGACGTCAGGCGGAAGATGTAACTTTAAAGAAAGCGGTGGATGCAGACAGAAATGTACTGTTCATCGGTGGAAGTGAATAAGACAAAACAGATAACGTCAGGTGGAAGATGTAATTTTAAAGGAAGCGGTGGATGCAGGCAGAAATGCACTGTTCACCGGTAGAAGTGGGTTTAAGAGGGCAGCGATGGATGTAGTTTTAAAGGGGAGCGGGCAGCTGTACATGTGATTTTAAACGGGGAGAGGGCAGCAGTGGACATGATTTTTAAAGCAACGGTGGATGTAATCGGAAGATGTGGTTTTAAAGACAAAATTTGACAACTTTTAACAGGAAGACATACGAACAGGGAGCATAAAAACAGAAGGCATAAAAGTTTCAAGCTCTCAAAAACCGATTCAAACATGACTTTCGGACATAACAGAAAACATGACAAAATGTTTAAGAAATCAGACTGCATGGATAGCTCTAAAACCAGAGACCATCCATGCATAGACCAATAGAGAAAACTCAAGGCAGTTCCAGAATATTTCAAAGTATATAAATTCAACTGTCAAATACAGAGGTTTTAAACATCAGTACAGACGCCATACATCGTTTTAAAAGAGCACAAAAGTTGTGCAGATCCGAACCTACACCTCAACTGTTTTAAAAACTTCAAAAGACTTCAGAAAATATATTCTCACAGAGTTAATTCTTGTCTAACTGCAACAACCAAGTCCAATGAGCTCGATCCACCAACTACATCAAATCATCATCTTGAGGCACATTGTCTTCATTCACGGGTTCAGTATCTACATCAGGGAGTTCACCTATGAGTCTAAAACTCAGTAAGAACATATAAATGCAGTCATGCAAATGCTATGCATGAACTTTTCAGAAATACAGTGACATTACAGAACATTGTTTTTATCTGTTAGAGGGGTATAAGTGGGGCTTATAGGGGAACTGACAAGTGCACGACAGGCACATAACAGATTTACAAAACAGAAACAGAACAGAACAGACAGAGCTGTACAGTACAGAACAGTAGGCCAGTCCCCGTCCCGCACTTAACCAATACATTACAGTCAGATTTTATTTTCTTAACTTTAAAACCGTGCACATAAAATTTTTGCATGTCTTTCGGAAAAATCGTATATGTATGAGTATTTACAGTGCTTGAATCTTGAAACAGCAGACAATAGAAACTAAAGCAGCAGGAACATAACGATAGACACAGATAACTCAGAACTTAACTCTAACTTTCTCTACCCGAAACCACCCGACATAAGTAATACCTAGTATCTCCGTAATGTAGGGCCTTAAGGGCCAACCTACGGATATGAACTTACCTGTTTGCTGTAGAGTTGAAAGTCTCGAACGTGTTGCCTCGGTGACGCACGAACCTATGACGTGCATGAAAAGGAAATCAACAGGCTGCAAATGCTAACTAATAACTTAGTAGAATATGCAGCAAACTCCATTCAAACTTTTAGAAAACAAACTAACGTGTTTTCATCCAAAAACAGTGAGTTTTCTCAAAATAGCGTAACCTTAGACTTCCACAAAAATTCACTTTTAACTTATCCAACTTGTTAGTTTTAGCAAATGTTTACCTTAACTGAAGAAAACAGGAGAATGAAAGTCTTTTGGAAAGGATGCAGTCGCCTGGAGGAGAGAAAACAAAGAGGAAATGGAAGGAAGCAGAAAAGAGAAAGTGAGGGTGTGACGGCCCGAATCCGGATCCCGATCAGCAGGATCCGAAAGCCAAGCCATCACTCAGGACGGTTAACAGAAAACGGTAAACAGTGACTATTTACAGAAAACGGGACTTATACTTTTTTTTTGAAACATTATACTTTTAAAACATTTACAGTGGGAGAGAGAGTTCTCTGGATTCGAAATCAAACGGGGAAAACAGTAAAAAGAGATTCTGGATAGCAGTTATAAATGGAAGCAGGAAACAAGAAATATTGACGGAAGACATGGGCAGAAGACTGGCGGGAAAAATCTATCGGATGATGTAGTTGTGAAGGTAGAAGCGGAGATGATGTCAGGCGGAAGATGAATGACGTCAGACGGAAGATACCGGCAGCAGGTGGAATCGGAAGATGTAAACAGTGGGTGACATCATCGGTAGAGGAGATGACGTCAGACGGAAGATGCCGGCAGCAGATGAAATCGGCAGGTGTGATGACGTCATCAGAATAGGTGATGACATCATCGAAAGATGAAGGCAGCAGATGAAATCGGAAGGTATAATGACGTCATCGAATAGGTGATGACGTCATCGGAAGATGAAGGCAGCAGATGAAATCGGCAGAAGTAACTAAAACTGAGATGAAATCTACTGTTCACCGGTGGATGAGATAAGACAAAATGTGAACAGTGACTATCGGTAGATATAGTTTCAAAGGCAGAATTTACAACTTTTGACAGGGAGACAAACAGACAGAGAGCATAAAACAGAAGACCCAAAAGTCTTAGATTCTCAAACCACTTCAAAACATGGTTCTCGAGCTCAACAGAAGGTATAATAGAAACTTAAGGATACAGAAAATATTCCAAACCATTTCAGAATACTTCAGAACTTATCCAATTGTCAAATACAGCACAAACAGAAGGCATGAAAGTTGTAGACCTTCAATACCCGATTATAAACAAGGTTGTAGGACATACTTTACAATTGACAGATTCAAAGAAACAGACTACATGGATAGTCCTAAAACCAGAAGTCATCCATGCACAACTAACAGAGAATATCCTCAACAAATTTTCAGAACATTCAGAACATGAATTAAACTGTCAAATACAGTAGTTTTTGAAACTTAGACATTAAAATTTGTGCATTGTTTTAAAATCTGAGGATCAGTACAAAACCTAACATATATTTGCAGAATATCCAACACAGAAGTTTTAAATACATAAACAGAACATGGTTTAGAATTTCACTACGACAGCCCGAAACCGGACCCGATCAGGATCCGAGAACCGTGCCGTCACTCTGGGACATTTACAGAAAACGAGGACAACTATATTTTTTTTTTCGACTTTTTAAAACTCACGGACATTTAAAAAGGATGACATAAAATAAAGTAAAAGTGAAATAAATAAACATAAACTGTAAATCATACAGTGGAAGACTTCAGTAGATGACAAGGGTGGATGACAGGGGTGGATGACAGAATTGACTGGGGCGGATGACTGGGGCGGATGACTGGGGGTGGATGACAGAATTGACTTTGACTGGGGCAGATGACTGGGGCGGACTGGGGCGGATGACTGAATTGACTTTGACTGGGGCGGATGACTGGGGGTGGATGACTGAATTGACTTTGACTGGGGCGGATGACTGGGGGTGGATGACAGAATTGACTTTGACTGGGGCGGATGACTGAATTGACTTTGACTGGGGCGGATGACTAAGGCATATAACTGGGCGGATGACAGAATTGACTTTGACTGGGGCGGATGACAGAATTGACTGGGGCGGATGACTAAGGCATATAACTGGGCGGATGACTGAAATGACATTGACTGGGGCGGATGACAGAATTGACTGGGGCGGATGACTAAGGCATATAACTGGGCGGATGACAGAATTGACTGGGGCGGATGACTAAGGCATATAACTGGGCGGATGACTGAATTGACTTTGACTGGGGCGGATGACTAAGGCATATAACTGGGCGGATGACTAAGGCATATAACTGGGCGGATGACTAAGCATATAACTGGGCGGATGACTGAATTGACTTTGACTGGGGCGGATGACAGAATTGACTTTGACTGGGGCGGATGACTAAGGCATATAACTGGGCGGATGACTGGGGCGGATGACTAAGCATATAACTGGGCGGATGACTAAGCATATAACTGGGCGGATGACTAAGGCATATAACTGGGCGGATGACAGAATTGACTGGGGCGGATGACTGAATTGACTTTGACTGGGGCGGATGACTAAGCATATAACTGGGCGGATGACTAAGGCATATAACTGGGCGGATGACAGAATTGACTTTGACTGGGGCGGATGACAGAATTGACTTTGACTGGGGCGGATGACAGAATTGACTGGGGCGGATGACAGAATTGACTTTGACTGGGGCGGATGACAGAATTGACTGGGGCGGATGACTAAGGCATATAACTGGGCGGATGACTAAGCATATAACTGGGCGGATGACTAAGGCATATAACTGGGCGGATGACAGAATTGACTGGGGCGGATGACAGAATTGACTTTGACTGGGGCGGATGACAGAATTGACTTTGACTGGGGCGGATGACTAAGCATATAACTGGGCGGATGACAGAATTGACTTTGACTGGGGCGGATGACAGAATTGACTTTGACTGGGGCGGATGACAGAATTGACTTTGACTGGGGCGGATGACAGAATTGACTTTGACTGGGGCGGATGACTAAGGCATATAACTGGGCGGATGACTAAGGCATATAACTGGGCGGATGACAGAATTGACTGGGGCGGATGACTAAGCATATAACTGGGCGGATGACAGAATTGACTGGGGCGGATGACAGAATTGACTTTGACTGGGGCGGATGACTAAGCATATAACTGGGCGGATGACTAAGGCATATAACTGGGCGGATGACTAAGCATATAACTGGGCGGATGACAGAATTGACTTTGACTGGGGCGGATGACTAAGCATATAACTGGGCGGATGACTGAATTGACTTTGACTGGGGCGGATGACTAAGGCATATAACTGGGCGGATGACTGGGGCGGATGACTAAGCATATAACTGGGCGGATGACAGAATTGACTGGGGCGGATGACTGGGGCGGATGACAGAATTGACTTTGACTGGGGCGGATGACTGGGGGTGGATGACAGAATTGACTTTGACTGGGGCGGATGACTAAGGCATATAACTGGGCGGATGACTAAGGCATATAACTGGGCGGATGACAGAATTGACTGGGGCGGATGACTGGGGCGGATGACTAAGGCATATAACTGGGCGGATGACAGAATTGACTTTGACTGGGGCGGATGACTAAGCATATAACTGGGCGGATGACTGAATTGACTTTGACTGGGGCGGATGACAGAATTGACTTTGACTGGGGCGGATGACAGAATTGACTGGGGCGGATGACTAAGGCATATAACTGGGCGGATGACTAAGGCATATAACTGGGCGGATGACTGAATTGACTTTGACTGGGGCGGATGACTAAGGCATATAACTGGGCGGATGACTGAATTGACTTTGACTGGGGCGGATGACTAAGGCATATAACTGGGCGGATGACAGAATTGACTGGGGCGGATGACTAAGCATATAACTGGGCGGATGACTGAATTGACTTTGACTGGGGCGGATGACTAAGCATATAACTGGGCGGATGACTAAGGCATATAACTGGGCGGATGACTGAATTGACTTTGACTGGGGCGGATGACTAAGGCATATAACTGGGCGGATGACTAAGGCATATAACTGGGCGGATGACAGAATTGACTGGGGCGGATGACTAAGGCATATAACTGGGCGGATGACTGAATTGACTTTGACTGGGGCGGATGACAGAATTGACTGGGGCGGATGACTGAATTGACTTTGACTGGGGCGGATGACTAAGGCATATAACTGGGCGGATGACTGAATTGACTTTGACTGGGGCGGATGACTAAGCATATAACTGGGCGGATGACTGAATTGACTTTGACTGGGGCGGATGACTAAGGCATATAACTGGGCGGATGACTGAATTGACTTTGACTGGGGCGGATGACAGAATTGACTGGGGCGGATGACTAAGCATATAACTGGGCGGATGACAGAATTGACTGGGGCGGATGACTAAGGCATATAACTGGGCGGATGACTAAGGCATATAACTGGGCGGATGACAGAATTGACTGGGGCGGATGACAGAATTGACTGGGGCGGATGACAGAATTGACTGGGGCGGATGACTAAGGCATATAACTGGGCGGATGACTGAATTGACTTTGACTGGGGCGGATGACTAAGGCATATAACTGGGCGGATGACAGAATTGACTGGGGCGGATGACTAAGGCATATAACTGGGCGGATGACTAAGGCATATAACTGGGCGGATGACTAAGGCATATAACTGGGCGGATGACTAAGGCATATAACTGGGCGGATGACTAAGGCATATAACTGGGCGGATGACTAAGGCATATAACTGGGCGGATGACTGAATTGACTTTGACTGGGGCGGATGACTAAGCATATAACTGGGCGGATGACTAAGCATATAACTGGGCGGATGACTGAATTGACTTTGACTGGGGCGGATGACTGAATTGACTTTGACTGGGGCGGATGACAGAATTGACTGGGGCGGATGACTGAATTGACTTTGACTGGGGCGGATGACTAAGGCATATAACTGGGCGGATGACAGAATTGACTGGGGCGGATGACAGAATTGACTGGGGCGGATGACTGAATTGACTTTGACTGGGGCGGATGACTGAATTGACTTTGACTGGGGCGGATGACTAAGCATATAACTGGGCGGATGACTGAATTGACTTTGACTGGGGCGGATGACTAAGCATATAACTGGGCGGATGACTGAATTGACTTTGACTGGGGCGGATGACTGAATTGACTTTGACTGGGGCGGATGACTAAGCATATAACTGGGCGGATGACTGAATTGACTTTGACTGGGGCGGATGACTAAGGCATATAACTGGGCGGATGACTAAGGCATATAACTGGGCGGATGACTGAATTGACTTTGACTGGGGCTGAAGATCCCAAAAGTTTTACAGAACTTGACATACACTTCAACGTTGTAAAACCCTCAAAACAACTTGTAAAAACTGACATAACTTTACATAAACAACATTCTCACAGGAATGAATTTGTCTGACTGCAGCAACCATCCCGTGAGCTCCTCCCGCCAACTACATCAACTCATCAGTTTGAGGTTCAAGCTCCTCATCTGGAGGATCCGTATCCTACAACAAGGGAGTTCAACTATGAGCTAGAGCTCAGCAAGAACATACAATGCAGAGTGATGAACGTGCTATGCATGAATCTTTTTCAATACGTGAACATTACATTACATTACATTACACTGGACAGGAAGGTATAAGTGGGAAGAAGAGCTGGCGCAACAGGAGTACATGCCACAACAGGGACATAACAAGAGTAGATGCCAGTCCTCATCAACACTTAACCATACATTTCATTACAGGTTTTATCTTACTTAACTTCAAACAGTGTACAGAAACATTTCCATGACTTTCAGAGAAAACGTGTATGCATGAACATTTATAGACAGGCCACAGAATAATAAGCAGAATAAGCATAATATAAAACAGAATACACTTAACCTAAAACATAACCTATGGTTTAACTACCCAACAGAAATCTCGACAACATAAACCTAGTACCTCCGTATTGTAGGGCTTTAAGGGCCAAACCTATACGTATGAACTTACCTGTGGTCCGAAATGCGGCAAACCTGAACGCACGAGCACTGTGGTTCACGAACCTATAGCATGCATAAACGGACATTAACCCTAAACATCACGAAACTAGCAAATAAATAAACTAAAAATCGTTTTCTATCTAAGATGATTACCTTAGACCGAAAAGCAGGAGGAAAATCAGAGAAGGAAGAAACTCCTTGCGTTGGTTTTCCTTAACCGAAAGAGAGAAGCAGAGAGGAAAATGAGAGAGAGCAGAGAAGGAAATGTCTCACGTAGGAGGAAGAGAAGGAAATGGGATACATGGCTTGTCTTCTTCCACAAGTTTGCCAAGTGTCAATCATCCATTTGATTTCTCCCACCAACCTTAATATCTTCCTAATTTGCCCTTCCATTAGTTTTTAACTAAAACATTATTTAGTTAATCGATTCGGTCTCACGAATCACCCTCGTTCGATTAAACACATCGACAATTTTATTAAAACAATCATTGCATTAATATCGGAGAAATTCCGCTTACATATTCGGGGAATTATTACATAGGCAAAAATGCCGGGTGTTACATTCACTCTCTCAGTCGGGAATTTGTTTGACAGCCACAACCAACCCGAAAGCTCGAACCACCAGCCACCTATTTATCAGACTGAGGCACAAAGTCCTCATTTTCGGGTTCAGTACCTACATTAGGGAGTTCACCTATGAGTCTAAAACTCAGTAAGAACACACACACACATATATATATATATATATATATAATATATATATATATATATATATATATATATATATATATATATATTATATATATATATGCAGTGATGCAAAATGCTATGCATGCGGTTTTCAGAATACAGTGACAGTACAAAACATTACATTTCAGTGGCAGAGGGGTATAAGTGGAGCTTATAGGGGAACTGGCAAGTGCACGACAGGCACAAAAAGAGATACAAAACAGAACAGAAACAGATCTGGGAGCCAGTCCCCGTCCCACACTTAACCGGTACATTTCAGTCAGATTTTATCTTGCTTAACTTCAAAACCGTGTACAGAAAACAGTTTTGCATGAACTTTCAGAAAAACCGTGTATGCATGGACATTTACAATGCTTACAGTTAATACAGCAAAGAACAAGAAGATAAAACAACAGGAACATGAACAGAAACCACAGAACTTAACTCTAATCCTTCTACCCGAAACCAGCCAACAGAATGTAAAACCTAGTACCTCCGAGATGTAGGGCCTTAAAGGCCAGCCTACGGATATGAACTTACCTGTTTGCTGCGGGGTTGATGTTCTTGATCGTCTCGATTTCAGTAGTTTGTGAACCTTCCCTGAAGAATGCAGGAGAAACAAAGTGTGGAACTTGTTTCAGTCGCCTGGAAGAGAAGAATAGAGAGAAGAAAGAGAGGAAGCCGAGAAGTGAAATGAAGATTTCACGTAGGAGGAAGAACTTAGCTTCCTCAACAAGTTGCCAAGTGTCAGTTATCCAATGGCTATCTGTGACAGCCCGAAACCGGACCCGATCGGGATCCGAGAACAGAGCCGTCACTCCGGGTCATTTACAGAAAACGGGGACAACTATATTTTTTTTCGACTTTTTTTTTAAAACTCACGGACATTTAAAAAGGATGACATAAAATAAAATAAAAGTGAAATAAATAAACATAAACTGTAAATCATACAGTGGAAGACTTACAGTAGATGACAAGGGTGGATGACAGGGGTGGATGACAGAATTGACTGGGGCGGATGACTGGGGCGGATGACTGGGGGTGGATGACTGAATTGACTTTGACTGGGGCGGATGACTGGGGCGGATGACTGAATTGACTTTGACTGGGGCGGATGACTGAGGCGGATGACTAAGGCATATAACTGGGCGGATGACTGAATTGACTTTGACTGGGGCGGATGACAGAATTGATTGGGGCGGATGATTAAAGCATATAACTGGGCGGATGACTAAGACATATAACTGGGCGGATGACTGAATTTAACAGGATGACATATATACAGAAAACATAAGAACAAAAGGCATGAAACTTCAAATTTTACTAAACAAAATTTGCTAAAAACCCGATTCAAAACATAGTTTTAAAAAAACATACTTGACAACATGACAGACAACATGACAGAGATTCGAGAAAACAAACTGCATGGATAGCTCTAAAACTCGAGACAATCCATGCACACACTAACAGAGAAAACTCAAGGCAGTTCCAGAATATTTCAAAATATACATTCAAATGTCAAACAGGAGTTTAAAAAAAAACATCAACACAGATAATACCTCGTTTTGAAGATCCCAAAAGTTTTACAGAACTTGACATACACTTCAAACGTTTTAAAACCCCAAAACAACTTGTACAAAACTTGACATAACTTTACATAAAACACATTCTCACAGGAATGACATTTGTCTGACTGCAGCAACCATCCCGTGAGCTCCTCTCACCAACTACATCAACTCATCAGTTTAAGGCTCAAGCTCCTCATCTGGAGAATCCGTACCTACAACAGGGAGTTCAACTATGAGCCTAGAGCTCAGTAAGATCATACGATGCAAAGTGATGCATCGTGCTATGCATGAATATTTTCAAATACATGAACATTACATTACATTTCACTGGACAGGAAGGTATAAGTGGGAAGAAGAGCTGGCGCAACAGGAGTACATGCCATAACAGGACATAACAGGAGTACATGACAGGATGCCAGTCCTCATCCACACTTAACCATACATTTCATTACAGGTTTTATCTTACTTAACTTCAAACAGTGTACAGAAAATATTTTCATGACTTTCAGAGAAAACGTGTATGCATGAACATTCATAGACATGCAACAGAATAATAAGCAGAATAAGCAGAATATAAAACAGAATACACTTAACCTAAAACATAACCTATGGTTTAGCTACCCAACAGAAATCTCGACAACATAAACCTAGTACCTCCGTATTGTAGGGCTTTAAGGGCCAAACCTATACGTATGAACTTACCTGTTGTCCGAAATGCAGCAAGCTATGCGCGCACAACAACGTTGGTTTGCGAACCTATAGCATGCATAAACGGACATTAACCCTAAACATCACGAAACTAGCAAATGAATAAACAAAAAAAATCGTTTTCTATCTAAGATGATTACCTTAGACCGAAAAGCAGGAGGAAAATCAGAGAAGGAAGAAACTCCTTGCGTTGGTTTTCTTCAACCGAAAGAGAGAAGCAGAGAGGAAAATGAGAGAGAGCAGAGAGGGAAATGTCTCACGTAGGAGGAAAATAAGGAAATGGGATACATGGCTTGTCTTCTTCCACAAGTTTGCCAAGTGTCAATCATCCATTTGATTTCTCCCACCAACCTTAATTTCTTCCTAATTTGCCCTTCCATTGGTTTTTAACTAAAACATTATTTAGTTAATCGATTCGGTCTCACGAATCACCCTCGTTCGATTAAACACGTCGACAATTTTATTAAAAACAATCATTGCATTAATAGCGGAGAAATTCTGCTTACATATTCGGGGAATTATTACATAGGCAAAATACCGGGTGTTACACTATCTCCCACCAACCTTAATTTCTCTCCAATTTGCCCTTCCATTAGTTTTTAACTAAAACATTATTTAGTCAGACGATTCGGTCTCACGAATCCCTTTCGTTCTATTAATCACATCGACAATTTTATTAAAAATAGTCATTGCATTAATATCGGAGTAATCCCGTTTAATTATTAGGGAAAATAATTACATGAAAAAATACCGGGTGTTACAGAGGGTTTCACGTAGGAGGGGAGAGAAAATAGCATGGCTTCTTCAATAAGTTGCCAAGTGTCGATGGCCAATTGGTTCCTTCCCACCAACCTTAATTATTACCTAAACAGCCCCTCCATTTGATTTTTAACTAAATTTCTATTTAGTTCTTCGAATCGGTTTTACAATCACACTCATTTAATTGAACACGTCGACAAATTCATTATAAATAGTCATTATATTAATATCGGAGTAATTCCGTTTATATATCCGGGGAATAAATACATAGGCAAAATGCCGGGTGTTACATATTGTGACTTTTTCGAGTATTTTGATATTAGAATTTTAATTATGTGCAAGTGGTAAAATAACATACTAATAAAAAATCTTTTTCTATGATGAAAAATTAACAGCAAGGTTAAATCAAACTAAATTTGTTATTATTTTTGTTGATTTTGATAATCACAATTTCTTCACTAAAACATTAATATTTTTCAAATAAATCCAACATAATATCTGTATTGTATTTTTTTGTAAATAACAACTCATCTTACTATATTTTTACTTTTTCAAATAATTTGATATTAAATTTTTAATTAGGTGACAATAGTGAAATGATAAACTAACAGAAAATCTTTTTTTTTTTATTGTGAAATACAACAACACTGAATCAAGCTAAATTTGTTATTATTTTTATTGATTTTGATAATCATAATATCTTCACTAAAAAAATTATTATTTTTCAAATAAATTCAATATAATATTTGTAGTGCATTTTCTTATAAATAATAACTCATCTGGCTATATTTTTAATTCTTTTAGATAATAAAATTTTAATTAGATGACAATAGTAAAATGACAAATTAACAGAAAATCTTTTTTTTTAATGGTAAAATCTTAACACCAATGCTGAATCAAGTTAAATTTGTGATTATTTTTGTTGTTTTTTATTATCAATAACATCTTCACTAAAAAAATTAATATTTTTCAAATAAATTCATCGTAATATCTATATTGCATTTTCTTATAAATAACAACTCATCTCACTGTATTTTTACTTCTTCGAATAATTTGATCTTAAAATTTTATGACAATAGTAAAATGACACACTAACAGAAAATCTTTTTTTTTTATGCTGAAATCTTAACAGCAAGACTGGAGCAAACTAAATTTATTATTATTTTTGTTGATTTATATAATCATAATATCTTCATTAAAAAATTATAAATTTTCAAATAAATAACAACTTATCTGACTACATTTTTATTTCTTCGAATAATTTGATATTAAAATTTTATGACAATATTAAAATGACATACTAACAGAAAATCTTTTTTTTTTATGGTGAGATCTTAACAGCAAGACTGAAGCAAACTAAATTTATTATTATTTTTGTTGATTTATAATCATAATATCTTCATTAAAAAATTATAAATTTTCAAATAAATAACAACTCATCTGACTACATTTTTACTTCTTCGAATATTTTGATATTAAAATTTTATGACAATAGTAAAATGACAAACTAACAGAATTTTTTTTTTTTTTTATGGTGAATCTTAACAGCAAGACTGGAGCAAACTAAATTTATTATTATTTTTGTTGATTTATAATCATAATATCTTCATTAAAAAATTATAAATTTTCAAATAAATAACAACTCATCTGACTACATTTTTACTTCTTCGAATAATTTGATATTAAAATTTTATGACAATAGTAAAATGACACACTAACAGAAAATCTTTTTTTTTTATGCTGAAATCTTAACAGCAAGACTGGAGCAAACTAAATTTATTATTATTTTTGTTGATTTATATAATCATAATATCTTCATTAAAAAATTATTAATTTTCAAATAAATAACAACTCATCTGACTATATTTTTACTTCTTCGAATAATTTGATCTTAAAATTTTATGACAATAGTAAAATGACATACTAACAGATTTTTTTTTTTTTTTTTATGCTGAAATCTTAACAGCAAGACTGGAGCAAACTAAATTTATTATTATTTTTGTTGATTTATATAATCATAATATCTTCATTAAAAAATTATTAATTTTCAAATAAATAACAACTCATCTGACTACATTTTTACTTCTTCGAATAATTTGATTTTAAAATTTTATGACAATAATAAAATGACATACTAACACAAAATATTTTTTTTATGGTGAAATCTTAACAACAAGACTGAAGCAAACTAAGTTTATTATTATTTTTGTTGATTTATAATCATAATATTTTCATTAAAAAATTATTAATTTTCAAATAAATAACAACTCATCTGACAACATTTTTACTTCTTCGAATAATTTGATATTAAAATTTTATGACATACTAACAGAATTTTTTTTTTTTTTATGGTGAAATCTTAACAACAAAACTGAATCAAACTAAATTTGTTATTATTTTTGTTGATTTATATAATCATCATATCTTCATTAAAAAATTATTAATTTTCAAATAAATTCAACGTAATATCAATGCTACATTTTCTTATAATAACAAATCATTTGTGTACATTTTTCCTTTTTCGAATATTTTAATATTAAAAATTTAATTAGATGACAATAGTTGAAATGACAAACTAACGGAAAATCTTTTCTTTTTTTATGGTGAAATCTTAACAAGGCTGAATAAGTTAAATTTGTTATTATTTTTGTAGAATTTGATAATCATAATATTTTTATTAAAAAATTATTATTTTTTAAATAAATTCAAAATAATAACTCATCTAGCTACATTTAGTTTTCTTCGAATATTTTGATATTAAAATTTTAATTAGATGATAATGGTGAAATGACAAACTAACAGAATTTTTTTATTTTTTTTATTTTTATGGTGAAATCTTAACAACAAGACTGAATCAAGCTAAATTTGTTATTATTTTTGTTGATTTTGATAATCATAATATATTCACAAAAAATTGATATTTTTCAAATAAATTCAACGTATTATCTGTATTGCATTTTCTTGTAAATAACAACTTTTCTAACTACATTTCTATTTATTCGAATAATTTGATATTAAAATTTTAATTAGGCGACAATAGTGAAATGACAAACTAATAGATTTTTTTTTTATGGTGAAATCTTAACAGCAAGACTGAATGAAGCTAAATTTGTTGATTTTGATAACAATAATATCTTCACTAAAAAATTAATATTTTTCAAATAAATTCAACGTAATATCTGTATTACATTTTTTTTGTAAATAACAACTCATCCGACTATATTTTTATTTTTTAGAATAATTTGATATTAAAATTTTAATTAGGTGACAATAGTGAAACGACAAACTCATAGAAAATCTTTTTTTTTTTTTTTTATGGTGAAATCTAATAACAAGGCTTAATCCAGCTAAATTTGTTATTATTTTTGTTGATTATTATAATCATAATATTTTCCTTAAAAAATTATTAATTTTCAAATAAATTCAATGTAATATCATTGCTACATTTTCTTATAAATAATAACTCATTTGGGTACATTTTTACTTTTTCAAATATTTTAATTAGGTGACAATAGTAAAATGACAAACTAACAAAAAATCTTTTTTATGGTCAAATGTTAATAGAAAGTTCGAATCAATGTAAATTTGTTATTATTTTTGTTGATTTTGATAATCATAATATCTTCTTTAAAAAATTATTATTTTCAAATAAATTCAAGCGTATATATCTGCTACATTTTCTTATAAAAAAACGACGACTACATTTTTAATTCTTCAAATATTTTGATGTTAAATTTTTAATTAAGTGACAACAGTAGAATGACAAACCAACAGAATTTGTTTTTTACTGTGATAATAGTAAAATGACAAACTAACAGAAAATCTTTTTTTTTACGTGAAATCTTAACACAAGGCCATACTATTATCTTCACTAAAAAATTAATTGTTTTCTAAATAAATTAAACAAATTATTTTCTGCTTCATTTTCTTATAAACAGCAACTCGGTGTATTTTTACTCTTTCGAGTATTTTTAAACAGAAAAAATGAGATCTTTCGATAACCTTTTGAGGTTAATTTTTCTCTTATTCATCTTCTTCTCGACGTCGGGCTATGAAGTGTCTCGAGATGCAAGGTCACTCACCATTGATGGAGAGAGGAAAATCATTATATCCGGTTCCATCCATTACCCTCGTAGCACTCCTGAAGTATGTTACATTCATTTGATATTTCTCAAAACTATCATATGCAAATTAATATTTTCTTTCAATTTCTTTCGCGCGTGATACTGTTAAACTGATCATGACATCTTTTCTTCATTATTACTTATGAAAAAACATTTTAAACAAGCTATTGTAAGCCTTCGAAATCATTTCAATGGATGATATTTTTATTTATAGAAATAAATCAATTTTGTGATTATTTTTATTTTTTTTATTTTGAGGAGTAGATGTGGCCATCCTTAATTGAAAAGGCAAGAGATGGTGGTCTTAATGCAATAGAGACCTACGTTTTCTGGAACGCCCATGAGCCCATACAGCGTCAGGTTTATCTATAGATTTATTTTATTTTTTCAATAATTAATTTTTATGGTTTTAATAACCTTGTTTAAATATTTTATTAATTCAGTATGATTTCTCTGGAAATTTGGATCTAGTTCGATTTATTAAGACTATACAAAGTGAAGGGCTCCACGTCATTCTTAGAATTGGCCCATATGTTTGTGCAGAGTGGAATTATGGGTAAATTAATCATTTTTTTCTCATCTTAATTAATTTCTAAATTTTTAATCATTTTTATTTTTATTTTTTCCCCTTTGTTCCGTTTGGCTACATAATATTCGGGCATCAAATTCAGGACCAATAACCAAGCCTTCATGGTATTTTTTTTTCAATATTTACTCATCCATCTAATTTCATAGATTTAGTGATATGATATCGGGTTCCTTATTCCTCCTAAAGACACACTTAAGAATGGAGGTTTGGACCCAATATATATACTAGTTCAGACAACTCTCTTTTTCGGATATGGTATCACATCATTTAGTTAATTACTTAAATTAAATTTTAGGACGAGATGCAAACTTTCACTACTTTGATAGTAGACATGATGAAGAACGAGTATCTCTTTGCTTCACAAGGGGGCCCATCATTCTTGCACAGGTTCTATACATCCAATATCTATACATTCCTCATTCCATTTTTAGCATTTATCGTGCTTATTATTTTTCTTTCCTCAATGAATTGAAGATCGAAAATGAGTATGGAAATGTCATGGGGTCTTATGGCGAAGCAGGAAAATCCTATATAAATTGGTGCGCTCAACTGGCCGAGTCTTTTAATATTGATGTTCCGTGGATCATGTGTCAGCAAGGCAATGCCCCACAACCAATGGTATAGTTTGAATTGATTTTTAAGTGATATGGTAATGACATGTAACAATATTGTTATGGAAATAATGCAGATAAACACATGTAATGGTTATTATTGTGACCAATTCCAACCTAACGATGAGAACAGCCCTAAAATGTGGACTGAGAATTGGACTGGCTGGTTAGTTTTCTCTCTCCTTTTTTATATTTAAATTTCTGGTAATTAATCTTTAGATTTTATTTTTCATCAATTTATTCATTTAATAAATAATGAGAAAATTTCAGGTACAAGGATTGGGGAATGCAGGACCCACATAGAACACCTGAGGATCTTGCTTTTTCTGTTGGTCGCTTCTTTCAATATGGCGGCACCTTACAAAACTACTACATGGTAAGAACTCTTCATTCAGGCATTTTCACAAACACTTGCAAAACACGTTTTCTGTCTTGGTTTTAACTATGTTTTCCTTAAAAGTACCATGGAGGTACCAACTTTGGCAGAACGGCTGGAGGCCCGTATATTACTACCTCTTACGACTATGATGCTCCACTGGATGAATATGGTGCAATATTTTGACGATAATTTCTCTGCTTTTTTTTCTCTGTTAAAACCAGTATTAATCTTTGTTGGTGTTTGTGAATAGGTAATTTGAATCAACCCAAATGGGGCCATCTTAAACAGCTCCACGAATTGATCATTTCCATGGAGAAGGTTCTGACTTATGGGTCAGTTAACAACACTGAATACGGAAATCAGACAACAGTAAACATTGTTCTAAACATATTGTTTTTTTTTTTTTTTTTTTTTGTAATTTCTAACTATGAACTATAATTTTGAAATTTCATATCACGTTTCTTTCAGGCTACTGTTTACAACTATGAAGGAAAATCAAGTTGTTTCTTTGGAAACGCAGATTGGCACAACGACATGACTATAAACTTTGAGAATAACACTTACACGGTTCCTGCTTGGTCGGTGACTATTCTTCCTGATTGTCGCACTGAAGTTTACAACACTGCAAAGGTGAAATCTTCTACTAAATTATTGATTCGAAGCTATTTGTAATCAATTCATAATTGAAATACAAAATATCTATTTTCAAGTGTCTAATTTTTTGTACAGGTTAATAGCCAAACGTCAATAATGGCAAGGAAGTCGGTCGAGACAGAGAACGATGAAGAGCTTTATGGATTGAAATGGCAATGGAGAAAGGAGCACCCTATCCACGCAACAAGACATGGTGTTAGAGGCGGCATCTTAACAACCGATGAACTTCTCGATCAAAAAGTCGTCACCAACGATACAAGCGATTACTTGTGGTACTTGACCAGGTAATCCGAAACTCGATGATTGTATTTTCTTTTTGTCGATCGATTGTCAGCTTAGTCCACCTAATTAAGACGCAATATAAATATTGACACTAATCAATATCGTCTAGTGTTAAGATTGATCATGACCATCCGATCTATCACAAAGAGATTACTCTAAGAGTTCATACCAAAGGTCATATCCTCCATGCATATGTCAACAGGAAGCTTATAGGTAAGTTATTTGTTTTTTTTTTTTGAAATTACATTTTCACTGTCTCGTTAAGTTACTTTTCTTTGAAATTTCAGGTACTCAATATGCTAAAAATGGTAAGTTTGAGTTCACTTTTGAGGGGGGAGTAGATAGATTGAGGCATGGGAGAAATCACATTTCTCTGCTTAGCGCCACTGTTGGATTAGCTGTGAGTAGGGAAAACATATGAAAATCTATTTATTTATATTCATTTAACCTGTTCTAAGTATTCTTCTGTTTTAATCCATATTTTTACTGCCCCGCATTAATTTAGAACTACGGAGCACACTTTGAAGATGTTGAAGTTGGAGTTCACGGACCAGTCGAATTGATTGGTGATAAAAATGGCGACAGTGTGACAATCGACTTGTCGTACAACGAGTGGACATACAAGATCGGATTGCGTGGTGAAGAGGAAGAGCTCTACAAGCCATCATCAGGCCACTTGTGGCTTCACCATAATATCCCAACCTACAGCGAACTTGTTTGGTACAAGGTAATAAGACATCTGAATTAGTGTAGTAACTCAAAAAAAATTAATACTCTTACTGATCTCTGTCTGGTTCAAGACTACTTTCAAAGCTCCTTCCGGGGACGATCCGATTGTGGTGGATTTGTTGGGACTAGGAAAGGGTCATGCTTGGGTTAATGGAAATAGCATTGGAAGATATTGGGCTGGCTATCCTGCAGATGACAATGGGTGTGGTTCTTGTGATTTTCATGGAGCTTACAACGCTCAAAAATGCCTGACAAATTGCGGAAAACCGACTCAGAGATGGTAAGATAGAAACGCAAATTTCTGGTAGTTTTTTTTTTTTTTGGATTAAAAATGGGTTTTGAGAGTTTTTTTTTTTTTTTTGGATTTTTTGAGGTATCATGTTCCAAGATCATTTACCAAAAATGGAATCAACACACTTGTTCTGTTTGAGGAGCTTGGTGGGAATCCATGGAATGTGAATTTCCAGACTGTTAGTGCAGGGACAGTGTGTGCAAATGCCCACGAAGGGAACACCTTGGAATTGTCTTGCCAGGGCGGGCGAGTGATGTCTGAACTTAAATTTGTGAGCTTTGGTGAGCCATCTGGCCTTTGTGGGTCTTTCAAGAAGGGCAAATGCGAGTCCCCCATTGCTTTATCAGCCATCAAAAAGGTTAAAAAAAAAGATCCTTCGATCAGTTTTGAGTTAGAAATGATCTTCCTTTTTCCGGGTTTTGATTTTTTTGTTTTTTTTTCTTACAGGAGTGTTTGGGAAAAGAGAGCTGCTCCATTGATGTTTCTGAGATGACTCTTGGCCCTACTGGCTGCAATGCAGTCAATAGGCTGGCTGTTGAACTTGATTGCTAGTCACATTCATCATCTTCTCTTTAACTTTCACTAGTGTTCTTGCATAGGAGCTTTACCTTTGGATTTTGTTTTCTGTTTTGCACAGATTAGAAACATCTTTTATTCGGAAAAAGGTTTCGAAAGCATCTCTTAAAGTACCTTCGTGGCCATAATCGAACATCCAAGCTAAAGTTTCTACTGAACACTCTTTGCTGTTTTACACGTCTACTTGTAATTTCTTTACTCAAGGTCATAACTCAGGAACCCAAAAAGTGGCATATGGGATAATGGAGTATATTTTATTTACTCACCAATAACCTTGGCAGGAGCAATGGCCATTAGAAAAACAATGAAACCCAGAAGAATCTCTCACAACTATCTTCCTTCTACTCACAACTGAAACATATTTCAAGAATTCATGGCAATCTCCACATAGTAGGACGTTCTTGACTATTCGAATCGGTTTCCCTCCTTTTGACATCAAAATCCCATACGTTGCTGCAAGCTTTACGCTGTGATAAAACACGAAATCCTTTTTTTGATGTTCTTCAACCTCATGAAGAACAAAGCTCGTGTCTGGAACATACCCGGCTTTTAGGCATTCTAATATTAGGATCTCTAGTCCCCTGTAAATGTCTTTTGTTTGTGGGTGGGACTTATCTCTCCCATAAAATGAATGGATTTTGTTCTGAATGATAATCCAGCTTTGAACTGGGAGTTTTCTTATCCCTTTTTGTCTCATGTCTTGTCTTGCCATTTCGCAACTCTGCCATCTTCCTGCAGCTGAAAACAGATTCGAAAGTAATATGTAGGAAGAAGGATCTTTTGGCTTCAAACCCAGAATTTGTCTCTCGGCTCGTTTTCCTATCACTGCATTTGAATGGATTCTACAACTATCTAGCAAAGCTCGCCAAACTCCAACGTCAGGCTCAAATGGCATTTTCCTGATTGTTTCTTCTGCCACTTCAAGCAGACCCCATCGACCCAATACGCTCACGAAGGAGGCGTAATGCTCAGAATTTGACTGAATGTTATAAACACTTTTCATGGACAAGAATAAGCTACGGCAATGATCAACTAAATTCAAATAAGTATACTTGTAAGCTGAAATGACCAAAGCAAAGGTAATTTCATCTGGTTTTATACCTTTATTTTCCATAGTTTTCCAAATGGCCAAAACTTCATCCCCCTGCCATTGGAGCAAATGCCCAGAAATCAAACCATTCCAAGAAACTATATCGTGTAAAGACATTGTATTGAACACTCTACTTGCATCTTCCATGGTTGAGCACTTTGAGTACATGCTAAGGGTGGCATTTCCAACCCCCACATCAGATAAAAAACCAGATTTAAGAGAGTGACAGTGAATTTGCTTACCCATTTCATGAAATCCTATACTACCACAGATACCGAGAATCGTAGAAGCTGCAATTTCATCAATAAATATAGTTCCTTTCAATCGACTAGAGTGAAAAAGAGAGACGCCTTTATCAAATTGTCCATTCCGTGAGTACCCACATATTAATGAAGTTAACTTAGCAGTCCCATCACCGTCCAGCGGATGTTGCTGAAACATCCTTTCGGCATCATCCATTCTTCCACACTTTGTACACATATCAAACAATGCAGTTTCCACGCAGTCATTTGACAAACCACCACATTTGATGATAAAACCGTGAATCTGCTTGCTAATTTCACAATCCCCAAGCAACCCACAAGCACTGACAACACTAGACAAGGAGAAGGCTGACAATTCTGCGCCATCCTTTATCATTTCTATGAAAAATTCCAGCGCTCTGAAGCCCTCCCCATTTTTAGTAAACCCAGACAAAACAGCATTGTGAGATATGCAATTCCTCTCCGGCATCTTATTAAATACTTCGATAGCCATGTCCAACAATCCAAATTTCATATATGACGAAATCAACTCTGTAAAGGTAATGACATCCTTAGTAGGCATTACCTCAAATATAAACATTATGTCATTTAAACTTCCACAGATAGTGTAGAACCCAATAAGCGCATTGCCTACGCTCAAATGACTCTCCAACCCCACTTTGATAGCATGGGCATGAAGTTGTCGTCCTTTTAATGCCGAAGAGCAGGCAGCACAAGCAGTCATAAGAGAAGAAAGCGTAAAATGATCTATTCTAAGCCCATCGTTGTGCTGCATTCCGCGAAAGTAATCAAATGCTTTATCATACATGTATTCCTTCACCAAACTTGATATAACAGTATTCCAAGAAGCAATATCTCTCTCAAGCAATTCCTCAAACAATCTAAGTACAGAATTTAATTTCCCACAATTGCTGTAGGCTCCCATAAGAGCATTCGAAACGAAAACACAATTCAAATAACCCATTTTGACCACAATAGCATGGACTTGTAAAGCTAACTGAAGATTCATAATTCGAATGCAAGCAGTCAATATGGCAACATAGGTATATTCATTAGGTTCAATTCCTGCAACCCACATTCTAAGAAAGAGCTCTATAGCTTCCTGTTCCCGATTCGACTTAGAAAAACCCGAAATCAACGTGGTGTAAGACACCACGTTGGGGCACGAGAGTGCCATGAAGACCTTTTAGCATCAGAGACAAACCCCAGTCTTAAATAAGCTGCAATTAAAGCACTACCCAGATAGGTATCTTCTTCAAGCTTCAGACTCCAAGCATGAATAGCCCTTGATAGGTCAACGTCACCATGTAGACCCGAGAAGCGAAGCAAATCGAAGAAACGGTCAACTAAAGAGTTCGAGCTAACTGAAGAAATGGAAAGATTTACAGTCGGTGAAGTGGAAAGGGTCTGTGAATGGGAGAGAGGGGAGTCGGGCAATAAAGAAGGGAAGGATGAAAAGAGGCGGAATCGAGGGGTCGGCTTAGGAAGAGAAACGCATGCGGATTTAGGAAAAGAGTGAAAGAAGGCAGTCTGGGGAACAGGGCAAATGAGAGGACGAGGAGGAGGTGAAGGAGAGACGGCTATGGCGACTGCCATGAACACGTGAATATCATCCAACTGAGGGAACTATATAATCCATCATCAAATGCTTTTCCCAGTCCTTCCAGAGCTTCATTACGGCGGCGTCTTAACTCAAACAACAGATTTTTTTGAATATTCAACGAATTGAAAAGTTAGATAAATTTTGGACGTTACTCATTTCAACCTCACTGTTAATAAAATCGATAAATGTTAACAAAAGCAACCAAAAATGGAGATGAAGGACACCATGAAAAGGGTACCCATTAGATATTAAATTGTTATAGTTTAGTTAGTCAATAGTAGTTTATTTTCAACACTTATATTTTATAAGGACTAGTAGAAACTCTGCACCGTTGATGTGCAGAGGATTCTACATGGACATGAGATGGGCAGCTAGAAGCCCGTAACGGTAAACATTAATGTTTTCATGATCCTGTTCGACTTGCACGATTCTGCTTTTCTCCGTTCTGCTATAATCAAAGAGAAAGTAAAGTCAATATATAAGGTGCGATAACCCTAGATTCAAAATAAGCATAATATCTGTAATCAAGCGACCAATAGCATTGTTTGATAGTTGTTATCATTCAACCACGCTGCTACTCCATCCATAGGTCACTCTGTGAATTGAAAGTTCTTGATTTGTTTCCCTGTCCTCTTCAAATGGCGAAAAACCCGTTGAAATACTACACTCCCTAGATGACCCAGATGAAAAGCTCTACCCTTTACCAAGTTCTTGTTAACCTGAGCAGCATCAATCAACACCATTCACCCAGATTTGAAGAAATTGACAAAGAACGTTCATTCCAACCTCCAACATTAGACGACATCTCCTCCGGCAGAACCAGCAACAAAAACCGATGTCAAGGCAAGCCTCTATTTCCTCCCTGGGGACACAAACAGACTCGCTCCAAGTGTAAACCAGGGACTTACCAGCCGTCGGCGTTCATCTTAGCTCTGCCAGCTCAGCAGTTTCTGTTACACAAGAGAAGAGTATTTTATCAGTAATGGAGAGGAGAAGAGCGTGAAGATTTTGAGTTTTTCTCTGTAATTTTTCTTTTTCCAGAAAATAACTCACAGACTTGGGTCATTCCTTCATCTGCCATTCTTGCATTCTCATACCATTACACTCGATCAACAACCTCCAGGAGCCAGAATCGGCCGACCTTCTCCGACCAAACAATCTGATCCTCCCTCGGTGATTTCCCAGGCGGCCCAAGTTGTCCATCCACGAATCACACAATTGGCCCAAATACTTCTGAAGTTCGCCCAAATTGGAATCTGCCACAAAGTCGACTCTGGACAGACCAAGCCAACCCAAACTTGTACCAAGTAAGACTTTTCACTTGTAAAAATAGATATTTAACACAATATTTGGAATTAAATATAAATCGTTTATTTAAGCAAGGAAGATTACGAAAATTTTTCTTTTTCCAGAAAATAACTCACAGACTTGGGTCATTCCTTCATCTGCCATTCTTGCATTCTCAATACCATTACACTCGATCAACAACCTCCAGGAGCCAGAATCGGCCGACCTTCTCCGACCAAACAATCTGATCCTCCCTCGGTGATTTCCCAGGCGGCCCAAGTTGTTCATCCACGAATCACACAATTGGCCCAAATACTTCTGAAGTTCGCCCAAATTGGAATCTGCCACAAGTCGACTCTGGACAGACCAAGCCAACCCAAACTTGTACCAAGTAAGACTTTTCACTTGTAAAAATAGATATTTAACACAATATTTGGAATTAAATATAAAATCGTTTATTTAAGCAAGGAAGATTACGAAACCCATAATTTTAAACTCTCGGAATCTAGATATGTCAAAACAATACTTTTAAATGTTTTGGCCATGTGGCCTAGATCATAATAAATAGTAGTGTAGAGTAGACATTGACGTAGGGATGCATTGATGATTTAATCAAAATTACTAACTTGTAAGTTAATAAGTATTTAATTACTGTTTAGTTAGCCATTGAAAATTTAATCAAAATTACCAATTTGTAAGTTAACAAGTATTCAATTACTGTTTAGTTAGACATTGAAATTTAATTAGGAGCATGGGAGGATTCAAAGATTATAGACAGTTAAATATCCTATGCATAGGTTGCTTTGACTTTTGAGGTGAATGAAAATTGTTTGAATTATAATAAATGTAGAGGATAAAATCAATTTGAACCACAAAGTATGAGTTTAATTTGAAATATCTCCTAAACTAAAAACTTTAACAACTAAAATCTTAAACTATAAAAAATGTAACAGATCAAACCCTGGTGGGTGGCCGATCACCCCCCGTTTTGAATTTACGTCTAGAACGGGGGGTCATTACCCTCCATTCTGAATTGACGTCGAGAACGGGGGGCCGATCACTCCTCGTTCTGTCCAATGTTTACTTGGCATTGGATGTATTGGATCAGGGGATCGATGTGAGGGGCGGGGATCCCCTGTTCAAACAAGGGGTCCCCGCCCACAACGGCTCATCGTTCCTACCTCCTCATTTTAGAGGTATTCGGGAACGAGGAGTCATCGCTCCGAAACAACCCTCCGTTCTCAAGAACAATGTTTACTAACAAGGGATGGTTTTGGGCCGTGATCCCCCGTTCTCAAAATTAGGGCTGGAGAACAGAGGGCGGTGACCCCCCCCCCCCCCCCAACTCATTGTTGAAAAATTTGATTTCCTCTCGGCCCCAACCTCGATTCCAACACAAAATCTGACTATTTTATGCCCATACTGTGTTGATTTTTTCATTTATAATCCTTGCATTCCAATATCATCAAAAAAATCCAAAAAATCTGAGGCCTAAATCATCAAAATTCACAAACCCTCAATTCGACCTAAATTAATTCCCCTCAAATGGCACCCAAATTGACGATTAAGCGAAAGCCGTCACAAGGTGGGTCGACCGAATGACCTCTGCTAAATCGCTCATCTATGTCACAAAGAGAACCATTTCAAGGGGGTCTCACAAACCGGCCACCGTCGTCACAAGGCGCTCCATGTGAAGCGCAACGACCGCCAATCGGGTATTTTTCGAATGAATTTCGAAATCAGATGTGTAAGGAGCAGTTTGAGCGGGATATGTCAAACCGCTCAGTTATTCATTCAAAGACCGTTAACTTTAAAGGTTGGAAGTCATTGGAGATTAAGGAGATATTTGACAGAGCTCTACACGGAGTGTACGGATTGAGAGGCGAAAGCTGCGATAGAATTGTTCGCTTGTTTTATACGAACTTGACCTCTACAGGGAGGTCAGGATGTTTGAAGTAGGTGTAACACCCGGAAAATTTTGACTACGTGTTTAGACCTAAGTTAGTGAGGTATGAGAGTGCTTTGTAAGGGGTTTAGAAGGGATAGGATGAGAAGAGAAAATAAAGTGGTTTGACAATTCAAACCAAAGGGTTTGAAAAGTCAAACAACCAATAGGATTTTGGTTGCATTAATGGTATGAAAATTAATAAAGATGTATGGCAATCACGTTGGACTTAGGGGATGGAAAAGTGTGGGTTAGTTTGTAATTTAAAAAGTTTATTGGAGGAAAAGTAAAAGTGAGTGAAAGTTGTGGTTTTAAGCTAGGTTTTTCCTTTCTTTTCTTCATCTTCATCGACTTCTCTTGCTCTCCTCCATAGCCGACGCCTCCCCTCTCCATTGCTTCATCTTCTCAAGTGATTTCAAGGTAAAACTTCATGGGTTTTGGTTTGTGTGCATTTGGATGGAGTTTGGAAGTGTTTTTAGTGAAGTTGGTTGAGTTTGGTGAATGTTTGAAAACCCTAGGTTAGGGATTTCGAAAACAATGAGTTTAGATGTTAGATTTCTTTCCTATTTTGGTAGTTTAGTTGTTGAATGGAGTGATTTAGGTTGTTGGAGGGGTTAGATGGAAGATTGAAAGAGTGTTATACAAAAACGGTTTAAGAACACTTTAGGGCCGATTTTGTCTTTGGTATTTTCGGGCTGGCCAAAGTGTTTGTTTGGTTATTTTGAGTGATTTAATGGATAGTAGACGTGTAGAGGTTTCCGAGTTGGGGTGGCACGTCGAAATCCGTTGAAAAACGAGAGAGTTACGACCGTTTGAAGTTAGACGGTCAATTTTGGGGTGAAAACCGAATGCTGTGTTTTGGGGCTGAATTGTGTTGTAAATTTTAGTTAGTTTAGGTTAAGAATTTCTTTAGTTTAGTTAGTTGATTTCCATAGAATCATTTAGGTTGTTACTAAGTGAGTTTTCGTTATTGGTTAGGTGATCGAACGTTTGGTTTTGTTGGACGGAGTGAACGAGAAAGTATCGAGCCGCAACCAGGTAAGTAGTGGATGAGTGTTTGTTGCCTTCGGGCCTACACCATAGAACGGTAGGGATTGTTTGTTTGTTGTTTGTTATGTTTTGCTTTTGTTACGCATTGGGTGTCATGCATCATTGTTTTCTAAACTACGAAATCACGAGTTTTGCATGTTTGAGTGGTGAGGATGATGTAAAAGAAAGATAAGAAGTGATATGCAACTTGGTCTCGAGTAGAATAGCTTCGTCGGGCAAGTGGCTCGTTGAGCACCCCGCGAGGGATTCTATTCTAGATGCCCTGTTAATGTACGTAATGTGTCGTGAGTATGAATTCCTCGACCTGTTCGTGCTTGAAGTGCACAATGAGGATTCTACGATCGATTGGAGGAGATTCGTGTTGGCCGTCCTGGACTGTGTTGGGACGTGTGCCTCCGGTCTAGCTCCGTGGATCAAGGCGTGGCCGTCCTGGACTGTGTGAGGGCGTGTGCCTACTTGATTCACCTGAAAGTGAAAGATAAATGCAACCGAAATGAAAAGAAAGCAACAGAGTGTGTAGAAACTGCATGTTAAGGTTGAGTCGAGCATTTAGTGTGTGGTTGTGCATTATTTCCCTACTTGCTAAGCGTTAGGCTTACCTTTTTGTGTGTTCTGTGGTGTAGGTGACGATTTGTATACAGGTGAGGTAGACGAGACTACTGAGGATTAGGCTGCAGTCGGAGGAGTACGGAGTCCGCCGGTGCAGGCTATTGTCGGGGCGTTTTGACCACGGGATGTCTCGGGTAGTGGGAGGTGAATGTTTGACATGGATAGTTTAATTTGTAAGTATTTTGGTGTGGATAGTTAGTGTGTGGAAATGTTGTTTTGTAGGAGTTAGGAAATTTTAGTAAGTTGTGGTAAATTGTGTTCGTAAATATTTTCGTATGTATGTTATCGGGTTCACGAGTTGATTTGAAGATGGATAGTGAGTATAGTTGTTCGTGATGGAAGCGGTGTGTTTTCCGGGATTTATTTCAGGTTTTGGGTATTTAAAGTTTTAGGCGTTATATTGCCCGTTTTGATTTTAAAGTAACTATTGTCGGGTTATGTTCGTGATTTTTGTATTTCTCCGTTTTAAGTCGGTTTTCAAAAATAACTATGGGGTTGGAAGATTTATGCGTCGGGAAGGTATGGTTAAATTTTCAGGATTTTTGGAGATGTTCGGGATGTAGAAAAGTGTTAAAATGTGTAGAGTGGTGGAAAACGGTTAAAAAGGGCATTTTAGGGTGTTTTTGGTGATGAAAAACCCGAGCCGGCCCGATCGATCGGGCCCGGGGCACGACCGGTCGCGGTCGGGAAATTTCTGGGTGAAGAAAACCCGAGAAAGCCCGACCGATCGGGCATTTAGCCACGATCGGTCGTGGAAGCAAAGGATGGGGCGCGCTGGTGCGCCCCAGCGCGCGCACGCGCTCGCGCGTGCGGCGAGTGCCGCGCACATAGCGCGCGCACATCGCGCGCGTAGCGCGCACGCCGCGCGCGGTGTCACGGTCCTACTTTCAAGGGGCGTATCGAGACCGTGCGGCACCCAATATCTCACTAGTACTGGGTCAGCCAACGAGCGTGCCAACGGCACCGAGTGCCCACTTCGTTAGAGCGAGCTTGTGTCTAACGAGTAAGCAACGAGCGAGCGAGATTAACCGAAAGGAGCATCATTTGAGTATAAAGTTTGCATAAAGAGTGTGTGTAAAAAGCCTTGATTGAATAGCAGCAAATTACAACGTTGGGTAGGGGGGTCTACGTGCAGTCATGCCTCTCCCCCTAAAGAGCAATCCGGACCATCTCCACTATAGGAGGAGTAGACATGCTATGTGGGCGAGGAGTCACTTTCCAAAATTAGAAAGAAAAAGAGTACAACAGAATTACTTAAAAAGGAAATAAATCTACCTAGCAGCATGGGCGGCCATAGGCAACATGCCTTGGACAAGCCCGGACCTTGACATTCTCCCCTATTTGAGTTGTTGACGTCCTCGTCAACTCTGCTTCTGCTTGAAATATTCGATCATCTTTGTTGAGTCTTCCAAATCTTCTTGCTTCTCCCAAGATACCTCGTCGTCTCCAAGTCCCTTCCATCTAATCAGATACTCCTGGTACTGTCGTCGACCTACCCTGACGTTCCGCTCGGCAAGCACTTCTTCAACTTCTTTCTTCTTTTTGTGGTTGACGGAGATATTTGGTCTGGTGATGTCGTTCCTCTCTTCATCTTCATCGTCTGCATGATAGGGCTTCAGATTGTTGACATGGATGACAGGGTGAATTTTGAGCCATGTTGGAAGATTAACTCTGTAGGAGGCTCTTCCGACTTTCTCCATGACCTCAATAGGACCTTCGTATTTTCTGACGAGACGCTGGTCCTTCTTTCCTCGAAAGCGAAGTTGTTCAGGTAGCAGCTTAACTAGCACAAAGTCTCCAGCCTTGAATTCCATGGGTCGCCGTTTCTTATCCGCCCACTTCTTCATATGTTTAGAGGCACGTTCTAGGTAGGCGCGAGCTATCTCCGTATTTTGCTTCCATTCTTTGGAGAAGTTATAAGCTTTTGGACTCTTCCCCAAATATGGTTGCTCCAGTGTGTGGGGCATGATGGGTTGTCTCCCGCAGACTATTTCGAACGGGCTCATCCCTGTCGAGGAACTTTTCTGACAGTTGAAACAGAATTGTGCTACGTCGAGTAGGCTGGGCCAGTTCTTTTGATTGGCATTGATGAAGTGACGCAGGTATTCCTCAAGTAAGCTGTTGAAGCGTTCCGTCTGGCCATCTGTTTGAGGGTGATAGCTAGAGGATACATTGAGACTTGATCCAAGCAAACGGAACAGTTCGCCCCAAAAAGATCCAGTGAATCTTGGGTCTCGATCACTGACAATGCTTTGAGGAATTCCCCACAATTTCACTATATGTTTGAAGAAGAGTTGGGCAGTCGTCTCTGCGGGGCAGTGCTTCGGGGCTGCAATGAATGTGGCATACTTAGAAAATCTGTCGACGATCACCAATATCACTTCAAAGTCATTGGCAGACGGCAAGTTGGTGATGAAATCCAAGGAAACACTCTCCCAAGGCACTTTCGGTATAGGCAGTGGTTCTAGTAAGCCGGCAATCTTGTTTCTTTCAACTTTATCTTGTTGGCACACAAGACAAGTTTTAGTGTACTGCATAATGTCAACCTTCATTTGCGGCCAGTAATATCCCTTCTTCAAGAGAGCGTAGGTTCGCTGCCACCCAGCATGACCGGCCCACAAAGTATCATGGCATTCTCGCAGAAGAGTACGTCGCAAATTATTGCTTCGAGGCACATACAAACGGTTTCCCTTAGTGAAGAGTAAGTCATCTTCAATCCAGAATTGCCGAGTCTTCCTTTCTTTCACCAGCTGCATTACTGCTCGAGCTGCGGGGTCGTCTTGTAAACTGTCTCGGATGCGATCTTTCAACGATCCATTAACTTTACTCGCTTGAAGTTGAGACAGATAACAAAGGCTAGCGCACTCAACCTTCCGACTCAGGGCATCAGCCACTCTATTACTCTGGCCTGTCTTGTGCTCGAAGTTAAAATCAAATTCTGAAATCAACTCGTGCCAACGTGCTTGCTTGGCCGAGAGTTTTGGTTGTTCAAAGAAGTGACAGATTGAGCTGTTATCTGTTTTCACGACGAACTTCGACCCAAGTAGATACTGTCTCCACATGCGCAGACAATGTACTACGGCCAACATTTCTTTCTCGGACGCAATGTACTTCTTCTCTGCTTCCTTTAACTTACGACTTTCGAAGGCAACGGGATGACCATTCTGCATAAGGACTCTTCCTAAAGCAAAATCTGAGGCATCAGTTTCCACTTCAAATGGCTGGGTGACATCAGCTAGAGCAAGTACCGGTTCTTGTATCATAGCTTCTTTCAAGTCAGCAAAAGATTTTTGACATTCAAAGCTTCACTCCCAAAGCACTCCTTTCTTTAGGAGTTCTGTTAGGGGTGCAGCTTTTCTTGAAAACCCTTCCACAAAGCGTCTGTAATAATTAGCCAGCCCGAGGAAGGAACGCAATTCAGTGACAGTTGTTGGGATCTTCCAGCTCTTGACGGCGCTTATCTTACCCGGGTCCATACGAAGACGACCTTGTTCCACAATATGGCCAAGGAATTCGATGCTCTCCTGAGCAAAAGAGCATTTTTCCTTCTTCACGTAGAGTTGGTTCTCTCTTAGCTTCTCGAAAACCAAACGGAGATGCGTCTTGTGTTCTTCTAGCGTCTCACTGTATACCACAATGTCATCAAGGTACACCACCACAAACTTGTCTAGGTATTCATGAAATACTCGATTCATGAGGGTGCAGAATGTTGCAGGAGCGTTTGTGAGTCCGAAAGGCATCACCAAGAACTCAAAGGCTCCATACCTTGTTACGCACGTTGTCTTGGGTTCGTCTCCTTCTGCAATCCTCACTTGATAATACCCTGATCGCAAATCAAGTTTGGTGAAGTACTTGGCTTTATACAATTGATCAAAAAGGTCAGTGATGAGCGGAATGGGATATTTGTTGCGCACTGTGACTTTGTTGAGTGCTCGGTAATCTATGCACATTCGTAGACTTCCATCCTTTTTCTTTTGAAATAACACCGGTGCTCCAAAAGGTGCTTTGGCCGGTCTGATGAATCCGGCCTCGAGAAGCTCATCTAATTGCTTCCTCAGTTCCGCTAGTTCTGGTGGAGCCATTCTATACGGGGCCTTTGCAGGAGGTTTAGATCCGGGATTCAATTCGATTTGATGATCAATGTCTCTTCTTGGAGGTAACGTCTTAGGTAAGCACTCGGGCATGATACTCCTGAATTCTTCTAGGACTCTTGAGATTTCAGGATGTATTACTTCTTCCTTCTTTGTACTTACCCCTAGCGGAACGACCATATAAGTTGGATCATCGCGTTTCAGCCCTTTCTTAAATTGCATAGCAGATAGCATCTTTGTGTTGGTGACATTTGGTTGTTTAAGAATTGCAGGAACAACGGTTGGATTGTTACTGGTGATTATTAAACATTTCGCTGAGGGCATTGGGATGACTTTATGTTCCATCAAGAAAATGTTGTTTAAGAATTGCAGGAACAACGGTTGGATTGTTACTGCCATTGATGAAGGATTCCACGTACATGAGACCTTTATCTGGGATTTTCTTCAATTCTTCCATCTGTTGTTGTACAGCTGACAAGAAAGTCATAGTCCCAACTTCAGCAATCTCAGTGGATTCTTCTTCAACAACTTCCTTAACTGAGTTGTCGTCGTGAATCGAAGCTTGTAAGGCAGTTAAGGCAGACCTATGCGGACATTCGGCTACTCGATGGGGTCCTTTGCACAGAAAACACGACATAGGCCTATTTGGTTGTCGTTGGTTATTAGCATTTCTTGGTGCTTCGTAACCTTCTCTTGGGACAAACGGTTTCTTTTCACCAGTTCCTGTGTTCGGTTTCTGTGACTTGGTGGCGTTTGAACTACTGGGAGCCGTCTTCTTTGGCCCAAGGTTCTCGGAACTATAATCGAACAACCGCTCTGCTGCGGCAAGTGCACTTGAAAGGCTTTGTACTCTTTGTTCATACAATTTTGTTCTGGCCCACGGTTTAAGACCCTCGATGAAAGTGAAGATCTTGTCTTTTTCTGACATATCCCTTATATTCAGCATGAGTCCCGAAAACTGCTTGACATATTCACGAATGCTTGCAGTCTGTTTTAGTTCTCGGAGTAGTCTACGAGCATTGAACTCAACATTTTCTGGAAAGAATTGATCCTTTAGTTGCCTTTTCAGTTCCTCCCAAGTATCAATCACACATTCGCCAAGACTGATATCATGATATTTGGATCTCCACCAAAGTTTTGCATCACCAGTAAGATGCATTGTGGCCAAGGTCACTTTCGAATCATCATCCGTTTTAGTGGCCTTGAAATACTGTTCCATGTCGAAAGATGAAATTTTCTATTTCTTTTGCATCCCGGGCTCCCCCAAAGGGTTTTGGCTCAGGGATCTTCACTCGACTAAATTCAACAGCAGTAGTAGCCTGGGTCTGACTCCCCATGGCTCTCATAGTCAGGTTCAGCTTAATGTTGATCTCGGCAATCTCAGCCCTGAGAGAATCAAACATTGCTTTGAAGTCTTCGGTCACTTGAGACACAGTTTCAGACAATCGAGTGTGAGCTAGATCAATCTCATCGACGCGCTCCAGGACCCCGATTATCGTACCTGTGGAACTTTCTCCCGTGTCGACTCCCTTTCCTTTTTCTTGTCGGGATTCGAGAGTCTCCACCCGATTCAGCAGCTCTGGAATCGGTATGGCGTCTATCCCAATCTCAGTAGGAAATTCAGACATTTCCTTCATTCGTTCTTCTATGAATCGAATGTTATCCGGTATGTCTTGCAGATACCGTATTTCTTCTTCCAACTCGACGAGGCGCTAGAGTTGATCTGATGGTGCACTAGGCCTTTCCATCGTACTCTTCTTCGGCATGATTTCTCACGATTTTTGAGCCAACCAGGCTCTGATACCAACTGTCACGGTCCTACTTTCAAGGGGCGTATCGAGACCGTGCGGCACCCAATATCTCACTAGTACTGGGTCAGCCAACGAGCGTGCCAACGGCACCGAGTGCCCACTTCGTTAGAGCGAGCTTGTGTCTAACGAGTAAGCAACGAGCGAGCGAGATTAACCGAAAGGAGCATCATTTGAGTATAAAGTTTGCATAAAGAGTGTGTGTAAAAAGCCTTGATTGAATAGCAGCAAATTACAACGTTGGGTAGGGGGATCTACGTGCAGTCATGCCTCTCCCCCTAAAGAGCAATCCGGACCATCTCCACTATAGGAGGAGTAGACATGCTATGTGGGCGAGGAGTCACTTTCCAAAATTAGAAAGAAAAAGAGTACAACAGAATTACTTAAAAAGGAAATAAATCTACCTAGCAGCATGGGCGGCCATAGGCAACATGCCTTGGACAAGCCCGGACCTTGACACGCGGCCTGGGCGCTCCTGGCGCCCAGCGCCCCTCTTTGCAAAATTTTGATTTTTTTCGTTTTTCGCCCGATTTCCAACATGTTTTGACCCGACATTTTCCAATGTATTTTAACGTAATTTAGACACGTGTTCCAAGAAAAATTGAGGGTTCAAAAAACCCGAACATCGAGCCGGGAATTTTACAAAACCGAGCCGAATATTTTTCGAAAATTATTTTAAACGTCATTTAAACACGGGATTTGGTTGCAACGTGACGCACCGGGCCCGGGGCGGGTTCGGGGCGTTACAGTAGGGGTGGGCAGAACCGAACCCGACCCGAGCAACCGAACCGAACCGAGGTTTTGGTTCGGTTTGGTTCAGTACATAAGTCCATTTTTCTGTGTTAGGGTCGGGTTCACTTATACTGGTTCGGGTTCGGTTCGGTTGGCAGTCAAACCCGAACCCAACCCGAAAAACCGAACCAGTATAGTTGCACAAATATTTGGGCTTAGAGAGTTAGAGCCGAGGTAGGGTGTCGAGATTGTAACACCCCTAATACTGTACCCCTTTTTACCCGTATAAATTTTTCATTTTACTTTACACTTTATAGACTTTAAATCTAATGCTAAACAGAATTGAAATCGAAACCGAAACCGGAATCGAAATCGAAGTTTGTTTGGTAAATCATTTAAATCATAAACTAAAATAATTTAAATAAAATTTAAAACATTTAAATATTTAATGAAAAGTAAAGCAGGGCAGAATCGGAACTCGGCTGACAAAAGGAGTCAGCGATCGATCTCTGTAAACTACAGAGACCGATCGCTGCATGCATAATGGCAGCAAGCGATCGATCTCTGTAGTTTACAGAGATCGATCGCTGCATGCTTGCATGCAGCAAGCAATCGATCGCTGCATGCTTGCATGCAGCAAGCAATCGATCGCTGCTGCATACATCAAGGGCAGCGATCGATCTCTGCTGAAAAGCAGAGATCGATCGCTGCACTCTATGCAGCGATCCTCCTTTTCCTTCGAGACTTTAACACTTCAAACATTTCAGCTTCAAACACTTCAAACATTTCTGCTTCAAACACATTTTTATTTGTTCTCTGGAATCCGATCTCCAGAGAGCAAATCACCTTCTTCCCCTTTCACCAGTAATCACCATACTCACAATACGCACTCAACCGATTAAAACATAACCTAAACTCAATCGACTCGCTTCGGACTTTGCGAAGTCCAAACGCGTGGATAGCTCTAAAACCGAGCCATCCTTAACAACCTACAAACAACATTTAAACTTAATTTAAACAACCAAACAGTTCCAGAATTTCTATAACGTTTAAATAACGGTTCTAAACCAAAACATTTTATAACGTTCATCAAACAGTTTAAACCAAAACGTTTTACATACAATTACCAAAACGTTATCTTATCCCTATCCAGATCCAAACAACCTAAATATTCTATACAGTTATCAGATCACACATCCCAAAATAACCCCAGAGTCCATACATACATCCCCACGGGTCGTATCGCGCCTCGACTACTCAGCGCACTCCCACGAGCATCATCCATCAACTGCCTCCGACATCAGGAGGAGGAACGTCGTCCTCACCTGGATCTACGTCACCTAGCAGATCACCTACACCATACAGACACATATGAGATATTGAAATCTCAGTAAGCTACGTAAATGCAGATGCATGCGTGCGTATGCCATTCAGAAATCATGCTCAGATTCAGATTACAGATACAGAATTACAGATTACAGATTCATTACGTCACAGACAGACAGAATTGTCACCGAAACCTCTACCCACTAAGCGGAGAGGGCCCATCTAGCGGTCGGACTACCCTTTCCACCTAGAGAGGGGGGGTACACGCTTGCAACACGCACAGCCGTGCCTGAGCCCCATCCCGCGTGACCAGAAACAGACAGATTACGTTTATTCATTCAGATTTCGTTACAGATTTCATTTCAGATATACGTTCCTTTTCTTAAAAACACGTGCAGAAATTCCTTTTCATGACTTTCGAAAACCGTGATGCATGAACAGTTCATATCAGCGGAAAGTAAACAAACAGTTCATATCAGCAGACAATATAACATAACCTATAAACAATTAACCTAACTACCCAACCTAAACAACGTAAAACAAGGAACCCTCAAGGATCCTTGATACGACGACGAAGTATGGTGTAGACCTTTCGGTCAAGCAAGTCACGAGAACTTACCTTGAGTGCGCTGGATCTCAAGCTTCGTCCACTGGAGTCGCGTGTCTGAGGTAAAACACGATATTTGTCGTTAAACCCAATTTAAACGATTAAATGTCCAAACTAATAAAATCCTTAATTTAACAAATCGAAGCTTTTAAACAACGACACAATGCTCGATAATTCTGGAAATCCATATTACGAGTTATTTCCGAAAACCCGAAAATTCTATAATTTATACTTTTTACAAATTGGTTTATCTTCGTCCAATAACGTCCAATACGTTCGATATATACTTAATCAAGGCTAACCTATTAATTACGAACCCTAATTCGCGTTTTTCGTCGAAACCCTAATTGAAACCCTAACCCTAAATCGAACCGAAAACTCGAAATAAACGCTCAGAGATTGGGGCTACATACCGAGGGTTGCGAGAGGAGAAGAAACCGTGAAGGACGGAGGAGAAACGGAGTTCGAACGAAGTCGGAACGACGTGAGAACGCCGGCGGCCGAGAGAAGAAACCTTCTCTGTTCGTGCGTTCCAGAGAGAAAAGAGAGAAGAGAGAGCAAAGTGAGGGAAAAAGAGTGATTTTGTGTTATTTATTAAAATGGATTTGCAAATTACCATTTTGCCCTTCTTACTTAAATCTATTTGTTTCATCCTTCGTTTCGTTAATCGTCCAACTATTCAGATTCTCGAAAGTTCCATATTTTGCCAATAACTTCTATTCATTGCCAGGGATTTATTAAAACTGTCCGTTCGCAATTTGGACCTCGTTCGCTATTTTTACGAGAACGTCTTTTACATTACGAAAAGTGTATTTACTCGGAATGTAGTGTTTGATCTCCGAAAATTCCCGTAATTTCCTTAAAATTCTTATTATTCGTTAGAATCGTAATGACGCTTTCTTTTTGTGAATCGGACCTGATTTGACATATTTACCAAAAATGCCATTAAATAAGGAAATGATAATATAACATAATATATAAGCAAAGGTCCGTACAAACCGGATATTACAGAGATTGATCTTCGGTTTAGGGCAGGGCAGACGACTCCTTGGCGACAGACGATTCCTCGGCGAAGCAAAGCGACAGACGACTCCTCGGCGACAGACTACCGACGACTCCTTGGCGAAGCGACAGACGACCGAGGAGACGACTCCTCGGCGCTCCAGCAGCAGCGACAGACGACTCCGCGCACAGTGATTCCATGATTTCTTAATCAATTTCTTCGCTAGATCCTGCGAACTGCAAATACTACGCGCAATTGGGAAAAAGGTAACGCATATTCCTTTATTCAACATCGACTGCTAAAAGATTTATCGCCAGGTTCATTGCTCCTAATCACTGTTGTTGATATATTTGTACCTGTTTGTTTAATTGTCTCTAACGAGCGGATTATCTGTTGTCATAGCAATTATCCACGCACCCACTTGCATTTTATTTAGTAGCTTATCAGATACAATGGCTACCACGATGTTAAGACAAAAACTTAGTAAATCAACTTTTAAGTTCTGTTATTTGTTATATTATATAGTTTGTGATCCGAATTACTTAGTAATCAGTAATCAGTATCACCGTGAAGAAATTACTTAACTGTTTCTAGAATTCTTCTGTTAGTGTTACCTTCAAACATTAAGCTGTTTACTTTTTCTGTTGTTCATCAAGCTCTTTAAAGCTTTCTGGTTTAGGTTAAGTTCTCGTCAGCATATTGTAGAAAGCACCAACTCCTCGACCCTGTATGTGTAATGTGTTTATAATTTTTTATGTATGTACTAGTATAAATTAGGGCTGATGTCATATGGGAGACTCTTCGAAATTGTTGATCGAGAGCATTGTTTGCTGTTTAAAATTATAGGGTGTTTATTTATGTAATTGTTGCTTGCTGTGAGTCTGACTATTGATTGTAACATATTTGTTATATTTGCTATAGAATAATAGAATTGTTTGAATTTGTTTCGTTAATTGAATGATGAATATGATTGTTGTTAATTGTTTTTATAGGATGGAAACTAATGTGAATAATAGTAATCCGAAGAAAAGAAATAGATCCAATGCTTGGGATAACTTCACTTTGGATGAAAATTGTGATGAAAATGCACCTAAAGCCAGTTGTAACCATTGTAGTCAGTCATATGCATGTCATTCTGTACGAAATGGTACTTCAAATATGACCAGACATTTAAAGGTGTGTAAAAAGTATTTGTCAAAATTGGATGTCAAACAAACAACATTGCCTTTTTTAAAGAAGGAAAGTGGGGGACAATGTTCTAAAGTAGCAACATTTACTCAGGTAGGGGGGCGTAAAGTGATTGCTAGCATGCTAATTAAGGATGAATTGCCTATGAGAATGGTTGAATGAGAATGATTTAAAGAATGTCTTCAATATTTTCAAAGTTCTTTTGTTATGCCTTCTCGTAGAACAGTAGCAAGAGATATTGAAGCTATATACAACAATGAGAAAAGACAGTTGAAAGAATTTATTAGTAGAAAAAGTCAAAGAGTGAGTTTAACTACTGATACTTGGACTTCGAATCAAAATATCAATTATATGGTTGTGACTGGTCATTTTATTGATGGTGATTGGAATTTGCATAAAAAAATTTTGAATTTTGTTCAAATAGAAAATCACAAAGGTGAAACCATTGGAAAATTACTTGAAGACTGTTTGTTGGGCTGGGGCATTGAGAATGTTTTGACCATTACTGTTGATAATGCATCATCTAATGATGTTGCAATTTCTTGTTTGGTTAAGACTTTGCGTAATTGGCAGAGTTCGGTTGTTTTAGATGGAGAATTTATTCATTTTAGATGCTTTGCGCACATTTTAAATTTGATTGTTAATGATGGGTTGAAGGAACATCAACATTCAATTAGCGAGGTACGAAAAGCTGTCAAATATATCAAATCGTCCCCGGGAAGATTACAACATTTTAAGAATTGTGTTGACAGTTGCAAGATTGCATTTAAAGGAAATGTAACCCTGGATGTGTGCACTAGATGGAACTCTATGTATTTGATGCTAGATAATGCTAAGAAATATGAAAAGGCTTTTGAAAAAATGAGAGAATGTGACAGCAATTTCATATCAGACCTCGATGAAGAAGGGCCTCTTACAAGCGAAGATTGGACAAATATTCGAGTATTTTGCAAGTTTCTGAAGGTTTTTTATGACTCAACTAACACTGTTTCAGCTTCATTACATGTTACATCTAATTTGTATGTTAGTGAAGTATGTCAGTTAAAGATGATCATTCAACAACATGCCATGTCTGACAATATGTTATTAAGGACAATGGCTTTAGGCATGCAGAATAAATTTGACAAGTATTGGGGCACTTATGAAAGGTTCAATATTCTTGTCTTCGTGGCGGTCCTTCTCGATCCAAGATGCAAGTCAAAACTATTAAAACATTATTTAAGCATTTTGTTTGGGACTGATAGAGTTGCAGAGCTTATGAACAAAGTGGACAATGTAATGGAAAAACTATATTTGGATTTCAAAGGTGATTCAAATGAAGAATGTCTAACTTCAAGGGTTGAGATTCCAAAGGCAACTAATATTGCAACATCTACCTTCTTTGACAATTCTCTAGAGTTTGATACTTCTATTAATATGTCTGAAATTGGTGAGTATATGACCGAGAAACTTGAAAAATACTCAGATAGTTTAGATATATTGACATGGTGGAAGTTGAATGGCCACAAATATCCGATTCTGAGCAAAATAGCCAAAGATGTTTTCGTCATTCCAATTTCGACTGTCTCTTCAGAGTCCGCATTCAGTTGTGGTGGTCGTATTGTGGACTCATCGCGTACATCTTTATTACCAACGACGGTGGAAGCTATTATTTGCACTCAAAGTTGGATCCGTTCTAAGAGTCCAACTTTGTCTGACAGTGATTATAAAACTATTGATGAAGGTACTTCATTTATTTTATATGAATTATTATATTGCAAATATTATTTTTATTCTTACTAGTCACTAGTTTCATATTATTGAATTTTTGTTGTAGAAATTGATGCTTTAACTCAAAGGAATGAAGAAAAAGAGAAATATATTATCGAGTTATAGCTAAGGTACGATTAAGCAATTTGATCAATTTCTAAAGATTTTGCATGACGCTTAATCATTTTTGTTGTGCATTCTTAGAAAGCTGAGCTTAAGCCACCGGTTGTGTTTAAATGCTGACATGGTCTTACTAATCGTTTCTATTTCTTCATTTGTTTGAAGGTTATTGCTTTGCTATTAACGGCAAAAATTCTAAGACCTGCTACTATGTTTACTTCGTTGTTGCAGGTACTTGAATAATCACTGGGATCAGATGAGAAAAAAGAGAAAGGATGTGCTAGGAAAGTGTCAAAGTGAAGAAATTTTTGTGGGTATTTTTTGGAAAACCAATAATGCAATGAGTTTATTCGTGGTTCAATTTTTAATTTTTTAAATATACTAATCTTGAAGGCTGCTTAGTTGTTTTCCAGTTTGTATGTGCTCCTACTTGTCCATTCACTTTTAACACACGAGATCCTGCTTGGTCTATTGTCAAATATTATTAGGCATTCGCTTTTGTTTGAATTGAAAACTTTATCAATTATTCCTTCTTCTTTTTTTTTTTTTTTTTGAGTTTTCAACTCCTGAGATTTGTCAACAAAAGCAGAGATTACATAAAAAGTGAAGAACTCTTATAGTGTTTATAGATTGGAACCGACTTGACCCGAACCGAACCGAACCAAATTTTTTGGTTCGGGTCTGTTTTAAGATATTCAGGTTCGGGTTCGGGTTCGGGTTCGGGTTCGGGTTCGGAAACCGGAACCCGAAACCGAAAAGGTTGGTTCTGTTCGGTCAAAAACCGAACCGAACCGAACCGAAGATTTCCCACCCCTAGTTTGAAGACGTACATCCTTGGTACAGATAGGGGTGAGCAAAAAAACCGAGAACCGAAGAACCGGACCAGAACCGACGGTTTGGTCCGGTTCTGGGCGGTTTTGCCTAAATAACAGACATCGGTTTTTTTTTTCAAGAACCGCTGTTATTGGTGCGGTTCTCGGTTTTTTTGACACTTTTTTTGTAGAACCGGCCCGGACTGTTAAGCTGGCCGCTGTCCCGCTGCCCACCCATGCCCTAAAAATCGAACTCAGTTTCTGAGTTCTGAATCTCGTCTTTCTTCGCTTCGCTCGAGTCCTCGCAGTCGCCTTCCCTGTTTCTTCGCCTTCCCTGTTTCTTCGCCTCGCCGTGTCTCTCGCAGTCGCCTTGCCGTGTCTCTCGTGCCAACCGCCAGTCGCCCTCGCCGTGCGTAGCTGTATCTCGCCGTCTCTTCCAGTCGCTCTCGCCGGCTCGCTGTTCGCACAACAGGTACTTTCTGCTCGCCTCTCACTTAATGGGTTTTGTTCTATGAAATGGCTTCTAATTTGGCTATTGGTTGATTCTTTTTGTCTCTGTTTTCTTTTTTTGTGAGTTCGATCAGCTATGATGAACATGATGCTGCTGTTAAAACTCATAAATAAGGAGATTAGAGGAGGGAGTTTTAAAAGAAAAAGACCTGTGTTTTCCAAACCTTGGATTTTTCTCTCGCTTTTCCTTTTTAGCTTATGCAAACTCGTGAAATTTCTGGTTTATGGCGATGGATATAGAGGTTTTAGCTTCTCTTCAGATTAGTTTTGGGGAAAAAGGTCTTCAAATCTAGTAAAAAGGCTCTGATATATCTAGGCTGAAGCTAATTATTTCCCCGATGGATAGCAAACTATTCTTGAATTCTCAGGTAATTGATTAACCAGCCATAGTCCTATATACTTGTTCGTCATCTATAAATATGCAGCAACTGGAAACTATCTTGAAACTAATCAATAATATCGAGATTTGGAATGAATATGCGCTTTATGATAACCATTTTCACCTTTTTTTTGTTCAGTATTGCTTAGCTTATCAATCCTGAGCAAATAGATTATTTTGTTTGCTCTGTCAATTTATTTTTAAACAGTGATAAGTTTGTTTAGTCTCTATAGTTTTATTGAAGATGTTAAAAAAAAAAAAAAAAAAAAAAAAAAAAAAAAAAAAACGGGAGGACCAGAACCGGACCAGAACCGAGCCTAGAATTTTGGTCCGGTTCTGGTCTGGTTCTAGGAATTTTTTTTAGTTTATTGGTGCAAAAAATTAAAAACCGAATTTAGTGGTCCAGTCCTAAATTTTTCAAAAACCGGACCGAACCGGACCACGATCACCCCTAGGTACAGAGATTTTGATACATCCAGAAACGGTTAATGAAGTTCTTGGATTTGCCAGAGAAGGAAATAAGGTGGAGAGATATTATCATGCTTCCCGAGATTGTGATTTTTTCATATCGGTAGAGGGGACTTGACTTCTTTATGAAAATTCATCGAAATGCAAACATCGGAGGGTTCGTGAAGCCAAAATCCAAGGATTTGAACATCATAGCTCGAGTTATTCACAATCTGATAACCCACACCATTCTATCTCCGGATGTACATAGAAATCTCATGATCTCCATGGATCTCTATGTGATGGAGAAGTTTTACAACAGGAAGATGTTCGACCCTGGTTATGTGAACTCTGGATATTAAGAGATCTAAGACCCTTCAACAAGCGGAATAGTTTAAACGAATGTTTTTTTTATTCAAGAATAAAGTAAGGAACTAAGACTCTGATCGAAGAATTCGATGGAACTATAGTTATCAAAACAGGAGTTGACCCTAGCCACACTTGTTGGCTAAACCGAAGCTATCAAAACAGGAGTTTGACCCAAACCAAACTCGTTGATAAGAACCAAAGCTATCAAGCTAGATTCTTCAAGCGTGACTTGAAGAAATCGATGTTCTTTGCAAAGAACCAAGGAGAAATCATCTTTATAAAAAACTCAATTTTTAATTCAAACTCACTCTATTAAATCGAAAGTATTTTACCATTAAATAGACTACAAGCTAAAATTAAATTAAAAGCTAAAATAAAAGAAATAAAATGATAAAATAACTAAGAAATTTTGTGGGATAATGATCATTGTATGATCAGATGTTATCTCATGTTTAAACTTCATTTGAACATAATTTAAATTGATTTGAGTAGATTCGACTGGATAATATTTTTTCTACGAGATTTGCATGCTCTTGCATGTGCTTATACATTTGACTTTTTAATCCTCGTATGAACATATGTTTGGTGCATGTTTTTTTAATTCTTACATGTGCATGTGCATCGCACCCTCCCTTCGTGAGCATGTGCGCCGCATCCTTCCTCCTCATGATCTTTGTCATATTTAACTCTAGTCATTGGGTCAATTGTATCTTCAATTGGATTCTTGTTTTTGGGATTAGACTTGGCCTCAACTTGGATCACATCATCAACCAACCCAGATGGATTTTATCTATTTCCAATTCACATGAATCTTTATCTCTTTCTAGTTTGCGTGAATCTTTACATTTTTCTCTCCAATCTATGAGGATTTGTGCGACCCAACTATGTGCCTCATAGTTCTTCAGTTGCCAATTTTGTGGGGCCCACTTCCATGCTACAAAATTATTTATTTTCATAGTCATTTTCTTATGTTGTGATGACTCTTTGTCTTGGGTTTCCACGATTAAACCATGTGAAACTTTGTTCATCGGACATTCTTTATTTTCTAGTAGATCATGTCCTTAACTTTGAGATTTATCGCTCCTCGCTTCACATCACCTGGCTTCGTGATTTTAGGTCACATGCATGAGATCGATCGGACATGCAACAAAAATTTGTTGTACGACACGTTGATACAGAAGATCGTCGAGCAAGCTCAGGTTCAGCTACCGATTGGAGAGTAGCTGAGAGAACAGAAATCCGACGATATATTTGATAAGCTTCATTTGATTCAGATGGACCTAGTTGAAGTCGATGAGACTTAGGTGTTCAAGAGAAATCAGGGGGCCTCCACCTCTACAGATGTTCCTAAGGCCACCGCGCAGCTATTGTCCCCCCAGACGGCTAGTAGGTGGGATAAGATTGAGCAGAGACTAAAGTTCCTTGTAGGCATAGTCGAGGAGCTCACCGTCACACATAGAGAATTAGCTCAGTCCAACATAGAGCTCAGGAAAACCCTCATGGATTGGGTGGAGCGAGATGACGACGACGATCCACCGTAGTTTAGTTTATGTTTTATATTTTATTTTATGTACTTTATTTTATATTTGTACGTTAGCTTATGTTATAAGTAGTATGATTGCACTTTATTTTATGCTTGTCATTTAGTCTATGTTATGTAGTGTATGGTTGTACTTTACTTTATAGTTTTACTCTATGATTGTACTTAATTATCTGGAACTGACTTTTGGTTATAAAATTGTGATTTGAATATGCATGAATTGTTTGAAGCTAGTTATGAGAGAGACATAAAACAAAGAAAACTCTGTCAATTTTTACAACTTTATCTCACTAAATTACACATTATAATAAATACACACATTACACAGTATAATAAATACATAAATTACAACCTGAATAGTCATATATTTCTATCTCTTCAGTGTGTAGAAGATTCCTGCACATAATGAAAACTATATTAGACAATAATGAAAACTATATTAGACAATAATGAAAATGTATTTATGACCAAAACGTGTTGAAATGTACATGTGTCCCATTAAATATGTAGAAACCCATAAATGTGTCTTGCGAAGCAGAAGCGGAAGTAGCGACTGAAGTGGATCCCCTACCAGAACAAGCGCAACTATTATGCCCCTGACTCTGACATATACCACACGATATCGTTGAATTCTTCCTAGTAATTGTCGAACTTGGTGGCTCATCTGTAGGACCGTTATTGTCTAAGAGAGGGGGTGAATTAGACTTTTTAAATTAATTTCTTAACGTAATTGTTTTCTCTTTTTGTATGCAATCTCTAAGTTTATAACAAATAAACAAGCAAGCTAAAGTAAGAGATATAGAGAAAATGACACCGTAGTTTTTAACATGGTTCGGCCAAACTTGCCTACGTCCACGCTCCAAGCCTCCCCCTTGAAGATTTCTTTCTCCTCCTCTAAAGAAAAACTAGATCGAACTTCACGGGCGTCGATCTACTGCCTTTTACACTTTGATTGATCTTCACGGGCGTCAATCACTGCTTTACAGCTTTTACAAGATGAATACGGTTTACAACAAGCTACACTCTCTCAAAGATATAAATCTCAAGTTTAAGAGCAGACGGGTGTAGGAAAAAATAACAGAGTATTACACAGCTTTTGCGTATTAGGGTTCAGAGAGAATTTCGGCAAAGTTGTTCTCCCAAGCTTTTTTCTCTTCTATTTATACTCTGTCTATAATCGGCAATTCATCTGGAAAAGCTCCTCGTCTGTGTTCGAAAATATAGCCGTTGGAAAAATATCCGTACGACGACAGCTAGCCGTTGATGTCTGAAGTCGCTATCGTTCGCGGCCATTAATGATCTAGAGTTAAGACACTGGACGAGTATCACTGTTGCTTCGCGGTATTTTAAATTTCTGCCGCTAAGTCTTTGGACGAGTAAGTATGGACGATTGCGTCTGCTGTTAGCGTGGACGACTGTGTCTGTTGTTAGCGTGGACGACTGCGTCTTTCCTTTGAACGTGGACGACTGCGTTTTTCCTTTGAACGTGGACGACTGCGTTTTTTTCTTTGAACGTGGACGATTGATTTTGACAGACTACTTTGGACGAATGATTCTGACTGAAGTCACATGATTTCCACGTGATACTTTGGACGATTGATTCTCACACTTTAACTTTGGACAACTGATTTCGTCTTGACCGTGGACGATTGATTCTGACTAAATATTAACACTTAGCCAAAAAAATCGTCAGAAAACATAATACCATTTTCAAAGGGCATTTCCAGATAAATGCAATAAACATAATAAACCAATTATCCAGTTCGAAAATTTCCACGTGATACTTTGGACGATTGATTCTCACACTTTAACTTTGGACAACTGATTTCGTCTTGACCGTGGACGATTGATTCTGACTAAATATTAACACTTAGCCAAAAAAATCGTCAGAAAACATAATACCATTTTCAAAGGGCATTTCCAGATAAATGCAATAAACATAATAAACCAATTATCCAGTTCGTAAATTTCATATAATTCATACTCATCAGATTAAACTTAATCAACAGTCCACCAATATCATGTTAATCATATTTATCCAGATTAAACATAATCATCAAAATATAGTTACTTAAAGCTTAAAAGCATTTAAGATAACATCATCGACATCTCGCACTCTTTTCTTCTTCAGCCTTACAAGTTGCCATTTTTTTATGGGCAAGAGAATTTGCTTCATATTTTGTACGGGCGGCCACATGTGTTGGCCACTAATATGATGAATAAAGTTTGAGTACATATGCAGATAAGTTTCCTGGTGATAGCATTGATTAACGTAATTTTTTGTGCTAGTCTCATGAAATGAATGCAGGGAATGGAATGGACAAAAAAGATTCAAATAATCTCCCACATGTAACAGTTGTGCATACACGTATTCATGTCGACAACATATTGTTCATTGTCATTTGTTGATCTCAAATCGTGTAGCTCTCGTAAACATAACACTTCAATTTCGAGCTGCACGTTCGACATTTACAAGTTTTTTTCTAGTCTGATGACACAAGACGTCTGTTGACGAGGCCAACTTCTTATATTTTTTGACAATCCCAGTCATCAAGCACTTTCGAATCATCTCGAACATGGTCAGAATCAGTTTATTTCTAACAGGTAATAGAACTACATTGAATGACTCTCATAAATTGTTTAATCCCAATTCACACTTGGGAATCAAAGAAAATGCACGATTAGTCCAATATCTAAGGTTTGTGCCTCAAAGATATGCGTGGAAATACAGGTTAATTTGATGTAAGTTCCTCATTTCTATCTCGAAATGAAAAGTTGTGGTTGCCTTGGCCGCATTCGATATTGCATCTCTATATACTCTTCCTCGAAATTGGTTTTTAAAATTTGCGTACATATGACAAAGGCAGTAACGGTGGTTGGCTGACAGTAATTCCTGCTATTTGAAAGAACAATAGAGTCAACATAAAATAATATAACTACCACAACACCTCAATATTTGAAAGAACAATTAGAAATGCATTATACCTTTTGTCGATCCGAAACAAATATCCATCTGTATCCCGATTCAATTTGTATGTCTACCTTAAATAATTTTAAAAATCACGTTCATGAGTCCATACACTCTGGTTCCACATTGGAAATAATAACGAGATATATTCCATCGTTGCTATCAATATTGACAACTGTCAGTAATTGGTCAGGACACGAGCTCTTTAGATTACAACCATCCAAACATATAATAGGTTTACCACACTGCAGCAAACATGTCTTGCAAGCAGCCATACACATATACATTCTTTCGAATACATATGATTCATTATCGGCAGAGCCCACCAAGTAAGTCTGTAAACCTAATGTGCTACTCGGATTTGATCTACATATTTCTTCTGCGTACAACCACAATAGCTTGTATTGTTCGTCGTTCTTCCCTTCATTAAGTTTTCACACTTTGCTTCTTGCTCTTCTGGCAAGACTTGATGTAATATTGACATTCAAATCTATCCAAATAATGGTTTGCCACTCATTTTGTGTAACGCCCCGAGTTATCTGAACCCGGTTCGCTACTCATTACTTGACCATGACTAAGAAATTTCAAATAAATTTAAAACTTCATTCGACATACAAAATTTGACGTTTACTAAACGTTCAAAACATTTGAAAACTTTGCAGCGGAAAAATTATTTAAAACTACAATGGGGTTAAACCAGCGGTGAAAATATCGTTGGAAAGATTAATGGAAATATTTCAAGTGTCCGGTCAAAAGAATTAAGGTTTTAAGTGATGGACTACTCAAGGAATTACAAAAGTCGAATTCATCTGCCGACGACAAAGTCAACAGAAGAAGCAGAAGTAGAAAACCAAAGGCTTCTGCCGATGACGTCTACACGACTTCACCCACAACCTCATCTGCCGATGAAGTCGTGAGAACTTCATACACCACTTCATCTGCCGATGAAGTCAACATAACTTCATCTGCCGATGAAGTCAGCGCAATTTCATCTCTCAATAGATAAACACACGACATCTTCCGATAACAACAATATGACTCCTTCCGCTAGAATTAAAACATACACTACATCTTCCGATTCACTAAACGACAAAACCCCTTAACTCTCTCAGACTACACCTGCCGATCACTACTCGACGACTTAATACTCTACACCTTCCGATCGAATAGACTACATTTGCCGACACGTGCTTCTCGCGTGACTCCTTAAGGCATCTGCCGATAGACTTTCATCTTCCGACAGACTGACACACCACGTCTACCGATAGACTTCCTTCTTCCGATAGACATCAACACGATTTCCTTCCACAGAACGCAATAAACCTCTACACATATCCACTGATACAAAAATTATTCAATTCCTACCAATGGACTGAACAACCTGTCTATAGCCCGAGAAAGCTTCGACTATCTAACAGACTTAAAACATTTTACCAAAAATCCATTCATAACACTCCAAGTCATTGTATTGATCAAAATCAGTAAAAACATGAAAATCAGAAATTCTCGAAAACAAAGTCAAATAGCTGTAATCTCATTTACTAAAAACTTCATATACTCGATTAAATCATTATCCACTAAACCTCCACATCTGTAGACAACATGCTAAACCGCCCCATCAGTTACCATGCCGAAGCCTGAATGCACTCCTCCAACGTCCACTATTCCTCAACACGATCAGGAGACACACCTGCTAACACTTCTTCACCTACATCACAAAACTCATCTATTAGCCTAATGCTAAGTAAGTAAAGCAGTATATGAATGAAGTAAAATGCTGAACTTAAACTCCTAAATATGCAGTTTCTATTTTTCTCATCTCAGTGGCATACGCATTCGTTCATAACATGATCTGATCTCATGGTTCCCTTGGGAGTGGGATCAATTCTCCCAATGTCTACATCCTCCTACTTAATTAAGGGGCAGATAAATTCCCTTAACACTTGATCTGATCCCATGGTTCCCTTGGGAGTGGGATCAATTCTCCCAATGTCTAAATCCCTTCATAAGTTAAGGGGTGGATTAGTTCCCTTAATAGCTTGTCTGTCGCATACAGTTCATACCTTACCATTCCTTACATGAAATTCATTTTCGTAACTTTTAACAAAACATGATGCATGGACAATAGAAACATTCAAGCATACATAAACCTACTGTTTTGTGATGTAGGCCCAAAGGCACAAGCAATACTTTACTTACCTGGCTCCTGGAAATCTGTCTGGTTGCTAGCTACTTCGGAGGTCTGTTCACCTAAGTTCATACAGAATATAAATCAAGGCTTCACTAAACCTTTCAAAATATCAAACAGCGGTTCGAGAAATCTAGTTAGAAACTCTACTACCCGAGCATTCCTACTTATCGCTAAAACCCGAATCTACACTCAATCTCAGCATCCTCAAAATCCTCACATTGCAATCCTCCAGGCATTTCACCACTATACCACAAGAGAAATAAGGAAAAGAAACTTACCTAAGTCGAAGGAGAACCGAGCGAGGAGAATCGCCTAGAGAGCTCGGCTGCTTGAGCTGAAAGTTTCCGAAGAGAAGAGTATGAGAGGGGAGTGGCGGCTACAGTGCAATAAACCCAACCCTTATCCTTAAATACATTACCCAACTTTTGAACATTGTAAATTACTCTAATACCCTTAACAAGTTGTTCAATAACCTTATTTAATTCATTACCTAGTCAAGTGTATTACTTTAATAATAAAAGGCTGGTTCGATAGAACCAGGTGCTACATTTTGTAGTAACGTGTCGATTCTCGATTTTTCTTGAACAATTGTGAGAATCGTTGAAACTCTTTATTTGAAACGTAATATCATTTTGCATCTTCGAACTATGCAGTCGTCAATCACATCCGTCTTCACACACGACTGTCAGTTGCCGAGATTCACTTTTAATGAATTTGATCACATAATCATTATTCAAAGCATATTCTACTATATCTTCTCTAATTTCCTTTAAAGAATTATATTTTTTTCCCACATAAAATCTCAACAAAATTTATTCTCATACCAGTATATTTTCCACCGCAACATCATCCGAGTCGACCGGTGTTTGAAGCTCATCATCTAGAGTTTTCGATGTTGATTGCACCTCTATTTCTTCATTACTTTCTAGGTGATCGAATGCCCAAAGATCACCATATATGGGTGTAGAGTACGAATCTCAGTTCATATTGGTATCACAAGTTATTGTTTCATCTAAATCAATCGATCTACTCTAATCAGAATTCATCGACGTGGATAATACAGGAAAAATTCGTCTGAACAAGAAAATGGTAAAGAGGTTTTAGGGTTTTCGCCAGCTAGGAATGAGAATGTAGGGTCGTTTCCTTTTATAGTGTCGGAGATCGGTCCCCCGTCTCTGTGAATGGTTCCCCGTTCTCTGGCAAAATAATTGAGATCAGGGGACCGTTTCAGAGCGGCAACCCCTCGTTCTCTAATCACGTGCGGTGCACGTTGGGCGGGGGTCCCCGCCCCCCACATCGACCCCCGACCCCCGACCCAACACGTCTAGTGCCACGTAAGCATTGGACAGAACAGGGGGGGTGATCGGCCTTCGTTCTAGGCGTAAATTCAGAACAGAAAGTGATTAGCCATCTGCTAGGGTTTTATCTATTACATTTTTTATAGTTTAAGGTTTTAGTTGTTAGTGTTTTTAATTTAAGAGGTATTTCAAATTAAACTCATATTTTGATGTTCAAATTTATTTTAGATTTCAAGATCGATAGTGTCAAGAAGGTAACCCTACAAATTATGTCATGTTTAAGAGGACATGGACGTCACATTGATAGAAAATTCGAGGATTGAGCAAGAGGGAAGTGACAATGATTAGCTTAAGAAGTGAATCAGAATATACTCGTCAACAGTAGTGTATTTGCAACTTGAATAACATGTCCTCTTTACTTCTTTAGGCAATATTAATTGTTATTTTAATATACTTTAATCATATTTAATTGAAGCAAATATTAATAAATGCATTGAAACCAACTGGTCATATACATTATATCAAGTCATGCATGAATTATTGATGATTCAATGGGGCATTAAAATACTATGAACCTTACTCAGCCTCCAATGTTATGAATTATGACAAAGTATTATAGATGTCAAATACTTAAGTGGATTCTCTCCCAACTGTTTTTCGGGGCAGCCACGTGTGTCTTGAGAGGTAGATTGAAATTTTAAATTCAAATTCAATGCTAATGCAGATGTCCCCCCTCCATGCATTAACTTTGGGTTTGTGGAATCAGGTGAAATAGTGTGCTCGAGTCGAGCTTTAATCTTTGTCTATCATGATTGAAAGTTTGAGAAAACTTCAGTAAAAATAAATTCCATAAAACTTAGCATATTCTAATGATGTTTTTTTTTTCATCGCGTCATACCCAGATTGTATTACGCGTGGAACTTTTTGAATTATGTCTATGAAGGCCTTGTGACTAGTGAGATGGGTTAGAGACTAGACCTCACCTAAGTGAAGAAGTTGTGGTGGGGCCCAATCATTTGCCTTCAAGCCAAATTAGTTTGTGTTAATCCCATTAGATGCTGAGCTTGACCCAAATTACCATCAAACGATAGATACATAACAACTCTTGAACTAAAAAAAAAAAGAAAAAAGCTCGATTTCGATCTACGGAGTCGATGAAAGCTTAAAATGTTTAATTGAATAATCAACAAAATTTGTTTGCTCTTGGATGTAAAGTGTGATTCAGGCTTATGTGATTGCCAAGTGTACAACCGTTACTTAGAAGTAAAAAATTTGTAGAATAATCGTGTTTTTGAGAATATTTATTTACCTTTGTTTCATTAAAATGGATTTTAGTTTAAACCAGTTTTATTAACACCTAAAAATAGGAGGCTATTTCGGAGCAATGAACTCTCATTCCTAAACATCCTCTAAAATGAGGAGGGAACAAATTATCATTTCGAGGCGGTGACCTCGTTCCCAAACACCTCTAAAATGGGGAGGCCGTTAGGGGGTGTGGTGCACGTTGAACTGGAGGTCCCCGCCTCTTACATTGACTCTCTGACCCAATACGTCCAACGCCACGTAAGTATTGGACAGAACGGGAGCGATTGGGCCTCGTTCTAGACGTAAAGTCATCCCTCAAATTTTGATCTGTTACACTTTTTATAGTTTAATATTTTAATTTAGGGTAAAGTGCAATTTGGCCCCTACAACTAGGTGAAATGAACAATTTACACCGTAAACTTAAATAATAGGCAAGAACAATCCTAATGTATTGATAATGGGCAATATGGCCCCTACCGTCATATTTTCTATCAAAAAATAACATTTTTTCACTTATTCATTTTTTTTCCGAAATGTACCTCACTGGACCGAACCGGACCAGACCGGTTCAGCTAATTTCACTCTTATTTATTTGTTTTTTTTTAAATCCTATTTCTCAGAAAAGAGAAGACAGATGAATAGAATTAAAAAAAAAATAAAAAATCAAAATGCAATTAGTCGAACCAGTCCGGTTCGGTTCGGTCTAGTGAGGGGCATTTCGGGAAAAAAATGAACAAATGAAAAAATATTACTTTTTGATGGAAAATATGACGGTAGGGGCCATATTGCCCATTATCAATACATTAATGTTGTTCTTGCCTATTATTCAAGTTTACGGTGTAAATTGTTCATTTCACCTAGTTGTAGGGGCCAAATTGCACTTTACCCAAGTTTACGGTATAAATTGCCTATTTCACTTAGTTCTTGCCTATTATTCAAGTTTACGGTGTAAATTGTTCATTTCACATAGTTGTAGGGGCCAAATTGTACTTTACCCAAATTTACGGTGTAAATTGTTCATTTCACTTAGTTGTAGTGGTCAAATTACATTTTACCCTTTAATTTATGAACTATTTTGAATTAATATTTTAGTATTCAAATTAGTTTTAACTCTAATGGATATTATTTTGATTCCGTAAGTGTTACAATAACAGGAACTATATGTTCGAGCTGCATTTTATAAAAACATAGAATACCAATCATATTCCCAGAAGAAAAAGAACAAAATATGGCCAATAATGATGGCGAAATAAATGAAAAAAACGTAGAGAGAGAAAATTAATGGGACAAGACCGGACATAAAAAAGACTCGTTATGATATATTATATGAACTGTCTATATAATATAGCAGAGAGCTGGGTGCACCCAAAAGTATGCAATGAATGAGGAAGAAAATAACAAAGACAAAATATAGAAAGACACCAAAGACAGTGTTAGCGAGACTTTAGACCAGGTTGGCTCCACTTCTACGCCACGCACAAGGGAAGGGTCAGTGTTCGTAGGGTAGGTTGACCTATAAAATATTAAACAAGGGTCATGTATCTTAGGTCTAAAGCAATAAACTAACCTCCAAAAGTGGCTGTATTTAATGAATTTCGAAGGAAATTCCTCTGTTTTTTCAATCTTTTTTTTTAGCTCACGGGCTAGTTGAAAATCAAATGCGAAGACAGAAACACCGAGATTTATGTGCAAAACTCTAACGAAAAAAATCTATAGACATTATGATTAAATTAAGGTACAATGACTTTTATAATTTAAGTATCAATATATGAAGAAACAACAAAACTTTAACATAGATTATGAGTCTGATCCGGCTCAACTATAATTCAAGTCATACCGAACTCTAACAAAATTGTCTAATGAAATTCTTATTTTCAGAATTTCCGTACTACAATAAGTTTGATTAACAGAAATTTATACCATACTAAAGTATCTTCTAGTACAAAAAAAAAAAGAAAACAAGTAGAAATTAAACTAAGTAATTATAACAGAAAGATTATTTTCAAAAACATATTAAACAAGACTAAATTAAAATTAATTAAGACAAAGAGAAAACACCAAATGCAATAATGGAACACAAAACGGATATACTTCCTTAACAAACACAACAATTATTAGGTTAATTATAGAGCTCTAATCTTCAACTGCTAATTCTAGGCAGCCTCTATGGAAGGTGATTAGGGGAATCCAAAGAGGGAATGTGGCCAAGTTCAAAGAAAGCCAAGCTTATTAATGTTTTCCCTTTGGACTTTTTGAGGTTCACGCACGTTTCTGCAATTTCTATATTTATATTTATAAGAAGAAAAGCTTCAAGGAGAACAGCTGTAATCCATGGATGTAAAAACTTTGATTTGTAGTAAACTGTAGGGTTATTCTCCTTCACGTGCAACATTTAGAGATTCTCACTCCAATCTCAATTTTAGTTTAATAATATAATATGAAACCCAGGAACAAGGGCAGTTCTTTCAATGATTTCTGTGGTACAAGAAGCCAATTTGTGACAATTTAATACTTCAAAAAGAGAAAGATGCAGTAATGTAAGCTCTATCGCTATCATTATCTGCAATATGGGGTTACTTAGGTACCTCAAATCACATCATAATTGATGTTACACTTTTATGTCAATGTAATAGAGATAAATGCGGTGTATAGCTTTAAATCTCATGAATATAGATATATATCTACGCATGTTAATTAAAAAATTCGAGTTGCGTAGGAGTTCAGTGAACATGGCCTCTTTTTTTTTTTTATGTTCTTGGCTGCACCCAGAGGTCAGTTCTTAAAGTGATAGGAAATCTCTGATACTGCAAAGGCTAATGTATAAATGAACCTTATTCATCCACATCCCGATAAGTAGAAATTGAATCGAAATTTTTGAAGCTATCCACCCAGCTAGCCAGCTATGGTAGATTTTTTGTCTGAGAAAGATATTAGAATTTATTCATCTTTTTGTGAAAATGTAAGAAAATACCAACAAAAAGCACAGCCACCAAAACCTAACCACAACTTGCGTAGACCGTATCTAAGCTTTAGGCTTTTTCTCAACCCTTGACGGCCATCCTGTCCAATGAGTTTCCACGTTCATAAAATTCTCTCTCTCTCTCTGATCATAATATAGTCTCTGTATATATATATATACACACTGTTCAAAGGATTTGGATTCTATGAAAGAATTGCGCCATGTGTTTATATATATATATATATATATATATATATATATATATATATATATATATATATATATATATATATATATATATATATATATATATATATATATATATATATATATATATATATATATATATATATATATATATATATATATATATATATATATATATATATATATATATATATATATATATATATATATATATATATATATATATATATATATATATATATATATATATATATATATATATATATATATATATATATATATATATATATATATATATATATATATATATATATATATATATATATATATATGAACCTTCACACCTCTACCATACTCACCCAAATCTTCATTTGAGCTCTTATTGATTTCTCCCTGTAAAGCTTAAAGTTGTCTCTCTTCCTTCTTTATACTCGTCTCCGTTCGAACGACAATTCTGCTTTTCTGTCCTTCAGAACTGTATAATGTCACCTATAATGATGATTACAGAAGAGAAAAATGATGTCATGTGTTTAATTACTTTCCAGCTTGTATACGTAGTTTCTTTTATCTTTCTGAAACTCCTCGTTCTTAAAACCATGGTGTTGAACTGACAGTAGATGTTTTGCTGATATGTGTACTGTAAAATCACGTGCAAGCCTAGTTACTCTTCATTGGATTGAACTATGGTCTAATAATAAGTTTTATTGTTCAATATCAAACAATTAAATATCTCGAGTATAATAATCCAATTACAGTCACACCCCACACGATCGTACAAATTCATACAATATTCGCACTGATATGTGAGAGCCAGCACGGAAGACTCGGTTTTTAGCTAAAAAGTCAACCATGGTATGTCCATCATATGCTAGAGAGAGAAAATTTGCAACCATTGCAGAGAGTTGAGAAATTTTTTGTGGTGATGGAGTGGGGTTTTGTTTATCTCAAAATAAACCTCCCTGTGTTCTGACTGGGACCATGTTTTTGTCAACGCTTTCTTTCGTACAAAAACCAGTTGTTTGGATTTCGCAAAACCGAAGCCGGTTTTTATAAACTTGTCACTGTTTCTCGCCTTTCGTTTCGTTCCCATTCGAAATTCTGAATTCCCATAAAAGACAAGATATCCTACTCTATCTCTTTACATCTACCGCTTCTCCTCCTCTAGTCTCTCTCTCCATCTCTCTCTCTCTATAAATTCACCTATAATGATGAGTACAGAAGAGAAAATGATGTCAGTGTTTCAGAACGCTTGTACCAGAAAGGGGTAAAGCATCTGTACGAAAATGGCGTCACCAAGTTCCTGTGAAATACATACTACCCAATTTTATTGATTTCTCCCTGTAAAGCTTAAAGTTGTCTCTCTTCCTTCTTTAATACTCGTCTCCGTTCGAACGACAATTCTGCTTTTCTGTCCTTCAGAACTGTATAATGTCACCTATAATGATGATTACAGAAGAGAAAAATGATGTCAGTGTTTCAGAACGCTTGTACCAGAAAGGGGTAAAGCATCTGTACGAAAATGGCGTCACCAAAGTTCCTGTGAAATACATACTACCCAATTCAGAACGACCCATTTCGAAGAAAGAACACCCAAATCTAGACCCAAGTAGTTTAATCGAGTTACCCGTCATCGACTTTGCAGAATTACAAGGTCCTAACAGGCGAGAAGTCCTCAAATCACTCTCCAATGCTTGCGAACAATATGGGTTTTTCCAGGTGAGTATCTAAGTTTGCTTTTGACTTCTTCATTTTCAGACTGAAAAATTGATTGTTTTTCCCCTGGGAAAATTTGTAGGTTGTAAACCATGGGATTCCGAGCGATTTGATAAGCAATATGATCGATGTGAGCTCGAGATTTTTTGAGCTTCCATATGAGGAGAGATCTAAGTTTATGTCTTCTGATTTACACAGTCCAGTTCGGTATGGAACTAGCTTTAATCAGAACAAGGACAGTGTTTTTAGCTGGAGAGACTTTTTGAAGCTGGTGTGCCATTCCTTACAAGATGTTATTCCCCACTGGCCTTCTTCTCCCATGGACTTAAGGTTCTCTCTCCTCCCTCTCTCTCTCTCTCTCTAACGTTGCTAGTGACTTTAGGTCAACAATGCAAGCTTATGCGTGGCATTGTTCATTTTCGTAGAAATTGAAATGCAGTTCATAGACAAATGTGTCGAAATTACTTAAATAAATCTACAGTGTCTGTCTTAATTTATTAAATATAACTCATCTTGACTCTTGAATGAATGTCACGTTGAACCTAACAAATTAAAAATTGTTATATTTACTGATCTTTTTTTTTTTTTGCATATATTTATAATGTCAATACAGGGAATCTATGGGTACCTACGCCAAAGAAACCAATGCTTGTTCCAAAATCTCGTGGAAGCCATCGTCGAGAGCTTAGGACTCATGGAAAAGAACAAAAACATGGAGGAGAAAGAAGAGAAGGAGGAGCAAGAGGACGACGTTTTGAAACAGTTAGAGGATGGAAGCCAATTAATGGTAGTAAATTACTACCCACCTTGTCCAGAACCGGATCTAACCCTAGGAATGCCTCCTCACTCAGACTACGGCTTCCTCACTCTTCTTCTCCAAGACGAAGTTAAAGGCCTCCAAATTCATCATCAAGATAAATGGCTTACCGTCGACCCTTTGCCCAATTCTTTCGTCGTCAACGTCGGCGATCATCTTGAGGTGAGCTTTTCTCGAGCAATTTTCAGAATCATCTTCAGATTTCACACTCTGTCTTGCACTCTACAGCACATAGTATGCATATTTTAAAGTGGGTAACTTGAATTTTTAAAAATATAGTTTCAAAATTGCACAGACGTTGTAAAAAAAAGCTTAAACTGGACTGGATTTTAGAAAAAGAGAAAACAAGAATAATGGTTGACATTTTAGGGTTTATGTGACAGATATTCAGCAATGGAAGATACAAAAGTGTTTTGCATAGAGTTTTGGTTAACTCAAATAGATCGAGAATTTCAGTGGCTACAATACACAGTCTTCCATTTCAATGCATGGTTCGTCCATCCCCAAAACTCATCAACCAAGCAAACCCTAAACGCTACAAGGACACTGATTTCTCAGCCTTTCTGCAGTATATTTCCTCTCGTGAATCGCAGAGTAAGAACTTTTTGGAATCCAGGAAAGTGGTCTCTGACTGAATTAAATTGTATTTAATTTTTTAGTTTCTAAAAGGTGTTTTTATTTTAAGTAGGTAAGCATCATCCCTCTTTATACAGTCAACTATTTCGTTGGAAAACATTAGTTTTCTAATTTGTAATTAATTCCCCCCCTACTGTCATTGATTGATGGCAGCATTCCTTTTGTATGTAATCTGATTTGGTCAATCGAGAATTCAGATCATATTCGCATTTAAATCTTTTTCTGAGCATTAATATCAAGCTAGTCCTGTGCAAGTCCTGTCGATTAAGTTTGGATTTCTCCACAGTTTCACGTTGGAAACCAACTTCAAAATCAAGGAAAATGAAGACAACGAAAGAACATGTTACGTTTTCTATGGAGAAAAATGTAGTCTTCTTTCTTCGTTAGTCGCGAATAAGTAAGGCACTTCATTTGATTTATGAACATAAAATCACTGTTTTGAAGGTTTAATTGGTTTAGACGAAGAGCAACGTCAAAGTCACAAATAAGTGAGGAGGTGGACTTGTGTGTGTGCAAACTGCAATGTAATAGATTAGGGTTTTATGGTTTTTTACTCTACATTGAATTGGATCCAAACCTATTTTTTTAAATTTAATTTTATTTCTTTTTATAAATTTAACCACCATTTTCAAATTGAATTCTATCAATTAAAATTAGATTGAAATATCATAGTGTTGAAGTCATAATTTACCAAGTTTCTAAATTCATTGTTTCGACGATTAAATTGTGAAATCCTATTCGCTCGTAATAATTGATTTTATTCGGTTCGACTTACGTGAGAATTACGAGAAACTAAAGCCTTAATTTTTAATGCAGAGCTCGAATAATTTTATCTAAAATAAATTATCAAAATTGATGGAATCTTAGAAATGTAACATGTAATCCCAATTGCTCTACTTCGGGTACAACAATTATCAGTCCGGTTTTCTCTGGCCCAAGTCCAAGGCCAAGGAAAGCCGGTACATGAAACCAAATCTGACCGGACCGGTTGGTTGGCGGTCCGCTTGAAAACGAAACATCTATTATTTGCCGAGGAGAAGTATTTCAGTTCACCTTCCCTAGAAAAGTCGCAAGAGCTCTGAAACCAGAAGCCTCAGATCAGAGGGGAAAGACACGCTACTTATCAATCATGGATTCTGCGGCAAGAAGAAATGGTGGAGGCGTTTTTGAAGGGATATACAGGGTCATCATGCGCCGGAATTCCGTTTATGTTACATTTATCATCGCTGGCGCATTCCTCGGCGAACGGGTTGGGATCAGTTTTCTTCTTTTTCTTGATATTATTTTTCTGAATTGATTGATAGAGGATAAATGGAAGATAATGGATCTTTTTTGCATTAGACTGGTGTTTATTTGACCGTAAACTTAAATTTGTGCTATTTTCCCAGAATTCTCGACATCAATACAAGTATGAAATTAATTTTTTTCGGAATCCGTGATTGCTGTTATCTATTGATTGTAAAAAAAAAAAAAATGGCTTTTGAAATTTCTCTCCCATTTAAAAAGTTAGGATTTACCATATTTACAGTGGAATTCAAAGATTCGAATGTATTTTTCACATTGTTTTTTACCTATCCATTTCATATTTTGCAAACAGTGGTTTTGCAATTATTTTGCCACATTGTCTGGGAAGAAAACTGCAAGATTATCTAGTGGTCCACAGTTAATGTATCTTATTGTGCCCAATGCTATTTATTTTGATTCATTGAAACCGAATATTGGATTGTCTATGATGTATTATAAAGCTAGTTGCTCCAACCTTAGTTGTATAAGCTCAAGCAATTTTGTTTTGGCCTTCGGAGGTTTTGAACATTTTTTGTAGCTCTCTCCTCTTTCGTACATTTTGGTTTTTCCATCCACTTTCCCTTACGTATAAAAAAAAAAATTCTCTTTGAGGGTGGATTAGGAGTGATTTGACGTTGAAGTACTATGATTAAATCTTTCCTCTGTTTTGGTTTTCTGGGTACAGGCTGTGGATTATGGAGTAAAAAAGCTATGGGAATACAACAATGTTGGGGTAATACATTCTTTATTTTTTATCCTGTCCAATGTACTTATGCTTAACCATTTATTGCTCTGTATATCTGCCACTATAGCTTCTTATTCCTTGGAAATATATAAGTTGCTCCATTAATGTAAATTAATCTATTTCTATAACTTTGTTATTTGATTAACACGGAAAGTCGGGTATATAAATCTGTCTCTTTATCATATTGATCAGTTTACCGATGTTCTTGCCATTTATTCATCTGTCATTTAATCTATACTGTGGTGTTTTAAATCTTTGTATTGTCTATCATGTTAACTTATAGATTTCTTTCGAGCAATCAACTACGTGAGCATCAAGGAATTGCTTGGTGTTATATTGAAAGAAAAAAACACAAGCACTGTGTAGTCGGAATTGAACTTCCACTCGTCTTTATCTCCAGAAACGCTACGAAGATATTCCAGTTTTGGGGCAAAGGCCAGCAGAAGAATGAGTTCCTGATTGCTTCTACTGGCACTTGCGATGATAAAGCATCTTCTACATGCGGATCAATGTGAGAAAAAATAGTCATCTATTTGTATTTTTTGAAATAAGTTTTGTTTGTTTGGAATCCTCCTTATTTCCTAAGCATGTTGGCTTGCGACTTGGTACTTGATAGCCTCGATTGAGAAGCATCTTAAATGACTGTTCTTGGAAGTCCTTGTTTCTAAATGACTGAATTCTTAATTTCTGATCATACTGTGGCCCCATCCTTGTGCTCTTGCCTTTTCTTCTGACTCGTCCGCTATCATTTGTAGTAAACAATGAAACACATACATGCAAGGGTGTTTATGAAACTGAACCGGTCAAACTGAACCCAGCGAGTAAAACCAACAAAAAAAACTAGTCTGATGGGTCAAGTTAGTCGGAGTTGAGCGGCTCCCTTGATCGTAGAACTTGAGACACGGGTTTTCAATTATGTTCTCAATTTCTCAGATGATTGTAATGTTGTAGCAGAAGAAAGCCTATTAGATATAAATTCTAGTAATAACAATGATAGGCAGAACTAACTGTTGCGTTAATAATTCCTTGGTGGAAGATTTTTCAACAGAATATAAACATTTAAAATAATAAATTGATGGATTATTAATCTATCCGACAACCAAAAAATTTGATGAACACAACCATCCAAATGCCACCTGATTATAGGTTTCTACTCGTAAAGTGAGAGATGATCTTCTGCCGTGTCAAATTAGATGACCGCTCAGGTGCAAGAATGAAACTTAGCCAGATTACTGCTTCACCATGAAAGAACTCTTACAACTGCACCCGCCCACTGCGCTTGGATTAGTAGTCACCTGAGAGAATAAAGCAAATCACAAATGGCAGAAAACTCGGTCTTCTTTTAACTTCAATCCTTTCAATAACTGGATTCATGTCAAGTTCAATTCACTAGCATTTCCAATGTAAGAAGATATGTTATGAATGGATGAAAAACTTAATTTGTTATTGCTCAAGTTCAGCCAATACCACTTCATCTTTTATTTTTTCGAATTCGTTTCAAGAAAATACAAATGAGATGAGTAAACTTACAACAAATGCAGATCGAATTAGCTCCTCCACGTAATCGATTGTTGCCCCTTTTACGAAATCATATGAGATGTCATCTACCACCAATTTAACTCCTTCATTCTCAAAAACTCTACAAGTAGAGCAAAAAATAGCACCGTTATATATTTGTATAAGAAGGAGAGAGAAAGAAGCAGCAATGGAAAAGGCAAGAACAAGGAAATACATATCATCTGCATTGGTTTTTTCATCCAAATTGAAAACGTATTGAAATCCAGAACACCCTCCTGTTTCTACACTCAATCGAAGCATCTTCCCCTCCATGGATGTTTCACTGCCTTGCAACTCTTTCATTCTCTGCAAGGCATTCCTAGAGTCAATACAAAATCACTAGTCTTGATATTTGATAGGGGAAAGTAACATTTCTGATGAATTAAATCTGCAGAAATCAGGAAACTCGCAACTTTAACAGTCCGCAAAGTTGGATTAAGAAAGAGGAATAAACCAGACGAGCATGGCGGTCGGTTTTGATTTATGACAATTTTCAGATGCCAAGCGCATAATCTTTGAGCAGAAAGTAGAAACCAGAATTTTACTTAAGATGACAAATGAGTTTTAAAGAATGAATTTCTACATCTATCTCTTTCCTTAACGCTTCTAATATAAATGCATTCTCAATCAAATGATAAATTTGATTTAGGGAGTAACTCATATAAACTCCGGCACAGAACCAGATGAATTTTTTACTTCAATTTCGTTTCTTTTACTTCATTCAGCCATTCATTCCAATTCCCGGAAGCTAGACACGAAAAGCAAGATAAGAGGGGATAGCAAAAAAAAAAAAACATAAATCAGAGAGAGAGAGAGAGAACCCGAACGCAATTGTCAGTCATGTGAAGGGAATCGAAGGAAGGAGAAGGAGAAGGAGAAGGAGCTTCGTGAAGAGCCGATGAGGACGAAGAAAAAGTAAGAAGTCGGTGATTCAGCCGGATTCGAGATGCGAAAAACGACGTCAGCCGCTGAATCTGCAATCTAGAAGCCATGCTAATACATCAAACTCTCTTTGAACCTCAAAGAATCATCGCTAGATGATTTCCCCTGCTTCGTCTTCTGTAAACCTTGAACAACTGACTCCTCCAGGTCCACGATAGCACGTTCAGGATCGAACACAAGCCAAAAGAGACCAACCAACTCCACAGAGATCGTGTCTGTCACGTGCCTCCATAGCCGACCTAGAAGTTAGAAATAGAAATGTAGAAGAATTCGTTCTTGAACTTTTTAATAAACCTGGGGTTTTTGTCTAATTTTCAAAACTATAAGCCTATCTAAGAAAAACTATATTTCTCAATTTTAGTCAGGTAGGGCAAGTCACTATACTCGAACTCGCGCTCTAGCATTTCATCAAATACTTTCATAAAGAATGTGAGAGAGAGAGACAGAGAAACCAGTTGCTTAAACTATTTGTGGTAGTCAGGAACTAAGTTGTCTGATGATTGTTGTAGCTACGGAGCAGAGAATATCAACGAAAATATTTTAGCGAAGGCCGATTCCATAAATGGTGATGCTTGTAAGCACGTAGAGAAGGAGCAAGAGGATTTGATCGAGCTTTTATCTTCTCAGGTTGACGTTTTTTACTTCATCACAATCTGATATTTACGATCTCTCTTCCTGGTTTGAATTAATTTCGAGTACGATTTTCGTTTCTTTTTTTGTGTTTCCAATTCATGTAATTGCTGGCTATATGTATTCTAATTTTCGTTCTGGTGCTGAAACTTTCATTCATAGCTTTTAAATTGTCGTAGAGCAATTGCATCTTCGAAGAAAAAATAAATTACGTTGACTGCAGTGTATCTTTTGTTCTAGTTCCTCTTCTTTTCTTGCTTTCATGAATTTATTCACTCTGAAAGCTATTGATGTTGTAAAACCTAGAGCAGAGGGTGTGGATGGAGACGACAGACGGCAGTGGCACTGGTCGGCAGTTCTCCATTGATACCTCTATGTAGAAGATGCCCTAATAGGCCTTTTCTTTTTGCACTCTATGCAATTGAAATTTTGGCGAACAGATTTTTTTTTTTTCCTTTTCAATAAACTCCTATTTTTCCCATAGGTTTATGTAGAATTAGAATAATTGTTTGTCTTGCATTGTGTTTGTCCACTGTTTATCTGTTTCTGATGATCCATTCAATTTATATTTTTGCACATTTTCAGGTGAATTGACATTTTACGAAGAAGATGCAGAGCAACTCATCAAGCGGAGAGGGAAGATTTCAAGTTCGGAAATTGGAGATTTCTGATAAAAGTAAGGGCTTCATAGAGCTATTACAGCAATTAACTATCTGTGATTCTGTATCTGATCAAGACTTTGAAGATCGATTTCAAGAACTCGCTGCCCTTGGAGATGACCATGTAATTGGTGTTATCGAAGATGATAGGAACGGGAAGATCATTGCAAGTGGAAGTGTTTTTATCGAAAAGAAATTCATAAGAAATTGTGGGAAAGTTGGGCACATTGAAGACGTGGTGGTCGATTTCAATGCTCGGGAATGCAATTGGGAAAGAGAGTTATCGAATTTCTTGTAGATCATGCTCGTTCAGCGGGATGTTATAAGGTTATTCTAGATTGCAGTGATGAGAACAGAAAATTCTACGAGAAATGTGGCTTCGAGCGCAAAGAGATTCAAATGGTAAGGTATTTCATTTGAGAAGAAATATTATTTATATGTTTTGAAACAGATTGGTTTTACCTGGAGAATCTGTTGTGAATTTCTTGGTGTTCTTGTAGGCTAACCATCTGATTCATTAGTATTCTGATTCCATTTCAGTCTGATGCCTCCTTTGACTCCATAAATTATACACATCTCAGATTATTTTGTTGTTAATGTTTCTTTGACTACATTGGCATAATATTTTTGTAAGAAACAAAACAAAGACCGTGGATTTTATTTCCTGAACGTTATGGGTAGAGATCTTCAAGGGGGATATATTAGAAAAAGTGACTTAGTAAATGTTTACCACTCTAACTTGTTTGATTTGGTACGACAAAACTTAGGTCTTAATGTAAAAGTATAGTGGAGAAACTCCATTTTAAGGGCTCAGTGAAAACTCAAACCTTTACTGCTAGGTAACCATTTAGAAAATGATATGATCCTCCCAGCTATATCAATTTCCACAACATTGATTTCCAATTAGATATAAACTAAAGATTGGCGTAAATTTGTTAATCTTTAAACGAGATTTAGATTGCCAATCTCAACTGTGGGATTGAAAAACAAAGCTACATAGTTACAGTACATTTTGTTGGATTAAGAACCTTAATTTTTTTCCTTTTTTTTACATATTTTAAGATCGGTGGCCCTGCTCATGCATGCCATAAATATAAATCATAAATTACAAGTTCAAGTGGAAATGATTACTACCTCTCTGTTGCCACGCTCTTTTTTTCTATGCATGCTTCCTGGCTTTCATTTACAATTGCTTCGTGATGCATAAGATTTGAAGCTCACAATCCAAATGCTAATAAAAATGGCTCTTTAGTTTTGTCGCAGATAAAATACATATAATATTAAAAGAAATAATAAAATATCATTAATAACAAATAGAAAACTAGTAAGTGGGACAAAATGTCTTGTTCATAAAGTATAGGTTTATAGATTGTACTTGAAATGAAGATTTAATTCTGAAGGGGTATGATATTTTTGAAGATAAGCTTTAAAGTGATGAAAAATTTTGTTTGTCAAAGCAAGGGTATATTCGTTATTTGGGAAGCAATAATGCTACTTTTCCAAGGAAATACCCGCGAACAAATCAGAGAGATATTTCAAGACTTCTAACCAAAACTATAGGCTCATCTTCTTCGACTCTTCTTTACCTTCCACAACCATGATACTGCCGTCTCCTGTAACCAATGATAGGTTCTTGTTAGATCGACTTACATCATTTCCTCGGCTGCTGAGAGAACTGCCTTGCTTGCTCCGCGTCAACGAAGGACCGTTTCCGCTTCTGAAGCTCGAATCTCCCTCGTTTTTGCTCTCGCTTCTCAAGCCTCTTCTCTCTCTCAGCGAAGTAAATGGCTAATTCTTCTTCATCTTCATGTTTTTTTTTTTTTTTTTAAATCTTGATTACTTTGCTTTAGCTTCCATTTCAAATCCTATTAAGTGTTCTGTCCTGTAGTTTTGATGGACTTGGCCACGGAGACTGCAAAATATTTATTCCCTAAGCGTTTTGACAGCCATAATTTAGAGGAGGCGTTAATGACTGGTAGATTTCTTTTTCTTCTTCTGTTTTTGGATGATTTAACATTACTGGTTCTTGGTTTGCATGCTTATTTCTTTTACTCACTTGGTTTTTGATATAGTTCCTGATTTAGAAACCGTGAATTTCAAGGTTTTGAGTAAGAAAGATCAGTATGAGATACGAGAAGTTGAGGTCTGTTTCCTTTTATGTCTCTTTGACATTGTATTCGCTGGGATACCTGTGCATTTTTTATCCTTTCTTGCTTAAACATGTCTTAATTTTAACTTCTGATTGTCGAAACAGCCTTATGTTACAGCAGAGACAACAATTCCAGGAAAGAGCGGATTTGATTTTAATGGGGGTTCTCGATCCTTTAACACCTTGGCAGCGTACCTCTTTGGGAAGGTACTTGGATTTGTTAAAATGGCTCTGACATGTTTATTGTATGGACACGTCTTTCTATGCTTATTTGCTTATTTTCTTCTGTCACTGTTTCTAGAATTCTACCTAATGACAAAATGGAAATGACGACGCCCGTTTTATCTAGTAAGGTTCAGTCCGAAGGGGAAAAAATGGAAATGACAACTCCTGTAATAACAAAGAAGGTAAGTTTTTAAAATTCCTTTTAAATACAATTGATATGGCAGTTTCTTCTTTCAAAGATTTTCTGTTAATGTGTTTTGATGAGCCAGGGGTATTGTTTTGTCTCCCTAATATGAACTATTGTCCGCACGGGTGGCAGTTTTTTATGGTGTGGCACTTGTAAGAGCTTGAATTAAAATCTAAGAGCTTTTCATTACTACACCCAGTCCGGGTTGGAACATTGAACTATTTGAAACTCCTTCAAAGATTCTCTTTGTCAATTTATCAAAAAATTACTCGTCCATTTTGGTCTTCATTCTTGTTCATTTTCAGACCTTAATCTTAATTTACAATTTTTTGGCACTGCTCCTTTCCTGGATTATTACTCTCTTGTGTGTGCATTTATCTATATATACATATATATATACACACACATATACACACACACACACACACACACACACACACACACACACACACACACATATATATATGTATGTATACAAAACTTATCCTCATAATTTTACTTTATTTAGCTGGAAAACCAAGATGGATGGCGAATGGCATTTGTCATGCCCTCGAAGTACAGGGTCGAATTTACCATTGCCTAGAGATCCATCTGTACAAATCCAGGAAGTTCCCCGAAAAATTGCTGCTGTTGTTACCTTTTCAGGTTCGTCTTTCCCAGACTCACAAGAACAATTATTTTAGATCTTGGATTATTTTCATTCACTTCCTACTCAATTAAAATAGGTTTCATTACTGATGAAGACATTAAACAACGAGAATCAAGATTAAGAGATGCTATAAAGAGCGACAAACAGTTTAAGTTGAAAAGAGGCACCACAGTGGAAGTTGCACAGGTATAGCTGAAAAAAAATGAAATTAAAATTAACAATGACTTTTTGTTACATTTCATTTACTACTGTAATTGTTGATGCAGTATAATCCACCATTTACTCTTCCATTTCAACGTCGGAATGAGATCGCACTGGAACTAGAGAGGAAAGAAGAATAACTTGCTATAATGTTAATCTATACTGTACTTTAACATGTATAATAATGCCCACTGTCAAATGATACCAAATAGAAATGAATATAACACTTCTCAGAGTAGTTGATTCAGTTCTTGTAAATTTATTATCTATATTGTATTGACATATTTCTTTTCACAGACATGATATTTTTTAAAGTAAGATTTGAAGTTGTTGCAGCTCATTAGATTATGGATGCCCGTTATTTCCTGGTTTAGTTTTTTGTTATTAGTAATGTATAGTTACTACTAGTAGAATCTTGACTCTCTATTTTTATAATGGCAATTGGTTACTTTATTAATATTTTCATTTGTATACTGTTATTTAAAAGAAAAAATATAAATATACTCAATTTCTTCCTTTGTTTTGCATAAATATTAAATATGTTATACGCGAACTCCTTGAGTACCCAAAGACAGACGATCTATTTAAAAAGAAAATTTGGTAATGTGTACAGTGTTTTATTTTGGGGGCATGATATGAACTCCAAGAAATTCAATTTAAATTACAGGTTATTTGATTTTTGATTAACACAATAGATGACTCGAAAATTGTCTGGAAGAATTTTCCTTGGAAAATTGTCTCTAATGGCCCTAATAATGATCTAAAGTATATTGGAGTAGACCTTTTTGCACTCTTGCTTTGCTAATTCTGGTATTTTACAAGAACTAGGAAGTCCGATGCGAGCAGGAACCTAATTTTATGTGAGATAACTCCAAATCCGGATTACAGCAGCTTGAGGTAATCTTCCATTTTAGCAAAATATTTACTTGAGCAAATTAAACTATGAGTTATTAAATTATAAGCAAGGGCACACTATTGCATCTTAGTGGAGTAATTGAAGAACCCCAACCATACTAAAATAATTCGGGATGTGAATGTCAATTATGTTCTTTTACTCAATCATAGTACGGTTTGATCTATCTTCTTTTTGTGAATTTTTCGTTCTTTTTACCCTACCAAATTCAGTGCCATGGCTGGTCATCCTGCTCGTCTGTCTCTCTCTTCCTCTCTCTCAACATGACAATAAAGCTCTGTAGACGTTTTTGAATTGCATTTGATGCAATTCATTGTAAGGCTTTTTTGGTAACTTTTACTGTTCTAATCATTATCTTTGTTTCGCCATGTTGATAGTGTTTCTTACCTTATTATGCTTGGTATAGCAATAATGCATTATGCATATTTGTAACTAATATGGCTGGTTGCTATGCATTAGTGTTTATCCTTCTTGGATCCACAGATGCCTTTGTTGTTTTTGTATTTATAATTACTTCGTTTGTGTGTCTGTGTAGAAGAAGTCATTCAATGCTAATAACACCAAATCTCTCATGATGAAAGTAAGGTATAGCTCATCAGAAAAAAAAAAAAAAAAAAAAAAAAAGAAAAGGAGAGGTGTTGAACGACATCAAACCCAGATCCTGCTGAATCTTCAGCTATATATTTTGTCGTCGGAGAATTAAAAAATAAAGTAAATGAAAGATGATGGTAGGCTTCTAACTCTTGAAAAACTGGAGTAAATATGAAACAAGTTTTTGTTTTTAATTTTTTTTCCTTAACAAAAACAATAAAGAAACAGTATAGTAGAGTAATTATTTACCATGTTCTCAATAATAAAAAAAAAAGAGAATTTCTCTGGTCAAATTTTTTTAAATGCCTCTTTTTTTTTTTTTATTCAGAATTATATAAAACTGTTTCTAAAAACTGGCTGATTCTGTGAATCATTCTGGATGAGAGACTCAGTCACTATAAATATTTTTCCTAGAAAATTGTTATGCTTACACAGTGATGGTGTTTTGTTTTTTATGTAAAGAGGAAGCTAGTTTAGATCACAGTCGTAGAGTTTCCTTCAGGTATGCTTTCCAATACAGGCCTCCATCCTTTATCGTCAAAGTCATCTCTGAAACTATTATCAGCTCCACCTCTGTGTTCTTCAGTTTGAAGCTGCGAAATCATTTCATCAGCTGAAAAAACTCCATTATTTAGCATCTTCTGTAATTCTTGCTTTGTGACCACCAGCTTAATTCTCACCACGCCACTTTCATGTTCAGCTTCCTCCCCAGGAATCAAAAACCTTACCTTTTTCCTCACTGATTTTGGAGGTGTAAAACGAAGAGGTACCAGATGATAGATATGACCACAAAGCAGCTTGGTTTCCGGTCGGAGATATTGAGAAACTGGAAGTGTCTCCGACAGAGCAAAACCCTCAAAATCCGACAAGACCTGGTAAGCTTTCATTGGCGATTCGTATTCTATGCATTTTCCATCTGTTTTCATGATTGTGATCAGATGTTGCTGATGAAACAAACAGTTTCCCATGGCCTTTTCTTCTCTCTTTTGCTCTGAGAAAAAATCCTACACTATAGAAAGGTGGTCTTTCTGATTTGAAGGCAGTGGGTAGACGGGGAGATGTATTTAAAGGTATTTGTTAAACCTTTGCCCCCCATTCTTCTTAGATATTACTGAAACAACCTCATATGCATCCTTTTGTTTAGACTTCACACGGCCTATGACTTTAGTCATTAAACTCCTCATTAGGCTAATGATTCTGTTTAAAGACTAGAGGAGGATCCACTTAACTTTTGTGATAAGCATGCTCGAATTATAGGTGAGAAAGAAAATGTATATTTAAATGCGATGTAAATGGAATCCATTATGGTATTTATATATATTTTACATTGCTTGCAAGAGAACGTATATTTTATCAAAAAGGAAATTAAACCAAACTGTTTAAGTTATTTGAAATGGTGGTAAATTGCGGGTTGATTATTTAAGATATTCTCCTACTTTAGTGAAGTGGAAATATAGACTCCGGTCCTGAAATATTTCAACCAAGCATCAGAATCGTTAAGACAGAGGCTTACACCTGGCTGAGAAGTCCATTGAGATGGTAGCTTCTTTTTTTTTTTTTTTTTTTTTGGCTTAGGCAACTCAGGCATATATGTTTCAGCATCATGCATATGGATTTCAGTTGTTAGAATGTGTTATGAGTTATTGTACTTGCATCACTTATGAGGCAGTGAATGGGGCCAAAAGGTAAAAAAGAATGACTATTTTTCTTCTTGCATCTTGATAGGAAGTGGATTTTCGCCAGCCCCCATTGTTGCAGTGAAAGACCAACTACGATTCAGTGGGGCCACTAAGTGGTTGACCTCTTTGCACAATTGGGTCGTGTTAGAGGCGACCGAAGTCCAGCGGAAGACTTGAACATTTCATCAAAAGTCAGATCCACACAGTGACTACAGATATAATAGTGCGATAAAAAAATAGCAGTTCAATAAGTTTTACAAGTCCATATCCAAAACCAATAAACTATTACAACTCCATCTAAAATTAAGTCATTACCAGAAATTCAACTAAACACTTAAATGCATAAAGAAATAAGTAAAACTAACCGCTCTCAAACTCCAGTCACTCATTACTCTTGATCTTTCTTTGAAAAGGAAGGGAGTCGTTGGGTTAAGTGACTAACTGAGTAGGAATGTTATATTAAATGCATTTAAAACTTCTTTTATCTTTTCTTTCAAAACATGATGAGATAACAAAATGATTTTCAAAACATCGTTATGTTGAAAATTCATTTTCACCATTTAAGAAAAACAGGCTTCACGGGCCAACGATGAGACATCAGGTAAAACATTTGTCGCATATTTAGACGACTATACGAAAATAAGTCATTATCGTACATTTCACTTAAAAATAATTTAGTGAAAAAGAAGAGTCACTCAAGGACCCCTCTGGCACATAAATATAGAAATGTGGCGACCGAAGTCCAGCAACACCTCATGAGTTAGAAAGAGGAATCAAACAACGTGCGATATGAAGATCAAGCCTCAGTTACCCGGGTTGTCGGTGAACAATTGGTCATCTACGAAGCAATCCGTATAATAGACAATAAACAAAGAATAATACCCTAATCAAGTTTAGGAATTCGAAACTCAAGGAGCACGTCATCAACGCACTATTACCCATTTCGTGACGTGCATTTAAGACAACATTCACGCAGTAGAAGGTGTACTAGGATGTCCTCTTGATACTTTCGACACCGAGACCTTTCAAAGTATCATGATGATCCATCCTCTATCACAATAATAATAAAACAATACATCAATGATAAACGTGTAAATCATACATATATATACACATAAAAAACTGACGTGCTAACAACCAGACTCTGTCAGGTTTTCATGGGTGATAGCTCACCAAAATAGGATTTTCTTAAAAATCATGTAATACAGTGCAAATAATATAAAATTTATATCTTTACGTTGAACGCTCCTTCTTCTAAAGAGAGATGCAATCTAGCAACTGACTCGAAATCCTCGAAGTTGTTGAGCCTAACATAAAACTTAAGTTAGTTTATTCAACTTAACACTAAGGAAAGACACTATAATTGGTCTTAAACCATGACTATGAATTAAATCCTTAACACTATAAACGATCGCGAACTTTGCTGAGGCGACAAAACTTCCTTTAAAAATAAACTGTGCGGTCGACACTTTATGAGGAACTAATTGACACTTATAAGTGGGGGATCGACCTCCCGGTCGACACTTAGAACAATCGGGTTGGCTGCGATTGATACTTCCTTTAAGCAGTCAGCACTTGAATCTCTAGGGTTTAATCATCAAATGGCCTAGCGGTCGACACTTCTTCCACAAGTGTCGACACTTGCGCGATTGACACTTCACCTAACGTGTCGATACCCCAAACTCTCAGGGTTTCAATCCATTTACCCTAGCGGTCGACACTTCCTTGAAGTGTCGACACTTGCAGCTCTTTGTTCCCAGCGTAGGGCTCGACGTGTCGACTGACCATGCACAGTGGTCAACACTTGGGCGATTTCCAACGATGGGAAATCGTGGAAATCGCTCTCCTTCACCAGTTTTTGCCTCCAAACGGCAACAACACATGCCAACACTCTTAATACAATATTGTATCTAGAAAGATCAGATGGAATCAAGCTCCATTGCTCGAATCCATCCACAACCTAAAACTCTAAGCTTCAATCACAAAAATAGAGGTCAAAAATTTACCCTCGTTCAAAATCCTTTCACAAAAGGTGGTGCACGAAGCCTCACGAACAATCCCTTAGCCACCGAACACGACGAAATGCACAAAGTAGAATCGACATTCTCTCCCTCTCTTTGGCGGCTCCATACAAAATGGGAATATGGTTTACCTAATCATATTTATCAAATTTCTACAAATTTACACTTTAATCCCACAAGTTAAAGAATTTATAAATATCGCTCACACTTAATATTACACTAAAAAAATTCACAAAAATACTGTTTTTTACGTGTTGACTCCAATTTGTGCATCATGGACTATTTTATGGCATTAGATCTCCAACGTGTTGACTCCAATTTGTGCATCATGGACTATTTTATTGCATTAGATCTCCAAATTCACAAAAATACTGATTTTTACGTGTTGACTCCAATTTGTGCATCATGGACTATTTTATTGCATTAGATCTCCTCTGGCCTTGTTCAATCAATGCAGTGCTCTTTTCGAATTTGGCCTGGATCGAGGTTTGTATTGTCACAGACTCACAATTTTCAGTGATTGAACTCGTAATTGATTTTTCTGATTGGATTTGTTATTCATGAATCATATCTAATTTATTACAATATTCACTAGAGAAGCTCTAGAGGATTAAAAAAAAACTGTGAAACGCGTGTAGTTTATTCGCTGTTGTTACTGTGAAATTGGAGTATCGAAGAAGAAAAAAGCCATGAAAATGGAGGAGGGAGGAGGGACCCAGTTTGGGGGGTAGATGAAAGGAAAGAGGAGGCCATTAGGAGATTGGAGAGTTGTGACAAAAGAGAAAAAGAAGAGAGTTAAAATGGTGAGTGGAGAGTGATGTTGTCAACACGCATGCTTCTTGCATAAATTTCTTGCCATTTTCTTAAACTAGTGGAGGTAGAAATTGAGACCCACTATGTCTTTTTGGCCAACTTAAAAGGGTGATAACCTAATGGACGATGAACTTTGAGGAATAAGACTCTCTTTTAGCCCCGTTATGACATTCCTCTCTTTGTTGCTGAATGTCGCTTTGTGTTTCATAAAAAATATTTGAATATATACAAGTTTTGTACTTTAATTGTACTTTTAGGACGGCCGACCATGTTATAATGTTTTGATCAATTTTAGATTTACGTTTTGATTTTATGATTATAGTAGACTATCAATACTAGTTGTCCTGATGAATAAATAATGCATAGATGATGTAGATTAGACCGTAAACTTAAGCGTGTTTTTAATTTTCGTTAACACGAATAGAAACATGTCAACGGAGAAGAAAGCGCAAAAGAAGTAAAGAGCGTATAGGGAGACTGATCAAGTTGTGTTGGGTTTGATAGCAATACCCGAAGTTATAAATTGATGTTTTAGTAGTAATTAAGAAGATCAAATCAATTTGTTGTAATTGTAAATGGTTGGCATTTGGCAACATAGCATCGTCACTCTTTGTTGCCTTTTATTATATAACGTTTTTTGGAATTTCAGAGAAGCAAACCTAGTCTTGGTTCTTTTTTATGGGTCTGGGATGGTGTAGTTACTTGCGTCAGCCTGATGATAAGCATTGGGTAACTCTTGAGTCTTGATATGTATTTTTCTGATGTGATGGACGTTATTTGTTACAATATTTAATCAATTATTGAAAAAGTATTTATGAAACTATTGGTAAAGCAAGATTTGTTTTGAATGAGAAATGCAGCTTTTCTTTTGCGTCAAGCAGTGGACTCTGGTCGGCTGCCTTTGTCCCCCATTTCTTTTCTTTTCGTGTAGCACGTCATTGTCTTTTTGTGTTTCGTGTGGCACATCATTGTCTTTTCGTGTATTGACGAAATAATTTCAGATTTAATTTCACATTCTGATTTTATCAAACATCGTCGCATTCTTTAATGGCTAGAATTAACATTTTAATTATTTATCAATTTTATTTACTACACTTATTAATAAATGTTACGTCAAGAGATAAAAGTTAAAATTTAAAATTAAACGGTAAAATTACTCTCTTGTTTTATCTACGTACACTTAATATTATTTTTTATGTGGTCGGTGACAATTGAGCAGGCTCGATGACTAAATAAAAATGATGACATACAATTACTGATTACATTACCTCTATGTTTAAGGCCTTAAGCTTTGGGCCAATCCCTGGTTTAAAAGTAGTCCAATCGGTCATACGGTTTGTATTTTAATGAACCCAAAGGAAAAGGTCAATACCATGCGGATCAGCAATTCTCAGGCTGAGTTTTAGGATTTAGGCTAAAACTTGTTGGGAAAAGCTAAAACCAACCGAAAATTAGAATTGGAGATAGTGGAAATCTCCAATTAGGGATTAAAATCATGGGCAGACCACTTTCCATTTTTTTAATCATAAATGTTGTGGTGGCATTCCACATTCCTAATTGCTTTGTTGACTAATGTAATTTCATATCTACACTTTATTAGACCAAAGCATCTACCCACCCAATTATCAAAATAACATTCAATAAAATCACCTAAAATATTATTGCAAAATTTAATCACTTTAAATTTGTATTAGATTTCATATAAATTTTAATTGACCCGACTCGTTAGCTAAACATTCTAAACTCAGATGGGCATCATCCCATCCCATGGTTAATACATTTTAACAGTAACATCAAACTTTAATGATCATGTCTACAAATTAAATGTTTTTTTTAACTGAATTGTTGTTTTTTTAATGATCATGTCTACAATTTGAGATTCTAAAATTTCAAATTTGGAAAACTCAAGAGCGAGATTCCGCTCATCGACAATGGAATCCCCTCGAGGGGTTACGTTGTATTAGGTAATTCTTCCACTGGCTGTCTTCTTCGACCCTTCTGAAAGACACATCGAAAACGGTCAAAGAATCCGTTTCTCTGCTTCTCAACTGACTTTTCTTCCCCATTGGCTAATTCAGACGATGCGCGACGATTCTTCACTCTGCGATCCCGATCCCGCCTCGATCTTACTCTTCCCGTACACGAAACCTTCGGCGATGCCGGTTCGATCAGCGTAGCACCTGATTTACCAGTGTGTCCCGCTCGTTTCGGGAAAAAACGGATGTTTTCTGTCTTACGGCTACGCGGATTCCTCGCGTTCGTGTAGCAAGTTTTCTGAGTCTTGGGCAGGCCGATAATTGAAGCTTGAGATTTCAAGACAACAGAAAACCGCTGGGAATTGGAATTCGAACCTGGATTCACGATAGTTGAATCGGAGTTTCTTTTAGTCGACTTTTTCCGCTCGTAAAATGAGTTGTTTTCGAACGAGTCGAGCTCAGCGACTTTGGACAGCCGGAAAAAGTTCGGAGAAATAACTGGAGGAACCTCCGTATGATCTTGATCGTTCTTACTCTCGTTCTCCCGTGAGTGATAACTCCAGCCGATGGTCTCCTCGCTGGCGATCATTAGGTTCTGAAGATCGACTCTGGCCATCGATCACTAGAAGAACAGATAAAAATTTGAGAGAGAGAGAAGATGAAGGGGGCAGTTTCTTTTAAAGAATCGAATCTCGTACGAGGAAGATAAAGCCATGAATAGGGGTGGGCAGGACCGGACCGCGGACCGAGAACCGGACCGGACCGGCGGGTTCGGTCCGGATTTGGTCCATAAATAATGGACCGCGGTCCGGTCCAAGTTCAAAGCAACAGAAACCGAGGACCTTCGGTCCAGTCCTCGGTCCAGCGCCTGAAATCCCGAAGAACCGGACCAGACCGAAGCCAGAGAATTAAACTCTCCTAACTCCCAGACTCCCCTGTCCCAGCCCAGTGTCCCGAGTCTTCCAGTCCTGAGTCCCCAACCTAGCTCGTTCTCTGCTTCTCTCTGTGGAAGTTGCGAACTACCAGTCCCGAACGGCGAAGTGCAAACGGCAAACTTTCGGTGAGAACGGCGAAGTGCGAACACCCGACCTCCGATTTCAGAACACCCGACCTCCAATTTCCGAACACCCGACCTCCGAACGGCGAACACCCGACCTGCGAGTGCGAGTTTCCGTCTCCCCTGCGCCGAACTGCGAGTGGGAGTTTTCTTAAAGAATCTGGTGAGTTGTATTTAGTATTTACTAGCCAAAGAGATTTTGCAATTAATTCTTCCTTTTCGTCTGGCTTTTATCTGGATTCTCTGTCTTCCAAGTGCGAGTTTCCGTCTCCCCTGCGTCTTAGCTTAGTGTAAGAAACTAAAATGTCTGATATTGCCAGCGCCTGGGTTTATAACTTCACTTCTCGCCTTCTGAAGCCAGTTTTCAATGGTGATTTCTGCTCAATGGAGTCCCTACACTTAGCTGTTCGATTTCTACGGAGATTTTGTCATCAGGGTCTTCTGGAATTATGTTATTTCTGTGTTTATTGAGGACATTTATGTTTCTGGCTTCTGGATTTTGTCTTTGAAGTTTTAGCTCTGGGTTGTATGGATAGTTTTTTAAAATTTTATGCTTTTTCATAATTTTTTCGATTAAAAAAAAAAAAAAAACCTTGGGCGGAACCGGGACCGAACCTGGACCGGACCGGAATTTTGGGTGCGGTCCAGGTTCGGTCTCGGTCCCGCACCGCACTGGTCCAGGTTCCGGGATGAAAATCCCGAAACTGTTTGGGCCGGTTCGGTCCGGGCTCGAAACCGGACCGAACCGGCCCATGCCCACCCCTAGCCATGAACACATTTTCAGTCAAAGGCTCACTGTTGACTTTTCAACATGTTTTGTACCGTATGTTCTACTCCATTTTCTTTTTTTATTCTTTTTTTTATAATTTTTTAAATATATATTAATTTTTTTTCTTCTTTTTTTAATCTATAGAAGAAAAAAAAACTCTCAAATAATAAGATCACTGAGAAAACAAACTGATAAATTATATTAGTTAACAAAACAAACTTTAGAGCACCCTAGGTTAAGTCAACTTTCCTGCTGTTAAACTCAAGCTTAATTGTAGGTGCATCGCACATACGTCCTGCGTGAAGCCAAGCTTGTCAGTTTTTCAGTACATTTTACATCTATTTCAAGGGCAGACGACTGCAGTGGAGACGAGGACGCTTGCTTCTGAATGTGTTTTGCACTCATTTCAGGTGTAGACAACTGCATTTTCAATACGACACGATCGTGAGTACGCAACTGTGGAGCCAATGTCGGTCGTTCTTAAGCGTGTTTTTCACTCATTTCAAGTGTGAGCAAACAAATTTGAAATACGATCGACCACAAAAGATTGAATTGCTAACAAATGATAATTTAAGGTTTATCTTGTTAAATGATAATAGTTTAAGGTATGTCTTGTTAACCGAAATTGTTTTGTCTATAAAATAAAACGTTTTTAAATTTAAAATTCATATTAAATAAGAAATAAAAGGGAACGGCAATTATGATAAACCTTAAACTTTATTATCAGTCAACGTTCAAGTCGTCGGCACTGCCCTCCCTCTCCAATCAAAATCAAGTAACAATCGTTTATCGCGAAAAAGGATGTCCTTGTATGCGAAAGCGTCCAGATTTGGTATTCTGAGGTACCAATCATTATCTGCCACCACACGTGCCCCCACGGATAATCAGTGTGATTTCCGTGAAGTAATTCTCTGCTATTATAGCAAGGCTTTCGCCGGTTCGGAGGTCAGAAAAGGGATGCACTTGAGCTTCTTCAATTCTCTCTGTTTTCTTTTTTCCTTTTGAAGGGCAAAGCTTCGTTTAGTCTTTGATTATGGCCGGGAAGAAGAGGAAATTGAAATCGTAAGTTCGTGTTTCTCTACATCTTAAAGTAAAATTTGAGAAATCATGCGTTTTCTTTAATGTATAATTCTTGAGTTGGATGATTGAATCGGCTGCGAGGGTTCGCGAATTGAGAGTCAATTTATTATTTGAATTGTCGAAATTGGAGTTCAGTGTAAATTTTTTTGGTGGTTTAATGTAGTTTTAGTGTCTGCTAGTTGTCGGTTGTGAGATATGGAGGGGCGATATCTGATTGAATAGTGATCAATCTACATTTCTTTTAACTTTTGTTATGATCCGTTTTCCAATTAAATTGTTCCGCTAGGGCGCTAATATAATTTTAAGAAAATCGCCCGAGTTTGTATAAGTTCCACTAGCTTTGATAACACTACTCCTACCTTCGATTATTTGATGCATGTTGAATATTTTTTTTTTGTTATTAAATTCTGGATGTTAATAATAGTAAGCTAATAAGTCTTGGGACTTCTATTAATAAATTTGAATCTTCGACATCTGATTGAATAATTGTATCTCGATAATGTTTACATAGCTTATGCATCAATAATTTGAATGTTGAACCTCAACTTATTGACCTGTTGGATGTATAGGTTAGCTGAAACAATCACAAGCAAGAAAAACATCCCAAGAGATGAGAAGATTGAAATGTTGGAGCTGCAATCTTGGTCTGACCTTCCTTCTGAACTCTTGGAAATGGTTCTTTCCAACTTAACACTAGAGGATAATATCCGTACTTCTGTTGTTTGCAAAAGATGGCATTCAATTGCTATGTCTGTCCGGGTAATAAATCAATCGCCATGGCTAATGTACTTTCCAAAGTATGGAAACTTATACGAATTTTATGACCCATCACGCCGTAAAACTTATTCCCTTGAGTTACCAGAGTTGTATGGATCTAGGATTTGTTATACCAGAGATGGTTGGTTGCTGCTATACAGACCCATATCTCATGGTGTATTCTTCTTCAATCCCTTTACTCGTCAGATAATGAAAGTGCCTAATTTGACTTGACTTATCAGATAGCTGCCTTCTCATGCGCTCCAACTTCTTCAAACTGTGTACTTTTTACAGTCAAGCATCTAAGCCCCACTGTTGTTGCTATCAGCACTTGTCATCCAGGGGCAACTGCCTGGACTACGGTAAATTACCAAAACCGCTTGCCCTTTGTTAGCAGTATATGGAACAAGATTGTTTTCTGTAATGGGATCTTTTTCTGTCTTAGTCTCACTGGTTGGCTTGGGGTGTTTGATCCAAATGGGCATACTTGGAGTGTTCTAGCAGGTGACTCCACCTAATTGCCCAGAAAACTTTTTTTCTAAGAACTGGTGGAAAGGAAAATTTATGGTTGAACATGAAGGTGACATTTTAGTCATTTATACATGTTCTAGTGAAGATCCCATCATATATAAGCTAGATCAGGCAAATAGGTCATGGATCGAGATGAAAACGCTTGATGGCGTTACTCTTTTTGCAAGTTTTGTCTCTTCTTATTCAATCACTTACCTTCCAGGAATAATGAGGAACAGTGTGTACTTCTCCAAAGTTCGGTTTTATGGGAAACGTTGTGTATCATTCTCTCTCGATGATCATAGATACTATCCTCGGAAGCAGTTTTATGATTGGGGAGAGCAAGATCCGTTCGAGAATGTTTGGATTGAACCACCCCGGAGCATTCAACCTTCAGTTTGAAGATTACTAATTCCATAAGCATAGTCCAGTTAAGCTCTTATATAACCTTTTCTTTTCTAGAATTCTCGAGATGAAAATTTCCTAATCCTTTCATGCCATATTGTTGATATATAGCTACAACTATCCCTGAAGAAAGTTTGCTGCCACCTTGTTAATGACCTCCCCAGGATGGATTAGTTTTTCGAAGATAAATTCTTAGAAGTTGCATCGATGCATGTTAATCTTTCAGATCTCATTTTATTTAACGACATGGATGGCCTATGAAAGGTGTTTGGTTTTATTCTTTGCCTTAGACTAAGTAAATCCAATGTTTTGACATCTTACCTTGGAAGCAATACTATTCAAGTATCCTTGATGATATTTTAGATGAGCCATTTTTAGCTTGTGTTTTAGGCAGAAGAGGATGGATGATTGGATTTTAGTTGTGTTCATCCAAGGCTAGCTACATACTCTATATGACCGCACTTGCAATTTCTGTTGAACTATGATTATTACATTGCAATAATTTTCTAACAAAGGTAAAATTTTATTATAAATGCAGCATTGAAATACAGAATAATTCAGTCTATCAGAGAGGGATTCATCATCTCAAAAAAGCCAATCCAGCTCCCGTAGCCTTTGCAATTAGACCACTGGAAGTATGCTTGATGAGTGCACAATGCAAAGCGGTGGAAGAAGTCGGAGAAGGGAAGAAATTAGAGCTTCCCACTAACTTCATGCAATCTCAATATTATTTTCAAATTGCAGTTTGCTGTCCTCAGTTGATTTTTTTCTATTTTTCTTCAATAACCATATTAAGTTCATCTATGGCATTTACATTATGATCTCTCTCTCTCTCTCTCTCTCTCTCTCTCTCTCTCTCTCTCTCTGAATATTTAGTGCATGTGTGGCCCTTTCATGGACGAAACAAGACAAAAAAAAAAAAGTCATAGTGATCTTACAAATGTCATCAAACAAGAATTAAAAAGTTACACTCGATTTAATGTCACACATGTTCAGGCAGTTGAGCTGAAACTAGAGAAATAATGAATAACAAAATGAAGAAAACAAGAACGAGTTGGATTTGTAAACAGGCGAGTACATCAAGTCTCTCTGAGTTTCTTGACGATGGCGAAGACAGCTCCAGCCACAGCCACCACCACTGCCGAAACAACAATGGTGGTCTTCAGTGTCTGCAATGCTTCCTTCCTCTGCGCTTCCTTCTCCCTCTCCTTCGCTTTAATTTCTTCCGCCTTTTACATTCATTATCCCAAGAAAGAAATGACAACTCAAGTTATAATTGTTAAAATTGAGAAAAAGATTACTTCGTTTTAATATTTTATATCCAAAATTAATTATGCCCATGAACCAATAATTTCGATTTAAACAACGATGAAAGGAAAATCGTAAAGCTTTCAGTTCAAGCATTCTGAGCTCGTCCTATCAATGGCGGATTACCATAAAAAACAATTAAAAACAAGAATTACCTTCATGTCCAAAGAGGTAGCCACTTTGGATGAAATGGGATCAACTTCAAAGTTGTTAAGAACGCCTGGGTTCAATTCTGTGTCAACGTCAGCAGCTGGAAATGTCAAATCGGAGGCTTCTGTAACCACCGTGTTTGTTCCATCTGAACTCCCCATCTCTCTGCCTCTCTCTCGCTGATCAAACTGCTGGACTTTTCTCTCCAAGATCAGATGTAGAGGAAAGAGAGAGAAGAGAGAAACGGCCATGAACTATTAATTCGACACTTGTAGCAATTCCAGAGCTCTTCTTAACTGCCCGATAAACCTGCTGGATTTAACTAATTTTTTGGATTAAGCAATCAATCCTCGCAGATATTGGTAGGCGTCCGCAAAAGTTAGGATAAAACAAAATGATGAATAACCTCTCTCTCTCTCTCTCTCTCTCGCCGTGGTTTCATTCACCGTGAAACCAGAGAAGCTTCCGCTGATTCTACCTCACTGGTATTGTGTAACGCGTCTCACCGTAAGTCCTCTTTTGATTCCATCATAGCCGTCCAAATGGAAGGATGAAAACACTATATTCCAATTTAAACCTGGAAACCAACCGCAAACACTGAATAGCCGTTGTCACGTCTTCCCTGTTACGGCGCTACATTTCTATGATCGGTCTGCTAAAGAACAAAACCAATTCATGGAATACTTGGCTCAGAGAACTCGCCAAGCTATGCCAATTCACCGAGGCGCTCACTCTCTATCGCCAAATGCTTCGCCAAGGCCACTCCCCCAACGCCTTCACCTTCCCATTTGCTCTCAAGTGCTGCGCCGTACTCTTGCTTCCCATTTCTGGCGCTCAACTCCATGCTCACGTTGTCAGAATCGGTTGCCAATCTGAGCCTTTTGTGCAAACAGCTTTGATTTCTATGTACTGTAATTGTTCTTTGACACAGCGCGCGCGCCAATTTTTTGACGAAAATGACGAGTCAAGGAAGCTGACTGTTTGTTACAATGCTTTGATTTCCGGATATACAATGAATTCGAAGCTTTTATGTGCTGTTAATTTATTTCGCCAAATGTGCGAGGAGGGTGTGCCGATTAATTCTGTTTCGATGTTGGGTTTGATCCCTGCATGTGTTCATCCGATGCATTTGTATCTTGGAATGTGCCTCCATTGTTGTGGTTCAAAACTTGGATTGGACGTTGATTTCTCTGTGTCTAATTGTTTTCTCACAATGTACGTAAAATGTGCCTCCCTTCACTACGCACGGAAGCTGTTCGATGAAATGCCTATAAAGGGTCTAATTTCTTGGAATGCAATGATTTCTGGCTATGCACAGAACGGAATGGCAACCCAGGTTTTGGAACTTTACCATAACATGGATTTATGTGGGGTTTATCCAGACGCTGTAACACTTGTGGGGGTTTTATCCTCTTGTGCTAACCTTGGAGCCCAAAGAATTGGTCAGGAAGTAGAACAGAGGATTCAAGCCAGAGGGTTCTCTCTCAATCCATTTCTGAGTAACGCCTTGATCAATATGTATGCTAGATGCGGTAGTTTAGAAAAGGCACGAGCTATATTCAATGGCATGCCTCATAAAAGTGTAATTTCGTGGACAGCAATCATAGGTGGGTATGGAATGCATGGGCATGGAGAAATTGCTGCACAGCTCTTTGATCAAATGGTCAGAACTGGAATTAGACCTGATGGGACTTCATTTGTGAGTGTTCTTTCGGCCTGTAGCCATTCCGGTCTTACTGAGAAAGGCTTGGAATATTTCGACATGATGAGTAGAAAGTATAGATTGCAGCCAGGTCTCGAGCATTATTCATGTGTGGTGGATCTTCTAGGCCGAGCAGGTCGGCTTAACGAAGCTAGAAATCTTATCGAATCGATACCTGGAGAACCTGATGGTGCAGTGTGGGGAGCCCTTTTGGGAGCTTGCAAAATCCACAAGAATGTGGTGCTGGCAGAGTTAGCTTTTGAAAAGCTGGTCCAGCTAGAACCTGAAAATATCGGATATTACGTTTTACTATCCAACATCTATTCTGAATCTGACAATTTGGACGGAGTGTTAAGAGTTCGGGTTATGATGAGAGAACGGAATCTGAAAAAGGAGCCAGGTTGTAGTTATGTTGAATTGAAGGGTAGGATTCACCCATTTTTGGCTGGTGATAGAAGTCATTATGAGACTGAAGAAATCTACAGAGTGTTGGAAGAGTTAGAAAGTTTAGTGAAAGAAGTAAAAGGTTCAATTCGAATGGACATAGATGGGGAAAACAAAGATATACTGACTGGTACGAGAGTACACAGCGAAAGGTTAGCAATTGCATTTGGATTGTTGAAGACTGAAGCAGGGACAAAGATTGTAGTGATAAAAAATTTAAGGGTTTGCGAAGATTGTCACCTGTTCTTAAAGTTGGCTAGCCAGATTGTTAATCGACAATTTATCGTTAGAGATGCGAGTCGATTCCACCACTTTTGGAACGGGAATTGTTCATTGCAAAGATTACTGGTAAGACTAAAAGCTGAAAACTTGAACAACTTCACTTCAAAGGGTGACACAATTTGCTAACGTCGAAGAAATTATACTCGGGGCTGCATTGTCAATTGTCATTAGAAGATTGGTTTGCTCGATCAATGAGCTATAATCTCAAGAACATGCAAATGTGTTTTAAATAAGTATACCATTTTCTCATCGACCATCCAATCTCAGAGTTGATAGTATTGAAGAGTCCTAAGGACTAGATCAAAAATATCTAATTACAGACATGATAAAGACAAACAATAAGCTAAATAGTTACCTAAATTCTCTACTATTGTGTAGCACACTACTTTGCTCCTTTTAAGATGTAAAAACAATGACCACAAATCTACATGAAGTTAATCAAGTTTCACTTAAGCTGCAAGCCCTGCCCACAACCACACACGCAGAACATAGCTCAAACATGATAATTTATCGATGCTAACATATCCCGAGCATAAAAGTCAGCTCACATTCTAATTAATGACTTTTGCGTCACCACATTGGATGAGGACAAAGTGACACACAAGAACAGCAAGTAGCTCCCCTCTTAAACTTGAGAATTTCATACTATCAAGTGCAAGTAATTACAGCTACTTCCATTAGTCCATATCATAAAGCAATAATCACGGATGGGAAATTGTCATCCCCGATCCAGTAGCTATAATTACTCAAGAATATAATAACGTTAACTGGTCTAAAAACATACTCCGGTGATCATTGACTCAATGAAAAAAATGCCACAACTACTGGGTCCTATTAACTGGTTCAAGAGCTTCAACAGTCACCACACTGTTTCCTCTGATCACCTGCAACAAATGCATAAAATCAGTAACTAGAAAAAGAAGGATTTATGAAAGCACCAGATAGATATTTCATTTCAGCACAAAGTGAGGAGCAAAGAGAGACAGCCAGTCACCCACCACCATGCCAATGTCATTTCTTTCATTGCCGTTCACTTCCACAGTGTTATCAATCACAAGATTCATAAACTGGTCGAATCCTCGAAGTGTTCCAACAACCATCCTATTAGCATTAAGCTTGACTGCAACATTAAAGTTCACTTTAATCAACAAAATCCAAACATACTTGCAACATAAAAGTAAGTTTTCTAATTTCACAACGATATAACACAACAAAAGTACAAGCGATTTGAAAACCAGAGAGCTAGAATATGCACGATGTTATAGGTCATAGAAAGAACATAATGATAGATTCAAAACGTTGCGCTTAATCAACGACTCAACAAGAGCAAAGGTTTCACGAAAGAGAAAGAAATCAAAGGGAGCAACCAATCATTCAAATTTCAAAAAGAGAATGAAACTTACTCTGAAGCTTTTTGTCCATGTATCTGCAACGAAAAGAATTCAAATTCAGTGACAAATATAGGAAACTCAAACGTTATCAAGAATCAAAAGGGTGCTTACTTTTTTAGATCCGGAGGCTGACCTGATCTGCTCATAGTGAAGTATTGGGTTAGGGTTTAAGAAGAAGAAGAAGTTCGAAATCAGTGAAACTCTAGTCTCTCTACAAATGAGAACCTTGGTTTTCTCTATACGATTTTCTTTTTACCCCTGAACTAGCACTTTTAATGCCATTAACGATTTTTAACATTATTCCAAAACTTCCAACTTTATCATTCTTAATGAAGGAAAAGTCACAAACACCCCTATGCCCTAAATTTGTCTATTTAAATGCATGACTAGGAGTAACATCCAATCTTTTTATTTCAAGCAATGTTATAATTATTGACTTGTTTTATTATTTATTTTATACAAAATTCTAGAAACAATAGACTAATAGTATCTAGCTAAATAAATTGAAAATAAATAACTAAATGGGCGACCAAGGTATCGGTTTATGAAACTACGATGTTTTTTTTGACCCGCTAATCGTGTCAACCCAATCGGACTTGGTAAGTCGTAAAAGTTAGAATCACTTAGACTTAATTGTTAGGGCTTGAACCAACAATAATTGATTGATTATGAATTGAAACTACGATGTTTATGAAACTACGATGTTTTTTTTGACCCGCTAATCGTGTCAACCCAATCAGACTTGGTAAGTCGTAAAACTCAGAATCACTTAGACTTAATTGTTAGGGCTTGAACCAACAACAATTGATTGATTACTTTGACCATAACACGCAACACATGGCTTCTAGACCTCATTAGGTGACACACGACGCTTCTACTTGTATAAATTAAAATGGACCATTCACCTAAGCCTTGTTGCCTGATGGTCCAGGTCAACCATGTTGAAAATGTTTGTTTATTGGGAAAATTATTTAATGCTTACTACCAAAGTCATATTATTTTATATTATTATTAGCTTATCATGTATCAATCAACGCATAATTTATGATATATTATAAATTATTCAATTAATAAATGAGTGACAATATATATTAATGAAACAAATAAGAGTTCCCCACTACTTTTACTCTTTTTGAGCACCATAAAAATATCATTGATAGCTAATGGTCGGGTAAAGGTTATCGACGCTTTGTTTGACCGTTAAATGTTGTACGTCTTTATCAATAGTTTTCGTTGTTGAATGCACCGCTGATCAAAATGTTCACGTCATTTTTCCAAGCTCTAAACATTTAGAATTTTATTCTCGACAATCGAGCTTTCTTCGTCTCCGCTCAGTCCAACTATCTTCTCGCATTAGCTTTATCGACGCTTTGTTTGACCGTTAAAGTTATCGACGCTTTGTTTGATCGTTAAATATTGTACATCATTATCAATGGTTTTCGCCGTTGAATACACCGCTGGTCAAAATGTTCACATCATTTTTCCAAGCTCTAAACATTTAGAGTTTTATTCTCGACAATCGAGCTTTCTTCGTCTCTGCTTAGTCCAATTATCTTCTCGCATAAGCTTTATTTTCTTTGAAAACCGAAAACATTTTGCTATAGATACACATTGTCCTCAATTGATTAATTTATTTTTATCAAATAAATAAATGACATGTGAATGTGTAGGGAATTACCCTAATTTGTTATTATTATTATTTTAAAGAAACAAGAGAGATTGGAAGGCCTTAGAAAGATTAAAATGTAAAGTCAGTGATGGATTATATTTGGTCAAAGTTGCCTAAAATGAAAGGAAAAGAAGTGAGAATTGATTAGTATGTTTGTACACAAATACACAATAGAGTACATCGTTGACTTGACTGACCCATGACTCCCCTCCCGCTTCCAAAGTCAAGTAAACATGTGGTGTTGTTTTCTTCTTTGAGAATTGTCTTCATTTTCGGCTTAATATTTGTCAACTCTCTCTCTCTCATTTGAAATCCAAGTTTACAGAATAATCCGATGGGTCAATTATTCATACTCAACCAATTGTAGAACATATATATCATATTCTTCCTTGTCATATTTATTAATTTAATAAAAAAAATAGAGAAACTTAATACAAAACTTGGTGCCATCCCACCATTGTTCTTTAGATTTTAATTGAAATTTAGAAGATCGAGAAGCATTTGTTCATTAATACACATAAAGGTCACCATCTATTGATTCCTCAAGATATTATTTAAATAAGGACTAATTTAATGCAAAATAATACGTAGTTTAACTCCTTATACTATGAATCTGTTGTTTTAAGAATATTATTGAGATGGTCGGTGTATTTTCCTTCAGTAACGAGACAAACAATTGAAGAAATCATTTATTAATGCTGAAAATTTACGTGGAAATCATTATTTATAACTTGCATTAATGCGTTACTTTTTCAAATTTGAAATTTGTGTTATATATTTTAGAAAATATATATAAATCTCATTAAGCAAGTCGTAATAAGAATTTTAAACAGTTGAACAATAATTATATTTAATGAGAGAATAAAGGAAAGTGGGATGAGTTTCATAATATTCAAACATTAACGCATAATGATTATTTTAATTAAAGTTCAAGAAAAATGAGAGTCTTTTTTCAACCCACAAAATTCATTATTTAAATAAATTATAGTCAAAATGGAGGAGTAGCTCAGTTTCTCGAGATCAGAATATTAATTATAATAAACTAAAAGAAAAGCAAAGGAACAATCACCATTCATGGATTCCCGATCACAGCCAAAGTCAATGGATTATCATTCCATTCCATCCACTCCTCCGTCTCTCTTTTCGCTGCGAAATAAAAACCCTTAACTCTCTCCCATTTCTCCTCCACCATTGTTGCACCTCACTCAAACCTCTTCCTCTTTAGCTCTCTTTCTCTCTCCATAAAACTTTCATTTTTGCAGGAGAAAAAGCATGCTAGGAAGGAGATTACCATCTCTGAAAAAACTGGCAAAGAAAGTGAAGGCGAAAAGTGGAGGAACAGACGGAGAAAAGTCTCACCATGAATGTTTGCTGAGGGACTGTTGCGATCGGGAAGATCAGTCTCCTTCAACCACAACCCCGTCTGGGTTTTTCGCAGTGTACGTGGGAGAGGAACGACTGCGTTTTGTGGTGCCAACGAATTATCTCTCTCACCCACTTTTTAGAATGTTGTTGGACAAATCGTACCAAGAATTTGGGTACGAGCAGAAAGATGGGCTCGTAGTTCCATGCAGCGTGTATGCTTTTCAAGAAGTTTTGAATGCAGTAGAATGCAGTATTGGAAAGTTTCAGTTTGGAGAGCTTGTGGAGGAGTTTATTTGAAGCTGTTTTTGTTGTTTAGGGAAAATGGGTAAGAGATGATTAGTCTCTAATAGGAGATTAGAGCTCTAATCAGGGACAATGCTCTTGAAAAAACTATGTATTAAGAGTACATATAAAGCTACTGAATTAACGGGTAAACTGGGTTTTTACTACGTCAGTTTCACTTCACTTTTTTTTTTTACTCGTCGGAGTATAATTAGTGAATAAAGGATTAGTTTTTGATGTGTAATGTTTAGGCGTGATTTCTATGATCATATTCAAACAAAACTTTAACAATAATAAAAAAGAAAATAAATGCAGAATGCATAAAAGAAAAAGAGACAATCGATTTACGTGGTTCAGTTGTCGATAACCACAACCTACATCCACGGCAGCTCAATGCGAACTCGAAATGCACTATCAACATCAAATGTATAACAATAATCCTCGGATCTCTCGGATCTCACAAATACATCATCAAGAACTCTCAAAGAATACACAATCGCATCACTCGTTCCTCAACCAGGAAAGGAAATAGACAAAACCTAAATCCTGATGATCAAGATGATCACCACGCACAACAATCGATCACACTTTTGGAGAGATTGTCATCGACAAAGAGGAGATCGCCAGAAAAGAAGAAGAAAACCCTCGGAAGAGTTGCTGCAACTTCTCAGATAATGCTCTCTGGAAAAACAGAATAGAAGACTTAACTTATAAAATGAAATGGGTATGTTAAGCAACCGGGTTGTGGGCCGGGTCAGATCCACCTCCAACAACACTTGGGTTGGGCTGAGGATCCAGCCAGCTGGGCAAACCTTGCTTCACCTTCCAACAAACTCCACCTTGAAGCAAGTCCTATAAAATATTATCGGTATCTAGTGCACTTCGCTAGCTATCAAGCATTTTCATCGCTACAATTTTGATGTCTAAAGATTATCTTAGCCTCAACAAGTCCAAGCAATGCCTGAACTTAGAAACAAGGACAATCTTGGTTCCAAAATCGAAAGGATTATCCTCAGAGGAAACTTTCTGTATCGTCACAGTACCTGCATCAACAACATCTCTCACATAATGGTATTTAATATCAATATGCTTAGTTCTATATCATGATATACAAGATTTTTACTCAAGTAAATAGCACTCTGTGAATCACACCAAATAATAAGAATATCACAAACAAGTTTAGCTTCAGAAAGTAAACCAAATAACCAAATAGCTTTCTTACAACAATCACACAACGCTACATATTCAGCTTCAATAGTTGAAAGAGTAACTAAAGGTTGTTTTTGTGATTTTCAAGATATACAATTACCAACAAGAGTAAAAAAGAAAGTAGTAGTAGATTTTCTTTTATCTCTATCACCACCAAAATCAGAATCAACATAACCATTTAAAGTAAACACATCTGATTTTTTGTATATCAATTTTATATCACTATATGCATTCACATAATTCAAAACTCATTTTAAAGCATTCCAATGTTCAATCTCTAGATTAGATATGAATCTAGATAATAAAGATATAACATATGACAAGTCAGATCTAGTACTAATCATAGAATACATGAGAGAACCAATAACATTTGCATATGGTTTATCTAACATTTTCATAGTTTCAGTAGAATTTTTAGATGATTGACCCGTATGCAAAATAAAATGATTTGCAAGAGGCATATGAACAGGTTTTGAATCTTCATTACCAAAATTAGATATTACCTTTTTCAAGTATGACTGTTGATGCAATTTTAATATGTTACTCTTCATATCTCTGACAATATGCATACCAAGAATCTTTTTAGCACTTCCTAAATCTTTCATGTCAAATTCAGAATTTAAAGAGACTTTCAGATCACATATAAGAGACATGGATTTGCAAATAAGTAACATATCATCAACATATAACAGTAAGAATATAGGCACATTATTCACAGTTTTAAAATAAAAGCAGCTATCATAACTACTTTTAGAGAAGCCAATACTCAAAACAAATGAATCAAAACATTTGTACCACTGCCTAGGAGATTGTTTCAAACCATAAAGCGATTTATGTAACAAACAGACCTTATTATGATAATTTTTGTCACTAAAACCCTCAAGTTGTACCATCACAATATACTCCTCTAACTCCTCATGAAGAAATGCAGTGGTAATATCTAATTGCTCTAACTCAAGATCAAACTGGACTACATATCCTAACATAATGCGAATGGTTTGAAACTTAACTACATGAGAGAAAATCTCATCAAAATCTATCCCTTCCTTTTGGATGTACCCTTTAACCACTAGCCTAGCTTTGAACCGATGAGGTTCATTTTGGTTTACCCCTTCCTTAAGTTTAAACAACCACTTACATTGAACAACCTTTTTATCCTTAGGTTTATCTATTAAAGTCCAAATTTTATTCATGTTGAGTGAATATATCTCAGATTTCATAGCAATTAACCATTTATCTCTATCTTTAGATCTCACAGCTTCACTATAAGAACTAGGCTCTACCGTTTGAATATTATGAGCCATAACCAAAGCTGTAAACACAAGATCAGCATAGGAGTATCTCATATTAGGTCTCCTTACCCTAGGTTCTCTATCCATAATCAATTGATAGTCAGCCAATTCACTTTGAATGGCTTCCTGGACCTCGTCATTATGATTTACATGATCCTCCACCTCCATAGATGGATGGGCAAGTTCAGACTCTCTCTCAATACTAGGGACTTGATGATCAACAACCACTTGCTGAGCATCTTCACTATCATTAATATTTTCACTATGAATCTTCACCTCAAAAGGTGTAGGCTCAACACGAATCGGATCTACAGGATCTGACCTAGGGATGTTGTTGACTTCCTTACAAGGAAAACTATCCTCATTGAAAATTACATCACGACTCACAAGAATTTTTACCCCCCTATACTCTCTATCCCATAATCTATAACCCTTAGTACCATGTTGCTACTGATATCCTAGGAAGACACATTTGGTAGACCAATGATCTAATTTACCCTCTTTGGAATGAGCATACGATGCACATCCAAAATCCTTAGGTTACTAAGATCAGGTTTCTTATTGGACCACATCTCTGTGGGGCTTTGAAATCTATAGAACTGTTTGGGCTTCTATTAACTAGATAAGTGGCTGTACTTAAAGCTTCCCCCAAAACCTTTTAGATAGCTCTGAGGTGAACAAAAGACACCTCACTTTTTCAAGGAGTGTTCGGTTCATCCTCTCGGCCACTCCATTCCGTTGAGGTGTTTTTCTAACCGTTTTATGTCTAAGGACGTCACTATCTTTACATAGTTTATCAAATTCAAAATTGCAAAACTCAAGTCAATTGTCAGTTCTCAAACCCTTAAGCTTACACCATGTTTGGTTTTCTTCCAAGGTTTTCCACTCTCTAAATCTATCTAGGGTCTCATTCTTAGTTCTAAGCAAGAAAGTCCACACATATCGAGTAAAATCATCAACAATGCATAAAAAATAACGATTATTTCCATGAGTTGCATGTTGTTCAGGACCCCAAAAATCCGCATGGACATATTCTAATCTATTCTTAGATAAATAAATACCTTTATTAAATTTTAACCTATGTTGCTTGCCAAAAACACAAGTTTCACAAAAGGACAGATCTGAAATAAATTTCTTACCGAGCATACCTTTGATGTGAAGCACCTTTAGGCTCTTATGACTCATGTGGCCGAGTCTAAGATGCCATTTTTCAGTATCTGCATGGTCAGTACTCAAGGAAACATGATTTACATTAGCACAAACATGAGAACCATGAAGAATATATAAACCAGAGAGTTTAGAAGCAGACAAGACATGTTTGCTACCCTCATACACATTTATAATAGTCTTTTCAGCCTTATAACTACACCCAATATCAGCTAAAGTACCAAGAGAAATCAGATTTCTTTTTAATTCAGGGATATACCTAACATTTGTTAATTTTATTTTCTTGTTATCATGTAAACATAAAATCACATCACCTATTCCTTTTACTTTACAAGGTTGATTATTTCCCATGTAAACAGTTTCAGAACAAGTTTCACTAAAATTAACAAGACATGATTTATTAGGAGTCATATAAAAGGAGCATCATGAATCTAAAATCCAACGGTCATCACAAGGAATATCAGACACATTAACTACTTCAAACAAATCAGAATCAGAACCTAGCATGCAAGCTACATTATTTTCATTTTTATCGTTATTCTTTTGTTCTTCTAAGTACTTAAAACATTGTTTTATTAAGTGTCTTTTTTTTTCTCACAATGATAGCAGCTTCTAGTTTCTTTCTTCTTGTTTTTATTGTTATCATTTTTATTTCTATTCTCTTTCTTTTTGTTATTATTGTCAAAACTGTTATTCCCGTTAACAAATAGGTTATTTTCAATACACTTCATTTGGTTTAGCTCAAGCTTTCTAGCCTTAAGGCCAGAGATCACTAGATTCAATTGAAGTACAATATCAGTGTATTGAAGTGAGTCTTTAACAACCTTATAATGTTCAGGCAATGAATTTAAAAGAATCATTGCAAGACTAGTATCATCCAAGTTTTGTTTTGTTCCTTTTAAAAACAATGTTAATTTTAAAAACTCATCTAGATTGTCATCTAGTGTTTTATTATTATCCATTTTATAAGAAAACAAAGTATCTTTCAAAAACACTATATTATGCATAGAAATAATAGAATAAAGAGATTCGAGTTTACCCCAGATGGCAAGAGGGGTTTCATTGTCATCTACCTTTCTTAACACGTCATCTGATAAGCTGAGTACTATTAAGTTGTATGTCATTTCATTTATTTCGGTCTTTTTGGCCGTTTGTTCCTCGGTCCACTGTCCTCATTTGATTCCAATGCAATGGCCACATTGTTGAAGGAAAGAAGAGTCTACATCTTCTTTTTCCATGACCCGAAGTCATGTTTGCCATTAAACGGCAATATCTCCATACGTGCAGCCATAGAACAAAGTGATTCAAATCAGAGTAAACAAAAAATTATGTCAGTATATTCAAATTTGTTCTAAAAAATTGCAAACCAGAATTTTAACAGAAACAATTAACCGAGATACACAACAGGATGACAGAGGCAACTTAATACAAAAAATTATTATTAAAGAATTAGAGTGGCAGAGACTAATTAACAAAGAATTAAACTCAAGATCGTTAGAAGCACAATCGAGAATAGAATCAGATCAAAGCACAGAGAATATAAGATCATAAAATCAAGAACCTAAATTTGCGAAGTTAACCGACACAACAAAGAGTCAAGGTAACGATTCAACAGGCTCTGATACCACTGTAATGTTTAGGCGTGATTTCTATGATCATATTCAAACAAATCTTTAACAATAATAAAAAAATAAATAAATGCAGAATGCATAAAAGAAAAAGAGACAACCGATTTACGTGGTTCAGTTGTCGATAACCACAACCTACATCCACGGCAGCTCGATGCGAGCTCGAAATGCACTATCAACTTCAAATGTACAGCAATAATCCTCGGATCTCTCAAATACATCATCAAGAACTCTCAAAAAATACATAATCGCATCACTCGTTCCTCAACAAAAAAAAGAAATAGACAAAACCTAAATCCTGATGATCAAGATGATCACCACGCACAACAATCGATCACACTTTTGGAGAGATTGACATCGACAGAGACGAGATCGCCAGAAAAGAAGAAGAAAACCCTCGGGAGAACTGCTGCAACTTCTCAGATAATGCTCTCTGGAAAAACAGAATAGAAGACTTAACTTATAAAATGAAATGGGTAGGTTAAGCAATCGGGTTGTGGGCCGGGTCAGATCCACCTCCAGCAACACTTGGGTTGGGCTGAGGATCCAGCCAGCTGGGCAAACTTTGCTTCACCTTCCAACAATATGAATGCGAGAGACGATTGAGAAATGCAGGCTAACGAGAAAAACTCCCATGTTTGTGCTAAGCATTAATTAGAACACTTTTATTTATTGAAAAAAAAAAAGTTTGGGAGGATATTTTCATAATATTATCTCCACTTATTAGACGTGCATGAATATTTTATTTCAAAGTATTTAGGTTATTATTATTCTGAATGTCACCATAAATCAAAGATTTCACACTTCACATAATTTAAACTCCATAAATAAATGCAAACATTATGATAATGGGTCACTAATATTCTCACGACTAAATAGAGAAATAGTTTCTTTATGAATGAAAATCATCATTTTATTAAAATTATGCAATTAATAGGAAAAAGAAAAAAAGAAAGAACAAGGGGATGAGGATTATCCCAATAAAAACTGTTGTTGATTTGGTTTTTGATATATATTTGGTTTTTGCCTTATCGTTTCAGTTGCTCTGTCTTTCTCATTTGCTTGCTTTCTCCATAATTCTTTTACCTAACCCAGTTTCTATTTCCACTGATGATCTCTCTATTCTCTCATCTTTCAGCCAGCTCTCAGTTTCTATAACCGAATGTGGCCATCAACGGACACACACCATGGACCGAAGAACCACCTCTAATGCAAGATGTCAGTGCGGTGGATTGGAAACTTCGATTACCAGTTCTTCAAGCTTGGAGATCAGAAAGTGAAAATGGCGGCTGACTCACAATTGTGAATCAAAGTTGTGGGTTCAACAAACTATTTTTTCTCAAATCTTTGATGTTACTCTGTAATTATTAATCCTTGGTAAGGACTCTACTCAGGAAAATGCGAGGGAGAAACATGATGTACATCTCTACTCGTTTCTATCGCATTTTATCAACCCAAAGCAGTCAGAGCCATAAAAACAAAAAGAAAAAAAGAAAAGAAGAATATTACAGGAGCCATGGGATGAATTTAGTCGAATGGATCGATTCGAGGATCGTGTTCACTGGCCATTGCCATACCAGTGCAGAGGCACGTCGGACACATGACCTGAATAAACATGGAGCTACTTCAATTAAAACCTGGGATTTTCCAATTTTTCTTCTTCAGTAATTAGCAAAAACAAGGTTGGATTTCATGATACCTTTCCAGCACCAGAGCAATTTGGACACCTTTCTGTCGTGGGCACGCGCAAAGGCCTATTAGAGCCACTCAATTCTGAAGCAGCTTCGGTAATCAAGCATACACCACTAGCAGAACATCGGGCACAAGCCAAGTAGCCTAGCCATGCATTAAAATGAATGAATCATAAACCAAAACTCTTGCTTTCTCATGTTACTCTGATGGATCCAAATCCACTTGGGCACATATGGCAGAACTAGAATTGAATTAGTCATGAAAATGCAATGTTAGTGGGAAAATAGCTAATAGAGAGAATAGAGAGTTTTTCTATACATAGGAGGGTCGTACTAGTTATAGGGGAAGGGAGAATTTTGGCAGGAAAAGAAAAGTTGGGGAGAACGAGCCTCCATTATTTGCTCGGTTGCTTGTACTTCGGTCGATCTTTTAACATGAATCTATCCTTCTTCTGATTTGGTCTTCTTACGCCCTTTCGGACTCTTTTTAACTTAGCATGATTGTCCAAATTTTCAAGATTTCGGCGACATCCAACAAAACGGAAGAGGATCGTGCTTTCATTACTTACAATTGGACTTTCAAAACACAATGACAAGTGGGTACCTGTTCCGTGGCAGTATTTACATCGCTTCTTCTCTTGTTGCTCGACGTTGTTAGCTTCAATTACCATCAGAGCTGAAACAACACCAACTGCCCCACCTGAAAAGGAAGCCACGATGGGATCCACCTGACTGAAACCATAATTATGTTTAGGATTATCTATTTAAGATTGAGAAACTATTACTCGAGATCATAAGAGTTCAATTTATACACCTTAATTGCATAGGCAAATGAATGGTTCGGATGAAATCTTCATATGAAGTACCACCTAAACCTAATTTTAGTTCCAGCTGCCATGAAGACAGGTTAGGTGACTAATATTTAAAAATAAGACATCAAGCTGAAGAAAATCCATATTCTCAGAGTTTAACATAGCAAACAACAATGAGGATGAAATAGACACACAAGCAAAGATTTAGACGTTGTTTGTATGGAGCAATACAATTCAGCAACGGTATCCTAACTCCATTGCAAATAACAAGAGAAATGAAAACAAAGTCAAGGGTGTTTTCCCAAATTCTTTTCTGAACTATCTTAATTTTTCATAAAACAGTTTCGAAAACCATGATTTTTAGTCAGTTTCAATCAAACAGCCTACTCTTTCTAAAACAATTACCAAAAATTAAAAAAAAAATGAAAAAACAGCACTTATCTCAAGGATTTTCATGCCAATAAATGACTGGTCTTTAGTAGCCAACAATCCGTATACTCACAGAGACTCTTAACCATTCACAAAACAGAGTGACATAATTTCATTTGGTAACTTACTGTTGGTGCAATGAGGCCACCAAATACAATTATTCCAGATATAAATGACGCACTCATCAGGTACAGCTGCTTCATCGACTTTGGTGTCTGGATAAAGGGAGAAAGAAATAAATTCTTCAATAAAATATAGAATTAACTAAAGGAATATCACCAACAACTAGAGAATTACATAAACAAACAAACAAGTTATGGAAATTTGAAAAAAAAAAGCAGAAGCTAAATAAGAACCATATAATAGTTTGGTGTACTAAGAAATTGATAATCTTTTATTGAAAAAAGCAATGCTGTTTATTATACAACAACTCTTCAAGCTATAGGTTACTTCAATAAATACTTCATCAAGAAAGGAAATAGTTGGTCTTTTTTTCTTGGCTCATACTTGTACTTTGAAGTAAGGATTGGAAAGTGTAAAATGTAGAAGAAAGAAAGAACGAGAAGAATCAAAAGAATCTCATATATCTAAGACCATACATCATATGGTATATATATATATATATATATATATACATACACCATTCACACTAGAAGTGAGCATGGCTTTCATGGATGAGCTTTACTTATCAGAAAAAATCCCCCCAGAAGCAATTTTTTTAATCTGATGCCAAATATCTACATAATCCGATACTTCTAAAGACTGGCAACTAATTATAGGCTGTCATTAAAATATGAAGCTTGTTTTACTGAATTATTAGAAAAATTACCACACGGGGAAGAAAAGGAATGGATGATGGAATGTCGGGCATCTCATAAGCCTCTTCCTCGCCTGTTGCATCATTAGATCTCTCACTCTTGATGCGTTCTTGAATCCGCAATCTCCTCACCTAAACACACTTCGAACCAACGAGTCACAAACAATAATATGTCCCAAATCAATAAATAGATGGTCATTTTTTAATAGAGAATCCTAAGTAAACTAAAAGGCGACCCAATTAATGTCATTAGCATCACTTGATGCTAACTTTTGAAATTGATTCAAATTTAAGTATCTCAAATAGCTTAATTGCAGGTATTGGCAAATGGAAAGCCTTAAATTGTAGAAGAACAGAAATGAAAAGCAAAAGCACCTCTTCCATGAGGAGAAAGATTTTGTTGCGCCTGCTCCTGATGTTGTCTTTGATTTCCTCAATCTGCATCTGAGAGAAATCCTGAACGGTTTCGGGTCCTTCTATGATGCAGAATATATATATATATATATATATATATATATATATATATATATATATATATATATATATATATATATATATATATATATATATATATATATATATCGGGAGAAAGAAATAAATTCTTCAATAAAATATAGAATTAACTAAAGGAATATCACCACAACTAGAGAATTACATAAACAAACAAACAAGTTATGGAAATTTGAAAAAAAAAAAAAAAAAAAAAAAAAAAAAAAAAAAAAAAAAAAAAAAAAAAAAAAAAAAAAAAAAAAAAAAAAAAAAAAAAAAAAAAAAAAAAAAAAAAAAAAAAAAAAAAAAAAAAAAAAAAAAAAAAAAAAAAAAAAAAAAAAAAAAAAAAAAAAAAAAAAAAAAAAAAAAAAAAAAAAAAAAAAAAAAAAAAAAAAAAAAAAAAAAAAAAAAAAAAAAAAAAAAAAAAAAAAAAAAAAAAAAAAAAAAAAAAAAAAAAAAAAAAAAAAAAAAAAAAAAAAAAAAAAAAAAAAAAAAAAAAAAGGCTGTCATTAAAATATGAAGCTTGTTTTAACTGAATTATTAGAAAAATTACCACACGGGGAAGAAAAGGAATGGATGATGGAATGTCGGGCATCATCATAAGCCTCTTCCTCGGCCTGTTGCATCATTAGATCTCTCACTCTTGATGCGTTCTTGAATCCGCAATCTCCTCACCTAAACACACTTCGAACCAACGAGTCACAAACAATAATATGTCCCCAAATCAATAAATAGATGGTCATTTTTAATAGAGAATCCTAAGTAAACTAAAAGGCGACCCAATTAATGTCATTAGCATCACTTGATGCTAACTTTTGGAAATTGGATTCAAATTTAAGTATCTCAATAGCTTATTGCAGGTATTGGCAAATGGAAAGCCTTAAATTGTAGAAGAACAGAAATGAAAAGCAAAGCACCTCTTCCATGAGGAGAAAGATTTTGTTGCGCCTGCTCCTGATGTTGTCCTTTGATTTCCTCAATCTGCATCTGAAGGAATCCTATGCATAAATACCAAATCAATTCATATTTCCGCGGCAACGAAATCAAAAAAAAAAAAAAAAAAAAAAGAGGAGAGGCAACCTAGGGAGGGATCTCCGGAGGGAATCGTGCTGGAGGCATCATCAGGAGGAAAAGGAGAATAAGAAGAAGAAGAAGAAGAACAGACAATCGGGGATATCGGAGAGGTGCCATTAGAGGAAGCGCTGAGGCGATTAAGACCTTTGAAGTTTCCCTTCCACAGGGAAAAGAAAGGTAGCTTCTTGTGCGGTGAATCAAAAGGCTTGGAAGATGAAACCGGTGAGAGAAAAGGAGAGTGCAAAAACAGAGAAGCCATGGTTGACAGTTAGTCTAAACCAGAACCCAGAGACGTTGAGAAAGAGAGATTCGAAGGGTTGGTGGATTTAAGCGTTAGTGAGCGGAATCCATGGAAGGAGACCCAAAGGAATCTGGAAGACGACTCTGGAGATTCAAATCAGGCAATTTAGTTAATCCTCCATTTACTACTTAATTTATCCTCAAATTCATCATTTTTTTTGCTCACTAGATTTATGCATCAGCTGACAGTTACCCTCAATTCATGATCTGACATTAACCAGAATGTAGCTGAATCCAACACATATAAACCAATCATATCATTGATACTTTCAGAATTCAGAGCTCAAATGTAGACCAGAAGACTTTCAAAATAAAAACACTGATCAGATCGTATGGTTGGTAATAATAAAATAGAAGTCAGAGGGGGCCCACTGCACAATGAGATTTTGTATCATAAATCACGTCTCTGTGATTTTGACGACGAACATTAAATCATTAATACTATACTGATTGTTGAAATTTCCAGAAGAATTTTTAAAAAATAGCACGGAAAAAAAAGTAGAAGAGAAGCAAGAAGAGCCAAATAATAGCAGAGGGAGAAAACCAACTTTCAAATCCTGCATGCTCTTCATACGGATCATCGCTCCAATCCAACGCTTCCCTGCTGTATTTCTTTCCTTCACCACCGCCACTAATGGTGCCACCATTTCTTTCTTCCTCGGCTAATCTAATATGTGAGAGAATGTGGCAGAAGACCTTCTTGTGTGAATCTTCACCAATCAACAGATCCGAATGGCCAAACCCATCGACCACCACCCTTTCGTGTCGAAATCTCGGCTGGTGCAACTTCATGTATTTGTTAGCCATGAAAGAAGTTCGAGGAGTCACAAGAATGCTTCTTCCTCCAGATATGTAGAGAGTGGGAAGTGCCATTCTCTCTGGATGGTTCAAGTATGAGTTGTTTCCTCTGCTGTCCACAATAAAACCAGTTTTGCAGATTTCACGCAGATGGCGAAAGCCAGCCATTGGAAGTGATACGAAGCTTTCCTTGTTCAACCAATCGTGCAACGAAGGACTCACATTGACGTGCCAGAATGCGTTGCCGAATATGCCAGAAAAGATTTCACATTCGTTGCAGATGCATCTCTCATATCTTGGTATGAGTCGAGCTATGAATTTTATGAGTCGGTGTCTTGAGCTGTCTTTTGACGCCTTGAAATGTAGGATTTTGTTCTTGCCAAGTACAGCCATTGTTATCTGCATGTTTGAGATAGAAGTAGATTATAATTGTGGTTGAATAACACAAACCTATCTTCAAGGGACGGTATTCTAATCCTCAAAACGAAGTTTATATTTCACTTGCAACATTTTTTGTTTCATTTGACAATTTCTAGGGGCTTGTTCTAGCAGTTTAACATATACCAACTAATACGTTATGTGTAACTTACAGGGAGAAGAGGAAGCCACATTTTAACCATCGATGATGTAGTTAGCTTGAAAAACATGGATGAGTTTGTGCAAGAGAGAGAAGCTACATGGGCAGCTGAGACATGTGCACCCATGAGAGCTATGTGGACTGCTAACCCGCCAGCACAGTGTGCAACAATATGTACCTTTGTGCATGGTTCGTGCAATTCAATGATCTTCTTGATCGCTGCAAAATCAAAACTAAGTGAAAAGCTCTACTAGTATTTGAGAACTTCAAGAATTAAATCAAGGAGGCTCTTACCAGCAGGAATGTCAAACCTCCCTATATCTTCAATGGTGAAGTTGTTTGAAGGATTAAGAGGGTGCAACCTTGGCTGCAGAAGCCAGGTTTCATGCCCTTCTGCCAGTAAAGTTCTAACTAAATCATTTGGTTCTGTCGGAAGCCAGTAACTTTCAGTAGAATACCCGTTTATCAAAAGAACAGGATTAAGTTGTTTCTCTGCCTGAACCCCCAACGAATTTAGGCAGCAGCTCCACTGTCTGCAACTGATAATAAATCCATCCTCTGCACATAATATAAAAGGAAATAGATTGGCATAAGGACAGTTCTTCATAATTTAACTTCTCTGTTTAAGCTTCACGATGAGAGAATATCTCAACTCCATTGATCTATAATTCAGAAATATTCAAGTTCTTTAATATTTCCATACCTGTTTCTATTTCATGAAGAGTGCTACTTGGATAGGTACTTTCTGAGATTTCTGGTGGGATGCAGTTTTCATCCTTCCTTCGCGGTATCTGAAAGATGTAGGTTCTCAGTAGCGTCTGAGATAGAAGACAGAGAAACCTTGCTCTCATGCTTCCCTTAAGACTTACGACGCTTTTTAAAAGATCTAAGGTGGAAATATTGAGCTCCCCTTTTAGAGTGACTACTTTGTTGCTTGAACGGTTTTCAGCTACTCTTTCCAACGTCACATGCAACTTCGTGGACTCCTTCCAAGCATATAAACCCATGAGATAAGGGCTCAAAATTTTCTTTCCCTTGAAGATATATCTGCATGATCAAGTTTGTTAACATATTTATTCTGCAACATATGGAAAAACAAAAAGAAATGAATAAATTTAAGCTTTTTCAAACCTTGAACCCGAAGAAGCTCCGAGGAGAAGATGATAACTCATATACTGCGTGTAAGGTGTTCTGCTATCAGTGTCACATAAATTCACTTCGCCGTCCAAAACGTATAAGTTATCCTTCTCAATTGCCCTGAATTCTAAGTATCCCCCAACTTTACCTCTAAGAAGTGAATGGGAATCTTCAAAAACCTTTTCTGTCTCTTCAAAACCCGTCTGTTCCATATAGTTCATCTTCATTATGAAGTGAGCAGTACAAGGCATTCCCCTCACGTAGCCCCTCATAGTTTCCTTAACTGTGACCCTTTTTGTCTTTGAACTCCTGATAGGCTTATCATTAATGAAATCTGAATGCTTGTCAAGTGCAAACACCAGACCAGTGTCAATTTTCTTTTTATACTCTAAAATATCACCCACGAGTCTCTTGCATATGTGTTCAGCAGCAGTTGAGATGGTCAGAGATGGATTTATACCAACAGAACATGGGATTAACGAAGCATCGCAAACATACAGGCCGGGATGCACACCCAAAGGAATTTTGGGATCATATACTTGACCGCTGGCATTACAAACGCCATTGGAAGGATCTGATGATACAATGCACCCGCCTAGAAGATGAACTGATGTGCTTCTGTACTTTGACATGAAAAGAATTCCTCCTAACTTCTTGGTGAGTTTTTGGAAGGCTTCAATTTTTCTTGGGAGTAGAGGATCATCAGGAGGAAAAAAGCATACTTTGTCTTTGTTTTTTTGTAAAGTGATTCTCCCATTGCTATCATCATATCCCATTGCATTTAGAATAATTGCTTGGCTTGCTTTGAAACCTGCAAGACACTTCATCTTGTCTATTATCCCATGAAAGAACCAGCAGCTAGTTGGCCATCCATATGTAGTAATCCCTTTAAAAAGCATGTACGGGTAAGCCATAGGAAGTACTGCACTCTATCACATCAGAAAAATGAAAGAAAATCAGAACCCCTATCAAAGATTTGTTCAAAGGGAGAGACGATTGCAACCGTTTATGTGCTTGTAAGCGCATCTTTCAACAAAAAACAAAAAAAAAACAAGCGAAAGTGTCAAGTCTTGTACTTTTATTCCATAAGCAATTCATTGTGAATTAAAATCTGTTTCCTATACTGACTTCAAATCTGTTTTAGCCACTTTGATGGACAAACTATACTGTGCTTCCATATAAAATCTAAGTTTTACTATACGATAGAGTGAGTTATTGTACATAAAGACAAGTACAAACCTGGATCGAGAAACCCAATGAAGAGATGTAAGATGAAGAGATTGATGGCCCTGGACGCTCTTGAAAAGGCACCTTTGACAACTGCTTTCCATTCAATCCATACGCACGCAAGGGAGCTGTACTTCCAGAAAAAAAAAAAAAAAAAAAAGACCAAATCTTTAATAAATTCCTATTTAAGACCAGAGATTAAAGTGATAATGCTGCTTCATAATTATCTTCAGGTAAGAAGGGATGCAGGATCCATCAGATATGCGAAAAGTGTCATGTCTTGTACTTTTATTCCATAAGCAATTAGTTGTGAATTAAAATCTGTTTCCTATACTGACTTCAAATCTGTTTCCTATACTGACTTCAAATCTGTTTTAGCCAATTTGATGGACAAACTATACTGTGCTTCCATATAAAATCTAAGTTTTACTATACGATAGAGTGAGTTATTGTACGTAAAGACAAGAGCAAACCTGGATCGAGAAACCCAATGAAGAGATGTAAGATGAAGAGATTGATGGCCCTGGACGCTCTTGAAAAGGCACCTTTGACAACTGCTTTCCATTCAATCCATACGCACGCAAGGGAGCTGTACTTCCAGAAAAAAAAAAAAAAAAAAAAGACCAAATCTTTAATAAATTCCTATTTAAGACCAGAGATTAAAGTGATAATGCTGCTTCATAATTATCTTCAGGTAAGAAAGGATGCAGGATCCATCAGATAAGCGAAAAGTGTCAAGTCTTGTACTTTTATTCCATAAGCAATTCATTGTGAATTAAAATCTGTTTCCTATACTGACTTCAAATCTGTTTCCTATACTGACTTCAAATCTGTTTTAGCCACTTTGATGGACAAACTATACTGTGCTTCCATATAAAATCTAAGTTTTACTATACGATAGAGTGAGTTATTGTACATAAAGACAAGTACAAACCTGGATCGAGAAACCCAATGAAGAGATGTAAGATGAAGAGATTGATGGCCCTGGACGCTCTTGAAAAGGCACCTTTGACAACTGCTTTCCATTCAATCCATACGCACGCAAGGGAGCTGTACTTCCAGCAACATAGGCCACAGTATTTCCATTACAGCTAAAACCAGATCCCAGTGCTCCAGAAAGGTTTAGGCCTCTCATTTGTGACCGAAAAAGTATCTCAGTTGTGCCAAAAACTCCAGCTGATCGATAAATATAAAACTTGATCACAAATTCGCCACGAAAATTTCTTGCAGAATGCTAATAGTTTGTTCCTGTTACTCCTTACCAGAGAGAATTACATAATCACAAGTTATATAGTCAATCTCATTTACGTAAACGAGCCATCTTCTTTTTCTTGTCCTCCTGCTTTCTGTGTCATGTTCGAAGGGGTTTCTAATCACAAACTGAACTTGGCATTCTGTCTTTATCTCACATCCTGCCTGCTACGTGGAAAAAACAATGGATTTGACTGAACTACGTTTGAGATACATGGACCATATTTTTGTCAATAATAGAAAACATCAGCATAAAATGGAAATTCATTTAGAGATGGAAAAATTTCTTTGGATCAAGATAAGATTATAAAATGACTACTACCATTTATGCCATTTGCTTCTGAATTAATTTTTAGAATGAAGATCATGCAAAAAGTTCTAAATTGATGTCTTGGTTACTCACAAGGCTGGAACAAATATGGCAGGTATATATAAACTTCTGCAGATATGAAAAGCTCACCTGACTAGCCAAAACTAAATAATTCTTATCAGTAGAACTTTTGGCATTATAAGGGCACCCGGCAAGACAGTTTCCGCAAGCTAAACAATTATTCATTTGTCCTAGAGCCGGAGATTTAGATTCTGGTTCTTCGAGATCAAAATTAATACTCAGCTTCAATGAGGTCTCAAAACTCCCTCCAATCTCTTCATCAGTCACCTTTTCCATAACTTTTGTAGATGGAAACTTGACAGGGACTGTTTGTACCCTCAGCATAGTTGCAGCAGAAGCTTCACAAGTATCCCAATCCTTTTCCCATTCTTTTGGCCACTTAGGATTTCTTCTGGCACGAAAAGGGGTAGGCAGCATAACTCCTGCATTCACTAAAGAACCTCCACCAAGACCGCAGGCCACGACAGCTAGAGAATCATCGTGTTCATACACCTAAGAATTCATAAAACATCAAATTTGAACTTTAAACACAAGACTAAAATTGAACGCAATCTGGTTGGAAAAAAGAAAAGAATAAGATAAAAAGCACTGACCTGAAACAAACCATCCTTTGGACCATAGCTGATACCTAAGTTCTGATTTTCCATCCTCACAGCAGATATTATCTTCATGCTGTCAGTGGGAAAATCCTGAGCTTCCCATTTTCTGCCTTTTTCAATCAAACAAACTTTTACTCCTGCCATAGACATCCGACATGCTGCGACAGCACCGCCATAGCCTGACCCCACAACAATGGCATCATAATCATCTTCTCCATCATATACCATCCTTTCTTGCCCTGCCAGCTTCTCTGTTCTATTCAAATGATTTGTGCCCAAAAAACTAATAGATATCAATGGGTGAAATATAACGTGTCACAGAAAAAAAAGACGCACTCGTACAAATGAAGAGTTTCAGTAGAAGATTCCAGAAATCAAAGCCTGGACGTTTCACCAGTGCGAAAGTTACAAATTGTCTTTATTGTATTGAGAAGGGTCGCATTCCTTTTTTTTTTGCCCAACTACTCGGTCAATGACTTGGCAGGCTGATGAAACCAGAGCATTAAATGTTAGACAAACGAGATGCCATCTTGTTGTGTAATCCTTTATTGCATAGTCCAAAGTCAATATTATTAATGTGAGAACAGTATAAAAGAAGGCGACCCTCTGAAGTCAAAGGCGTTGAAAAGAAGGAAAATGTATAAATATAAAGAATATGATAGACCTCCTATACGTTTTACATATAGGAGGAAGAAAGAGGAAAATAAGGGGGAGAGGTAGCAACTTGGGGGAGTTAGGAAGAGCTATAAATGTAGTGCAAATTGTAAAAGAAAGAGGGGAAGTTAGTAAGAGAAAAGCTGTGAGCTGAGGGAGAGACTAGAGACTATCGATAATCTAGAGGTTGGTTGTAATTCTTGAATCTTCAATCAATAAAAATAGTCTTTACTGGTCAAAGATAGTGGTCGTGATAAGAATTAGGTTAAATTCTTGTCTGAATAGCATAGATACCTCCGCCTGAAAATACTGTCTATTAACTTGCATCTCTTGTGCTATGTGGCGATCAATGAGGTAGTCTTTGGACCAGATCAACAAGAAACAGTCAATATCTTTCGTGGAGTTTACTTTCATTCCACTAGAACCAAAGTAGACAAACCCACCCTATGACGTAGCAAAACCAAACCTGTGGATTCATTCAAACTCTGACAATTTCAACAGACTTCCTCTGGGCAGGATGAAGACTTATCTTGATTATTGGGTCACTAGGAGGTGGCTGGTCTTCTAAAGCGGCATTTCTTATGGTATGAAAATTGGACCAGAGCTACCAGTCGCAGGAAAAACCAAGCAATCTATGAACTCAAGCAACTCCATATTCATAACTCCAACGGTGATAAAACCAAGTCTAACTCCATCTCCTACCTAGTCAACCAATTCGATCCACCTCCTACCTAGTCAACCAATTCGATCCAAACGAGACTTCTCCACGTTTTTAGCACTAGGAAAGACTATCACCATGTCGACATCATCTGTATATCTGTCCGCCACGATTCCACATCCCCAATGGGATTATCGAAGCGGCACAGATCGTAAATAAATTGACTACTGCATTTGGAATTCTGAGTACCTTTGTTCGGCGAAAATGAGATGAAATCGGTAAATTCGCCTTCAGATGCACTGGAAATGGCAGATTGCTCCTTGGCAAGATTGTTCGCCTCCTGACATAAACCAAGGAAAGAGGAGAAGTTCATTCACTTTTCATACAGAATATAAAAGATAGATAAACAGGAAATGCAATTTAGGTAAATCATCAAGCAACCATCGTACTTACATGCATCCACTGTTACATAATTGTACAGTTCTACTTTCCTAACTAATGAGCGAGAGATTAATAGATTCCGTCCTACAAAAGTTTCAACAGCTACGAAACCTGAAAGGGTCGGAGTTCAATTTGGAAATGCCAAAACTGGAAGGCAACTTCACAGTGCCGAGGAAAACTCCATCTTCAAGATCGTTATCGAAGGGCAATTCCCCTTCGCTCGCGGCCGAGAACTGGAGAAGAGTTATATTCTGATGGACGGAACCGAGTAGCACAAGATCTGCCTCTTGGCTTATGTCGAAATATTTATTCCTTCTCACTACAATTTGTCGGAAACTTCCCAGCGCTTGAGGAACCGAAAACTGAGGATTACGGAGGCCAGCCATTCTAACAGAGAAGAAGACGTAAGAGAAGAGAGTCGCCGGCGCGAATCCGAGCAAGTGTCGTAAATGAGCAGTTTCGCTACGTTGCACATAAGGAAGACGGAGTGTAAGACGGTGAAGAATGCAATGTTGGGAAAAATAATGAATAAATCCGGCGGGTACGAGAAACGATAGTAGATGCGATCCGAAAAATACCAGGAATATTTTTCCACTACCGTAAAATAATAACGGCCAAGAAGTAAGAGAAAATTGAACACCGAGAATTTTACGTGGAAACCTAAATCGAGAAAAAACTACGGGAACCGAGTCCAGAAAGATCTCACTATGAAAAATAGGAATTTATAATATTTTTCTAGATATCGAATATCCTAGAAAATATTCACTAAGAGAAATCAACACTCTTAGTATTCTCACCGTGCACAAAAGCACCACACCTATTTTTCTCTCACACCTTTCTTTTCTCTCCCTCCAAAAATCTTCACCCTCTCTCCCTCTTTTCAGAAAAGAACTCTTCTTGTTGTTGGTTCTTCTTTTGCTTTCGGATGCTTAAAGTGTGTCTCAAAACTCTCTATTTATAGAGAGTTCTGAGCGACACATTCCTTAAAATAAGGAATGTGAGCTCAATCAGGGAAGTAGACTGTTTGTAGGCGCCGCTGAAGAAAAAAAGAAATTTCTTCTTTCACATGGTATAATAAATGATGATGGGTCCCTCATCATAAAGAGGGAACCCACAAATCTCCCCTTCCCGATTTATGATGAGGTATCTCCAATCCTGCTGAGCTTCTACAGAATTCGTGCTTATTCCTTTGCAGAGTTTTCGTCATTATGTCAGAGCCATTGTCATTCGTGTGGATCTTCTCAATATACACTTGCTTGTTGTCCAACCATCCCGTATCCAATGATACTTGATATCTATGGGCTTTGACTTCGAATGAAAGCTCGGGTTCTTGCTCAAATGAATAGCACTTTGACTGTCGCAATATAAGATATACTTATCTTGTTTGTAACCCAATTCTGTCAGAAATTTTTGCATCCACAAAATTTCTTTACAGGCTTCTGTAGCCGCCATAAACTCAGCTTCTGTCGTAGACAATGCAACTGATCCTTGCCTCTTAGACTGCCATGACACAGCTCCTCCTCCAAATGTAACCAAGTACCCTGATGTTGATCTTCTGGAGTCGATGTCTCCAGCCATGTCTACATCAGTATAGCCTACCAACAAAGGCTTCTCACTTCCAAAACACAAACTGAATTCAGAAGTACCTTTAAGATACCTAAGAATCCACTTCACTGCATTCCAATGCTCTCTGCCCGGATTTGTTAGAAATTGGCTGACTACTCCAACAGAATGTGAAATATCAGGTCTCGTACAAACCATGACATACATCAAGCTGCCAACTGCTGAGACATATGGAATTCTTTGCATTTCTGCTTTTCCTTCTTCAGTGGAAGGACTTTGTTTAGAAGTAAGTTTGAAATGTTTAGCAAGAGGAGTACTGACCGGCTTCGCTTTATCCATATTGAATCGGCTGAGAACTTTCTGGATATACTTCTCCTGTGATAGCCATAATTTTTCATTCTTCCTATCACGAGTGATTCTCATTCCAAATATCTGTTTCGCAGGTCCTAAGTCTTTCATGGCAAAAGACTTGTTAAGTTCATTTTTTAAATTAACAATCTTTTCTCTGTCTGGGCCCACAATCAGCATGTCATCGACATAAAGTAGGAGGATTATGAATGTACCGTCTGTGAACTTTTTCACGAACACACAATGGTCTGATGAAGTTTTCTTATATCCATGACTTATCATAAAGGAATCGAACTTTTTGTACCATTGTCGCGGAGCTTGCTTCAATCCATACAGACTCTTTTTCAATTTACATATCAGATGTTCCTTTCCCTTGACAACGAACCCTTCTGGTTGCTCCATGTAAATTTCTTATTCTAATTCACCATGCAAGAAGGCAGTTTTCACATCGAGCTGCTCAATCTCCAAATTGAGACTTGAGGCTAATCCAAGTACCACTCGTATGGATGATATTTTCACTACCGGTGAAAAAATTTCCTCAAAGTCAACTCCCTTCTTCTGTCCAAAGTCTTTTACGACCAATCGTGCCTTGTACTTTGGTTGTGAATTTTCACCTTTGAGTCTGTATACCTATTTTTTCTTGAGTGCCTTTCTCCCTTTTGGAAGCTGAACCAATTCATAAGTATGGTTCTCATGCAATGATCTCATCTCATCTTGCATCGCATCCAACCAGTTCTTCTTTTGTTGATGCTTCATAGCTTCCTTATAGCACTCAGGTTCATCGTCGTCGGTTATCATTACATACTCGTTCACAGAGTATTTCCTCGATAGTCGACGATCTCTTGTTGACCTCCTTAACTCTAGTTCTGCAACTGATTCAGGGGAAGTCTCTGTTTCTCCATGGTCAACATCATCAGCTGCTTGATCACTGGATTCTCCAGCATCTCCCCCGTCAAGAGTTGATTTCTCCAGACCAACTCTTACTGGATGCTCTTCAGTGATCTCCAAATCTTTCTTCTTGTCTTCAATGGTCTGATCTTCAAAGAAGACAACATCTCGGCTTCTGACAATCTTCTTGTCAACCAGATCTCAAAGCCTATATCCAAATGCATCACTTCCGTATCCAAGGAATATGCATTCCTTAGCTTTGCTTTCTAGCTTGGACCTCTCATCTTTGGGAATATGGACGAATGCTCTGCATCCAAACACTTTAAGATGTTTATACGAGACGTCCTTCCCTGTCCATAGTCTGTTTGGCACTTCTCCACTCAGAGGTGTTGACGAAAACAAGTTGATGACGTTCACTGCAGTATTCATTGCTTCTCCCCAGAATGTTTTGGGAAGCTTTGAATGTGATAGCATGCACCTTATCTTCTCCACGATAGTTCGGTTCATTCTTTCCGCAACGCCATTTTTTTGAGGAGTCTTTGGAACAGATCTTTTGTGCCTGATCCCGTGCAATTTGCAGTAATCGTCAAATGATCCCATATATTCGCCACCATTGTCTGTGCGAATGCATTTTAACTTCTTTCCAGTTTCTCGCTCTATGAAGACGTGAAACTGTTTGAAAACGTTAAACACCTCATCTTTAGATTTAAGTGCATAAGCCCACACTTTCCTAGAGTGATCATCAATGAATGTCACCATGTATTGGGCACCGCCTAATGTTTTCGTAGACATGGGACCGCAGACGTCTGAGTAGACTACTTTTAACACTTCTGGTTTTCTTGATGCAGAATTCTTTTGAAAGGAAACTCTGTGTTGTTTTCCCGCCAAACAATGAATACAACTTGACAGAGGTTCATATCTGAGATGTGACAAACAACCTCTTTTGCCAAGCAATTGAAGTCCCTTTTCGCTCATGTGACCAAGCCGTTTGTGTCATAACTCATTGGATGAGTCATCTTGTGCAGCATTTACTGATGCTTCCTTCACAGTCGCTTGCGTCACATACAAGCTAGACTCTTTGATCCCTTTCGCTATTTAGCGAACCTTTGCTGAGCTCCCATTTACCGCCAGCAAACTTGCTCTTGAAACCAGCCTCATCAAGAGCACCGACTGATATTAAATTCAGTTTAATATCTGGAACATGTCTGACATCTTTAAGCACCAACTCACATCCTGTGTTGGTCTGGATACAGATGTCCCCTTTTCCAATTATTTTGGAAACGTGACTGTTCCCTATTTTGACAACGCCAAAATCACCGCCGGTGTAAGATGAAAAATACTCCACTTTTGAAGTAACATGGTAAGATGCTCCAGAGTCATACACCCAACATGATTCATTCATCGTAAGGTTGACAGCATCTTCGCATACAATCACATCTTCACCCTCAGAGACAGGTGCAGTCGTACTCTTTATTTCTTCTTTAGCACCTCCTGTGGTTTGTTCTTTCTTCAATTTCCAGCAATCTTTTTTCATGTGGCCCGTCTTGCCACAGTGATAGCACTTGACGCCCCTTTTACTTCTCGATTTAGATCTTCCTGATGTGCTGGCTCCGGAGGCCCCACGTTCCATTGATCTCCCTCTCGTTACTGATAAAGCCTCCACAGAGGATTGCTCTTTGTTTTTCTGCCTACTTTCTTCGTCAAGAACGGCGGCTGCAATATCATTGAACACCAATATAGTTTTTGTACTACCATTGAGTAGATTTACGATGAGGTGATCATATGAATCTGTCAAACTTTGAAGTAAAAGTTCAGCTCTTTCATTTTTGTCAATTTTGTGCTTCATTGCTGTAAGTTGAGAAAATAATGTATTCAGAGTATTGACGTGGTCTGTCACTGTTGTAGATTCTGACATCCGAAGGGTATATAATTTCCTTTTCAAGAAAATTTTATTATACCACGACTTTTTCTCGTACAATTTTGTCAGCGTATCCCAGATCGGTTTTTCCGTTACCATTTCTGAGATACTTGACAAAATTCCATCTGCTAGAGTGAGATGCAAAATGGCCATTGCATTCTCATCAGCTTTACTCCATTTCTCGTCTTCAACGTTCGTAGGCCTGTCGCCGATGGCCATAGCTCAACCATCTCTCCGCAATAGTGCCTTCATTTTTAATTTCCACAGAGAGAAATTATTTCCATTGAATTTTTCGATTTCAATCTTTCCCGCCATAATAACTTCTAAAAATTTTCTGATGTGGAAGATTAGTTAAAAACCACAACCATAGAGCATACTAGATTTAAAGAAATCACCAGGCTCTGATACCACTTGTTGGGAAAAATAATGAATAAATCTGGCGGGTACGAGAAACGATAGTAGATGCGATCCGAAAAATACCAGGAATATTTTCCCACTACCGTAAAATAATAACGGCCAAGAAGTAAGAGAAAATTGAACATCGAGAATTTTACGTGAAAACCCAAGTCGGGAAAAAATCACGGGGACCGAGTCCAGAAAGATCTCACTATGAAAAATAGGAATTTACAATATTTTTCTAGATATCGAATATCCTAGAAAATATTCACTAAGAGAAATCAACACTCTTAGTATTCTCACCGTGCACAAAAGCACCACACTATTTTTCTCTCACACCTTTCTTTTCTCTCCCTCCAAAAATCCTCACCCTCTCTCCCTCTTTTCAGAAAAGAACTCTTCTTGTTGTTGGTTCTTCTTCTGCTTTCGGATGCTTAAAGTGTGTCTCAAAACTCTCTATTTATAGAGAGTTCTGAGCGACACATTCCTTAAAATGAGGAATGTGAGCTCAATCAGGAAGTAGACTGTTTGTAGGCGCCGCTGAAGAAAAAAAGAAATTTCTTCTTTCACATGGTATAATAAATGATGATAGGGTCCCTCGTCATAAAGAGGGAACCCACATGCAAAAGAGCAAGGAATGTAAAGGGAACGAGAAACGCGGGGAAACAAGCTGAATTCTTCTCAACTCCAAACTGAAAAGATCAGGCGGGGCCATCGCTACTCGAGAAGCACATACCGTCGCCCACTCCCCACATTTCGTCTTCCACCTCTTATTCCAACCGCAATCTTCATACGCCGGTCGATCATTTCTTTCTGGCCGTCATACCTGGTCACTTTCGACCTGCCAATAATCAGTAAAACACCAAATCTTGTGGGGTTTTCAGTCAGGTAAATTGCAGCTCGATAGGCCTGGGCCTGAGATTAACAGTCGTTGCGCAGAAAAAGAAGGCTAATCGTTTTGAAGCTACAGAATTCAATTAATCTTGCACTCATCGACGACGAGAATTGATCCATTTCGTTTATTTGATCAAAATGAATATCTAAAAAGCTGGGGAAAACCAATATGAACGTTAACAGGGGAAAACCAAGTTCTAATCAAAACCACATCATAGATCACTTATGCCCATTACTGTATAACGCATGAAACACCAGTTAGAATACACGATTGAAGTGTAAAATTACAGGACAATAAACTATTATCCTATAAATTTAGGCCTGTAATTTGCAGCTAGAAAAGTATGTCAACAATGCCTAACACTCCAGCCAAACAGTTGGCTGCTTTCAGCCTTACCAGAAAGAACTACATTATCCCAGGTTAAATAGCTAAATCTCATTCTCAATCAAACAAGCCGTCTTATTTTTTCCTCGTAGTTCTGCTTCCTCCACCGATTTCAGATGGATTTCGAATGAGAAGTTGACATTCTGTCTTAATGTCACATCCTTCTCTTAGTCCTACCTGCACAATGTATAATAAAGATATGAAGAAAATAAGAAATAAGAATGTAGAAAACATTCCTTAAGCAGTCAGATTCTTCACCTTCGCATTGGTTTGTTTTGGCATCAAGACCTTAGATACTCAACCTGAATTGTTAAGGATGGCTAATCACGAACAATTTTGAAAATCCATGCTTACCCAGATAGCCTAATCCTTATCAGTGGAACTTTTGACATTACAGCAAAACAATTACCACAAGCTAAACAGTTAACCAACATCTTCGATATAACTAATCAGTTCTTCCTCTCCTTTCAACTTTTCTTTCATATTCGAAGGAACTGTATCTAAAAATCTATGCACTTGGAAGCAATTACAGCATCATACTAAAAGATGTCGACTAGATCAACTAAAAGGATCTGTGATTTCATTCTTCAAGATATTTCACAGTTGTCGAAATTCAAAATCATAAAAAAGTAAAAGTTTTTGAATTGGGTAATGAATTTTAAGTTAGTGGGAGTTTGCATGAAAATTTAAACAATGATACCAGAGTAGCATTAAGAATACGGATTCAGATGTATTGCTGGACATTCTGCCATCAATACCTAAGACTTATAATCGTGTTTGTAAGACGGACAAGATTATTTGCATTGGACGACTTAGGCAAATCTATATTGTGGGATTCAGAGTCTAACTCCATCTCGGGTCTTGTCCGCCTGTTTTCGAATAAAACGGTAATTCCCGAAAATAAATTAATTCAGGCTAATGTCAATCTTTTGTATACCAGCGAATTGTTCCTTGAAGGCTAGAGAAACCCAATTTGTCTGCTGTTTATGCCTTCAGAGTCGAATAGCCACTGTAAAAATTGTGAGAAAAATATAAATATTAATCAGGAAAAACGAATAGTAAGACTGGTTTCAGAAAAGGCAAGTCAGCTGATAGATATGCCTCAAATGTTTTGAGTTCATAAAGGATTACTCCTTTCACACATCTAATTGAATCATCATTCTTGCAAAATTTCCATTTTTCTACACAAATCCAAGAAATTATGAACCGCAATAATGTCCGATCCAACAATTTTATATGTATCCGGGCTGAGAATGGGACAACGACGCATTTCTACCATATCTGAAACTCTGATCTAAGAACTACTGAATAAACAGCTACGAGAGGTATCTATCAGTAGATTCAGAAACAGATAATTCCAAATATGATGGTGAAGAGTCCCGAGAAGAGACGCTCAGCAGGGATGAAGAGGGATATCCCAAAAGGAAAACCCTAGAGGTCACCCATTAACGAAATCGCTGTAGCGCAGCAATGACTCGAGACGCTTCCATGGTTTAGAAAGGCGATCTTAAGGGCCACGCAAGGAAGTCGTCGGATAGAACAAGAAACCAAACGTATCACGGACGATAAATCGGGAGCAGATCAGAAACGGGAAAGGAAATATAGGAGAAACAGAGACGACGAACTAGGAACCCTAAGACGAATTATATAGGTCGCTCTCTCTCTCTCTCTCTCTCTCTCTCTCTCTCTCTCTCTCTCTCTCTCTCTCTCTGGGCTTTTCATCTTTCTGAGTCCAAGATTCAGACGTTTCAGCAGATTGGGCCATTCCCAATCATCAAATTTTTTTTTTTTTTTTTTTTTTTTAGACAACAATTAATAGATATTCTTAGTTTGATTGCTTGGATTTTTTTTTTTTTGTAATTTTTTTTTTGTGTCGTGAAGACAACAAACTGCAGTTATCGCTTAATGTTACAACATTTTATGTTTCGTAAATGACATTAAACCTGTGACAGTCTATCCTGCGAAAGCAAAATCGACCCAAGATTTTGTTGATTGTGAGTACTCAATTCATTTCTATGGAGATGCACAATCTCACATTAATTGAGAAAGTGAAAATTGAGTAGTTTATAAATAAAGTTCTTATATTTGGCAAATACAACGTATTTTAGACTAACTCTAAAACAAAATCTCAGACTACAAAGCAAACAATATTGTACTGAAAATACTAAAGACACCAAATAAATAATATATTTTGTCATTATAAGGTTCGGCCAAGTTTGAAATAGTCATATTAATAATAGGGTTTTATTAAAGTGGGAATTCCAATCAAACTCATACCGGAATCATTGGTTTTGTTCAATTGGGCATTCTTGACGAGAAAGGCATGGAAAAATGCAAGACTTTGGTCGACAGGACCTGCATAACAAGAAGACAGAGTCAAAAGCATTTAGTTGACTTCAAGTGCTCTTCCAACTTTCCCCAACGACAACAGGCATTTTCTTCGCAATTCGCTAGTTGACCTGACCCTCGCCTTGACCTAATCCACCGGCCTCTCACCTCCTCCAATCTTTTTAATTCATGGTTGAATTGCATGACCTTGTTTTTCTTTTACAAACTATAGTTTGTTAAGCATGAATTAATGCCTGATTAATACATCTTTGACACTGCACCTTCATAAATGAAAATCAAAACATTGACTATGAGAAAGAGAGAAAAAGTGAGTTTTTTCCTACTTGGATGTTTGAATTTGACGCACGAATTCTTTTAAGAGTTCCATATAATTTACGTTGAACATTATTGTTTTGATTTGGTTAGTGAAAAAACACGACTCGTATATATAAAAAATAGGATTTTAAAAGATAACTGAAGAGAGAGAAGACCGAATGAGATAATGAGAGATAAATGAAAGAAAAAAAATGAAACTTTCGTCGTAACGACTGTTATGGGTTAGAACAATATAAAATCAAAGTAAACTGTGAGTTCCTAATCCATACAACATGATGCATGATCTCACATCATTTGAGTTTGGTTGATGTGAGCGATTTATAAGTAGAATATTTGTAATATCCCGGCTTTTCGGGATATTATTATTTTAATATAAATGACATTTTCGTAAATATATCAAATCAAGTCCGTTTCACGAAAGGAAAGCGTCATTACGATCCTAACGATTAATAGGAATTTTAAGAAAATTATGAGAATTTTCAGAATTTAAACGCTATATTCCGAGTAAATACATTTCTCTAAATTAGTTCGTTCTGATGTAAAACCTAATAGTAAAATCATATGGAATTTGATTTAAGACTGACAATATCGTATTCAAACATTTATTTTTATTTTAATAATCTCAGTCAATTTACAAAATAAGTTAATGTAGTCACGTTACTTTCATAAATTAAATAATATCAAAGTTGTCATGCAATATTTTTTGCTTTAAACTACAAAATTTCACATTAAATTTGTTGTTCTCCATTTTATTTTTTGCAATTTGTTTCAATAATATATAAAAAATAAAAATGAAGGGTCCAATAATACCAACCGGCTACCATCTCTACATTTAGTTATCATTGATAGATTATAACCCTAATTGCTATGAATTTTGTCAAATACGGGTTTATCTTTCTCATTAATTTACTATTTGACTTTTAAAACAACCATATCTTATTACAATTTTTATTAAATTGTTTAAAAATCCTTTTTAGCAATTTCTTGTAAAATTATTTTAATTTTTTAAAATTAATTTTTATTTTCTCTTTTCTATGTTACTCACTTGGTCCATTCCTTTCTTCATTTCTTTGAATTCCACTGCAATCTTCATTCATTTTCAACTCAACTTCAGTTAGTACTTTGATTGTTGAAAAATTAAACGAGAATCGAAAAAGAAAAAAATAATGGAAACCAAGATTTAAATGAAAAATCTTAGACTGAAAAAAAAAAAAAAAAAAAAACACGGGCAAATAAAAGAAATAACTAATTATAATCAGTACAATAAGTTAATTAGAATTCACATCACACCGAATCTAATATTAATTTACCCTCGTCAAACTCTTTATCAAACTCTTGAATGACACGGCTACAATCAATTATCTGATGTTCGTAACACATTATTAATGTTCATAACATGAATGAGGGCAAAATTACTATGATCTACATAACATGTTTGAAGGCAGCTAATTTATTTTCTATTTTTGATAAATAAATAAAAGTTAAGAGTCTGCCTAATTAGGTTCTTCAAGTGGTTGAGTTATTGAGGGGGACTATAATCAGAGCCAAGACATACATCGGACTACTTCCAACAGCATTGTCTTATCTGTACGTAGAAAATATAAGTAGTTTCTTTCTTTTTTCTTGAATTGATTGATTAAAACGCGTGGAAGCAATTTCCAAGCAAATGCCCGAATCTTCATATTCTATCCCGTTTCACTCGGCAACCATTCCGTTCCCTTATCCCTTCACTGCACTTTCCCCTACCCTTTTCATGGTTCTGGTTGTCTTCAAGGATTCCATCTCCGACCTCTGCTATAAATAGGTCATTTTGCAGAAGCTTCAAACCCCATTACTCAGGTGTTTTAGAGAGAGAGAGAGAGAGAGAGAGAGAGATGGAGGATTTACCGCCTGGGTTTCGTTTCTTCCCGACAGAAGAAGAGCTGGTTTCTTTTTATCTCCATAACAAGCTTGAAGGAAAGAGAGAAGATTTGAACCGGAATATGAACCGAGTTATACCTGTTGTGGATATCTACGAGTTCAATCCATGGGATCTTCCACGTAAAAGCTTTGTGTTATCTTCTCTCTTACTTTGTTTCCATGTGTTTATATGATGTGTTATGATAAATATGAAGAAGATTTGATTTCATGCAGATTTTTTTAAAAAAAGTTCTTTGGTTTCATTATATATGCACTAACTACAAGTAACTCTGAAAAACATAAAATTCATACATGTAGTTATCACTTCAGATAAGTAACAATTAAAATATTTAAAGTGGTATGATACAATACTAATTTTGTGATTAAGTTAGCATCGACGCTTTACTACTAAGCTATAAAATGAAAAAGGAAAGTGAGAAAAATGGATTTTCCTTCTATTTTCCACATGTTTATGTACTGTTTTTTTTAGAAGTTCTTTCTTGGAAACTCTAAAACTTTCATGGTGGTTTCAGCGTTAGCCGGAGAGGTGTGCCTGGAAGATCCAGAGCAGTGGTTCTTCTTCATCGCGAGGCGAGAGAGCGAAGCAAGAGGAGGAAGACCGAGAAGACTGACAGTTTCAGGGTATTGGAAGGCTACTGGTTCTCCAAGCTATGTCTACTCGTCCGGCAATCGAATTATAGGGCTTAAGAGAACAATGGTGTTCTACAATGGAAGAGCTCCTAATGGAAGCAAGACCGACTGGAAGATGAATGAATATAAAGCCACTCATCCTGATTCTTCGTCTTCGTCTTCGTCTTCTTCTTCTTCTTCTGCAACTAATCATCCGGTATGTGACCCTTATTTCTTAATTGGATTTTCTGTCCAGTGAAGAAGACAGAATCAGTCGGGCGACGGTTCTGATTTTTATTTTTTATTTTGTTTTCAGCTAAGACACGAATTCAGCTTGTGTAGAGTTTACAAGAAATCAAAATGCTTGAGAGCGTTTGACAGAAGGCCTCGACTTGAACAGATTGAGATAGGTCGTCGTAACAGTCCGCAACTGCAACCTGAACCGAACCAGTCTCTTCAGGTTACTCCAGTGGCGGTCGAGATGAAAACAAGCTCACCGGAAAGTTCATCTTCGGGAGATCATAATCATGGTCTTCCGCCCGGAGAAAGCAGTGACCCAGCGACAATGGAGGCCGTCGATGAACCTTTCTGGGATTGGGACCAGTTGGATTGGCTGTAGAAACCATGCAACAGAAACTGAACAAAAAATATATTGTCCCTTTTTTAATAATATTTTTAACTTATTCGCATAAATTACTGAAATTTACGTTGGTATACACTAAAGATCGAAAATTGATTTCATTTTATGAATAACTTGTTATGTAACATAGTAATATGGAAGAATTATTAATAAAGTCTGGTTCCTCGACGCTCGACCTGAAGAAGTCAGGGCTGATCCAGCAAGAACTTGGGGGCCAGACTGGTTGGATTCTAGCTTGGGCTTTAATATTTCAGCTTTAACAACAATTGAAATTGCATTATATTATCTTTCAAAAATCATGGCCTGTGTTTTTCGGACAGAATATTGGGCTTCACTGTTTCCACGTTTGTTTTAACTATCCTAATAATTTTTAGGAATAATACTATGTTTACTCTTTTATTTTACTAATTTAAAATATTTATTCATGCAATTAATATAATAAATTATAAATAATTAATTTATTACATTAGTTCCACCAATCATTTTAACACATCAAATAATATTTTAAGGTATTAAAATAAGAAAATAAACGTATAATTAATCATAATTTTAATATACATAATATGGGATTGGATTGGCCCCGACCCATTTCACAACTCTGAACAAGAAGCAAACTCTCGCACCATAACGTTCAATCTCTGACTAGTCATAGTTTATTTTTTTTAATATTTTCACTCTTTCCTCATTTATTTTGCAAATAATTATAATTAGATATGTTTAACGGACGATTTGGCTTGGCTCGACTCGCTACTGTAGCAAGTCGAGTCTGGCCCGGTCCCATGAGGAGGGTCGAGCTGAGCCTTGGGGCTAGGCTCGCGAGCCTGCCACGGACCGAGCCAGGCGCTCCCCAAACGAGTCAGCGAACAAGTCAGCATATTAATTGTTATTATTCACGACCTCCACAGACTAAGAGTTATCCTAGTAGTAGTAGTGATGGTGGAGGTAGTTTTAATCAACAATATAGTATTGATAATATATGGAGTGAATTACAAACTGAAAATTATTCTACTTCTTTTACAAATAAATTCAATATTTATTTTGAAGTTCGTTATTAATTTTCTCGAGATGAGAATTTTGATATTTTAGATTGGTGGAAAAGACATTCTACCACATATTTTATTCTTTCTATAATGGCGCGTGATCTACTAACACCTATTGTTTTTACTGTAGCATTAGAATTTGCTTTTAGTGCAGGTGGACGTGTTTATGATGAACAAATAAGAAAACTTGCACCGGACTTTGTAGAGGCGCTCATTTGTATCAAAAATTGAACCGACACCAAGACGAGTGATCAATAACGAGATGATGAAATTCTTGAGGAGTTTACAAATTTAGATGTTGAAGACTAGAGAGATTCTTTTTATTGAATTTCTTTTGTAATTTGAAGTAATTTTTTTTCAAATTTGTAATTTTTTTTCAAATTAATAATTTTTTTTTAAATTCTAATTTCTTTTTATATGTCAAAATATTTTTAATATATTTATTTGATATTTTTTAGGGAAAAGTATCATTTAGACCCCAACGTATGGGGTCAGTGGTCATTTGGCCCCTAACGTTTAATTTTTACCCAATCAAACCCTAACGTATAAAACGTTTGCCATTCAAACCCTACAGTCAAATTTTCAGTTAAATTTTTTTAAAATTCCCAAACTACCCTCTCTCTCTCTCTCTCTCTCTCTCTCTCTCTCTCTCTCTCTCTCTCTCTCTCTCTCTCTCTCTTTCTCTCTCTCTCTCTGCCTCGCAGACCATTTCGTGGAGATCATCGGTGGTTTTCTATCTGCTAGGCTCGATTTTCATCACTTTATGAACGTATAACGTTCTTTTTTTCTCCTTCAAAGCAGCGAAGTAGAGGTGTGTGCAGAATATTATATGCGAGCGGGGTTGGACGAAGTGGACTTTGTTTTGGGTTTCAATGGCTACCGGCTCAGTGAAGTCTCAGCCTCTGCACAACTTTTCCTTACCATTCCTGAGATGGGGTGGGAAGAACCAGACCAATACTAGCCACCGCTTTCGCCGCTCCGGTGCCGGCGAGTCCTCTGCTGCTGCCGACCATTCCAAGGCTGAATCTGCCCGAAATCACTCTCGGATTGGATCGAGGGTTGCTCGAAACCGGGTGGCTTTCACCTCTGGCTCCTCGGCAGACGTATCCGCGATACATTCCGAGCGAGGCGAGAGCCCCGAAGAAGATGAAGTTAAGGAGGGAAAACGGGAAGGTGAAGATGCTGAGGGAGAGGAAATATCGCAGAGGCCATGGAATTTGAGGCCCAGGAAGGGGCTGTCGTCGAAGGCACTGGTTGATTTGAAGAATGGTGGAGTTTTACGGAGAGAGAGAGAGAGAGAGAGCGATTAACCTGAATAACGCCCTTTTTCTGCAAGTGAGGTGTCGACCGATATGCTTAGGTGTCGACCGATATTACCAAGTGATGCAACCCGAGAGGGTTTAGGTGTCAACCAATTTTGTAAGTGTCGACCGGTTTTTCACTGATGCGCGGTACGCGCAAGGAGAGAGAGCGAAGGTAGGAGAGAGAAAGAGTCGCTTGCCCATTAACAATACTTTATTTTCTCTGGTAGATATGAATTTGAACAGTTCCACTGTAGTCTGTATTGCTAATCGACAAAAATTAGTGAAAATTTTGGCCATACTTTTTTTAGAAATGTTAAGCTTTTTCTCTGTAAAACAATGGCGGAAATGAAAGAGAGCGAGGGAGAGAACGAGGGTAGGTAATATTCTGCACACACCTCTACTTCGCTGCTTCGAAGGAGAAAAAAAGAACGTTATACGTTCATAAAGTGATGAAAATCGAGCCTAGCAGATAGAAAACCACGGATGATCTCCACGAAATGGTCTGCGAGGCAGAGAGAGAGAGAGACCGATGATCTGCACGAAATGGTCTGCGAGGCAGAGAGAGAGAGGGTGGTCTGCGAGGCAGAGAGAGAGAGAGAGACCGATGATCTCCACGAAATGGTCTGCGAGGCAGAGAGAGAGAGGGTGGTCTGCGAGGCAGAGAGAGAGAGAGAGACCGATGATCTCCACGAAATGGTCTGCGAGGCAGAGAGAGAGAGAGGGTAGTTTGGAAATTTTAAAAAAATTTAACTGAAAATTTGACTGTAGGGTTTGAATGGCAAACGTTTTATACGTTAGGGTTTGATTGGGTAAAAATTAAACGTTAGGGGCCAAATGACCACTGACCCCATACGTTGGGGTCTAAATGATACTTTTCCCTATTTTTTATTAGATAGTATCAAATAATTTTTTTATTAATACATTCAATTTTATATATTTTAACATAATTAATTTTTAAATTAAATAAGTAAATATCGTTGGCATATAATTATTAATACTTATTATAATTTTAAATAAAATTTTTAAAAAAATATATATTATATTAATATAAGTTAAAAATATTTATATACGCTCAGCTCATTAGACTCATTGATCCGACTCGACTCAGCTCGTTTAACTCGAAATTTTTTCAGACTAACTCGTTTAACTCGATATTCGTTAAGCTCGATAAGCTCAGCTCATTTAACTCGTTAAGTTTGGTGAGCCAAACTATTTTTGGCTCGACTAAACTCAGTAGTCTCATTTGTCATATCTAATTATAATAGATTATAAATAAGTAAAATTCTCAGGCCCTTTACATCAATAAATGAATGATTAGAGTTTAAGATTATATTAATTTGTAAAGGTAGACTTATATAAAATAAAATAAGGGACTTGGTAATTATCACATAGTGTGCTCGTTAAAATAATGCTTAATGCACGGAAGTTTCTAGTAGTTCTACAACTCATCCTCAAAACAAGCCAAAAACAGAGAGAATTGCACAGTAATTAATATACCTAAATTAAGGCAGTAGGGTGAATCTAGCTAAAATGTAAATACACAAGATCTGTTGCCAATAAAGGTAAATCTAAAACTTGAAATTTTCAATTATATCCTTTACGGAAAGGCCGACCAGTTAGAGTAAATTTTGGCACAAATACTAAGTTCAGACTTGTTCGGGGTTGAGTCGGTCGCAAATCAAAAAAAAGTTCCATCGAAGGACTCCCTTCCTTTGCTGAAGGACAAAAGTAGTCCAAGTTTAATTCTGCATTTCCTACCATTAAACTACTAGTGGAATCCTCAAAGTTCTACCTTCTTTTAGATATCACCTTCTTTCATAAATATCAATAAAAGCAAGCGTTTCTTTTAGAGTCTATGCTTGTTTTCTAAACCACATGTTTCATTGCTTAATCTCAACATTATGATTGTAAAGAAAGAATGGTTCTAAACTTGTTCATTATATCACCATACTCAGACTGCCCCAATCCAAAACTTGCCTTGGAACTCTAACCACCTAAACGATTTGAGACGAACCACAATCTATGTATTTTACAAATCACAACTAGTTTCAATAACGCACAGAGGAAATACATCCCAGCTAAAATGTACCTCTCAGGATGTGTTTTGCCGCAGCCAGTCGGATGGGCACACCAATGACAGACACCGAAAGATGAACTTCTTCCAAAGCTTTCCTTTCTCTTTTGAAAAACGAGAGTTCCTAAGCAAGATGGACAATTACTTGGAGATGTCACTGCAATCATCAGCCCCAACTTTAGTGGATACAATCACAACATATGTATTTCTCAAGGACTCTATGTAATATGCATCAGTCAGATTTTAAGTTTGGCTTGGTTTGCCTCTTTTCATCCAATAACCTCTACTGACTCCCATTTTCTTCAGAAGGGGAGGGATTTACAACAGGCAAGGCCAACAGGCTAGAGCTATACCCGTTGGCTTTAACAGATGCAGAACTCTCATTTGAGATAGTAGTTTGAGGCGAATCTGAAATAAATGAAGTTGGCTCTTCCAGCTGTTGATATTTTACCATCCGCTTTAAGGATGGTACGTCTCCATTACAGTACCTCCACCACATAGTTCGGTATGAGGACTCCAATCCAAGGGTGAAGCTCGGTCCATTGCAGACGGGTGACTTTGCCATTAGGTCTCGGAGACTTGCCCTCAAATTAGAAAGTGCTTTCACATCAGATGCCAGCTGTACCGCCAACCTTACGTAGTCATCCTCATTTTTGGCAATTAAATGTTCCAAACCTACATCATAGTTCATATACCGAATTATAAACATCATCAAGCTAAAAATGAATTTCATACGTGAAACCCACTGACACATAATTCTACCAAGCCAGATTTGAAACACTGCTTTTTATTTATCTTGCACTTTTTTTCTTTACTTTTACAATTTATTGCGTTGTTAACCATTCCAGAAAGGAAAAAATATTTGGGGGCATCGAGACAGAAGCATTTCAGTGCAGCTCCTAACTATAACAAAATGAGAAGCAAGATGGAGAGTAAAAGTCCTCACCAACTTTGCTGAGAAGACTAACACCAACATTATGAGCATGAACTGAGCCGGCCATTGTAACGCATGGAACTCCCATGTACAAAGATTCACACGTTGTGGTAGTTCCAGCATAAGGGAAAGTATCCAAACTATAGGAAAAAAATTGTTAAGTCGAAAAGTAAATAAATTGAGACCAAAAACTTGAAACAAGTACTTTGCCCACATATGAATTATGCTTTATAAAGTTGTTGGAAGGACAATAGAAAATGGATTTTTCCAACACAAATCAAAGAGACACATGGATTGGAATTTGAAGACTTAAGGATCAGAGGTTCATACAGAGAGAAAGCAAGAGATTGGGAAAGCTACAACCTTTGGAAAACAAAGTACAAATTACACATTATGTTCAGTTTATCCAGCATGGTAAAATAGCATCCACTCTTCAAGGTAAGAGGAGCCCAACATCCAAAAAACATGAAGAAAAATGGACAGAAGAATAGTCAACTTATACTACACCTGATATCCATTAAAGAGTAAGCCTGCATATGATCATGATTAAGAAGGATAAGAGGAAGAAGATCAACCCGCAGCGATTCCAATCCCAGCTGCTCCAAAGTGGAAAGGAACCTTTGTCTCACACTATCACAGCAGAAAGGTTTACATTTTACAACAAGCCGAGAATTTGGAATGGAACACAGAATCCTTGCCCAAACTTTCAATACTTTAGGCGTAATCTACACAGGACCAAAAGAGATGGTAAAATTATTTCTTTAATGATAAAGAATAACAACGAACAAATTTAACATTTATACCTTAGCCAGATTATTAAAGCTACCAAATGTAATGAAGCCATTGGAAAGAGCCGGGGTGGAAGAAACGGAACCCGCCTCAGAAGAAGGCATATAACAAAGAAAGCATTCTGGCAACCTAACCAACTCTTCAACATGCCTGCTATTGGATAACAGGAAATCATCAATGCATAATTAGATGAACTTAGAAGATAAACTCTAATATGTATCTCACAAGTAAAGATATGAGACCTACTTCTGCTTTGAATTAGGAGGGTCTGCTAGTGAATCTGTGATTCTGTAATCAATTGTGGGCAAACCAGTCGTATTTGGATAACCAATCCAAGTCGCCTATAAATTTTAACAAACACAGTGAGATAAAAAAAAATTATCAAAAACAAATGCATCCATGAATTAAGGTCCAAAAAAGGAGACAAATTGCAATAAAAGCAGCCATTTGGAACAAACATCGTGTCAACACACTTCATTAAGTGGAAATACTAAAGAGTAAAATTCGTTCTGCGAGTATAATTAAAAGTGTGCATCTATTGCCTCCATGACTAATTCTTTATGCCTGCAAGGACTAGTTTTCAACGTTTAAGAAGATTATTATTCTGTTGCAAGCAACATCTCCAACTCATACAATGGAAAGCACAATCGTCACCATTAAGCAATTGTAAGGCAATTAGAATATTTTCATACATCCTGAGATTAAAATCACAGCTGGACATGTTATAACTGGGATTTCATCCACCAAGAAGAACCATATCATTATTCAGTTTAAAGAAATATTCTCTCATACCAAAAACTACATAATATAGATGAGGTTTACAATTTTCAACACTAATCAACCTAATGAATGCACAAATTTCATTCACATATGACACCAAGAATTTAGCACGGCATTTTGAATAAACAAGTAGATATCCATAATATTAGGTTAGAAAGTCCTGTTTTGACTTGCAACACTTTGGTCGCAATTAATCTTCCTTTTAGTGGAAGAGACCCTATCCTTTACTCATAACTTTTCCATCAACAGTACACATTCTATTTCTTAGTTAAAATACAAAGAAAAAAAAAGGAGAAAAAAATAACATCCTGTTAAACAAAATTTCTCTCATCTTCCTTTGAAATCAGGAATGTTGGAGTTGAAAAAAAATGAAGTGCCTCGAAGTACTATAGAGGCAATTCAATGACAAACTCCTGGCCTATGAATCATGTTATTTAAGAATAAAAACTCAATAACCAAACAAAAATAAAGTTAATACCCTTGGAATAATAATGTGATAGAAATCATACAGAAATATTTCACAGCAACATCATTTCAAATCAATAAACTTCGCCGAGTAAATTTTGTACCATAAATTTATAAGTAATCTTTTCAGAATGATCTGGCCACCAAAATAAAGGACATCATTACTAGTTACTGTGTTTGGCAAAAAATTTCATGATTCATAAATATGCAAACCTGAACCGGTGCAGGACGGCATGCCATCATTCCCAACTTATTGTTTGCAGTATGGCCAGTAAGCTCTACCAAGATATCTACTTTATCCTCTCGGACTATGCTTGCAACCTTCTTTTCATCAATCCCATAAATGTCCCTCCAAACTCCACCTTTATCAATTACCTTGTCCCGAAACCTAATAGTTTTTGCATCTGCCTGCAAGCTCGCAGAAAGCAATCAAGCTCAATCTATGCAATAAAACCAACAGTAAGTAGTTAATATTAAAACTTGCATCTCAGATGACGTCTTTTATAATTTACAAATGAACAATCTGTTCAAAATAAGAACATTTGGGGTATGTAAATTGTACACGGAAAAGTCAAAATTTAAGATAAAGAAGAAAAAATGTTAGTCGAACTACAAGAAAACATCTACCAAGCCTTCTTAAAAAATAATTTAATGAGAAAAAGGATATTTTTGGTGCTCATGGCTATGTCAATGATAACATCTGATCAAATGCATCTTTAATTGGTGTGGTGATAACTTTAAAAACAATAGTAGAACTTTAATCCATTGCAATTGTGATAAGATAAAGAGATGATGGTGATTATTAGGCGAAAGAAGTCTAATACTGAAACATCATTTTCTAGAAATGTGATGAGTGAATTGGAGGATCATGATATATTCCAATTCAAACATATCCTGTAGCAGTAAACTCTACTAACTGTTACCATAATGGAGACAATCAAATGATTCATAGCTAGGCAAAGGAAAGCAAAAGTATGCCCAATCCATCAAATTTTCAACAAGTAGGCCACCTTGCATTGGAAAAAGATAATTCCTTTCTGAGACTATAATTATCACCTCGTATTACAACAAAGCAATACCATTGCTGACAAAAATAAACAATCAATGGTCACACTTTACAAAAGGGACCAGCTTCAATCCATAATGTGATTTAACAAAACACCTGAAACTTTTTCATCAAACTGTCTTTTATTTTTTTCACTCAATGAAAATCATAAAACTGTCACTATAAAATTAGTAATGATAAGAGATTTGAACATTGGATTTAGGACATTATCCTGCATGCTGTATTTTATTTTTTTTAAATAGATGAAAATCATCAAATTGTCATTCTAAAATTAGTAAATGACATGGCATTTAAACATTAGGATATGATACATTATTAAATGAAAAGAAAAATGAATAAACTAATTCATAAATATTGCAATGCAATAATAGACATACCAACGTTGATGCTCATGATCTAACCATAATACAACCAAAGTAACAAGAAAGGTAAACAGTTTGTTGATTAACATTTAAGAAGCATACCTTTACAACTGCTGAGTATACGATAACCTTGTAATTCGCATAGTCATGGTGTGCAAGGGGAGCTTCTATGAAGTAGGACACAGAATGCGTAAAATAGTCCGGAGATACATATCCAATAATTAGTGGCCGCTCTGGATCTTTTACGTTCTCCCATGATGTGTACTGTGGAAATAACTTCATAAACCGCCTGCCCCACTCCCTGCATATTGGCAATGAGGTGTAACTGAATATAGGACTTAAAGTTTCAAAATGTCAAAAAGTAGGTTCCCGTTATTATAACAACCACTGAAGTATATCAGGATAGGGACGACAGGGAAAGAGATTAGACTTGTCATAACATCAACTACACAAGGAAAGAGATTTTTCTTTGAATACACTTATGTGTTTCAAAATAGCTATACTTATTGATAAGCAAGATTGCATTCTAAACAAATGATTCCTCACAATTCCCAAGATCACTTATCCTCCAGCGCAAGTTTTCTTATCTTAAATATATAAAATAAACTCTCAACATCTCTTTTCTTTCCTTGTCCACCCATCACAAAAAAAAAGGAAAATTGCTAAATAACGAAAAATAGACATGAGAACACCTTCGATGATCACTATATAATTCATCTGCTCCATTTATCCAAATTAAGATAACAGTAGCATAGATTTGTCTCAAGTTCATCATTGCAAGTTTTCCTATGGATAAATAAATAAACCAAAAGGAAAGCCAAAACCTGTGAGCTTCAAAAAGTTTATTATCAAGTCCTTCGTCAATGTAGTTCATTGCAAGCAACCGATTCTGCAAAAAAACAGAACACAGAAATTAGAAGAATACATAAAAATATCAGTTTTTATTGATCATATCAATGAGATTCAATAATGGAATTCGTTGAAGAAATAAGAGGAATACGTTTGGTGATTAAGTACAGACAAGATCAGTGTTTAGGGCAGAAGGCCAAACAAAAATAGGAAGACATCATAGAAAAAAATAAACAAAATAGTAAGTTCCTATGGAAAAAAACAAGTGATCAATTTCTGAGTAAATAACTTAGATGCATAACAACCAAAAATTATGTTGCAAAATTGACACGGGTGAAAGAATAGATAAACTTGTGACATATTAAGACCATAAATAATTTATTCTTGCTATGAAATGGTTAAGATGAATTTGAACTTGGTGCATAGTAACCCTTTTTTCATTCCTCATATACTGATGAACAAACAATTTTCCCAATTGGCACCGCCAACAGAAAACTTGAAAGAGATTTAAATATGTTGCAGCATCTAACACATGAAGTGTTTGTGTCAAGTCATAAACAGGAATCTTGAAAAAGGAAGCATCTCTTGTTATAACAAAGTCATTTGTTATGCAGAAGAATATTTTAATTTGAATTATACTATGCAAAAGAGAGGACTTCAAACAGATTATGATCAATTTGTTAAAAAAAAAGTCACTAAATCAAGTTGTCCAAGTCAAGACTTGCGATTTTTTCTTATAAGAAACAAAACCGTAATAACAAAACGAAAGTACAAAAAAGGCGAATGAGACATGCTCCTTGAACAACAAATATATCTCAAAAAGGCTTAAAAGCATTAGTCCATCTAAATCTTGATACAAAGTTAAGAGCTTAATCAAAAATATTCTCCAGTAGTGTTTCAAAAAATAGCAATAATGTTGTTTTCTGTCGAATTCCCATCTTTTAGTCTGACTGTGGACTAATACATGAAAAACAAAATTTGCAAGAAGCTATAAATAACATTTAAAATCAATTATAAATGGTCATAATTCTAAAAAATACAACATGAGCAAGAGAAAATCATCAAGAGTATAACTACCTGGCCTGCATTTCTCGAATCAGGATCTATTTTAAGACATTGCTCATATGCATCAACAGCCATAGAAATATTGCCAGCATCCCTGTAGAGAACCCCTGCCCAAGAGAAAAACGAGATTAGCTTCAACAAAAATTAAAACAAAAACCATTCAAAATAATTGATTTATAGACTACAGGTCAAAAGAAAACCCAAGAACTCCATGCCTAAAACAGTTTGAGACAAAAATTAAAGGGGGAAAAGTACTCCATGATCTTAAAATTGATGAGTAACATGATAGTAGAACTATCAGGAAAACATGGTATTTGTAAGATATTTGATCTACTAGGAATACTCTAGAATATATTCAGATTTCTATTTATCAATAACTTACTATGGAGGAATTTAGTTTCATATTTTAAAGATATTTTCAATATTTTTGCTTCCTATTTATTTCTGATATGGTATTTCGACAAACTTGATTACTATATTGACATTGATATTGCTACTCTGACTGTGTTCTCTCTCCCCGATTTGGTCTCTCATTCCATTTCCCTATCTCTCCACTCTTTCCAATATGTTTAACCTTTCTTCTTCAATATGGCCACGCATAAAAATTTCATTAAACTCTATTTTTCTTTTCTTTTGAAGTTCTTCCAACCACAAACAGTCACTTATTTCATTAACCATTTATATTTGCAAAACCTACAAGCACATGCGCAGAAAGCCCAGAGAAAAAAGGTAGAGAGAGAAAGAGAGACCCAAGTTATTGTATGCCTCTGCATACGTTGGATTTGCAATGATCGCTTTCTCAATCATGCTTGCTGCAGCATCCATTTTTCCCTGTCAATGGTTATCAAGTTAATTATTTACTTTCTCAAAAATAGCTTACCAGCAAATCTGAGATCAGATTTCACTTACTACAAACCTGCACAGTGTAGACAACACCAAGATTGTTCAAGGACTGCGAAAAGGTGGGTTTGATTGACAAAGCCAACTGCAAAGTGAAACAGAGGAAGAGAATTCAGACCTAAATCTCAAGGTAACTAAAGTAGTAAAGCAAAAAACTACCTGATAACATTCCACTGCTTTATCAAGGTTGTCCTTGTCCTTATATATTACACCTAGATTGTTACATGCTTCTGCACAGTGGGGATTAAAATGGAAAGCTAGTTCATAGAAAACAATAGCCTGCAACAATAGTTGTTGAAAAACTTTCAATCAATACAATGAAAACATTCATGTGGAGGGAGGGAAGGGGGGAGAGAGAGAGAGAGAGAGGAGGGAAAGAGAGAGAATTGTTATTTATGAAAAGCTGACCATATCAAACTTAAGCATCTCTCCATATGCCACTCCAAGATTATACATAGCATCAGCATAATGCCAATTGTAATACAGAGCCTTCTTATAATATGCCACACCTTGATTGATATCGCCCTCCAATTTAATCTGAAAAAATAAATCATTGAATCGAAAAATCAAACCTTGGGTTAGTCCATATATTTTATATATTCTGGAGTCTGTTATCTTGTCAATTTTTAATTATTGATCATTGAGATTCATGACAATACATATTAATATTTAAGGATCAATATTACCTCTCTTTTTTTTCTTCTGTTGCAAATAAATTGAAATGATTGAAGTTTTTCTATTTGGAATTGTACTAGGTCTAATTCCTATTACTTTGACTAGATTATTTATAACTGCATATTTACAATACAGACGTAGCGACCAGTTAGACCTTTGATTATACAAGTGTTTCAAAAATACCACAAAAAACATTGGCCAAAAATGAAATGCAGTATAGTAACGTAAAGATTAATAAAAAAGGAACACAACAATATAATATAATAGATGTTGATTTCTTTAAATTGACTAAGCACGAGTTACTTTTGGTTACTTACCTTGAAAAATTGTAACCTCATCAAAAAAATGAATAACTTTTCAACTCTTTGGACTATAGTCAACGACAAATAGTCAGTAAAAGCAACTCCGTGAAGAGAACTTTTGATAAGGAAAAAAAGAGAAATCATATAAGATGTATGTCAAATATTAAAAAATGTACTACACGTTTGAGCTGCCAACATAACTCACCACCCCACCCAAGTATATAGAAACTTAATCAAAAAACCTTCCCCAAATAAAAGAGAGTACTATGAAAGAATTTTTAAAAGTGTTTACGGCTTTCTGTTCTCCAACACAAGGTAGTGCCTTGCAGCCAACAAATGAAAGCAACAAAATTAGACGCTGGATGTGCTACGAACCAATCAAACTTTCTCTCCAAGAAACTTCTTCTCTTTAAAATTTAATGAATTAAGTGAATTTTTCAAAGTGGAGAGGTAAAAAAAAAAAACCTTTTCAATCAGATGATACAACTTCAATATGTATATAAAAAAATCACCTTTGTTCCTAAGTCTGTATAAGCTATTGCCATATTATTCTTTGCAATCTCAAAATTTGGTGAAACTGCAAGACACCTGAGAGCAGAGCAACCAAGTATTGAAACATTAGCAGAGGTCCGTAATACTTTTGGGAAAAAGACAAACCAACAAAAAAAGAATACAACATACTACCTTTCATAACAGGCAATAGCTGACTCCAAGTCACCACGGTTTTTGTAAATTACACCCATATTGCAATACGCTTCAGCATACATGGGCCTTTCAAATGCAGCCTTCTCATAGCAATTAAGGGCCGTGTCATATTGCATCATCTCAGAATATACAACACCAAGGTTATAATACGCAGGCTGCATGTACAGATTGAATCAGTCTTTATCAGGGGGTGAAACTGAATGTAATGCATTTGTGAGTGAGCTTGTCATTGTGTTTGGTCAGTAAAAATAGTCAATACAAGAAAGAATTTGAGATTACAGCATAATGCTGATCTATCTTGAGGGCTTCATAGTACTTTTGAATTCCTTCCTGAGTGTTGCCAGCAAGCTTTAAGCTAGTTCCAAGGTCAGTTAAAACAATTGCTAGACATTCTGCAGCTGGTTTATACAAAGGATCGACTCTCAAAGCCTTCTGATATGACTGTTTGAAGCATATTTTCTTGATCAGGCTTCAACCATAAACGTTAAATAAAATTTATTCATAGTACCAGTATAAGCAAAAGAACCATACATTTACAAATGAGTTACCCTGACATAAAATCTCACTTGTAACATTCTGAAAACAAACTTTTGCTTCTTTTTAATTGTCAAGCTTGTTTAAAAATGATCAGCCTAAACAAATTTGTACAATATATACATTACAACAATGTTGTCCCAAAAATGAATATCAACCCGATCATCTATTAAAATTTCTTTCTCCCTCACAGTGACATGAATGATCTTTTTTTAGTCTACTATGATCATAACTGTGCAGCTGGCTGCCAATAAAAGTCATAATGACAGTAATTGAGAGCCTCTGTGATTTTTTTGACCAAAAATGCATAATAAGAATAGATTATACAAGCAGGTGATAACCATGTAAACAAAGAAGCTGTACCTTCACAAAGTACAGAAGAAAAGAATCAATATTAAAACATAAAACCAGGACAAAAAGATGCCTGAAGTAAATAATAAGCACCATAATCACATATTAAGCTCCATTTAGAACGTGTAAGCATGTAATAACCTGCTTTCTTATAAACTAAATCCACTATCATAAGTACATTTCTTCATGCATATTTCATCAAGTCGCTTGCACACCCTCTACTACCTCTCTCTCTCTCTACATCCTTTGAGAGAGAAGGGGGCGAGAAGATGAAGAAGAAGGAAAAAGTAATATCTGCACTCATTCTCTGATTTTTAAGCATAAAATTAAAAGCCGGATCATCATCAAGAAATGAAAAATTATACTAAAATAATCTCAATCTTAACTCGTAAGTGGTCCGTTGTGCATGAACAGTGAAACTGGAAGATAGATGAGGCTAAAAAATCTATTAATAATGAGCTAAATCCCCAAAAAGATGAGAAGCGTGTACATATAAATAATAAGTTGCAAGACCAATACAAATATAAAATATAGCAATTGCAAAAAATTATGTATTAAACCAAAAATAAAAATTGCCTGAGCATTCTGTGCTCATCAAATATAAAAGCTTTTTATTAGCATAATTGCGGTCAGGGGCAAAAGCTAATGGAGATATACCAGATGACCTTTCATATTTAAAAAATAAAAAGATATATATATATATGTATCTTTTTTTTCTCTAGTAAAGACTGCACAATTCATGACATACCTCCGCAGCCTCCACAAGGCGGCCCTCGTCTTTGTACAAAATGCCACAATGTGTGAGGGCACATGCATTCTGGGGATCCAGCCTGATGGCTTCCGAAAAACTCTCAAACGCAAGTCTTCCCATGTTTTGCATTTGCAAGCATATTCCTTTTCCAATGTATGCTTCTACATTTGTATGATCTTTCTCTAAAATACTACCATAAAGACAAAGTGCATCAACAAATTTGTTCCTTGATCGAAGAATATTGGCAAAAGAAAGAGCATCCTTTCCTTCAAACTTCTTCTGCAATTGAGCAATTTCTATAGAAGACCCACTTGAAATGCCAATAGAAGAGCTACTGGTGCTGGCAGATGATTGTGATACTGGTAAGAAACCATTATCTTTCACAGGTTCCCTCTCGCTACCATCACCAACATCTTTATCTGTCCAGCCCATTGACGTTAATATGTAAGCTGGGTGACCAAAACCAACCTATCATACACTGACAAGCAACTATACCGGTTACCGTCCCATCCTCGGAATAAACATATTTTACTAATGAAGGAAGTTCATTTTAATACAGAGAATTTTCAACACTAGCTAAATAAGACCTACTTTATGGAAATTCATGTATGATCAAATCAACAAAAGCTCAAAGATCTATCACCAAATAACTTATTCAGCTCGCTTCACCGGATGCACGGAGTTTTTACACCGACAAATATTCTAAAAGTATAGACGATAAACCATGCCTTCGGGAAACCAATTTCATACCCTAATCAAGCAAACCAATGGAGAATGCCCATCGCTGCGACGTAATACATAAAGTTTTCTTCAAAGAAATTTTAAAAACGTAAAAATATTGTTTGAATTGAACAACGAGACAATAAAAAAATCAAATAAAGGAGAAAACAAAGTTTCGTCAGAGACGAGGGCGGAAAATGCGAGAACTTAGGGATCAAGCATACACTACCTTTTCGAGCTTCTTCTCTCAGCACTACCTCATGGAGATACTTCTACTGCAGACCAAAACGTGACCGCCAATGAGGAAGCACGGCGGCAAGTAGTCTAAGGTCTTCCTCTTAGTAGAGCAACAAATATCTACGGCAGTGAAAAAGCCACAACCAAAGTAATACTCAGAGTGATAGCTTTATATAGAGAGACAGAGAGAAGCGGAGTGAGAGAGAGGCTGCATGAAAGCTGCTTTCAATGGCAATGGAGTCGAAATGGCCGAGCCTCTCCCTCTTCCCGACACCCAGACTGGTGAAAGAGCCCTCTGACCCGTCCGTTATATACAACGTTTTTTTGGCATAAAAAGACAATCCTCTTATTTCTTGCCCATAGTGTATCATTATTATTACCGTACTGCCATTCTATTCTCCTTCCACCGAGTGCTCCTCTCCAAGTTATCAATTATGCATTCTTATCCTCTGCAACAATAAGTACTTGCTTTCTATTCTTTTCGAATTATTTGAAATTGTTTCCCTTCTTGTATTGGAAATTACTTCTAATGGAAAACATTATTTTTTAAATTTAATTCAATTGATGAAAAATAATTTAATCCCTTTTAGTTAAAGTTAAGGAAGAACCAGAATAATCATGGTATTGGCACCACGGTCAATAATTGCATATCACCCAATGTGAATTATATACATATGTTGTACAAAATAATAACGCTAACTGATTGTACACTTATCAAATTGTAATAGTTTTACGTGTATGGAAATCAGTGATTGATAATGCCAAGAGTCTGTTGATCTTCATCCTCCTACGAGTTTGAGGTCGATGAAATTATAACTAAGATCATGAGGGTTGAGTGTCATAATAAGGAATTTTGTAGGGGTGTGCAAAACCGATTCAGACTGAAGAACCGGCTTATAACCGACGTATTTGGTTTGGTTCTGGTCGATTTTGCACATAAAATAAAGGAATTTCAGTTTTTCTTTAGCAGAACCGAAGTTTTCGGGTCTAATGATAGAAAACTACTAAAATTGAACCAGGCCGTTATTAAAACCTAAATTACTAAGCTGAAAGTTTTAGCTGTTCAACAATCTCTTTCACGATTTCTTCTTTTTCTCTGTCGCACTTTGCAGTCACACACTCACACTCGCCGGCTGTCACGGACCACTTTCCATGGTCCATGATAGTGCAGCAACCGTGGGCGTTGGTGGGCACAAGCATGGACAAGAGTGCAACCATGATGATTGGTGTGCACAAAGGTTGAGCACGGGGCCAAGTGGGTTGGTGTGCTCAAGAAGACAAGAGCTGGGCTCTTTAAATATGATGGTTGGCAAGACAAAGGACACGGAGCGATATGGGGCGCTCAAGGCAAGTTGGCCACAGCACGAGTTCTAGACGTGGGGCAAAGTGGTGCGACAAGATCAACAAGTCGTGTGTGGCGATGTCAAGACAATCAGGATGCATAAAGACACGGGTCAAGGGCCCAAGGAAGGAGGGGCGCGACACCCTCCTTAGGCATGCTAAAATATTCTAAGTGTTGATGGGCACTTGAAGCACGCGGGCTGGATCACTTGGAATGGGGCAGTCCAAATCTGGGCGCGCTGGGTGCTGGGCGCCGGGCGCTGGGACGATGGGGCAGGCCCACGCGGGAAGGCAGAAGGTCATTTATGTTACTACTTTATTTATGTTAGTGCTCTCATTTACGTTAGTGCTCTCATTTATGTTAGTGCTCTCATTTATGTTAGTGCTTATTTATGTTAGTGCTTGCACTTATGAGGATTCATGTACATGGCCTTGGCCATTTGTGTATAAATAGGCCATGAGCAACTAAGCCAAAGACATCAACTTCAAGTGGAAGAGTGTTTTGAGCATTGTGGTTTGCCTTGGAGAGAAATTGTTCCTAGTTCTTGTTGTCGAAAATTAAGGAAGGTTGTGAGGGGTCCTCCCGTAAACACTTGTATCTCTTCTATTATCCGCATATTGGTGAGGGGCTGGCCATTATCTCTTATATCGCATTATTGGTGAGGGGCTGGCCATAGTCGTGGACTTGGCGCCATCATACTTGGTGAAAATTCGGGCAAGAATTTAACCGTGTGACACCGGCCGCCGCTCACCTTCATAACAGTTTTCTCTTGCAGTCGCTGTTGAGTCCTCGACAGTCAACAGACACTATTGTCGCACTATCTCTTCGACCCTCTTTTCCTTTGTCAGCCTGTGAAGGACGAACTGACGAAAGAAAGCTCTCTACTCTTAGTTTATGTGGCCATTCATGGCCAGGCTTGGCCTAAAGGTCTCCGTCTTCTTGAATTTCCTCCTCTGTAACTATTCGCTAGTCACCTAGAATGGCAGATTCTGTCTTCATTTTGGTTTTTTTTTTTTTTAATTGTCTAAATAATTGTTGAATGTCAATCTATTGCCCTATTGTTTGTGCTATAAAGTTGTTGTCAAACACACAACTTTAGAAAAAACCTTCACTTAAAGTGAAAGATCTTACCAACAAGACTTTCGTACTAAGATGCAATCTCGATTGAAATTAGGTTTTCACCCACCTTCTAGGTTACCTTAACTGAACCCAATATCATCATTCTCTTCAATCCATGCTGTTAATGAATTACCACTTTTGCTGTGCAAAATCAGTAGTTGAGATCCTTAGAGCACACATTGTGTTTTTTGACTCATGCTTCTTGGCAGCTATTTGACATTGGGTGTATTGGGATCTAGAAATATTTTATGAAGAACTTACCAGAAAACTTTCTTTAGATTTCAATATTATTAGATGAATTTTTGGAATTCATTTTTGCTTACTTTAGTTTTGGTGCATGTCATGTAACATAATTATATGGTCGTGGAATATGGGTGTCTAATCCTTATGGATTTGCTAGGGTTGATTTATTTTTTGTTAGATTATTAGAGATGTTTGTTAGATTGTTGGGCTTGGCTACTGATAGATTATTGGTTTGATAAATTGTTGTATTTTATAGGATGAAAACAGAAAATATTAACGAAAATCAAAATATAGAGATTCCTCTTATTACTAGTTATACTGTTAGTGTCCGTAAGAAAATGACAACAAAATTTGATGTTTGAAATAATTTTACTGTTGTTGACAATGACGATGATAACAATTATAGAGATAAATGTAATAACTGTGGATTGTTTGCATTCAAAGCTGGATTCGTGAGACAAGACATCATTTAGACAATTTTAATGATGTGATAGATGAGTTTGGCAAATGTGTTATAAATTTTTCTCTTATTCTTTTTAGTAATTACTATATATTATATATTTCATTTAAAATTTATATTTTGCAGATTTTACATCAACAGATGGAGATGAAGATAGTGGACCAATGAAAATGAGCGAATAATAAAAACATCCAATTTCCTTAGTGTGTATTTAATTATTTTCTACTTCATTTTCTATTTAATTACATTTTTATTAGTACTATATTTTTGAATGAATTCACTTGATTTATGTACAACTTATATTTACTTTATGTAAATAGGGAAGCCGAAAGTGTAGTTGGGAAAGAATTAACTTGTTTCAGATGCAGGGACATGCATAAGTGAGAAAAATTGGGATCTATATGGTGTTTTTTAATTCTTTTGCCTTGATTTGCTTTATGATCTGGATTTTTTAATTAAAAACATTATTTCTTATTGAAAAAAAAAACAAATATATTGGTTCTAAATCTTTTTTTAGAATTATTGGTTCTAAAAATTGAAAACAAATATATTGGTCCGGTCATATTCTTTCTCAAAATCAGACCAAATCGGACCACGATCACCCATAGAGTTTCGTGAAACTACACGGGAGTTGGACGTAGTATATGACCACCAAAAACCACATTAACACTTAATCGTACCATTATGGATAACTTTGTAATTAGCTAACATAAAACCTTGTGCGCAAATACGATTTATCTGGAAAAAAATTGAAACCCTAATTTATCACAAAAATACTATTATCTCGGATAAAGTAACGAACTATACCAAAGTTCACTACGTATTAACTACATGTAACTGATGTATTGAAACCAGACAAATTTAGTGTAGAGTTTTCAGTTAAAACCTAGAGTTGTATTGTGTTCGAGTACAACTCTAATGAAACGAACCTCCAATGAATTTTACGTCAAAATATTAAAGGAAATAAAATTCAAAATATACATTCTTCTAAAATAGCATGGAAAATGTTGAAATATTGTTTAGATTAAAAAAAAAAATCTCAATAAATGTTGATTGTATTACGTGAACTCCATGATAATAATACTAATTCATTAAATGGTTTCTAAATGGAAGAAAACACAATTTTTTTTAATAATTTCTTTAAAAAATTTTAATATTGTAACAAAAAGAGTAATACTATATTTACTCTATTATATATTCTCTAAATATATTAAATGACGTGTCAAACAATAATTGGTCCAATAAGTATGTTCACAGAGTAAACATTATATTATTTTAAATATAGAAGATTAAAGAAAATTAAAAACATTTTCGTTTTAGCAAGATAAATACATTTAAGCGATAATGAAAATTGATGAAGGTTAATTTCGGAAAGTCGATGAAGAGGCAAAGGAAAGAAATGCGTGATCTCGGAGAGTCAAAGCAGTAGTAGTAGGCCTTCCCGTCTCAAATATTTGCATTGTTCACTGCTTTCCCTTTCTTACCGCCGTCACTTTCCCGGGAAAACGAGAGAAACATCAGGGAGGAAGATTTCTTCTTTTGTTTGGGAAAGGTTTGCTCTGATAGAGATGTCTCAAAGTGGAAAGCTAACTCCGAATCTCGATAAGGAGAGCACTAAGATGCTCAATCTTACTGTGCTTCAGAGGATGGATTCGTTCATCGAAGAGATTCTTATCACCGCCGCGCATGTAACTTTCTATGAATTCAATGTTGATAGCAATGTATGGGTGAGTGATTTTCGACTTCTACTTTTTTGTTTCCATCCCCGAGAAAATTTCTAGGAGAAGTGCTAGGAATGTAGGGTTTCATTTGTTCTTTGCCTGCCGTTTGGCTTAGTATAGGAAGTCATGAAGATTTCAATCAGGATGGAAAATCCATTACGCCTTTTCTGTTCGAAGACTCTCTTTTGGCGTCTTCTGTTGAACTGGAATTGCCTCATTTGCTGTTCATCGCCATTTGAATTTCAAATGTGGATTGCTTGCATAGTCACAAATACATAGAGAGATTTTGGTTCATGAGAAAACGTCAAAGAAAAATATCCGGAAGCCTTTCCTTTGTTCTTTATCTGCATTTGGATGTAGTATAGCGAGTTATGGGCATTTTAACCAGGATAAAAAATAACAATTCGAGTTACTCTGTATAACTGATTTTCTTTTTATTGCATCTTCTGCGTGATTTGATATTTATCACTGTTAAAAGTTCAAATTTGGATTGCTTACAAAGTCTCAAAAAGAAGATGAGGGATTTCGATTCCATGCAAAGGGAAGATGTTTGGAAGCTAGGGCTTTTTTAGCTGCCTTGGGGGTGTGGTATAGGTATTCATGAGCATTTTAATCTAATCCTTAACTTATTCTGTTAGACGATTCTTTTTATGTCATGTTACAGTGGAATTGCCTGAGGATGAACAATCTAATCAAATTATTCCATTTAATAAATTCATATGACATAATGGACTTGCCTCCTTTGATCCTGATCACTCTTTAATTTGTAATTTGATATGCTTTCAGAGTCGCAAAGATGTTGAAGGATCACTCTTTGTGGTTAAAAGGTATTGGTCTTTGTTATCTATGTTTTCAGATTATTGTCATTCTATGGTTTTGTAGAAGTTAATAGTTTTATCATCGTTTGTGGCAGAACATGGTTGTATTGATAATGATTAATGAACTTTGCTTGCTTTTTTTAAAGGAATGCACAACCACGATTCCAGTTTATTGTTATGAATCGCCGTACTACAGGTTTGTTGTGAATAAATTTTATTTAATTTGTATGCTATTCTATTGCTTCTATATTATCTATTTGAAGTTTTCAAAGCGTTATTTGGCTGGGGATTGATGTAAATATTGCAATAAAAGCACACGAAGAATAAAGAGCTCACTTCTAACTGAAATATTTACATATTTGTTTCTTATCATAAAATTTATTGAATACATGCTTCCTAAAAATGCATTTTATGATTTTATATCTTAAATGTTTAATTTTAAGCATATGCAGTTCATGATTTTGGTAAACTATTTTTGCCCTGTATTATCAATAAAAAATATAAAAAACAGTCCTTTTAATTCTCTCTCTCTCTTTCCTACAATTCTTATTGTTCTTCTGTAAACAGAGAACCTAGTGGAGAATCTACTGGGGGATTTTGAGTATGAACTCCAACTTCCTTATTTACTGTATAAGAATGCTGCTCAAGAAGTCAACGGTATTTGGTTTTATAATGCACAAGAATGTGAAGATGTTGCCAATCTTTTTAGTAGGTAATTTGAGCAGTCACATCTGTTCAATGCCTTGATATTTATTAACTGTTGGACGGTTGTTTATCGTTTCTTTTTACAGGATTTTTAATGCCTACTCGAAGGTTCCTCCAACTTCTAATGTTCCATCTGGAAAAGGGTAACAATGATATTATTTTGAGTTTCTCAAATATGATTACATTGTTGGCTAACAATGTGCAAGCTATGATTGATGGTTTTGTTGTCGTTTATACTTTTTCTTTCTATTATGTGTGAGTTCTTCAATGTTGTGAAGTGGAAGTCGTATGAAAATAGCCGATTCCATGATGTAACACTAGCCTATGAACTGCTTTTTGTTAGTTACTACTTGGATTTTCCTGAACTATTCTTGATATTCTGCTTTTGGCAATTTTATAATTTTGTGGTCGTAGCTGCTGTGCATGCTCATGCTCATGCATGATCACCTAGTCTCTAGAGTAGCTCATAGTTTGTTAGGAGCAAAGAGAATTATCTGCTTTGAAAAGGGTGATACAAATACCATTAAGTATGGTTGTATACTTTAACTTTTTAAAACAATAAATAGAAACTTTTGCGAAGAGCCTTCCGATACTTTGTGATTGAGAAACATTCTGGTTAGTCTTTCACATTTACTCGTTTTTTCTTAATGATCTATTCGATTGGTTTGTCAATTACATTGTTTGGTATTATGCCCTCAAAGTTCTTTTTAATGTGTTTAGTTTATTTTTATTTAATTTTCTTTTATGTATTATTTATAGTGATTTTGAGAAACTGGAAGTAGTCCCAACTATGTCAGCTCTAGAAGTTCCGCTAGAGGAGGCGGCATCAACTTCATCTACTGCTCCTCCAGATTCATCTTTTATAAATTTTTTCAGTGTATATTCTCTTAATTGTACTAAGTTTATTTTGCCCCTAGATCTAACTAGCTGTTTAAGTTTAAAGTATTTTATGAGATAAAATTTATGTGGTGGTCATTATTGGATTTCGCTGATACTGTTCTGTCAATTTTTGTTGATAAACTTGGCCTGATAAGTTGACAGTATAACAGGTGTGCATCGACTCAATGCGATGTTATGTGTTCCCATCCTTCTATTGTTTCTCTCCTGGCTACTATCACTCTTCATTATTTATAAAATCTGGAGGTTTTGATTTTGATCTGATCATTTTTTAATGTGATTGCAGGCTGCTGTGAATACTGGAGAGAATAGTTCAAAACTAACTAATCCACAGCTGCCATATTTTACATCGGCAAACATTCCCTCCGCTTGTGTTTCCTCCTCTGTACCATCTCATCAAATGCCGTCCTTTACTCCTGCAGCTCCATCAACCCCCTTTCCAATTTATGGCACACCAGACAGCATGAGCACTACTGGGATGAATGATCTTGTTAAGCCTTCCTCTTTCTTTGTGCCATCCTCCTCTGCATCTGCGATGATGATGCCTTCTATTGCTTTGTCCACACCAGCAGTTGCTTCTCATCGCCATCCCCTTAATATTCAACGCCCATATGGAACCCCTCTGCTTCAACCCTTCCCTCCACCTACCCCTCCAGCAACTCTTACTCCTGGTTCTATTCCTACCCTCGACACTAGACCTTTGCTTAGCAGAGACAGAGTTCGCGATGCTCTTCAAATTCTTGTTCAGGTTATATTGGGTTTTTTTTCCCATTATTGTGGCTTGACTAGTATTAAATTGGTTCAATTCGGTAGAAATTACGTAAGATGTCATCTTTTGATTTTATTTTATAGCAGTAAAGTGGATGCACTTAAAGTGACGTATTTGAATTTTAAGTTCTTATGCCCTGACTAGTGTAATGTTCTTATGTTAGGATGATCAATTCATTGACAAGTTCTACCAAGCATTGCTAAAGGTACACCATTAAGGTTGTTTCTGACGAACAAACGAGCCCCGGAAGAAGCATTGCTTAAGGTGAACCGTTTAGGTTGTTTCTGACAGACAAATGAGCCTCGGACGGATCTATAATCGCTGCATAGTCTGATGTGTATATACAAATACAGATTCCAGCTTTGCAAGGATATTTTGGTTGGTGAGAATGGATACAATTCTCCTTCGCAATGGTATTCCGATTGGTGAGAATCTTTCACATACCATTGATTTTCACAGAAGTTGGATCCGGGTTTTCTACAATTTCGACTCTTTTGTTATTGTTTCGAATCATTACACTTTCAATTGATGGACACTATACACGGTTGTATTGCGGAGACGAGAGAAAAGGACCAAAGGTTATAATTGTTTGCCTTGTCAATAACTCTCTCTCTCACCCAGTTGATAGGTGGAGGAAACTAGCTAAAATCAGTGGTTTTCTGGTGGGAAGGAAGTCAGACCACTATTTCTACGTACTAACGCAGATTATGCAGTCAATCTTGAGTTTGGTTTGATCAACAACTAATCATGTGTTCTCCTCGTTATCATTCTTTATTAACATGTGGGCACCGTTTTCGAATTGATCGGATTTAGATAACCCGACCCGATACTAAAGGAAATCGAAAGAGTTAATTCTAGTCTCTTAAAATATGTTTGTTTTAGCAATTTTTAATTTTCATAAACAAAAGAAACAAAGCAATGGGGCCGATTCTACGAGTGGGCGGCCGGTGACCCAGTAAGAAGACTGACGAAGGTGGGCCCAATCGGGGATCACTATGCACAGAAAAATGCATCCAACTCCATAAATCAATTTATTCTGGAGGTGAAGGGTCTGGTCATTTGCTTCTCCGCCCATGCGGATAAACCCGACAGATTTCAATTTTTTTCCTTCGCTTTCTCAGTAGCAAAGCAGCAAGCTTCAGAATTCGCTTTCCTGAGTCCTGACTAGTTTGTCCGAGCGAACCTCCAACAGCTCTGGGGCATTTTACAAATTTCCTTCATTGACGAATTTGGCCAAGGAATCGAGAATGTCTGCTCGAGCAAGACAAACGTGGCCGAGAATCCTAATTGACATCTTTCACCTGAAGATAGAAAACGCGAGACTAAAAGCATGGGCTTGCTCAAAGAAAACTTGATCGACTCTATGCATCCTTTTACACGTCTATGCTTCTCTATTCCAAGCATTAGTTTCAGTTCTGTTTCCAGTTCTTTTTCTCTTCCTTCCGTTTATACTCTTCTTAAAGCCTGCAGAGTCTCCAGCGATCTCTACCAAGTTCATGGTCTCATAATTCGCAAAGGCCTCGAGCAAGACCAATTTGTTGTATCGCAATTTATATCCAGCGGTATCTTCATTTCCAAACTCTGCTATTCCGCCTCCGTCTTCGACCGTGTAGTATCGCCCAATATCTGTCTCTGGAACTGTTTCCTTCGTGTGCACTGCGAGAAATCGGATTATGTTGATACTATTTCGATTTTTGTTCGCATGAAGAGAGCGGAGGTTTCGCCTGATAGGTATACTTATCCATCAGTTATCAAAGCGTGTGTAGCTGAGGGGAAGGTGAGGGAGGGAAGGGCCATTCATGGCTCGTCTTTTAGATGCGGTGTTGTCGAGGATGTATATGTGATGACTAGCTTGATAGATTTTTATGGGAAATGTGGGGAGATTTCGTGTGCGCGTAAACTGTTTGATGGAATGTCTGAAAGAAATGTGGTTTCTTGGACAGCCATGATTATGGGGTATGTGAGTATGGATAATGTGGTAGAAGCAAAGAAGCTTTTTGACGATATGCCTCAGAGGAATCTAGCATCATGGAATGCCATCATATGTGGGTTTGTGAAATCAGGTGATTTAGTTGGCGCTAGGATAATATTTGAGGAAATGCCAGAAAAGAATGTTGTTTCATTTACAACGATGATTGATGGGTATGCCAAAGGTGGGGACATGTTTTCGGCTAGACTTCTGTTTGAACAAGCCCCAGTCAAAGATATCATTGCATGGTCGGCTATGATTAATGGATATTCACAAAATGGTCAGCCTAACGAGGCAGTTAACATTTTTCTTGAAATGGAATCAAAGAATGTAAAACCTGATGAATATGTACTGGTGAGTTTGATGTCTGCCTGTTCACAACTTGGTAATTTAGATTTAGCAAGATGGGTCAACAGATATTTGAGTCGCACCTCCATTGACGTTTCTCAATCTCATGTTCTAGCAGCTCTTATAAACATGAATGCAAAGTGTGGAAACTTAGAAAGGGCCGCATATTTGTTTGACAACATGCGTAGTCGAGACCTAGTATCATATTGTTCGTTGATTCAAGGTTTTTCAGTTCATGGAAATGGGCTGCAGGCAGTTAATCTCTTTAAGAGAATGCTTAGTGAAGGGTTAATTCCTGATGAGGTAGCTTTTACAGTCATATTGACGGCTTGTAGCTGTGCTGGACTTGTTGATGAGGGTTGGTATTTCTTTGAGCTCATGAAAAATGAATATTCGAGAGTTCCATCTCCTGATCATTATGCATGTATTGTGGATCTTCTAAGTCGATCCGGGAGGCTAAAAGCAGCTTATGATCTTCTAAAAGCAATGCCAGTGGAGCCTCATGCTTGTGCATGGGGTGCAATTCTTGGGGGTTGTAAGTTATACTGTGATGTTGAATTGGGAGAGGAAATAGCGCATAAACTTTTTGAGATTGAGCCTCAAAATGCTGCCAATTATGTTATGATGTCCAATATATATGCAGCCGCAGACCGTTGGCTTGATGTTTCTGATGTCAGAGAAAGAATGAAGGAGAGAGGTGTTAGAAAAGTACCTGGTATCAGTTGGATTTAACTCAAATAACCTATTTTTGTTTGGAATGGATTCTCGTGTGAAGTTCTAGAAGTGAAATGAATACAGGAGGTAAAATTATAATCTTTTCTGAATGTAAGAAGTCTCTTAGTCTCGATAGATTTTTGCTGGTTCAAACGCCTAGCTCAGGTTACGGCCTATAACTCCATCTGTGTATCATCCAAGATTTAATGTAATTCAAGTTTTCCCAATTTCTTAACAAGTATATGATTATATCAACTAGATTTCAAGCTGAATATGATGACAGTTTGACACCTTTGTAACGTCAATCTTGCATAGGTCCTCACTTGGAAAGCTGTGGAAGAAGCCAATCCCGCAGTCCTATCACAATTGGTCTATCCTGCTGGCTGCTACAGTCCGGAAGGTATGATCCTTTCTGGAGTAATTATATCTTAAGTGCTAGTTTTGTTGCAATGCAATAATTGCAATTAAGTATGGTTGTATACTTTAACTTTTTAAAACAATAAATAGAAACTATTGCGAAAAGCCTTCCGATACTTTGTGATTGAGAAACATTCTGGTTAGTCTTTCACATTTACTCTCGCTTTTTCTTAATGATCTATTCGATTGGTTTGTCAATTATATTGTTTGGTATTATGCCCTCAAAGTTCTTTTTAATGTGTTTAGTTTATTTTTATTTAATTTTCTTCTATTTATTATTTATAGTGATTTTGAGAAACTGGAAGTAGTCCCAACTATGTCAGCTCTAGAAGTTCTGCTAGAGGAGGCGGCATCAACTTCATCAACTGCTCCTCCAGATTCATCTTTTATAAATTTTTTCAGTGTATATTCTCTTAATTGTACTAAGTTTATTTTGCCCCTAGATCTAACTAGTTGTTTAAGTTTAAAGTATTTTATGAGATAAAATTTATGTGGTGGTCATTATTGGATTTCGCTGATACTGTTCTGTCAATTTTTGTTGATAAACTTGGCCTGATAAGTTGACAGTATAACAGGTGTGCATCGACTCAACGCGATGTTATGTGTTCCCATCCTTCTATTGTTTCTCTCCTGGCTACTATCACTCTTCATTATTTATAAAATCTGGAGGTTTTGATTTTGATCTGATCATTTTTTAATGTGATTGCAGGCTGCTGTGAATACTGGAGAGAATAGTTCAAAAATAACTAATGCACAGCTGCCATATTTTACATCGGCCACTCCCAGTGCATTCTCCACCGATTTCAAGCGCGGACAATTGCGGGTACACTCGTGTGGAGTCAAAGTCACTTGTTTTCGAGCATGTTTTACACTCGTTATAAGTGCGATCGACTCATAATTTAAGGTTAGTTTGTTAAAAAAATAGTTTAAGACCAAGTTCATTAATGGCCCTCACCTTATAGTTTAAGATTTTTATTGATAATTATCTTTAATTAAATGCATCAATATATTAAATAACATAAAGGTGAAAATTTTAATTTCCACGATGATTTCTAGATTTATATTAAATTAAGCAATAAAAATTCATATGTTAATTAATATTGTTGTAAATCCATCTTCAATTATTTATCTTTTTTAAAGCTAACACATTTTGGTCTTTTTCACGTCACCTTTTTATTGTTTGCGATCGGGAACTACGTCGAATGTGTTTCCAATATTTATAACTTTTCATGCCGCTTTTTATAAAGTCTACAATATTTGGAAAATACCCTTTGCGATGAATAATTTCCATGGTAATTAACCCTCTTTTCCGCTGGCCAACCGTTAAACCCGACCCTATTCAAACTTGACCGATTTTGAAATTGACCACCACCCGGGCTCTCGGCCAGATCCTCCCAAATTTCGATAGTCTAAGATCAGACCTGTCGGTTGGCTCGACGCATTATGAATGGGTATATATTTGTTTGTTTCCATTATTATTATTATTTTTTTGTGTATTTTAATTGTGTTTTCATTCATGATTAATTTGCGTGAGAATTGTTCTTGGTCGTCTAAATGACACTTAAATTGTGGACGTGGATGATCTTAAATGAGTTTTCTTCCACAAAATGACTGTGGATGCTCTTAATAGGGATGGGCAGGACCGGACCGTGGACCGAGAACCGGACCGGACCGGCGGTTTCGGTCCGGGTTCGGTCCTTATTTGATGGACCGAGGTCCGGTCTTCGGTCCAAAGCCCTTGGAACCGAGGTCCTTTGGTCCGGTCCAGGTTCCAGTGTCTGAAATCCCGAAGAACCGGAACCGGACCCGTGGACCGAACTTAAATATTCATTAGTTTCAGCCTTCCAAGTTCCAGGGCTTACCCGAGTCTCAAATTCGCCCTCCCACTTCCCGACCTCGTTCTAGTTATGCTGAGTATCTCTAACAGACTTCCTTCACTTCGTCTCAAATCTCAATTTTGAATCTTCAGTCTTCCTTCGCAGTTTGCTCCCTAATCCAGAACCAGAGGTCCAGAACACCCGAGTCCCCACCTCCGAACGGCGAACATCAAACCTCCGAACGGCAAATACCTGAGTCGCCTCGCGCCAGTCGCCTGCTCGGATCGCCTCCCCTTTGTCCCCTCAGTGCAGAATAAAACACTCACGGAGAACGTACTCACGCAGACGGAAGAATGCACTCGCAGAATCCCTCCCGACGCCTCGCCTCGCCTGTCTTCGGCTGGTCGTCGGCTGGTCGTCGGGCCTCTCTGCTCACTCACAGAGTAGGGCTCGATTTTGCTGCGAATATTAGGGTGGAAAATTTTATAAATTAACAATTTTTTAAAAAAAAATATTAGGGTGGGAGGAACCGGGACAGGACCAGGACTGGACCGAATTTTTGGTCCGGGACAGGACCAGGACTGGACCAAATTTTTAGTCCGGTCTAGGTTCCTCCCAAGGCCGGTTCCGGTCTTCCGAAAAAATTTCCCGAAGACTCGGTCCGGGCTCGGGACCGGACCGAACCGGCCCGTGCCCACCCCTAGCTCTTAATTTGCTCTAATTTCAAGTATTCTACGTTTATTAGCAAATATAGAAGGACATTAAAATATAATGATTTTCATCCAATTGAAATAATTCCATTAAATCTCTAAATTAATTTTAACATCACTATCTTCTTTAAAAAAATCCTATTGCATTTGTACATTTTACTATATACTTGATTGTTTAAAATATATATTTGTCAACCAATGGCTTCCAAATTTTGATTAGCAGTGTACGTGACAACAAATAAACAAGTAACATGCTACTGATAAATTAAACAAAGCGTGTTTATGGTGGGCGTATGTTGAAGCAATGATAGCAAAGATTTGATGTCCATTTCATTTATTTGGATGTCGTTTTGAAAGTGACCACACCAATTTTTATACCACTTGCAATATAACAAGTGGTAAATTAATTGAAACCCTAATTTTTGTTATCTTATGGTCCAAATAAAAACTAATAAAATCATCGATTGAGTTAATTGCGACCACAGAATTATCGTGGTGATTCATTTTAGTTTGTTTATTATAATTCAACGTTTAATTTTCTACAATTTCTTTTACTTTTTTTTTTATATATTTATCGATTATAATTCATTCGATTTGAATTAACATGTGATCGAGTCAATATTGCATTCCTAAAGTGCAGCAACTTATTCTTACAAGGATTTGTTAAGTCTCAAAATCTAGTGAAGTGACCAGTATCCTACATTAGAAAATTATCATTTTGAGAAACTCTTCATATGTAACGTTCTATTTTCAATTAATACGGTGCATTTTTTAGTCTAACCTATGAGCAAAATCATGCAGATTCTGAATCAAAGTGAAGAATATTGTACTATTCGATAGATCATAAGGTGTTACAAAAAGTCTACTCCAACTAGAATAATCATTATGTCATGACTTACATAGATTTTATGTATAATTATTTTCGAGATTTCTTCATTATAGTTGGACAATTTCACCTAATAAATAATTAAATATTTTTAAAAAAGAGGGCAGTCATCTATTAATTAAAATAAAAAAATTAGGGTAATTATCGATTTGAACTCTGTACTATACACGTTTTTTCAATTCGGCCCCTGTACTAAAAAAACCAGCAAACCGAACCCTGTACTTTGATTCTGTTATCAATTTTAACCTTCTATCAATAATTTTATTAAACCTTCATTGAAAAAACTAACAAACGATCTTAGATTCAGTTGAAATTTTTATCACATGTTCACTACTTAATGAAAAGATAATCTGAAAATTTTCGTGATTTTTTAACACATGTACGATTTATTAAAATTTTATTTTAGTATTTTATAAAAATATTGTAATAAATAATACAAATTTTAGAAAATCACGAAACTTTTTCTATTATCTACTCATAATAGGTTGAACATGTGAAAAAGTTTTCAAATAAATCAAATATTGTTTGTTATTTGTTTAAAAATTAATTTATAAAGTAAAGAAGAAAATGAGATTAATTTAAACAAATAACAAACGATATTGGATTTATTTGAAACTTTTTCTAGATGTTTCCCATATTATGGGTAGATAATAAAAAAATGTTCGTAATTTTTTAGAACTTGTTTGATTTATTATAATATTTTTAAACAATACTAAAATAAAATTATAATAAATCGTAGATGTGTTAAAAAATCACGAAAATTCCCAGATTATCTTCTCATTGAGTAATAAACATGTGGTAAAAATTTCAATTGAATCTAAGATCGTTTGGTAGTTTTTTCAATGAGGGTTTTTTGAAATTGTTGATAGAAGGTCAAAACTGATAACAGAATCAAAATACAGGGTTCAGTTTGCCGATTTTTTTAGTACAAGGACTGAATTGAAAAAACGTGTATAGTACAGGATTCGAATCGATAATTTTCCAAAAAACTATACACAATGGTGTGACAAATAGTATAGTGTCTTAAACTTTATAAAGTTATTCACGTGATAGCATTTGAATTTTGATCAATACGAGCATGAATTATTAAATATTGATTATCTACTTCAATATTTAATAAGTTCTCAAGACATTAACAAGCATTATCTTATTTCCACATATTATAATTTTAAAAATATAGGAAAATACTCCTTTATGATTTTTTAATTTATTTTCCTTTATTTTTTAAATTACAACATGTGGAAAAAAGATAATGCATGTGTAGTTTTACTGTTAGGTCATAGTCTCTTTCGCATAACGCATTAACATACTTAGGAAGAAAATAAAATGCGGTCGATGTAACAAACAACTCCGATGAAACTACGGATGGCTAGAAGAAGAGAACGAGTAACCAGAGAGATGCATAGACAAAGCAATTGCACGATTATAATAACATTAGTTGCTGTCCAATTACTAATTGTTGCACACAATTAACCATGTTCATGAAAAAATAATAATAGAGACCATATGTTAGTTAAATGTCAGAACTGGACCAAACAAAAGTGTTGTACCATAAACAATAATTTTGATTCATTGGTCGGTGGGGTTGTAGGGTAGTGTTTGGTGCCTGGTGGCATCCCTTAGTATATAATATAATATAACAAAGTATTTTACCTTTTTAATGTATCATACTTTACTTTCTTTCTTAGATCTTCACTTTCAATGTGTTGTATTTGTGTGTGTTAGGCTTCACAAGCCTCCTCTTTCGGACATGAAACCCAAATTGCTCTGTTCCCTATGGAATGCAGTCTGGTTTGATCCGGTTCCACCCCATAAACAAAACTGGAACCTGTCGTCCAAAATTTCATACTAGAACTGGAATTGTTGCCTATGATTTCATGGTTCTAGAACCGGAACCATGGGATTTTAGGACCGGAATCGGAACTGGACCTGGAACTAACTTTGTTTGACGGTTTGATTCTAAATTTAAAAAAAATATTGAAAAAATTCTTGTTTTTGGGTTAGGTGTTCGGAGTTTGGGTTGGATTTGGGGTTGCTCACGTGTACGAGTCTGTTTTTTTAAGATTTTAGGTCAGGTTTTAATAGTTTTTGGATCGAAATTTTGACCCACATTTCGATTCGGTTTTCATGAATTTTGAGCCTCAAAATCATGAAGTGAAATGTGAATATCGAGTCTTGTGAATTTAGAACCGGAACCAGTTCTTTCGACTACACTTTCTAATTTCACGATTTGCTGCAGTTTTTCTCGATTTATTTGGATTTTTCCAGAACTTAATACAACAGTTCATTTCATTTTCTCTCTCTCTCTCTACTCCTTATCCATCCACTTCGACCTTTCTTACAATTTTATTAAATAAAGCTATAAAAAAAACCATCTCTTTCCTCTCCTCTGCTCTTCCTCTTTTTTCTTCCCTTATAAATAACCCTTTGAGCTTCATTTCTCCTCCATTATCCCATTTTGATCGTCGCCGTCCCGTCGCTAGTTTCCCTCCTGTCTCTTTTCAATTCCCGGCTACCCATTAATCTAATCGCTTGTCGTCAAGGTAGAGATTTCACCTTTCTGATTCTTCATCTTTTTTTCTCTGAATCTCTTTCAGTTCAGGATCAAATATTTATGGGTGGATTTTTATCAAACAGGCAATAGGCGCGCTTAAATCCGGGAAATGAGTCGTAGAAACAGAGGAAGTCCGAAGTTGGAGTTGAAACTGAACCTCTCACCTCCACGGGCGAATCCACAAGTCGGCTCCCCCAGCAGGTCGGCGACGGTTTCTCCGACGTCACCTCGGAGCTCTTGCGTGTCTTCAGAGCACAGTCACGAAGAGACCGGCGACAATCTCGGCTACTCGAACAGCCCGGCGGCGACGTCAATGGTTCTGGTAGGCTGCCCCCGGTGCCTCATGTACGTGATGCTTTCGGAAGACGACCCAAAATGCCCCAAATGCAAAAGCACCGTTCTTCTCGACATACTCCTCGAGAAAACCAACCCCAGCTTCAAAACCAGAAGAAGCTGATGACTCCATAGCCGATCTACCTCGAAGCTTTTTTTTTATTTTTTTTTTGGTAATCTCAGAGACAGTGATTTAACGCCGGAAGAAGTGGAGCGAAACAGCACTGTTTTCATGGGTTTTGCTAATCAAATCGAATAGAATGAAAAATGGTCTCAGCGATTAGCTTTTCTTCCATCTTTAACAGAAGACGATGCAAACGGATTCAATAATTATGAGCTATCTCAAAACATTTCATCCTTGTTTCGCTGACGAACATCTCACAAACAGAATAGTAATATTCAAATACGACGGCCTAATTCATTAATTTCTCATGCTTTTGGACTGTTTATAAAATGATTCAACAGTCGGATTAAGATTTTCATCGTCAAAATTAAGATTGAGATAGTCTTTTGTGAGAAACATCCTACGCCGACGCTAAATATTTTCCTCTGTTTTTATTTCTAATCCAATCAGATTTTGCCGCGTAGAATTATAAATCTCATTTTGACTTTCTTGTTTTAAGTACGCTGCTTTTGGCGTTTGGATTCGTGTACTTTGAATAGCTACTGAGGACCCATCAATCAAGTCGGTCCCACACCGTTGTAAGATTATAGAACGAACTTTACAAGTGGGGCCCTCCTATGTGACCCGGATCCAACTAACAAGATGAAACGCTTAAATCAGACGGCTCTGATGTTGCCATCAGGCCTTAATAACATAATTAATTTAGTAAAATAACATTAGCAGTAACCCACTGTGATAATCAAAATGCAGCTAACTAACTAAATATTTTGTCACATATATTAAATTCTTATTATTTATATAATGGAAATTAGTTAAAAGAATTAGCTATGATAATAATAGTAGTAAATAGTAATAACAATAAAGAGAATTAAGAGGTTGGATGGGATGGGATGGGATGGGATGGGTATATCGAGTTATGTAAATTAGAAATAAAGAGCAATTAAGAATAAATAAATGCAAATAGTAATTGAGACAGTTGAGGGCAATGAAGGGTATCACGTCATACGATAAATACATCATTTAATTGCAAAGCTAAATTATTATTTTTTATAATGTATACTTTATTGTAAATAAAATAATAATAAGATTCTAAGCGTGATGATGAGCTATTGGCCCATTTGGACGTCAAAGAAATTGGCCCACTGAATTTCTGTAAAATTCTAGAGTCGATTATCAGTTTAAGTTGAGGTTACTGGAGGAACTAGAACGTGGAGAAAAAGGGTATAGGAGATGGGACAGTAAGCTGGGGAGTAGATGATGGAGATGATATTTACATGCTCTCATTACGGGGACTATCATTGGTCCTCACAATGTGAGTATTGTCCTCCTTTCTATCCAAACCTATTTCTAGTTGTATTTGATCTCAATTTCGTTGTATACTAGATAAAATTTCTGAAATTAATGACCATCGATATTCATCTAATGATGAAGTTTAAGTTGTTGAAATTGAAAAAATGGAAGACAAAGATCTTATTGAATTAATGAAAAGTAATACAACCTAAAAGTGTTATATAGATAAAGTTAATAAACAAGTAAAGTAAATTACTAAAGAGACCTTGAAGCTAAAACATATAATCTAACATCTCCTCTCAAACTCACGATGCTACAACTAGAAGCATTGATATTTTATCAGACAAGAAACAGAAGCGCGAAGCAGAATGAACCTTGGTAAACATATTAGCTATCTGCAGCGATGAAGGAACAAAAGATAGCGTGATAGTGCCAAGTTGTAGATGATGACGAGTGAGATGACAATCAATCTCAATATGCTTCGTTCTCTCATGAAAAACTGAATTACGTGCAATGTGGATGATACTCTGATTATCACAATAGAGAAAAAGACCTTGAAGCTAATACATATTATCTAACATCCCTCTCAAACTAACGATGCTACAATTAGAAATATTGATAGTTTGTCAGACAAGAAACGGAAGTGCGAAACAAAATGAATCTTGGTAAACATATCAGCTATCTGCAGCGAGGAACGAACGAAATGCAGCGTGATAGTGCTAAGTTGTAGATGATGATGAGTGAGATGAAAATCAATCTCAATATGCTTCGTTCTCTCATGAAAAATTGAATTATGTGCAATGTGGATGACACTCTTATTATCACCATAGAGAGCAATAGGTTGACGAAGAAGAATACTCATATCTCCAAGTAACAAACGTAGTCAAACAATCTAGCAAGTGGTCATAGTCATTACACGATACTCAGCTTTTGTGGAAGACTTAGAGATAACATCTTGCTTCTTACTCTTCCAAGAGATAAGAGAATCTCCAAGAAAAATACAGAAGCTAGAAATCGACTTTTGTTTCGTAGGATCGCCCGCCCAATCATCATCAGAGTATGCATGCAACTCTAACGAGGAAGAAGAGGAGAATAAGAGATTCTGAAACTGAGTTCTCCAAAGATATCGGAGAATGAGAAGATTAACATGTCAATGAATTGTAGTCGGTGCAATTACAAATTGACTAACCACGTGACAACATGTTCAAGATCAGGACGAGTCACTGTAAGGTAAACTAAGCTTCCCATAATCGTACGGTAGAGACTAGGATTTGGCAAAGGAAAACCATCTGATGGAGAGTACCGAGCATTAGTCTCAAGCGGAGTATCTACTACTTTGTTATCAGTGAGACGTGCACGCTCAAATAGATTAGCTATATACTTTGACTAAGACAATAGATAACCTTTTGGCGAAGTTGCAATCTCGATGCCTAGAAAGTAGTGCAGCAAACCTAAGTCTTTCATAGCAAAGCAAAAGGCTAAGTCATACTTCAAAGTTTCAATTCCATCATAATCATCACCAATAATTATCATGTCATTTACATATAAAGACAAAAGGATATGACTTGCACCTGTACACTTGACAAATAAAGCCGAATCATGATTGCTAGAACGAAAACCAAACGAGGTAATCACTATATAGAACTTTTCAAACCAAGCATGTGGTGTTTGTTTGAGTCCATAGAGAGCTTTGCGAAGTCTACAAACTTCGCCAGGTCAGTGAGAAACTCTAGGAGGAGGCACCATATATACTTCTTCTTTAAGATCACCATTTAAGAATGCATTCTTGACATCTATCTGAGATATATTCCATCGACAAACAAAAGCAACGACAATCATCATTCGAGCGGTGGTCATTTTAGCAACAGCGACAAAAGTTTCCTCATAATCCATGTCATACTCTTGAGAGTAACCTTTAGTAACAAGACGAGTGTAACACCCGGCATTTTGCCATGTAGATATTCCTTAAATTATTCAACGGGATTAATGAGAATAATCATGCAAGGTTTGTTTTTATTAATTTGCTAATGTTTCCAGTTGAATATGTATGATTCATAAAACCAAATGGTGAAACTAAATAGCAAATTAGTTAAAGACCAATGGAAGGGTAAAATAGAGAGAAATTAAGGTTGGTGGGAAATAGCCAATGGATGAATGCCATATGGCAACTTGTTGAAGAAGCCATGTCTTCTTTCTTCCCTCCCGTTCTTCTCTTCATTCTGGCGTGAAACTCCCTCCTGTTTTCTCTCTTCCAGTCGACGAACAACCATCGAAGTTACTTCGATCTCCTCGGCTCCTTTCTGTTTTCCCGCTGAGGTAAATGTCTGGTTGAATGCTAACGAATTTGGACAAGTTTAATGCGAGTTTTCACTGAGATTTAGGGTTATTATTTTAGAGAAAACTCACTGTTTTTGGATGAAAACACGTTGGTGTGTTTTCTAAAGCGTTGAAACGTGTTTGCTGCATTTCCTACGAGATATTAGTTAACATTTGTAGCGTGTTTGAATTCTGTACATCCATTTACAGATCCGAGCTTTCCAGGGGCGTTCGAGCACACTGCATTGCTGCAAACAGGTAAGTTCATGCATTTACGTTGGCCCTTAAGGCCCTACAACTTGGAGGTACTAGGTATGGTATGGGTAGATAGGTTTTAGGTTATGTTCTAAGTTGAATATGTCTCCATCATATCCTGTCTTTCTGTTGTATCATTCTGCCATCTGTGAATGTTAAGTTTAAGCATCGCACTTATTCATGCATACACGTTTTTCCTGTAAAATCATGCAAATGTTTTCAGCACTGGTTTTGAAGTAAGTAAGATAAAATCTGTGAGCTCTAGGCTCATAGGTGAACTCCCTGTTGTAGGTACGGATACTCCAGATGAGGACCTTATGCCTCATAATGACGAGCTGATGTGATTTGGGGAATTGAGCTCATTGGGGGTGGTTTGCTGCAGCCAGACAAATTCTGCCCGAGGTTTAAGTATTTAAAGTAAGTCTATGTCTGTAAACCTTTTCTGGAATTTTGGCGTTGTGTTACAACTCTGTATAGTCCTGTGTTTTGTTTAAAACTCTGTAGGAAATTCTGGCTGGATATGTAATGTATAGTTTCTTGTGTTTGAGTTTTAAATCTCTGTTTGACCATTGATAGTTTCTCCTGAAATATTCTGTTGTTGATGTATTCAAAAACTCTGTAATGTAATGTAATGTAATGTAATGTAATGTAATGTAATGTAATGTAATGTAATGTAATGTAATGTAATGTAATGTAATGTAATGTAATGTAATGTAATGTAATGTAATGTAATGTAATGTAATGTAATGTAATGTAATGTAATGTAATGTAATGTAATGTAATGTAATGTAATGTAATGTAATGTAATGTAATGTAATGTAATGTAATGTAATGTAATGTAATGTAATGTAATGTAATGTAATGTAATGTAATGTAATGTAATGTAATGTAATGTAATGTAATGTAATGTAATGTAATGTAATGTAATGTAATGTAATGTAATGTAATGTAATGTAATGTAATGTAATGTAATGTAATGTAATGTAATGTAATGTAATGTAATGTAATGTAATGTAATGTAATGTAATGTAATGTAATGTAATGTAATGTAATGTAATGTAATGTAATGTAATGTAATGTAATGTAATGTAATGTAATGTAATGTAATGTAATGTAAATGTAATGTACGGTTAAGTGTGGATGAGGACTGGCATCCTGTCAAGTACTCCTGTTATGTCCTGAAGCGGCATGTACACCCTGTGGCGCCAGCTCCTCCTCCCACTTATACCTCCCTGTCCAGTGAAATGTAATGTAATGTAATGTTCCTGTATTTGAAAGTTCATGCATAGCATATGCCTCACTGCATTTATTTCTGATATGTTCTTACTGAGCTCTAGGCTCATAGGTGAACTCCCGGTAGTTAGGAGGTACGGATACTCCAGATGAGGACCTTATGCCTCATAATGACGAGCTGATGTAGTTGGGGAATTGAGCTCATTGGGGGTGGTTGCTGCAGCCAGACAAATTCTGCCCCGAGGTTTAAGTATTTAAAGTAAAGTCTATGTCTGTAAACCTTTTCTGGAATTTTGGCGTTGTGTTTACAACTCTGTATAGTCCTGTGTTTTGTTTAAAACTCTGTAGGAAATTCTGCTGGATATGTAATGTATAGTTTCTTGTGTTTGAGTTTTAAATCTCTGTTGACCATTGATAGTTGTCTCCTGAAATATTCTGTTGTTGATGTATTCAAAACCTCTGTATTTGACGGATTGTATCCATATATTTTAATGTTTTGCAAACATCTGTAATGTAATGTAATGTAATGTAATGTAATGTAATGTAATGTAATGTAATGTAATGTAATGTAATGTAATGTAATGTAATGTAATGTAATGTAATGTAATGTAATGTAATGTAATGTAATGTAATGTAATGTAATGTAATGTAATGTAATGTAATGTAATGTAATGTAATGTAATGTAATGTAATGTAATGTAATGTAATGTAATGTAATGTAATGTAATGTAATGTAATGTAATGTAAGTCTTATGTTAAATTTGCCAAGTTTTATCTCAAAAACTGCATCTTCCGATCACGTTCACTGCTGTTTTAAGTGTTCATCTACCGGTTGACGTCATCCATCTTCCGGCTGACGTCATCACCTTCTGCCGGTCTCGTTTATTGCCTTCATCTACCGGTTGACGTCATCCATCTTCCGGCTGACGTCATCACCTTCTGCCGGTCTCGTTTATTGCCTTCATCTACCGGTTGACGTCATCCATCTTCCGGCTGACGTCATCACCTTCTGCCGGTCTCGTTTATTGTCTTCATCTACCGGTTGACGTCATCCATCTTCCGGCTGACGTCATCACCTTCTGCCGGTCTCGTTTATTGTCTTCATCTACCGGTTGACGTCATCCATCTTCCGGCTGACGTCATCACCTTCTGCCGGTCTCGTTTATTGCCTTCATCTACCGGTTGACGTCATCCATCTTCCGGCTGACGTCATCACCTTCTGCCGGTCTCGTTTATTGCCTTCATCTACCGGTTGACGTCATCCATCTTCCGGCTGACGTCATCACCTTCTGCCGGTCTCGTTTATTGTCTTCATCTACCGGTTGACGTCATCCATCTTCCGGCTGACGTCATCACCTTCTGCCGGTCTCGTTTATTGTCTTCATCTACCGGTTGACGTCATCCATCTTCCGGCTGACGTCATCACCTTCTGCCGGTCTCGTTTATTGTCTTCATCTACCGGTTGACGTCATCCATCTTCCGGCTGACGTCATCACCTTCTGCCGGTCTCGTTTATTGTCTTCATCTACCGGTTGACGTCATCCATCTTCCGGCTGACGTCATCACCTTCTGCCGGTCTCGTTTATTGCCTTCATCTACCGGTTGACGTCATCCATCTTCCGGCTGACGTCATCACCTTCTGCCGGTCTCGTTTATTGTCTTCATCTACCGGTTGACGTCATCCATCTTCCGGCTGACGTCATCACCTTCTGCCGGTCTCGTTTATTGTCTTCATCTACCGGTTGACGTCATCCATCTTCCGGCTGACGTCATCACCTTCTGCCGGTCTCGTTTATTGCCTTCATCTACCGGTTGACGTCATCCATCTTCCGGCTGACGTCATCACCTTCTGCCGGTCTCGTTTATTGTCTTCATCTACCGGTTGACGTCATCCATCTTCCGGCTGACGTCATCACCTTCTGCCGGTCTCGTTTATTGTCTTCATCTACCGGTTGACGTCATCCATCTTCCGGCTGACGTCATCACCTTCTGCCGGTCTCGTTTATTGTCTTCATCTACCGGTTGACGTCATCCATCTTCCGGCTGACGTCATCACCTTCTGCCGGTCTCGTTTATTGTCTTCATCTACCGGTTGACGTCATCCATCTTCCGGCTGACGTCATCACCTTCTGCCGGTCTCGTTTATTGTCTTCATCTACCGGTTGACGTCATCCATCTTCCGGCTGACGTCATCACCTTCTGCCGGTCTCGTTTATTGCCTTCATCTACCGGTTGACGTCATCCATCTTCCGGCTGACGTCATCACCTTCTGCCGGTCTCGTTTATTGTCTTCATCTACCGGTTGACGTCATCCATCTTCCGGCTGACGTCATCACCTTCTGCCGGTCTCGTTTATTGCCTTCATCTACCGGTTGACGTCATCCATCTTCCGGCTGACGTCATCACCTTCTGCCGGTCTCGTTTATTGTCTTCATCTACCGGTTGACGTCATCCATCTTCCGGCTGACGTCATCACCTTCTGCCGGTCTCGTTTATTGTCTTCATCTACCGGTTGACGTCATCCATCTTCCGGCTGACGTCATCACCTTCTGCCGGTCTCGTTTATTGCCTTCATCTACCGGTTGACGTCATCCATCTTCCGGCTGACGTCATCACCTTCTGCCGGTCTCGTTTATTGCCTTCATCTACCGGTTGACGTCATCCATCTTCCGGCTGACGTCATCACCTTCTGCCGGTCTCGTTTATTGTCTTCATCTACCGGTTGACGTCATCCATCTTCCGGCTGACGTCATCACCTTCTGCCGGTCTCGTTTATTGCCTTCATCTACCGGTTGACGTCATCCATCTTCCGGCTGACGTCATCACCTTCTGCCGGTCTCGTTTATTGCCTTCATCTACCGGTTGACGTCATCCATCTTCCGGCTGACGTCATCACCTTCTGCCGGTCTCGTTTATTGCCTTCATCTACCGGTTGACGTCATCCATCTTCCGGCTGACGTCATCACCTTCTGCCGGTCTCGTTTATTGCCTTCATCTACCGGTTGACGTCATCCATCTTCCGGCTGACGTCATCACCTTCTGCCGGTCTCGTTTATTGCCTTCATCTACCGGTTGACGTCATCCATCTTCCGGCTGACGTCATCACCTTCTGCCGGTCTCGTTTATTGTCTTCATCTACCGGTTGACGTCATCCATCTTCCGGCTGACGTCATCACCTTCTGCCGGTCTCGTTTATTGTCTTCATCTACCGGTTGACGTCATCCATCTTCCGGCTGACGTCATCACCTTCTGCCGGTCTCGTTTATTGCCTTCATCTACCGGTTGACGTCATCCATCTTCCGGCTGACGTCATCACCTTCTGCCGGTCTCGTTTATTGTCTTCATCTACCGGTTGACGTCATCCATCTTCCGGCTGACGTCATCACCTTCTGCCGGTCTCGTTTATTGTCTTCATCTACCGGTTGACGTCATCCATCTTCCGGCTGACGTCATCACCTTCTGCCGGTCTCGTTTATTGCCTTCATCTACCGGTTGACGTCATCCATCCCGGACCCCGATCGGGTACGGTTTTGGGGCGTCACAACGAGCTTTGTACCGTTCGATAGAACCATCAGATTTCGTTTTAATCTTAAAAACCCAACGAGATATAATAGCACGTTTCCAATGTGGCAGCGGTACCATATCCCAAGTATAAGTCTAATGTAGAGCACTTAATTCTTCAGCCATGGCATTCTCCCAAAGAAGGTTACCAACAGTTTCTTTCTAGGACAAAGGCTCAAAAAGATGATAAATAGATGTTAAAAAATAGGCAAAAGAACTGGAATAACAAGAATAAACAAAATCAGGTAGTTTAGTTGACTTACGAGGACGAGTAGACTGACGAATATGATTGTCCGCAATCTCTCGAGGTGATGGAGCAGTCGCTGGAGGGAGAGGAGTCACAGGTGTCCCAGGGATCAAGTTACATGATTCAGTGGAGTTGGTAGGAGTAGAAATAGCCGTGGGGGAGATTTCGTCATTGTCGGTAATGAAGGGATCAATGCGTATAAGATCTGCATGAGTCATGTTATGCTGGGTAGAGGGTACTGTGAAGAAAGGAATATGTTCAAGAAACACAACATGACAAGATACCTATAACTTTTGGCTGACTGGATTAAAACAACGATATCCCTTTTGACAACATCATAACCAAGAAAGACACATAAAGCAGATCGAGAGGATAATTTATCATGTTCGATGTGTGGTTGGAGGACAAAACAAGTGCAACAAAAAACACGTTAAGGAGGAATAGTCAGGAGCACGACCATATAATTTTTGAAAGGGAGACAAACCTGAATTGTGAGAAGTTTGTATCCTATTGATCACGTGAGTGGCAGTAAGGACCACTTCTCCCCAAAAGACACTTGGAATATCCGCAGACAACAAAAAAGAGTGGGTTGTCTCAACAAGATGTCTATGCTTTCTCTATGCAACCCCATTTTGTTGAGATGTTTCTCGACACGAGGTATGATGAATAGTACCTTCAGAAGCAAGTAAACGGGAAAAAACATTGCAAGTGTACTCACCCCCCAGATCTCTAAGGTGATTGAAAATGGTAAGATAATCCGACCTGCATTTCATAAGATAAATCCAAGTATAACGAGTGCAATCATCAATAAAAGATACATAATATCGTGAGCCTCCTTTTGTAGTAATAGGAGAAGGCTCCCACACATCAGAATGAACAAGATCAAGATGATTACGAGAAAAAAATAGACTTTTATTGAAAGGTAACACAGAAATTCTCCAGTTTGCAACCACTACAATCATAAATATCATGACTTTTTAAAGTTCCTAATGGTCCAGATGAAGCTAAGAATTGTAATCGAGATGCTAAAACATGACCTAAACGAGTATGTCATAGGTAAAAATTAGAAGACAAACGACTCAATTGAAATGATGACAAATCGATACTAGAAGCTGCAACATCAGGTAGTTGGAATTTATCCAATACATAAAGACCTCCTTTCCTACGGCCTGTCCCGATCACCTTCTGAGATCGTGGGTCCTGCACACAACAATTGGATAAAGAAAAAGAGATTAAATAGCCAGATTCACACAATTGAATAACAGAAACGAGGTTGATGGTAAGATTAGGAATATAATGGCATTGAAGTATTATGAGCAGGCACAACAGATAAAGACGCATTATGAGACAAAGAGACAAAAGATGACAAGTCTGGTGACATATGATGAGAGACTCCAGAATCTAAGATCCACAAGGAGGAAGATATACTTGATATATCAGAGGATGAAAAACGTATATAAGAAGAAGCTGACATAACATGAGGCTGGGAGGAGAGAAATTGTTGAAACTGCTCAAGTAACGATAAATCCGAGGACGAAGTTGTCACTGCGTTGCTGGACTGAGGAGGTCGATATGTCCATTGTTGCATTGAATTACCAAATTTTTCCGAAGTATTCTAAATCTTATGAGGTTGCTGCAATTTTTCTTTGCTTAACAATAGCGGACATTGAGCTTTCTAATGACCATTCTTCTTGGAAAAGACACATTCATCATGGGAAACATTCGAGTTCGTCCTGTTTTAGTTATTAGCCTGAGGACGTTGAGATGTCACAAAAACAGATGGAGTATTCGGTGTGATAGCCCCCTTATCAGCTTGAGACTTGAGTCAAATCTCCTCGGCTAACAACTCGTTGACCACCGAATCAATTGAAGGTAATGGACTACGATGGAGTATAGTCCTACGCCTCAATGTCATTGCAAAGTGCCATAAAAAATTGAACCAAACGTTGTTCTTATCTACGAGCGACATATGGTAGGAATACTCGTAGCTTAGAGGACTCTGTCAGCACCAATTGATCCTACAATGCCAACATGGAAGAATAAAAATCCTGAACACTCATATTCTTTGGTTGAAGCGCACGAATGTGGGTTTCCAATTTATATTGTTTTGCAAAATTAGATTGCGTGTACAAACGAGTCAAATGATCTCAAACCTCTTGCGCAGTCTCATATTTAGCCAACTGAACTCTGATTAAATGTGTCACAGAGTTATTTACTCACGTAATTATCTTCGAATTATCAGCCTCTTAAATATCAAGAGAATTGACATAGTCTTCAACCTTTGGGTCTGAAGGCTGAACACAAGCATCGATTTGCCCCGCAAGAAATTTTTCATAACATAGCTCCAATACGAATAGTTTTTCTGGTCCAATGGAACACTAATCGACTGAAGAGAATCATCTTTACGATTCACAATGATTACAAATCAAACCGTTCTCCCAAAAACAAAGCCCAAAATCCCAAAATCAAAACCCAAATTGCAATCCCCTTTTTTTCTAATCGGATAGCCTTGAAAAACACAAAAGACGATCACTACTGTTTTGAATGAACCTCTATACGTTGTAAACCAACTGTCAAATTTTCAAGATGATCCAACAAGTGAAACTTGAGAAATCGCAATTCTCGATTCTCTGCACTTGAAAAATCTGAAAATCCAAAATCAAAACCCAAATTGCAGTTCCGTTTTTCCCTAGCCGGATAGCCTTGAAAAGTACAAAGATGATCTCCACCATTCAGAATGTACCTTTTTTGTTGAAAATCAACTATCAAACTTTCAAAATGATCCAACGGCTGAAACTCAAGAAATCGTAATTCTCAACACGATGCTCTTGAAAACCCTAAAATCCAAAAATCCCCTTTTGCCTCTTCTCTCTTCTTTTTCTTTTCAAATTCTAGAAACGCAGTTCGATCCGCAATAACTATGAATTTGACTTACAGTCTCTCAAAATATCAAACAAATTTATAGGGTGGCTCTGATACTATGTTGAAATTAAAAAAATGAAGACAAAGATCTTATTGAATTAATGAAAAGTAATACAACTTAAAAGTGTTATAACGCTAGGGTTAATAAACAAGTAAAGTGAATTACTAAAAAGATCTTGAAGCTAATACATATAATCTAACATAAGTAACTCTAATGAAGTTACCTACATGTCAAATGATTCTTTAACAAAATTGGGATTTTTATGTGTTTCTACTCTTGTATTATGATTTCAGTAAAGATGGTCGCATAAAAATGTTATTACTTTCTATAGTTTATATCTGTGAAGCATAGACTTGGCGCGAGCTTCATTGTGTTGGGTACACTCTAGACACAAGTACGCATTCGAGGTAAATACTGTGACAAAAACAAAAAGCAATGCAAGTCTTTTTTTGAGTAGCTAAGTCGCACTAAGAAACAATGAAACTCTCAGGTAATGAAGATCAGTGTCGAATGTTTGGTATTATAGTTTTTATGAAAGAAATGATCATGTAATTTTCTTAGTAATTTTGATATTCTCATTAGGATCCTAGCATTACTGAAAGGATTGGATTGGAAAGACACTCAAATGTATTATGTAATTTATTGCAGTTGTCTTGCTGTAGGTCTGTCTCATCCTTAGACTTGAACATAGCTGTAGAAGAGGGAAAGTGAAACAAAAATGGCATCCATTTCATGTGGGTCTCCTCCTCTTATTTGTGTCCTCTTCCCTGCTACTTTCCAGGGAATCTAGCATCAAATTTCTGGCTGCCCAAACAGTTTACATTTGTCTTTTGACTCGCCGACACTTGGAATTTTTACGTTGATAGATCATCTTCAGTTTACCACTTCTTTAATGACCAACATTGCTAAGTAGCTTGTCTTGAAAGTGTTTCATATTCTACCAAATTTTCGACCATTTTGAAACATATGTTCGTATGTTGCACATTTTCAATACCAATTTGAGTCGATTTATACTGTTTTTCTGTCTATTAGATATCTTTTATACCCACAATTTTCATATTAAAAAGCAAAATTTTCTAAAGAAGGAAACTCAGGATAATGATATATGTATATTTTAATTTTTATATTCTAATATTATATTTTGATATATTATTTATGCGTCATTTGTTTGATATTATTTTAATTATTTTTAATTTATCATAATTGTTGTACTAATAAATAAATCAGAAGATAAGTCAATTTCACTATCTTGCGTGTTTTGTTTGATGAACGATGAGGGCGAAACAGCAATTCAATGCTGGATGAGAAAGAGAGGACAATTGCATGTTCTTCTAAAAATTGTCAGGTTATCGTACGTAAATATTAACTACACGAAATAAGCCAACTCTTCATTGACACTAAAAACTTTTTAACATCCAAATAAATAAATTAATTAATTTTATTATTACATTCATTTTATAAAATAATAATGTAAAACAGATAATGACATGAATTTGTAAATTAATTATTAGAGATTTTCAAATTCCCTATCCCAAGAGATATAGAACTTTAAATACAGGCTCGTCCGTTTTGCAGGAAAGAAGAAATCTCATCCCTCAATGAAAGAAACAACTCTCTTTCTCTCTCTATGGTCTCAATCTCCTGCCTGGAATTACTTATCGTTTCCTCCACCTCGAGACTGTTTTATAAAAACTCAAAACTCTATAGACTATTCTAGACTCATGGGACTTTATTATTGGACTTCAATTAAAAATATATTGTATTAATTAGAGATGAGATCTTACTTATAAATCATTCATCTCAACTGTACTGAAACAATGTAAAACTATACACTTTTATGTTCTCTAGTTTATTCTGATCTAAATTAAGTCGTCATAAGTAATCATAAGTGTTATTAATTTAGTGGATTTACCCTACTTTGATGTATTAGTTGATAAGTATAACAATAAAGCAATATGGAAAATAAGAATTTAAAGAGTAATGTGACAAATCAAGATTATCATTTTGAAAAAAACCAAATGGTAAAATTTAAAATAACATATTTGGTAAATGAGAAATGTTACGTTTACTCTCTTATTCTATTCTTTTAAAATACTTGTTGGCGTGTCAAATAATAATTGATATAATTAAATTATAATTAATGTAATAAATTATAAATAATTAATTAAAAAATTATTTTTACATTCCCTAGTACATAAAAGATAATTTAGTTTAATCATACAAAAATTCTAGGAAATGACTTATTACCGTTTGAGGGATAAAAATGTAACTGAACATTGATTTTAGAATTTTATAAAAATAAATTTATTTATAAAATTATAAAATAAATTGTAATTAAATTGTTCTCCTTCTTTTAGATGTCTATCGTCTATGATTAATTATATAACAAATATCAAATTGAACGACTCGACGTTATAACTCTGTTAATGCACTGCACCTTTTGTTCCTCGCTGGTCTCTGTTTCTCTCTCTCCTACTCACAATGTCTATCACTCTACCGTTGGATCAACACATATTCTTCTCCAGCAATTGACTCCAACAGAAAATGGCTTTCTCACCTAACTTTGGTGGGACTTCGTCAACACATATTCCTGCTCGCTCTAGCATTCTGTAATTCCTTCAAAACCATCACATATTTTCCTAGTTTGAATTCTAATGGGGCTTAAATCTCTGAATTTTCTCTCCATTTTGGAGTTGTTTGCAGAGAATTGAATTTACTTTTGATTTTGAATCTGATTTGTATGTTTGATTTGGTTATGGAAAGCTTCTGATTTGTAATTATCACCTGAGCATTGGAGCTCCGAGAGAATCATCCCATGGGAGGCAGCACAAATCTCTGTCGCTGCCTTCTTCCTTTTTTATTATTTTTTTTATCACAGGAGTAGAATTCCAATAGAAACAAAAAATTACTCTTTTTTCTATCACAGATCGAAAGAAGAATCAAGAAAAATATTTGGGTCTCTATAAGTGTATTTCCTCTTGTTTCTCACAAAAAAAATGTAATTAGTGTTTCAAATTCAAAAATTAAATTTTTAATTTACCAAATTAACACAGTCAAAATTTAATATAAGATTTCAGCCATAAATCTCTCAAAATCAGAATAAAATCTGATTCAATGCTCACACAATATTCTTTGCAAATCCGATTGAGGAATAAGAGTTGATATTATCTGGATAGAAAAATCTGTATGAATTCAGATATACAGATTTCCAGCATAAAATCTGAATGAATATCGAATTTGGAGGGGAGATTGTTACGAATCTCTCCTATAAATATAGAGACTCGGTGAAGGGAAAAAATACAACAGAGCTCTCTTTCTCTCTCGAGTTCTTATTTAAAGAAGAGTTCTTACCATATTTTCTTCGCTCTCCGACCACCAATTAGCCTCCAGATGCAGCTAGAGCTCCAAGGAGGCAGCAGTTCCACTCGAGTGGTTGAGCTCTGAATAAACTTCCATGAGTCGAAGTTGTTGCCGCACGGTTACTCTCAAGTATTCTGGTGAGCACGACGAAGGATGAAATGCGAAGGATTCATGAAGAAGAAGGAAGGAGAGAGAAGAGGGTTCGGGTTTTTTCTTTAAAACCTGAATCGGTTCACTTTAAGGCGGTCCAACCGAACTGGCCCAGCAAACCGAACCAACCCAGTTGAACCAGAACCGACCCAACTGAACTGGACCAGATCTAATTTCGACCAGAATTGTCGAGACCCAACCAAATTGCTTCTGAACCGTCAAAATTCGACAAAAAATTATCCGAAACGATCATAATCCAATCGTACTGATATTAAAATAAACCGATAAGAAATTTCTGCCTAAATCCTTTTGAAATTGAATTTTTTAAGTTAAAATTTGATACCAATATTTTATTTAGGCAGGATATTATTTGAAATATTGAAAAAATCTAAATAACACTAATCTCTCGGAATCAAAGTAAGTGAAAATACTGCATTTTCAACGTTTTGATTATGACCCTACATCACAAAATTTATGTTATTTTTTTATAATTATTTTATTACATTATTACGATATTTGACCACGCATGTTTGGACATTGACATAGAATTGTATAAAGATAAAATTAGTAGAACATTTTATATGTGTATGAACATGATGGAATTGACGGAAATATGTGATAATAAAGTCTGAATGACAATGAAATGACTAAGTTTGAACGAAAATGAGATGGTTACATTTGAACGACAATGAGATGGTTATGCCTGAACAAAAATGAGATGACAAAGCCTGAACGACAATGAGATGACTAACTCCGACCGAATGTTGAAAAATGAGTTCAAACCAGTATGCAACTATTAAGTCAGGATTCAGTAAATATATAATGTTAATTTTGTACATTTACTTGTTTTCGCTTACTAAATTATTCTCATCGTTTGTAATTTTGTGATGTATGTGAGTTTTTGAAGAAATAACTTTGATCGAAAACCTTCCAGAGTCAAGCGAGCATACAGAAGAAGAAAATATTTTTAGATCGGAGGAACAAATTTAAATTTAGTATGTGTTGTTAATAAAATTTTATGAATGATTTTAAATTCAGTATTTATTTTAATTTTGACAAAGCTATTTAATGTTTGAATTTTATTTTAAAATTTTTTGTACATTTAATTATTTATTTAAGATTTTCAAATATTTTGAAATTAAGATTAGAAAGCTAGAATTTCATTATAATATAATAAATTAATTTGAATTTAAAAAAAAAATTAAATTAGGGTTTTGGGGGAAATTAAATGTTTTTAAGATTTGGGTTAAAAATTAGAGAGAAGAAGAGGAGAGAGAGACTGCCATTGAAAGGGATTGGAGAAGATGATAGAGAAGAGAATGACCGGAAACTTCGACATTGGAGGCACTCGGACTGAATTTCCGGCAAAGAAACAACTTTCTGATGTAGAGATCTTTGGTAAGAAACATCACTCTGGTCGTTTACGATGAATCTAGGACCATTCACTGAAAGAACACGTTCTTACTTTTTTCTTGCTCTGTGTTCTTGGAAGTTATTCATCAATGGCGGAAAATTTCTGGGAAGAAAAAATTTAGCTCTTTCGTCATTTTTTTCTTCACTATTTTCATTATGAGGAGCAGAGAGAGATAAACAGAGAAGTAGCGAGGAAGGTGTTGAAAGTTTGGGGAAACGTGAGATAAACGAAGGCGCAAAACATTAACAATGTTAACGGAGTTATAACGTGAAAGTTAAGTGTTCAGTGAAATTCAAAGTTCAACCTATCAATTGCAAGCACCAACTAATTTAAGGTCGATTTGATATTTACACGTAATTATAATTCCTACCTCTGATTGTTCCACACTTCCACCTACACTCTCTCTCACTCTCCTCTCTCACTTCTCTCTCTCTTACTGCTCATTAATGTCAAACAAGCACAACTCATACTTCGAGGTTACAAAATCATTTTCCCTCATTTTCTTGAGAAATCACAAGTGGGCAAGAAAATGAAGTTTCCCTCTCTCTTCAAGAGCACAGACACAAAACCCTCTTGGCCATGGGTATCTTGTGGTCAACTCAGAACTCTCTCTTTCCGAAACGGATACAACGACATCTTCCCAACCATAAACTCTGAATACTTAGAAACTGTTGCAACCGATCCGGTGAAGACTTCAGCGAGGTCTCTCTACTTCAACTCATCGGAAACCGCCAGCTTTTCGACAGTGTCGGAGGACGTCAGTGGAGATCAGATAGAAACAGTCATTCGAGGGTTAAGCTCAGACAGACTGTTTTTTGACCTAGGAGAAACCAGCTTGATAACGGCTGAAGTAAAAGAAGAAATGGGTTTCCCATTTAAGCAAAGTATAGCTTTATCAATAGAGTCTGAAGATCCCCAGGTAGATTTTCGGAAATCAATGGAGGAAATGGTGGAAACTCATGGTCTGAAAAATTGGAAAGGCCTTGAAGAGCTTTTGTTCTGGTTTTTAATGGCCAATGGGAAGAGTAATCACGAGTACATTGTTGGAGCTTTCGTGGAATTGCTGGTAGGTTTGTCCTTTTCAGGTTCTGCTTTTGGTCGTTCTTGTGATTCCCCTTCATCTCTATTATCTTTCTGTAATTCTTCTTGTGATTCGTCTTCTTATTTTTCTTCTTCTTTTACTGCTACTGCTACTACCCCCCCTGGGGTGTCGTCTCTGGAAATAGAGGAGATCGATAATGGTACTAGTTTGTCTTCTTTATTGGAAGATGATGATGAATAGGTTTAACAAAAGATCGTGAATTCATGTTCCATGTTTAGAGTATATCCATATAATAGCTTCAGTGAATGAAGATCATCTCCCTCTCTCTCTCTCTCTCTCTCTCTTTCAGGATTATTTTATGTATTAATTACATTATTCGATTTAAAATTTGGAGTTACAAGGATAATTATATTCTTAATTTATGTGCAATAGAGTTTGGATTGGATGTTTAGTTTGAATCGCATTCTATTGACTGCATTTACTATCTGCGCTGACTTTCATGTTCAGTGTCGTTAAACCATGGAGTCTTTAAATGTTGACCAGAAGAAGAAAATTGTTTGATATGAAATGAAAATCTTTGCTACCCGACTCACTGTTAAAACAGATGAGACTGGGTGTTTATGAAGCAATCGAGACCGTTGATTTTGAAAGAGGGGGAGTCATTTTCAGATGACAGATACAATTCCATTGGCCGGTCCTACGCCTCTTATCGTCGCACCAGTCTTATCGTCTTTTATAACAGAAATTACAGAACATTTGCACATGACGCTGAGAACACTTATTTCTCTGCAAACTTCATTGAATTTTATGAAAAAAAAGCTGTTCAAGGTATTTCCAACGATTCAAATCTATTCATGCCAAGAAACTCCATCAAGTTTTGATTGAAAATTAGGGCTAGGTTTAATGGGTTCTTTTTTAATTTTCCTAAAATAAAACCAGTTAACTCCTTCAATCAACATTTGCACAGATATGTCCGAACTGTTGTTTGAATTTCAGATTTTGAAGAAATTTTAAGTTCAAGGATAAAAATATGAGGACAAAGGAATCGTATTGGAGTACGTAGATATGAGGACAAAGCCCATCTGCTGCCGTTCGGCTTGTTTGACGGCTTCAGAATTTGGAAGTTATTATACATACAAAATATAAACTTAATCATTTCGACTGCTTTTGATCAATAAAAAGATCAGAGATAGGTTAAATTTTTGCAGGAGAGAACAGTTTTCACCATTTTTTGAAGACCGCAAGCTTTTGTTCTGGGGTGGGATGAGATCCCATTGACTGAAGCATTAGAGAGGGAGACAAAAGATCCCAAGCTACTCATTTACGTGCATGGTAATATCAGTCATAATAAAGAGCGTTACGGTAATTTCACGAACCAACGATGATTGATTAGATATAAATGAAAAGTAATTGACAAAAAAACATTAATCAATTCCACAAATGATCGATTTTTAAATAGACATAATTCTCAAAACTACAAAACCACAGGCCGGTGAACATCGGAAGAGTTGCACCAATCTTCTGCTAAGTCTTCAAGATTATTACTTATAATGTTGAATATATTTCTTCAAAAACCCACTCTCCAGCCTTTATTTACAGTATTTTTAATTTTTTTTTTTTTTTTTTTTTTTTTTTTTTTTTTTTTTTTTTTTTTTTTTTTTTTTTTTTTTTTTTTTTTTTTTTTTTTTTTTTTTTTTTTTTTTTTTTTTTTTTTTTTTTTTTTTTTTTTTTTTTTTTTTTTTTTTTTTTTTTTTTTTTTTTTTTTTTTTTTTTTTTTTTTTTTTTTTTTTTTTTTTTTTTTTTTTTTTTTTTTTTTTTTTTTTTTTTTTTTTTTTTTTTTTTTTTTTTTTTTTTTTTTTTTTTTTTTTTTTTTTTTTTTTTTTTTTTTTTTTTTTTTTTTTTTTTTTTTTTTTTTTTTTTTTTTTTTTTTTTTTTTTTTTTTTTTTTTTTTTTTTTTTTTTTTTTTTTTTTTTTTTTTTTTTTTTTTTTTTTTTTTTTTTTTTTTTTTTTTTTTTTTTTTTTTTTTTTTTTTTTTTTTTTTTTTTTTTTTTTTTTTTTTTTTTTTTTTTTTTTTTTTTTTTTTTTTTTTTTTTTTTTTTTTTTTTTTTTTTTTTTTTTTTTTTTTTTTTTTTTTTTTTTTTTTTTTTTTTTTTTTTTTTTTTTTTTTTTTTTTTTTTTTTTTTTTTTTTTTTTTTTTTTTTTTTTTTTTTTTTTTTTTTTTTTTTTTTTTTTTTTTTTTTTTTTTTTTTTTTTTTTTTTTTTTTTTTTTTTTTTTTTTTTTTTTTTTTTTTTTTTTTTTTTTTTTTTTTTTTTTTTTTTTTTTTTTTTTTTTTTTTTTTTTTTTTTTTTTTTTTTTTTTTTTTTTTTTTTTTTTTTTTTTTTTTTTTTTTTTTTTTTTTTTTTTTTTTTTTTTTTTTTTTTTTTTTTTTTTTTTTTTTTTTTTTTTTTTTTTTTTTTTTTTTTTTTTTTTTTTTTTTTTTTTTTTTTTTTTTTTTTTTTTTTTTTTTTTTTTTTTTTTTTTTTTTTTTTTTTTTTTTTTTTTTTTTTTTTTTTTTTTTTTTTTTTTTTTTTTTTTTTTTTTTTTTTTTTTTTTTTTTTTTTTTTTTTTTTTTTTTTTTTTTTTTTTTTTTTTTTTTTTTTTTTTTTTTTTTTTTTTTTTTTTTTTTTTTTTTTTTTTTTTTTTTTTTTTTTTTTTTTTTTTTTTTTTTTTTTTTTTTTTTTTTTTTTTTTTTTTTTTTTTTTTTTTTTTTTTTTTTTTTTTTTTTTTTTTTTTTTTTTTTTTTTTTTTTTTTTTTTTTTTTTTTTTTTTTTTTTTTTTTTTTTTTTTTTTTTTTTTTTTTTTTTTTTTTTTTTTTTTTTTTTTTTTTTTTTTTTTTTTTTTTTTTTTTTTTTTTTTTTTTTTTTTTTTTTTTTTTTTTTTTTTTTTTTTTTTTTTTTTTTTTTTTTTTTTTTTTTTTTTTTTTTTTTTTTTTTTTTTTTTTTTTTTTTTTTTTTTTTTTTTTTTTTTTTTTTTTTTTTTTTTTTTTTTTTTTTTTTTTTTTTTTTTTTTTTTTTTTTTTTTGCCAAACGATGAATCCTCCATTGAGGAATCCCGCCTCTCTCTCTCCTCTCAAGTGTACGCAGAATAAAATAGCAAATAAGACTGCTGCCAAATTTAATCATTTCCCATTTCTAATCCCATAATTTCTCACCTTCTCTGATTTCTCCCAGACCATGCATTTCTCGTAGGAGCAGCTATCTTCCTTCCGATCTTTGAACATGATGAACGTTCATTCTCATTTTAGGTTGTGGGCTTTCGGGAGAATTGAAATGGTGGGAGAGTTCATCCTCCGATGTCTTATGTAAGCACACCACAACACCTTTTTTTTTTTCTCAATAGTAATTGAACTGCTTTGAGATCTGAAATTGAACGATGGTTGGGGCAGGCTGATTTTTGGGTATGCATATCCAGCATTAAAATGCTACAAAACCCTGGAGAAGAACAAGGTTGATATGGAAGAACTTCGATTTTGGTGCAAATATTGGTAAGAACTAAGAAACAATAATATGTTCGTTGATCAGACCAATTGAGATTGGTAAATTTCATAAACTAACATTAATTAAATCAAACTTAAGAACAATGTCATAATATTTCATTTTCAAAGAAATATAGGATTCTGTATATAGCTTATAAGAATTTGTTGGTGATTATGTAAATGCTTTTGAAACACAAAAAAAAAAAAAAAAGTAACTCCGCCATTGTTGAGATGATTCATCATTGATATGTTCTTGAAGATCTCTGCCTGATTAAGTCAATAGATGAACTTCTCTTAGTTTGTGGTTGTTTTCTTTTACTTGTCAAGAGCCTAAGTTTCATATAATCACCCGAAAATGAACTGTGATTTAAGAAGTCTTAAGCCTCAGAACTCAACAACTTATGAAAAGGATCTACAACCTTAAACAGCTATGGTCCAAGAAAACAGGCAAAAGCAAGAGGATTACGTAGTTAATCAAATCATCCAAACACATCTCACTGTTTTGAACAAATTTAATATAGATCTAACTAAAAGTCTGCCAAATTTTGCAGGGTTATTGTAGCAATTTTGACTGTGTTTGAGAGAACTGGGGACATTTTCATTTCATGGTAATCCAAAAAATTCTAAATAAAGCTATAATTTTTTGGTTTCATACCTCTGGTAATGTGTCTATGCTGGAACTCTTGTTGAAGGCTTCCTTTCTATGGTGACATGAAGCTGGCCTTCGTTATTTACCTGTGGCATCCAAAGACAAGGGTAGGAGATGACATGTTTTTGACCTTCAAATGATTCTCTTTTTGGGTCAATTTCCGAGCTGATTTTGATTTTTCTACTTTCTCTTTGAGCAAAATGAAGGGGACAAACAATGTCTATGATGGGTTGTTGACGCCATATGTAGCTAATCATGAAACAGACATAGAACAAAAGCTGCTAGAGTGGAAAACAAGAGCCTTGGATTTGGCAGTTTTCTACGGCAGAGATTGCTCCCAATTTGGACACACTGCTTTCTTCCAAGTTATTCAGTTTCTGGCTTCACAGACTTCCAAATTCACAAACGACGACACTAAGGTGGATTCTTCTTTTATTGCACACAACTTCCATGAGATTTCTGCCATTGGTATTATGCATTTGAGCTTTTGAAAATAGTATGCAGACTGTTCTTAGAATCAGTTGCCATAGTTTAAACTTCAAAACTGGAATTCCGTCAAGTATAACGCCGTCTTCTTGACTGTAAACCACCAACCATTTGAACACAAAGCACAAATCTCAGAGATCTTGAGTTGTAGTTCAATGGTTTGACTGACTTTTTTTTCAGCGAAAGAAGAAGCAAGATATGCCTTCACTATTATATAACAAATCCGCGGAGGAAGAAAATGAAGCAAGCAAGAAGGCAGGATACGGAGTTTACACAACAATTCCAGAAACAGAGCAATTTGATGACGTAGAAGGTCATGTCCCCAGCGAAGTGGATGAAGTTAATAGTGAGAATGAGCTACCTGTTAGCCCACAAAATCATTTGAGCCAAAAAAGCAATCAAGCTCGCCTGAGGCGATCAAAAGCCGGTATTTAACAAACCGTATAAAGATGTAAAAATTCCAAATTGTACTATTGTTCTTCAAAGATCCACTCTTATTCACTTTTCCCAATGAATTGAGAGAGAGAGATACATTGAGCCAATCAGCGGGCAGCTTGATTCGGCCGAAACTATAACCATTCGCAAAGGAAAAAAGAGTTTGCGAATTCTCGAATAACTCATCTTCTCACAGAAACAAAATCCAGAAAAGAAATCTCCTCTCGCTATCTGACCACGCAGACCCCAATAACTCGGAGTACCCAAGTGAAAGCCCGGGTAATAGAAGGAATAACGCTGCTCTTAATAAACCCTAAACAGGAAGAGAAGGGATTTCGATTGGAAGAGAAATCTAACCAAAATCTCCGGAGAAACTGGGAGCCAGAGGAGTCAGGAGACGAGGCCATGGGCTGAAGGTAAGCCCACGCAGCCTGCTTCACGAGGCGGTTACGAATCGAGATCTCGTAGCCGGAATTAGGAGCGGAAGCAGCGGTGGGAGAGCAGAGTGCCGGACCGGGGAGGATGTCTCGGAGAGAGGTATACACTAAGGACTGCGAGGGGGAAGGCTTGATTGAGAAGAAGTCGAAGTCAGAGCGAGATGGCGGAGAAAGGGTACCGCCGCCGTTGAGGTGGGAGGTGTTGGAAGTGGGAAGGGTGAGGTGTGTAGGCACCATGGCCGGGAGAGGAAGGTGGATGCTGAAGAGGTCACTCGATTGACAATTGTGGCGCTTCTCAACTTCTACTCTTAAGACTGCAGTCTCATAGCACTCAGTCAGTGGTCAGTAGGTGGAATTAAATTGGTATATTCAAGAATTAATATAAAATAAATTAAGTACAAATATTCTTCTTCACGCTTTCCTCGTTTTCAAATCATTCACCTATAATTTTTTTTTTTTTTTTTTTTAATTATAAATCCAAGTATAACAAGTGATATATTGTCACTTAAAACACCTTTTAGCTTTTATTTTTGACCTGTATTCTTGGTGATAATCTAAAAAAAAGAGTGAAGTAAAAATTATAAACGTCGAAGCACAGTCAAAAGAGAACCTGCAGCGAAGAATTAAGCAAAGGGTGATGGGTTGGAAAGAAGGGTTGGTGAGATCCATAACGCAGGGGCCAGAGGAGAGCTCCCACAGCTGGATTGCATGTTGCAAATAAACAATATCATAAAAAAGGGTAACAAAATTAGTGAGATGATCCATTGAGCAGTCGAGTATGTTTTCCTAACTTCCAACATAAGCCACACCTCCATTAACATTTAGCCCTTTTTTTCATAATTGCCCACGATTACTAATAAAAATATTAGACTAATAAAAAAGCCATTAATTAATTGTCACTAATCTTTTACATAACCTCTTCGTAATGCAATTGGAATCACTGCCATGCCAGAATAAAAAGCCAAAGGGAAATAAACAAAAATCAATTATACGTGAATTTTAAGCCCAACCTTTTGTCCCCAATGCTCTCTGTGGTCCTTTTTTCCCCCATGTTTGATGCACTCTTCGCTTTCAACAAAGGAGCTACACTAACAAACAAAATTGCCAAGGAAAAAACACTTTGATTCAACAACCATAATCAACGAGGGCAGAATCAAAACATAGATTAAGTAACAGTCATAACTAAAAGTCTAAACTGAGAAAGCAAGTTATTCATGTTCATACAGAATGCAGTGGTGGGTGTGAAGCAGCATCGAAGATATTTCCTTTTTGTCCAAAGTAAATGTCTATGATCAGTCATAATCAGGTTCTCCAAAATTAAGTAAAAAGTTTCATCAAAACCTATATATTTAACCTTGCCTTGATAAACCCTTTCACATTTTACAGCAACCATATTCAGGCACCTAACAATCAATTAACAGCTGAATCGTATTGACTTTGTGCATCCAGATCCAAATTCTGCATCGTCAATAGGATTCAGTGTCCTAAATATTTCTTCTTTTTTATGGAATGTGCTACATGGAAATTCTTAAATTGTCCATCGAGCAACGTTTGGCAACTTTCTGCAGTTGCGATGGAATTCTCTCATTAAGTGAACTTGACAGATGAATATCTCATCTTAGATGAAAGTTGACAGCAGTAGTAGGTGCATCAGCAATATCAGGTAGAGGAGTTTGAGACATTGTGGCTCCGAGATCAGATATCCCAAAGTCTGCATGAAGCATGTCTGGCTCATTCCAACTAACACTCGCTGCTGTTAGTAAAGGAATTCATATGAAACCCAAATCAAGAGCAGAGTGAAAGATATGTGCATACAGAAATCTGTACTATCGAAGAAAAGGCAATATATTTAAAAAGGATACATTCAGTTCTCCACATGTCCGTAATGCTAACTTCAGCATCAGATAAAAGCCAGTAATCAGCATCATTCTGAAACAGCATAAAAAGTGAGATAAAAAATTTAACTCCACAGGAAATTTTCCTATCCCTCTACAGCTGCCACAAAAGGGAATACAGTTTATGAATTTGAACATTTTAATATCACACAGCCCAAGGAAATTGTGGTGCATTATAGAACTTAGGTGTATACAATGTTGAGATTTCACTAATACAGAATAAAAGGTCATTTTTTGCATCCTTGATATGTCCCATTGTCCGAGCATAGTAAGTGTGATGCTTGAAAGAGCCAATGGCAACTTTATGAAACCATTCAAAGTAATCGTGGGAAGCAGCAGCCAAAAAACTATTAGCCTAACACAGTTTTGCTTTAATTGATTTTTCCAGGTAAACCAGCATTGTTTACTATCAAATCAGTTTAAAAACTAACTTAGAATACCACACTCACATCAGATTCTGAAGGAACAATCTTCATCACTCCAGAATAATCATGGGAGTCATTGAAATCAAAGCTTTTTTGATTGGACTGTCGTGGATTTGGCTCAGTTACTTCCTTTTGAATGATCTCCAAATTGGGCATTTCTATTGCTGATTGTTCGTTAGACCCAGAACTGGAAACTAGTTGGAAGCTCTGGGATGGTTCAATCACTTCCATCTCCTCAAATTTCTCCTCAAACTTACTGACAGGAGAGGTAAACTTAGAAGTGAGAAAAAAAGTAATGATAAAATAATGTTAGGAAAAGTACTTAAATTCCCAACTGCCAGATACAATTGACGAGGAACTGATAATTCATCATCACAAAAAGGTAAAGTTACCTGACAAGGTAAACATCAATCGGACCCATTGTGCTTCTGAGAATTATCCTATATCTCTTCTGAGGATAATCAATATCCTAGTATAGAATTGAGAACTTCTAGTCGGTCATCATGCATAAAATTTAACTACAAGAACGAACATCTATTGAGCATTATCACATGGTAAGAAGTCAAAACTTACTTCTTCAGGATCTGGGACTTCAAGAGTTGTGCCATGTGGAGCTTTAACGGCTATTAGTGTTTCATTCTGCAGAAAAATGCAAACTAGCTTTATCTTACAACTAAAAAACACCTTATAGTCCATAGTAGTAAATAAGATGGAGCTCAGAGAACAGGCTGACCTGAAAGCCAGGTAGGCTTTTAATATCTTCTTCTGTAACAAAAAGCCATCTACAAGAGGCGGAAAAGGCATGTTATTGTAGCATATGGACACTGGAATACCAGTTGAAGTGACATGAGAAGAAAAAACCTATGAAATTGATGTACACAAGAACTTTACTTTTGATTGTTTATATCTTCACTCAAGGACCTCAATCTTTCCTGCAATTCTCTATAATGATAACATTGATGTGGTTAGCTTATAATTCAACAACTACAGGAGCACGCAAATGAATGCACAACATCTAACAAAATAAAAACCTTGTTTTGTCATCTAATCTGCGCTCTTCAATGGTAAGGCTTCCAACTTCTGCCTGCAGGACAATCACAGCACGAGACTTAAAACAACAAAAATTATGTGTGCAACACTAGACTCAATGCATACCTATCAAAAAATACATTAGTCACAAAAGCAACAAACCTGTAATATGGAGACATCACCATCCACATTCCCAGGCTTCGAATCATAAAAGCCCCTAGTCATAAGTCCTCTCATAAGTATGTTAACAAAGTGAAATTAATGTACATTGAAGACGCAACATCAATCAAAAAATCTAAATGATGCAACATTACTTCCACCGTATTCTGTTCTTGAGCTTCTTTTCAATAAGACCTATTCCTTCCAGGACATTTGTTATGTCGTATATTCTCCTTTTTTGCACCTGTAGCATAAACACATTTAGCAAGTATCCCATTCAACATAATATAAACCAAATACTACAGCAGAAGTATTGCCTCCAAAGTTTCTGCAGCCTTGTTTAAGTCAAGAATCCCATCCTCAGCATGCTTTATCAAATTGATAAACTTTTTTGTTAAAATACCTGAATGTTTTTCGTCTTTCAGTTCACAAGCCAACTTTAACAGCAATTTAGCTCGTACAGAAAATTTTAGAGTCCACTTAAATGAAGAAACTTTCACAGTTACCTAGGGAACTGTCATATCGACAATTGCTTGCTGGAGTAAGAGGAGAAGAGCAGCCTGCTTATTGAGAGAAATAAATTTAATCACTCAATTGCCTTGTCATCAACATCAAGTATATGATATAAACCATTTGAAGAAATTTAAAATTAGAAATAAAAATTGCATCCTCACTATCCTAATTCCTCAATTCTCACAGATCATTTAGATGATTAAAGCATCACCTGAATAAGACATTAAGAAATTAGATGAAAAACCCATCGGTAAAATATCATAGCTAGATCAAGTTTCTCACTGGCAGTTGAAATAGGTGTTTGAGGCCCAGTTCTAAAACCCTTTGAAGCCTTTGGCACGTTATACACCCTTTCTCCTTTCGATGATGATGCAGGTGTCTGAAAAGGACTATTAATGGGTTTAGTACATCCAGGACTTCTGGTCCACTCATTTGATTGAATGCCTATGTGATCTGATGCACCCTTTCGCTTTAATTGCTGAAATAATTTCAATTATGTTAGAAACAAAAATAACCATTGTATAATGTTATAAGAACAAGAAGTTAGGAAAGGAAACTTTCTTTTATGAATGATGATATTCAGATAAGAATGAGCATGGAAGATTGAAAAGGAGGGGCTTTAAAACAGAAAATGCGGAATGCAGATTGGATATGAGAAAAGTAAAACTAAGCTATTTGGAAATAAAGAACAAACAGGAAATTGAGCCACGTTGTGAGCAAGTATCAAAATGAAAATCAGATAGTTAACGCGTTCATGAATTTCAGTGAAAATCCAAGGTCTTAACGAGCTTTGTGGAGCTTAAAAAAGACGCCTCTTGAATTGCATTACGGAAAATATAATAAAATACAAATAGATAAACTCGGACATTTCTAACGCAATACAAAAGAATCATATAACGAAACACTGCAGAACATTGATGGAAATTTAAACAACATTTGTATAGCAATTGAGTATCGTCATCAAAAGAAGTAAAAATATTATAGCGTACAAAATAAAGAAGAAACCAACAAATGCAATTGCCATAAAACTCACTGGAGACTTAACAACAATTACTTCAGGCTCGTGATCAAACACTTTGCAATTACCGCCGTTGAAGCGATGATAATCATCAGAAGGAAAGAAAGGCGGCTTCGTCGACGCAAAAGCCAAGTGCCGCCTCAATGGAGGCACGATCTGGCCGCTAGACGCCGGCGGAGGCTGAACCTGATGATTTTGAGCTCCAGCACCGCCTGACATTCAGGACAGTAAAAGCGAAAAAAACTCGGAGATCCCCCGATTACAATCGGACCTTCAGAGGCAATATGGTTGAGAAGAAGAGAAAGCGCAGAGACGTTAACGTAGGGTTTTGAGAGGAGGAGAATTGAAATGTGGAGGTTACAGAGAGAGGAGGCCCAAAGGAAAGTAAAGAGTAGATGGGTTGGGGGTAGAAGAGAAGAAAACGAGGGAAGGAGGGAATTTTAGTTCGGATAAATGTGGAGGGAAGCATTGAAAGATAAATGAATAACTTTTTAAATTTTGCATTTCACCACATAACTTATTAGTATTATACACTTGACCCCCAATAGTTGGTTAAAGACGACATAGCCCTTGCACAATTGTAACTTGTGTGAATGACTCATCCCCTATAGAAACCTACAAAAATATGTTATTTTTGCTTTTACTTCGTGGATTGTCGCTTAACCTGAGTAGCCATCCCGTCAGCAATCCGGGAGTGTGGTCAAATTGAATGCTTTCTTTTAAGAATGTTCAAATATATGTTTATGTAGACGAACAAACTTTCTGCGCTAAGTTAAAAATTAAAGGCTAACAGTCAGTATAGGAGTCTAAAGTTCGAAGGTTTCAACTATGACCTAGTTTTAAAGAGTTTAGTCGACTCGATGTGTTAATGAGAATGATTGCTAAAGTACACATCTAACTTAATAAATTGATGCACAAAATTATTAAATAATAAGTGGTAAAATAATATGCAATGGTAGCAATCACCAATAGTCATTACAAGAACACTTGCCAAGGTTGAAGTGGTGGAATCTACTAGAATCCCTGACAATGATTTCACGCCCGGTTTCCATGGACACCGATTTAGCAAACTCATGGCAGTCTCTACAAGCTCGGATGTTCTTGAAAACCAAAACAGGAGCATTGTTTGGAAGGGATATAAGTCCAAAAGCAATCGCCAGTCTTTCACTGTGATCAAGAAGCTGGTTTTCCCGCTCAGCCAAACAATCCTCTTCATCCACAACCCTTTCTCCACCTTCCAATTTGAACTCCTCCAGCTTCTTGTAGATCTCCTCTGTTCGAGCATGGTGTCGGTCTCCGACGATAAATCTGTGTACTTTTCCCTTTACGCTAATCCAACTGCAACTCAATTCCTTCTTCAAATTCCGTTCGACCATCATTTTTCGATAACGGCTAGCTTCTTCAAATTTCCCGAACAATGCGTTTAAGTTAAACATGATTACGTAACAAGAGGTATCATCCGGATCGAGCCTGAGTGAGGTTTTCTGCTGCAATTTTTCCGATATCGAGATTTCGATGGGTCCAACATCCACCCAATAAACTCTTCCAGCTCATACTGTCTGGTTTGAATGGCATAGTTTTGATCAGTTCAAGTGCATTTTGTAGCATTCCAGCCCGAGAGTACACATCGATCATACAAATATAGTGATCGATGGTCGGTTCAACTGCATAAACGCTCCTCATCGAGTCCAAAAATTTCCTTCCTTCATTCACCAAGCCCGAGTGGCTACAAGCGGATAAAACTGCAATAAATGTAATTGCATTAGGCTTAATACCGGATTTCTGCATTGTGTCGAAAAGCGTTAAAGCTTCCGAAGAACGTCCATGATAAGCATAGGCGGAAATCATGGCCGTCCAAGCAACAGCGTCGGGCTCGGTTAGCGATTCAAAGGCTCGAACAGCATAGTCTAATCGGCCACATTTTGAATACATAGTTATCATGGCACTCTCTCCATATAGATAAGAGACAAAGCCTCTTTTTACTGCATCGGCATGGGCTTGAGCACCGCTATTTGCATCACAAAGAGCAGAGCAAGCTTGAAAAATGCTAGTATAGATGAGCGCATTTAGAGCCATGTCTCTACTCCTAAGATCTCTGAAAATCCGAAGAGACTCGTCAAATTTACCGGTTTGGCAATTTCCCGAGATCATCGCACTCCACGAAACATCATTTGGCTCACAAATCTGATCGAAAGCTCTCGAGCAAGCTCGGACGAACTTGCACATTTGACGTAAAAGACTACGAACAGGAGTTCCGACTGAAACATGAGAATCTAACCCAAGTTTAATGCTATGAGCATGAATTTGTAAACCCATTTTCAGATCATTCAAACCAGCACAGACCTTGAGGATTATTGAGAAGACGAACTCGTCCAGTTCTATTCCATCTTTTACCATTTGATCGAACAAAGAAAGTGCATTCTTCAGCTTATTAGCTTGAGTATACCCCACCATCAACCCCGTGCAAGCCACCGGATTCTTTTCCACCATCTGATTAAGAACGAGCTCAGCCCCAACGATGTATTGACACTTCACGTACATGTTTAGGATCTCCATCTCAACAGTTGTGTCAGAACTGAACCCGATTTTTATTACATGGGAGTGAATCATTTTACCAAGCTCTAAATGAGATGGATCCGAAAGTGACCTCAAAAGGTTGACAAAGATTGATCGGTTGGGAGTATATCCAGACTTTTGCATTTGAATAAACAAATTCAGAGCTACATCCAGAAATCCACAATGTGCGTTAGCGGATATCATGTACAACCAAGACGTGAAATTCTTTGCAAGCATTTTATCGAACAGTTTCTGCGCATCAGACAAGCTCCCACTGTCGCAGTACATTTTGAGAAGAGAGTTTTCCAGAAAATCAGGTGGATTCTCCATGGTTTTTCGCAGACGATAGTGAAAATATCTACCCTCCGATAACAATCCGAGATCGCCGCAAGTTTCAAAGAGAGATTTAAACGCGTGGGTGTCAACAGAAATGCCTGCATCGTCCATTTCTTTGAGAAATTCACGAACCTCTTTGAAGTTTCCATTTTTCGCTAAAGAAACTAAGTGCAAATTCTCAACATGCCCTGGTCTAATCGTCTCAGATTTTTCGGCAGGGCGGCCGCTCAGAGAAACCCACTTCGGGATTAGATCAAAATTTGCTGATTTGAGAGCCAAAACCTTGTAATCACGAGTCGTTAAATTTAACTGCTTGGGGGAGAACGAACAATGAAGAACAGTGAAGGAACTCATCCGATACAAACCCTCCAATAATTCAAAACCTTGCAGTTATTGATCTTAAAAACTGGCGATCAGAACTGTATGGAATGAGTAAATGAAAAGAAACTGAAGAGAATTACGCCTCTCGTCAAATGACAGTTGAAAGGTCCCTAAACACAATCGAGGAGCAATATCACCGCTCGAGTTTTGGCCAAAGCCGCTCTCTCGGCAAACAATAATAGTGTTTGTGGATTGCAAACTGCTACTGGTGTTGTCGTCATGCACCTCAGACAGAGCAAAATTAGTTTGTAAACAGAGAGGTTTATAGTAATTATTTGTTGATAATAGTCTCTAACTCTGTAAAAACTGAATGCATGAGTTTCTCTCATCTGCAAAACCTCCCTTCTCTCTAGTTTTCGTTTCTCAGCTCTCAAAAATTTTAACCCTTTGGTAGCATCCACGAACTCTATGGCCTCTGAGCATTTTCGTTTGAACCGATCCCGAGCATTCTGCGTGATGACTTGCAGAACTTGGAGATCTCAGTTTTCGAGTAACTATATGGCATTGCATCCTTCTGGAAAGCTTTGAGATCATTATAGTATTTAGTTGAAACAAAGTCGTAGCATTGAGAGTCGTCAACAAAGATGACCTTCTCTGTCGACATTGTCATTTTGAATCAACAAAACTCAGTCCCCCATAGATATCCATAGACCATTGCAGTTAAAATTTAGCTTTGAGTATTGTTCTATAAAGCGCTTTTTTTTTAAGTTCATGATTTGCTGCGAAATTACTCGAAGTGCTTTTGAATGCTTACTTGAATCTACCTGAATTATCTAGTCTGAATTATCTGTAAGTTTCCTGCAGATTTCTTTTAGTATCGTAACCCTAAATGGTAGAAGAGAAGAAGATGATTCGAACAAGCAACTGGCAAGACAAAGCAAATGGATTGTTGCCCTATATTTCATTGATATCAGAATTTACATACCACAGAGGAGAAGATCTCAAAGGTACGGAAGAGCCACAACATACCTCCAATCTCTCCAAGAATTCAACTTTACTGGTTTTCAATAACGTAGGAAGAGGAAAACAAACACCCATTTTCACACAGTAATGGTGTCTAGGCTTTATTCTATTCTCTAAGCTGAAGGAGAAGTACTGCGGAAACTCTTTCAGTTCCTTCAAATCCCTCCCCATCTCCACCACGAAGTAATTGAATTTGGGCTCCAAGTTCTCCTTCAAGCTGTAGCAGAACAGTTGGGGGAATCTCCGGAACATCGTTACTGATTCTCGGTGTGAAAACCCTAGGTTTTCTACGTATCTATTCGGGGAATAAGCTTCTCTTCGACGCTGCAAGAGAGTAAGGATGTGTGTTTGTTAACCTCTGAAATTCCGATGCTTTGTAGGAAGTAGAGAGTCGGTCGGAGCTGATTCTTGACGCTGCAGACAAGCAATCGGGGACGACGGTTTATCACGCGCTTGAGATCGACGCCGGAGACTCCGGCTTCCCGAAGAAGAAAGGTCAGGACGGGGACGATGCTGGATACAGGCGAAGTGAGAATTTCCGGGCACATTCCGACGATTCTCCGAAACTCGATAGGGTAGAAATTTAGAGACGTCATGTAATCGACGATGGATTTGATGTCGGCGATGGAGGTAGCGACGATCGGAGGGTGGTCGGCGATGAGAGAGAAGAAGTCGATGCCGATTGAATCGAGGAAGAGCATTTTCTCCTCAAACTCAAAATGGGGGTCACGAGAGGGCGTTGGCAGAGATTGGAGAGGGGGAGAAGGGGGAAAATCCGGGGTCCGAGATGGTAGCCTGCGAGGCAGAGAAACGGCGGTTTTAACGGAGGAAGAGACGGGAAAGCGGAGGAGTTTGACGGGAGAGAGCGAAGGAAAATCATGGAGAGAAGAAAGAAAGTTGAATTGGAGAGCAGTGTTTTTCATCGTCTTGGATTCTACATGGTTAGGTTAGATCCTGTAAGGACACAACTCGAACACATTTCTGTGGAGATGAAGACGGATAAGGACTGGTAATCTGAGATTCTGAATTCCATCTCTGAGATAAGTTGAGTTTCAGAGCAGAGAGGGGAGAGAGGGGAGAGAGAGGTCTGGCCCAAATGAATGGGCTGAAAGAATGTCCATGAACATTTACTCAGCTTCCAACTTATCCTCTGTACCTACCTACGCTCACACCATTCTCAACCTTACCTTTGGTGGAACTGGAGAAGCGAGCTGCATTCACTCCTGCAAATGGCTTCCTCATCTACCCTCACAGCTCTCATCTCTTCAAACCCTAAGGTTTTCTCTTCCAAATCAAATGCTCCTTTGGCTTCTATCTTCAAGCCCTCTCAATCTGTGACTACTCCTACTTCATTCCTAGGTCTGCGGAAACCCATTCAGTCTTCACCTCCCTCGATTTCTCTGACCCGTGGTTCTCGTTCGACCGGGAGCTTTGTAGTCAGGGCTTCTGTAAGTGATCTTTTGCTACTCTCCGATTCTATCTAATGGATCTAATAGCGTCTCTGTTTTTCATCCATCTGTTCTGTAGTCAACGTGCATGTGTACTTTTATGTAGTCAACGTGCATTGGTACTTCTTCACTCTTTTGGTGTTTCCTGCTCGTTACTCTGCTTCTTGACAACTAATTACAGAGCACTGTGCTTTTAGTTTTTAGTATCAGTCTGCAATCGTGCTAAAAAAAATAATGCCGCCATTAATATTGCTATTCTGCTTTAAACATCTGATGTATGATGAAGTTCTTGATGATTATATTTCTTTTGTGCTCAGATAGGTATAAATGTTCTGTCCTTGAAATCCAATTGTACCATAAAGCAAAATGTAAAATACAAGAGGCGAAACTGCTTGGCTCATTTCATAGGGGAAGATTTCTATTGGAAAGCAATAGTAAATGATGATATTTCTGTATTAAGTATGTCTCGAGCGACTGTTGGATGACCAAACTACGCGAGTTTGCATGTGGATGGTTAAAAAAAAAAGATCTTCTGTAAGATTAGGCTTAGCCTTGTTAATAGTGATAATTGTCTCCAAGAAAATGGATTGTCTTAATTGGTAATTTTGTTATTCCTTATAGAATGAACTTCCCCTAGTTGGAAATGTAGGCACCGGACTTTGAGGCAGAGGCAGTTTTCGATCAGGAGTTCATCAAGGTAATCTATACGGGAAACCATTATATTCTTAGAAGCTTCAATTTTATCTAATAACATGCTTTCCTATCACATGCCTTTCTTACATTTGAGAATTTGTTCTTTATCTAGAATGACAATGTTTTATTTATTTGATTCGTTATAATTGCTAAAATGGTACCTAATGCCATATATTTCTGTTGTTCTTTTCTAATTTCCGATGTTGGTCTTTTATGTGACACGTGTGTTGTGTATTCTTATCCAAAGCATTGTTGTCTCAGGTTAAACTCTCTGAATACATTGGCAAGAAATATGTGATTCTTTTTTTCTACCCTTTGGACTTCACATTTGTTTGCCCCACAGGTATGTTTAGTGACAACTCCCCTAAAGAATGTTCAATTTGTGACAGATTTTTCGGACACAGTTCTACACTTTTCTTCTTTCTTCTTTCTTTTCCAGAGATCACTGCTTTCAGTGACCGATATCATGAGTTCGAAGTGCTTAACACAGAAGTATTGGGTGTTTCAATTGACAGTGTGGTAATTTTTCCTTTAATTGAGCAGCTCTGTTACTTCTCATTTTGCCTGTTTTATTTGTTCTTGGTTGTTGGTGGTGGAAATATCATTAAGAAATCATGAAATAATCATATAGTTTAGTCTGAAGTTATTGTTCTTATTTTTATTTTTGTGTTGTGTATCTTTCTTTAATCTGGGGATCAGATTTTGAGGAATTATGTTTCTTGATTTTGTGTCTCTATTTGAGTACCTAATGCTTATGGTAATTGTCAAGGGCGAATGGTATTTTCGGCATATACAGCCTTTTCTGCAAGTTTTATAATCAATTTTATCTTCGGCTCATTTGCTTAATTTCAACTTTGTAACTGATAAATCAATGCAACCTGAACAATCCAATTCTACAACGGGTCACCTTACAAACATAGTAACAATGCTGTCGTTTGTGAAGTTCTCGCATCTTGCCTGGGTTCAGACAGACCGAAAGTCAGGCGGTCTTGGCGATTTGAATTATCCTCTAGTATCTGACATCACTAAATCCATTTCAAAATCTTTTGGAGTGTTGATTCCAGATCAGGTATGACATAACTTTTCCTCCTGTTTTCTTATAAAACTTGCATATGCAAATATCAAAGTCGACTACAACAAAATGGTTTTGAGTGTTTTGGATATTAAATTCCATTGCAAGATTTTTGTTTTTCGTTTTTCCCGGAGTTTTTCTGATCAGATTGAGAGAGATCCTCTCAGTTCTTGTCTCTCAAGGTAGATTGATCAGACCCAAATACTTTTGAAGCAGAATCTAATTTACTCGTTTTAATATTTATTGATTCGACAAATGAACTGCGGGAATGAAGTAATTTCATGATCTCAATCTGGACTGGTCAGATTATTCTCCTCTACGTGCCTTGTCTTTTAAACTTTTTTTCAACGACGCAGGGAATCGCATTAAGAGGGCTTTTTATTATTGACAAGGAAGGGGTCATCCAACACTCTACAATTAACAATCTTGCCATTGGTCGGAGTGTTGACTGAGACAAAGCGAACACTCCAGGTCATCTCTGTCACACTAACTCTAGTCATTAGGGCCGCTCCGGCCAAATTCTTCCGGCAAAATACTTATATTTATAAATAGGAGGGTAAAGTGAAGGTCTAGTGATATGAATGAACCGTTCATTGCAGGCCTTGCAATATGTTCAGGACAACCCAGACGAAGTATGCCCGGCCGGATGGAAGCCCGGGGAGAAATCGATGAAGCCGGACCCTAAGCTCAGCAAGGAGTACTTCGCTGCAATATGAGTTGGACTTGGTATTGGTATTGGTATTGGAGTTTTGGTTAAGAAGAAACGCCATTTAATAACTCTATTTATGTGAATTTTGAGCAGCAGATTGTGTTATAGGAATCTCCAGTCCACCCCACCACGTCTCTACGAATTGCAGTTGTAATACCAAATTTATTTTGTTTTGGGATAGTTATCAATTTATAATATTTCATTTTTCACTGTGTTTTTTTTTTTTTTTCTGGAAAAATAATTAGGCTCTCGTAATCAGTTCTTACACTTAAGATTCTCTATTTATTATTAGTTATGAAAAACGAACCTGATATTATAAGAATTTTAATGATCTTTGAAACTAGGAATTGAAGAAAATAGTCTTAATGTATTTTAAGATTTCCATTGATAGTTGAGGAAGTAATTTGTTGGGTAGATTAGTGAAGGTCCAAAAATGGCGATAATATCAAAATTTGATCTTCCGGGCAACGATGAGCGTTATCCTTTCATTGGCTTCCATCAGTTCTCACTGTACGACGTACATAGAAAAAGGGTAGACAGAATTTCAGCCGGAGAATGTCGTCGGCGGTAATTCTCGGACATCCCATGCACCATTATCTAACGACAAGCGATACCACATCATTATCACCCTTCTACAAAGTTCCTCTTCACATTTGCACTCCGAGAACGACGCTCCGCCTCCCGAGTCCGGGCATCGCAACCCTTAGTCCCGTCGTTGTCTCCGTCGTCAAGGCCTAAATACCGCGAGAAATTGGCGATTTGTGCATCCGCGCTTTCTGCCCAACCGCCTCTTGATCTCACTGAAGACAATGTTAGACAGGTCCTGGCCGACGCTCGAGTCGAGCTCTCGCAGATCTTCGATGGTTCGGTCGGCATAACAGGTTCTTAATTTCCTAATTTAAGCGTTCGCACTGAGAAGACGGTATATAAATAAATGTTAAATGATTTGAAAATTTTGGGCTCTAGGAAAAGTTGAACTGGCAGAATTGGATGGACCTTTTGTGAAGCTTAGTCTCAGAGGTCGGTTCTGGCACAAACGAAGCACCGTTCTAGCCAGAGTGGGAAATTACTTGAAGCAGAGGATCCCTGTGAGCTGCTCATTCTTATGCATCAGTTCATTGTTTAGTTGAAGATAAATTTCTTGCGCTGTCAAAACCATAGTTATCTAACTTGCAGAGATTTAAGCTGCTGTTTTTTTACAGGAAATTTTGGAGGTGGAAATTGAAGATGAAAAGCAGTTGGACGACAGCCCTGAAAACTTTTAACAGGTAATCTACTTTTGGAAATGAAGAACACGATTTAGGACTTGAGTTAAATCTTCTTTTCTCTCTTCTTCGTCACCATTTCCTGTTCTTATTCTGATTATATAAATCTTTGTTTATAATGACACATGGAATTAACAAGGGTATCTTTTGAAAATTGGTTCTACTTTTCCCTTCATTGCCGCCATTAAAGTAGTAAACTCTGGCCGGCTACAATGGTGTCTCTCTCTAGAGCTATTTCTCCCTTTCTCTGTGCTTGTTCTTTGTCTAAGAAATTGCTTTAAGCACATGGCCACCGCAGCGGAAGATTACTGATTTGAGGCTTAAAAGCAGAAAACTAGCAGCCCTTTTGAGTAGATACTGCCATATTTTACTTTTTCAAGGAGACTGCTTCACTTTGGCCATAAAGAAGATGAAAATATAAAACAAAATACACTTAAATCAATCACTCAACCTCTAATCCAAACTCCCTTCATGTTCCTAAAAGTTTAGAGAGAGAGAGAGAGAGAGAGAGAGAGTTTTTATTCCTCTCCTTTTCCTGTGGTTGAAGCACTTCTTTTGGAGCAACTGGAAATCTGTTTGCATTCAAACTACAAGGTGCTCTTTGCATATTTCTTTTCAGGCCATCATAGAAACTAAAGAAGAATTCTTTTTGACTGAGACTCGGGATTACGGTTTCATTCAAACTTTACGAAATAGTGGAGGAAACGGAGGGAATGTTTGGAATTTGTTCTTCAAACATTATCCCCTTGCTTGCACTCTGCATTTATAAAAGCTCTTCACCCTCGCTGATAATTATTGACTAAATGAGAACACTTGATTTTGTACTTTACGCAATTATTTATAATAATGAATGTATGGCTTTTGCTTGCTATCTCAATCCATCTCCTTTACTTTGTGCTTAAAAGTGGACAACGCAAGATTAGTATTTGAAAGATGTAGCAATGATTTGTTTAAAATAAGTGCAATCGAGAGACTTTGGTTTTTGGGTTAGTGGCTTAATCTTATTTTAAGACTTTTCCCAATTTGCCTAAAAAAGAGATACTCCCACTCCCACTAAGAAATTCCCCATCTTTTTTTTCAAAATGAGAGAGAGAGAGAGAGAGAGAGAGAGAGAGAGAGAGAGAGAGAGAGAGAGAGAGAGAGAGAGAGAGAGAGAGAGAGAGAGAGGAGCAAAGGTGAGTTGCCTTTGGAACTGGAGTCCTGCTTGTCACCACATGCATTCCACTTTCCACCACAAGATCAACTTTGGACCCCAAAATTTACCTCTCCTACAAGAAAAGCACAGCCCCTTATAGCTGATAGTCTCTCTCTCTCTCTCTCTCTCTCTTTCTCTCTCTCTCTCTCTCTTCCATCTGACAAAGTATCACAACACAGAGAAGCTTCATGGAACGCTGCAGCTACACAGCTCCATAAACATGCTATAAGCACGTATCAAAACAGTTGATACATCTGAAACTCAATGTCAAGCTTCTAAATTCCTTCAAACATCTGAAAGAAAGTAGAAAAATAAAAGAGATGAGAACAACCAGTTACACAGTTCAACAAGCTGCCCTAACAGCCGAGGCGCTAAGTATGGTAAAGCAAGCCATAGCCCTTGCCAGACGCAGGGGTCACGTTCAAGTGACCCCTCTTCACGTCGCAAACACCATGCTCACCCCCGCCACTGGCCTCCTCCGGACCGCCTGTCATCAGTCCCACGCTTATCCCCTTCAGTGTAAGGCTCTCGAGCTTTGCTTTAATGTCGCTCTGAACCGCCTTCCGGCTTCCTCCTCCTGCCACATGTTAGGTGGCTCTTCCTCTCTGCATCATCCTTCCGTTTCTAATGCCTTAGTTGCCGCTTTTAAGCGTGCTCAAGCTCATCAACGGCGAGGGTCGATCGAAAATCAGCAGCAGCCCATTTTATCTGTTAAGATTGAGTTGGAACAGTTAGTTATTTCAATTATAGATGATCCTAGCGTTAGTAGAGTGATGAAAGAAGCTGGTTTTTCGAGTGCCCAGGTGAAAACTAATGTAGAAAAAGCTGTTTCTTTTGAGATAAGTTCTCAGTCAATCCCTTCTAGCAAGTCTAAGGAGGTTACCCCTCTTGCTGTTCTTTCTGGTCCATCATCCATTATCACTCAGTTTGAAGAAAAAAGGACAGATCCGGTTAAGAATGAAGATGTTAAGGTAGTAATAGAGAGTTTAATTAACAAAAAGAGTAGAAGTCTTGTTTTTGTTGGGGAGCCTGTTTCTAGCGTAGAAAACGTGATTCAAGCAGCTATTGAGAAAGTTGAAAGCAGAGAGGTTCCAGAGGTTTTAAGGGAGGTAAAGTTCATCAATCTTTCTCTCTCTCTCAAACTTTCTCTCTCCTCTATTAAGCATCTCTCCAGGGCTGAGGTTGAACAAAAACTCGTTGAGCTGACTAACCTTGTTAGAAGTTGTTTGGAGAAAGGAGTTGTTTTGTACTTAGGAGATCTCAAGTGGGCCAGCGTGGATAGGACAATTGAGCAAGGAAGGGGGTTTTATTCTCCATTGGAGCACATGATAATGGAGCTCGGAAAATTGGTTTATGGATTTGGAGAAAATGAAAGGTTTTGGCTCGTCGGAATCGCGACTTTTCAAACGTACATAAAATGTAAAACGGGATATCCATCGCCGGACACCGTTTGGGGTCTTAATCCGGTGACGATTCCCGCAGGAAGCTTGCGGTTGAGTCTCAGCCCGGTCAGGTAAAAACTAATCGCATTTTTTATTAATGAAAGAAGAAAAAGTAGAAATTATTTGCAGAGTTTCTCAGAAAACTTGGATAGTTTTTCCTCTCGAATGAGAATCCCTTTTTCTCTTTTTCTCAGTGACCCAGAAATCCATTGTTTAACTGAGAAAGCTCAGATTGAAAATGGCGAAGAAGACAATCAGTTGATGAGCTGTGAAGAGTTATCAGCCAAATTCGCCATAGAAGATGGTCGAAGAAGCTTACAAAGCACCGGTTGTAACAGTGCTTCGACAACTTCAAGCCTTCCTGCATGGCTTCAACCGTACAAATCTGAGCGGAAAAGATTGAAAACTAATCAGGTTAGTTTCTTCCCACATCAAAAACAAAGTTCTTAATCGTGCATAAGTCCAGAAGACTGTACAGGCGATTAAGAAAATCTGTTCTTGGCAATGATAACTCTCACGCTATCGATTATCTGATTGTTTTTCTGATCATAGTGATTCTGCAGTATCGAGTAGACATAGTTCTCACACTGAGATTGAAGCTTTATAAACGTGGGAATTTTCATTGAAAGTTCAGATAATTTGCTCCCTGACATTTTTTTTTTTATCCTTTTACCAGAACTGCGCTCCTGTGTCAGACGTTTTCAGAAATAACTCAATTAGCAATTCAACAGACTGCAATTACCCTACTTCTTATGAGAAAAGTCCTGCATTTGCTTCTTCTACATTAATTTCTTCCACCATATCCGGTTTCTCTCACGCACAACAATCAATCAATGCATTGCCTCTGGATGAAGCGAAAGAATCATGCCACCGCCATTGCTGGACGTCCGAAGCTAAGGACGAAGCCATCGGACCAAATTTGAGAATATACCTCCCGGGTAATCTCAAACAACTATTTCCTTCAAATAATCTGGATTCGATCCCATCTCCAGCTTCTTCAAGCGACATAATGGAAACTGAGTACACCCACAAGTTCAAGGAATTCAACTCAGACAACCTAGTGACACTAAGCAACGCGTTGGAGAAGAAGGTCCCATGGCAGAAAGATGTAATTCCCGAAATTGCAAGAACAATACTTCAGTGCAGATCTGGAAGAATTGGAAGAAAAGGAAAGACCAAAAATGGCGATCAGATCAAAGAAGAAACATGGCTTTTATTTCAAGGTCTTGATAAGGAAGGGAAAGAGAAGATTGCTAAAGAAATTGCCAGGCTTGTTTTTGGTTCACAATCAGAAAACTTCATTTCCATTGCTTTAAGCAGTTTTTCAACCACAAAAGCTGATTCTACTGACAATAATTACCGACATAAACGATCCAGAGATGATCAAAGTGGAAGCTACATAGAAAAATTTGCAGAGGCTGTGTTGCGTAACCCTCATAGGGTTTTTCTAGTGGAAGATGTGGAGCTGGTAGATTATTGCTCTCAAATGTGGTTTAAAAGAGCCATTGAAGGAGGAAAGATTACTATTTCTAATGGTGAAGAAGTATCTCTGGCTGACGCCATTGTTATTCTGAGCTGCGAGACTTTCAGCTCGAGATCGCGAGCTTGCTCTCCACCAGTCAGACATAAAAGAGAAGAAACAACTGCAATAGAGGAAACTAGAACTACTCCTTGCTTAAATCTTGATTTAAACATCTCCATTAATGACGACGACGATGAAAGCGCCGAGGATTGTGACTGTTCGATTGATGACCTTGGGCTTCTTGAATCTGTTGATAGAAGATTTCTTTTCAAAATTAAAGAAGTATGAAAAAATTGAATATTTTGATGAAAAATCTCGTATGGGGGTATATTTTGTTCATCTAACTTGTCTTTTTTTTTTTTAGAGTTTCTTGTGAGTTGGACATGACAGAAATATCAATATTTGAGACATTTGTAAATAGTGTTGTAGTCAATGATTTGATTCGGTGGTGTCTTTTCCTGATAATCTTGGAATCAAATTCTTTTTTCTTAGCTTTTGCATGCATGCTTACATAAAAATAAGGCTTACATATCAAGAAAATATCAAAAAATAATTTTATTTAATGAATACATTTTAATCTATCATCTTAAACTTTGGAAATACTTTTTGTAAATGCAAATATATTGCAAATATGTTGGCATTGATTTTTTGGCAAATTATATTTATAGAGATAATATTTTATTCTACTATTTTCTAAGTTAGTAGTTTATTTCTTGGTAATTAAGAAATAATCTATTCAGATTATTAGATGGATGCATATTGAAGATCATGAAGATTTTGTGGAAGAGAAAAATAAGAAAACGTGAATATTATGAAAGTTGTTGAAAAATCTAAAGGCACTTGTTTTTTGGTAAACTTTGTTTTGGTAAGCGGATTTGATAAAGATTCGGTGAATTATGTGAGGCTTCGAGATTACATGAATCATGGGATCCTTTCTTAAGTTTTTGGATCTATATCCAAGTTGTTGGAGGAACTTTCCTAAAATGTCGCACGTGGTGTCTCTCAAACGATTTTGTGAGATTTGATTTCCTTATTCTTTGCGGCTTTGATTTTCTGATTTGATCTGTGATTTGAAGATTACGACTTTGTTAAGCTGGATTACAGCGAGATTCAAGATCACAACAACAAAGAGATTTATTCCTAAGTATTTGGAAAGTTGATTTTAAGATGAAAATAATATTTTGAAAACCGATCTGAATATTGTGGTGCTGTTAAGCTTGATACGAGATGACAACATTGTTAGGTTTCGTTCCTAATATTTTGGGATTCGTTTCAGATTTGTTTGCATGGACTTTCCATAAATGTCGCACCGGATGTCACAGATCCAATTTTCATAGGATTCGATTTCTCTTATTATGTGCGATCTGTTTGGAGAGAATATTTGACGCACAGTATATTATGCATTCTTTCTGCACAGTTGAAGTTTGCTGCTGAAGCCATTATTCTTGAGAGCTGAAAGTTTTTATTCATTCGGGTGATTTTATTCTTCACTGACGATTGCGTGTGTTCAACAACTGTTAATCCTCTCTCTCATGCTTACTGTGAATTGTTGGTGATTATTCTTCAGCAGATGGATTTTTGATTATTCACGAGAGAAGTTTTTCTTCGTTTTGCAAACCGTCGTTTTTCTTTTTTTCCCTACGCTTCTGCGTATGGATTTGTGATTATTATACACACTCTTCTTATGCTGTGGACTTTATCGATTATTGGAGTGTGTTGAGTTATTGCTTCCGAAGACAACGCCTTGATGTTTCAGACGGTGACGTAAGAGGCAATCTTCTTATTCTTCATTCAAACTCAGTCTCAGAAGGAGACTGCATTTGAACTCGGGAGGAATTCTGTTTATCGACAAGGGGAGCTTGTCTTTTTTATCGTGGGCAAGGGTATCTTGTCATAACACGGATTTCGAGAGGAGTCATCTACAACAAGGGGATCTTGTTGCTTTCTAGATCTCGAGAGAGATCGATATTAAGTCGAGGGGAGCTCGCAAAAACAGTTTCATTGAGAAAGTTAGGAAGAGACGGCGACAAAGATAAGAGGGAGTCTTTATTTGTATAAGTTCGATTGTCTTGTAACTTTATGAACTCGTGAAATGTTTTTATATCTGGGTGTGGCCCCGCAGACGTAGGTTGATTGCCGAACTGCGTTACCAATCTCGTCTCATTTATTTTCGCATATTTATTTTGTCCATCATTGCATTAATTATCGGTGTTACACGTAACACCCTGTGTGACATCGCATAATTGATCTTAATCTTTTAATTTTAATTTAAGATATTGTTTATAGTTTTTCATCCTTATTACTGTTGGCAGTGGGAAAATTTTGAAAGCTGAATGATTATTTTTCAAAAATAGAAAATGTCCAAACAAGGTAAATGTTGTTGAAAATTAAATAAATTCAAAGAACGTGAAGTGTCTTTTAATTAGTTCATGAACTCTTTAGTTATTCTGAAAGTAACTATTCGCGTACGTATAAGTGCATGTATTTGATATATTCACGTATTGAGATGATTTATTAATACTAAGGAAGCCCGTCAATTATCGAAGTCTTAGAGAAGAGTTATTGTGGGAAAGGCTCGAACAATAACCGAGTGAATTACAAAAATTATTTTATAATCTCCTTTTTTATTATTTTCCTCTCTGAAATTCTTCTTCAATCGGTCAACTTAATATTTTCCAAAAAAAAAAATTATCAAAAAAACAATATGACATTAAATAATTGTGCAAATTCCGCAATGTATTTTTAGGGTAAATTTCATTTTAAACATCAAGGTTTAGGGTATTTCACAAACATTCCACTAAAGAATTATTACTCACAACGTCACCCAAAAAGTATTTTTATCCTAACAAGCCAACCCCTATCGGACGTCTGTTGCATAAACAACGAATGTCTGTTCCTCGAGCCTATAAAAAAAATCGGGTGCCATTTTTGCAACCCACCCGCGCCCCATTTTTTATAGGATTGGGGAACGAACATCCGTTCTTGGCAATTTCTCAAGAACGGACGTCGTTTTGGCATCTGTTCCCTGAGCGTGTTGGAAAGTGCTCTTGAAAGAACGTTTGTTCCAAATTAACTGGATGTCCGGTCCCAGCACTTTCCAAAATGCTCGAGGAACGGGCGCTAGAATGAGTGTCGATGAACCAGCGTTTGGAAATTTTGGAACGGATGCCCGTTCTACTTTTAAAACTAAGAACGGGTGCTCGTTCGTAGAAAACAGAAATCCGGTAGGGATTGGCTTGTTAGAATAAGAATATTTTGAGAGTGACGTTGAGAGGAATAATTCTTTAATAGAATGTTTGTGAAATACCTCAAACCTTGGGTTAAAAATGAAATTTACCCGTATTTTTATTAACGTGTATAAATTTTACTAAATAATTATGTACATGAAAAATACTATGCTTTAAAATATGCAAGTGCAAAATGATGGAGCAATTCTAGCTATTTTTCAGCAAAAGTAAATCATAGCTAGCATTAAAACGTTAAAGCTTAATAAGATTTGTAACAAAAAAAAAACATAATTTAATTTTTTTTTTTTTTTAAAGACCTCATTATGTGCTAAGTAATGGAACAAAAGGCAAAAAGCATAATGATGGTTATGAGTAATCCTAGAAGAATCAATGTACAAAAGGTTTAATTACATAGTCATTATGCTCGTGTTATTCTTAATGACTAGAGTGAGATCAATGTCTTCTTCTTTTCAATCATGAGTGTGATGACCCGAATGTGCACGTATGGTACGATGGCTGCACGAACCGGAACCCGGATGACAGTACGTCCGCGCGGGCGAACCGGAAGGTGACAGGTCGTAAAGAGGGGGTTGTCACAATCCCACATCGCTTGGGGAAGTATGTGGAAATGAAACATATGTAAAGAGACCCTCCCAACATAGCAAGACGCGTTTTGGAGCACAATTGGCAACGGATCCCATAAGAACTCCGAAGTTAAAAGTGCTTCGGCGAGAGCAATCCCAGGTTGGGTGACCTTCCGGGAAGTTCTCGCCAAACAAAGCCGTGAGGGGAGGATATTGGGCTGCGGTCCAATCCCCAGAGCAGACAATATCTTGCTGGGAAAAGGGGTCGTTACAAATGGTATCAGAGCCTGTACCCAACCGGAAATGTGGCCAACGAGGACGTTGGGCCCCCGAGGGGGGGTGATTGTGATGACCCGAATGTGCACGTATGGTACGATGGCTGCACGAACCGGAACCCGGATGGCAGTACGTCCGCGCGGGCGAACCGGAAGGTGACAAGTCGTAAAGAGGGGGTCGTCACAATCCCACATCGCTTGGGGAAGTATGTGGAAATGAAACATATGTAAAGAGACCCTCCCAACATAGCAAGACGCGTTTTGGAGCACAATTGGCAACGGATCCCATAAGAACTCCGAAGTTAAAAGTGCTTCGGCGAGAGCAATCCCAGGTTGGGTGACCTTCCGGGAAGTTCTCGCCAAACAAAGCCGTGAGGGGAGGATATTGGGCTGCGGTCCAATCCCCAGAACCTCCCCTCACGGCTTTGTTTGGCGAGAACTTCCCGGAAGGTCACCCAACCTGGAATTGCTCTCGCCGAAGCACTTTTAACTTCGGAGTTCTTATGGGATCCGTTGCCAATCGTGCTCCAAAACGCGTCTTGCTATCCTGGGAGGGATCTCTTACATATGTTTCATTTCCATGTACTTCCCCAAACGATGTGGGATTGTGACAACCCCCTCTTTACGACCCGGGATTCGCCTATACTCGAGTCCGGGATTCGCATACACTCGGTTTAGGTCCCGAGGTTTGCCCCGCAACCCGAGGTTTGCCCCGCAGTCGTACACATACGTTCACATTCGGGTCATCACAATCACCCCCCCTCGGGGGCCCAACGTCCTCGTTGGCCACATTTCCGGTTGGGTACAGGCTCTGATACCATTTGTAACGACCCATTTTCCCAGCAAGATATTGTCCGCTCTGGGGATTGGGCCGTAACCCAATATCCTCCCCTCACGGCTTTGTTTGGCGAGAACTTCCCGGAAGGTCACCCAACCTGGAATTACTCTCGCCGAAGCACTTTTAACTTCGGAGTTCTTATGGGATCCGTTGCCAATCGTGCTCCAAAACGCGTCTTGCTATCCTGGGAGGGATCTCTTACATATGTTTCATTTCCATGTACTTCCCCAAACGATGTGGGATTGTGACAACCCCCTCTTTACGACCCGGGATTCGCCTATACTCGAGTCCGGGATTCGCCTACACTCGGCTTAGGTCCCGAGGTTTGCCCCGCAACCCGAGGTTTGCCCCGCAGTCGTACACATACGTTCACATTCGGGTCATCACAATGAGCTTATCAATTCTTGTTAAAATTATTATAGTTCATGTGACAGCCCGCATTGTGAAGACAAAGACGACATAAGATTTTGTTAATTGTGAGGAGGCAGTTCATTTTAGTGAAGGTGTACAATTTCACATTATTTGATAGAGTAAAAATTGATTGGTTTATAAATAGAGTTATACTTCTATCTAGTACAATGCATTTTGGGCTAATTTCAAAAATAAATTTGTGTGGGGTTCATCCCAAAACATATAATATAGTACTATAAGTACAAGAGGACTCCACAATACGAATATGTATATTTATCTACATGTGCGTGTGTGGAGGGAGAGAGAGAGAGAGGATGCTTTCTAGGTCATTTTATTGGATTCCTCGAGTAAAAGCATGGTTAAAAACAAGAAGATGAATGAGAAGAACATTGGGAATGCACAAAGTAAGATTTAAGGTATGATCCATAACGTAAGAGTCGTCCAAAGGAGAACAACTTTTCCAAGTTTAGAAATGGAAAAGCAAAATCTTCACCAAGATATTACACAAAAGAGCACTTCTTTTCATGCCTTTTTTCCCAAAAGAATAACTCTTTTTCTCTACCAAACATTCACAACTCTCAAAAGTTGAGTTTGATGGTTTCAAATTAAATCAAATCAATTTGAAAAGCTTACAAATTCAATCATGTGTTCTCATTTTAAAAGCTGAAAGATGTTTCTGCTTTAGGATCGAAAGAATAAAGATCATTATCTTCGCACCATTGAATTCAATCCACTGCTTAAGAAGAGACTTTGTCGTTTCTTTGCCTTTCTAAAAAAGTTAATTCTTTTGATTGAATTAATTCATTGTTGTTTGATAAAACTGTTTTCCAAAATAGTTTTTTAAATTTTTTTAAACCAAGTTTTTAAAGTATGCTTGCTGAAAATAGATCAAATGTTGCGATAAGTTTCATTTGTAGTTTTCAGAAATAAATAAATCAGAATGTTTAATTTCCACTATCTTCTTGAGTTAAAGAACAATTTTTGCCAATTATTTTTTAAAACAGTTAGCAAAAACCTCTCTCTCTCTCTCTCTCTCTCTCTCTCTCTCTGGGCAGATTAAACTCTATGATAATATGATCTTCATGTTAGGGGAACACTCAGACTATTTGCAATAAGATTTGACGCCATTTTTCCCTTCAAAAGCAGGAAGAACGATAAAGCATCTCTCTATCATCAAGAACATTTAAAATAACCAAAAGAAGTGTTAATTATATGAGAAAGTGGGCGACCCTTTTAAAGCAATTCTTTCTTTACTTTTTCATACTTTGTGGCTAATGCTTAGCCCTCACTCACAGGGTTCATCTTTTCCCCACCTTTTTCTTTTCTAATTTGATAAATAGACTTGACCGTAAAAAAGGTTAATGTTTGATTATGCCAATTAGTGTTATGATAAATATAGTTTAATGAAATGGGTGGCTTGCCAAACTAGTATTAAAGAACGTCTGTTTATTGGTTTTTCATTTTAAGTTACACTAATGGAGGGCATTTGCTGCTTTTGCATGGCCACTTAGAATTAATCGTGGGTTAACGAAAAAAATCTTGATTATTCCAAAGGTGTTTGCATGCTTAAGACAATTAGTTAATTTAAAAATAATTCTTCCTTGATCAAGCTTAGAGAAAAGAAAAAAGAAAAAGAAAAGAATAGAAGATGTGATAGAAATCAAACGATAAGTGGAGAAAAAGAAAATACTACGTGGAACACCAGATTTACGTGAAAACATCCTTTTCGGGAAAAAACTACTGGCAGAGGATAATATCACTATGAAGATTAAAATACAACCGCAAATTTTGTAACACTGACTTATTTCAAATTTATAAAGAAAACAAAACTTGAATGAGATTCTCAACGTAAATTTAACTGGCCTGGCCAAGATAAAATTCTGGTGTAAATGCAAAAAAAAAAAAAAATGTACTCATTGTTTGAATGAAAGAACAAAAAGTGAGGGCATTATAACTTAAGTTATGGGGTTAAAACCAATTTGAACCCCAAAGTGTAGGTTTAATTTAAAACACCCCCTAAACTAAAAACCTTAACAACTAAAACCTTAAATTATAAAAAATATAACAGATCAAACCTTGGCGGGTGGTCGATCACCCTCCGTTTTTAATTTACACTTAGAATTGGGGGCCGATCACCCCCCGTTCTGAATTAACGCCGAGAACGGGGGGCTGATCACCCCCAGTTCTATTTAGTGCTTACGTGACACTGGACGTATTGGGTCGGTGGGTCAATATGGGGGGTTGGGACCCCCGTCCAACGTGTACTGCACGTGATTGGAGAACAAGGGGTCCCCACCCCCCAACGGCCCCCCGTTCATACCTCTTCATTTTAGAGTTATTCAAGAACGTGGGGTCACTGCCCCAAAATGATCCCACGTTCTCAAGAACAATGTTTAAGAACATGAGGTGGTTTCAAGGCGGTGACCTCACGTTTTCCCTCCAAAATATTAGGGGTGAGAACGAGGGGTCACCGCCCCGAAACTGTTAGAATTTGGTGTGACCCAAATTCTAGTTGATCCGGGTCGGGCCCGTATATCAATATTAGGGTTTTACGTTTTCTATATATATTGATGCTTGAGTCGCAAAACTCATTGTACTGAATTTGATATTAGTGATTGTCTTCTCTGCCCATAGTTTTTCCCTTCTGCCCATAGTTTTTCTCTTTATAGGGTTTCCACGTAAAATTTGGTGTCCATTATTTTCTTATTTTTTCTTTTTCGGTTTTCTCGATCGTTCGTTACATGTGTATTAGGGCGTCTAATCCTAACAACTAGTATCAGAGCGAGGTTGAAGCATTTTTTTAAAATCAGAGTTTGATTCTTTGAAGAAATCGAACGAATTTTTTGGTTTGCAATTTCGGTGGAAATTTGCAATTGTTGGGAGAGAAAGGAAATTAGGGAAAAAAAAAAGCAAAACGTTTGTTCTGGTTTGTCTTCCTCGACCACGAAGAACAGAACAACAAGAGAGTGACCGAGCCAAGGAGAACAGAGGAGATACCGCCAACCAGAACCACCGTCGCCAACCGCGCAGACCACGCCAACCTGCTCCGCCACTGCCGCCGCCATCCATGAAGAACTACTCCTCCAAAGAATATAGAGAAGCCGCCGCGAAGAACAGAGAGCTCTCTCTATCGCGTGGGTCTTCTTCAGCAAAGGAAGAAGAGAAACCCACCTAGCCACTGCTGCCATTGCCGACCGTGCGAGAGGAGAAGCACCGATGTTCAAGGAAGAAGGAACCTTCCTCGTTGCTGCAAAGAGGTGAAGCGCTGTCTACCGCCGTTGCCATCGTCGATCTCCTCCAATGCAGAGCCGAGCCAGTCCACCGTCATCCATGAAGAAGATCACCGAGCAGAACCACCGTCGCCGTCTGAGAGAGAAGAAAGCCTCTCGCTGCTGCTGTCACCTGAGTGAGGAGGACTCCTCTTCTGCCGTTGTACTTATCGAACCAGAGGAGAAGGCATAATTTTTGTTTTTTGGATATTAGTTCAAAATCATTGATCGGAAAATATCTAAATTTTGTGGCGAGTTTATTGGTTCTGTTTTTGGGGGCAGATTTATTTTGATTTTAAAAGGCAGCAATTTTTTGGAGAAATATTTGGGCAAGGTTATTAATTCAGATACTTTCGGGCTCGAAAAATTTATTTGGCAGATTTATTGATATTGTGGAGATTGATTATTGAGGTTGAATAATTGATATGAAAATATCAGTTTTTTGGGCATTGATTATTGATAACAATGGCAGACGAAGATAGCATATGATACATTATTGGAAAATTCGATGAGACAGATTTTGCATTCTGGAGAATGCAAATCGAGGATTACTTCTACGGGAAAAGACTTCATCTTCCTTTGAGTGCGAAACCAGAGAAGATGAAAGACAATGAATGGAATCTCCTTGATAGACAGGTTTTGGGAGTCGTCCGATTGACGTTAGTCAAAAGCGTTGCTCACAACGTGGTGAAGGGGAAGACCACCGTGATTCTGATGTAGGCTCTATCTGATATGTAGGAGAAACTATCTGCGAATAATAAGATATTTCTTATGAAGAAGCTTTTTAATCTGAAGATGATTGATGGTACTTCTGTCGCAGCGCATTTGAATGAATTCAATACGATTGTCAATCAATTGCTATTTGTGGAAATTGATTTTGAGGATGAGGTTCGTGCCATAATTTTGTTGGCGTCTCTACCTAATAGCTGTGAGCCTATGAGGGCAGCAGTTAGTAACTTAGTTGGAAATGCTAATCTGGTATTCACCGATGTGAGGGATCGTATTCTTGCAGAGGAGGTTCGTAAGATCGATTCTGGTGAAACATTGACAGGCTCAGCTTTGAATGTTAAAAATAGGGTAGATCCAGATCCAACTCGAAAAATGGAAGGGGTCAGTCCAAGTCTTGGCGAATACTTAATTGCTGAAATTGTGGCAATCATGGTCACATGAAGAAGGAATGCAGAGCACCGAAGAAGAACGGTAATGACACAGGTGATGGAGCAAATGCAGTAACGGAATACATCACTGACGCGTTGCTTTTTTCAGTCGACAGCCCGATAGACTCATGGGTCTTGGACTCGGGAGCATCCTTTCACACCACCGCACAAAAAGAATTAATGGAGAATTATGTGGCTGGAAACTATGAGAAAGTCTACATTGCAGATGGTGAGCCACTGGATATTGTGGGTATCGATGACATCAAACTCAAGATGGGAAATGGGTCTGTTTGGAAAATCAGTAAAGTGAGACACGTGCCAGGGTTGATGTGAAATCTGATTTCAGTTAGACAGCTTGATCGTGAAGGTCACAATGTCAGTTTCAAAAATAATGATTGGAAGGTGACTAAAGGAGCAATGGTTGTCGCTCGAGGTCATAAAACAGGAACCCTATACATGACTTCTACATGCAGAGACACAATTGTTGTTGTTGATAGCTCAATGAACACAGAGTTGTCGCACTGCAGGTTGGGCCACATGAGCGAGAAATGAATGAAACTTCCTGTCAATAATGGTCAGATTCCAGAGTTGAAATCTGTTGAACATGAGCTATGTGAAAGTTGCATTTTTGAGAAACAGAAATGTGTCACTTTCTTAAAGGTTGAGAAGACTCGGAAGAAGTCAGATTCTCAGGAGAAGTTCAGGTTGGGATCTGAGGGAACATCAAAGCCGATGAGTCAGCATATTACAGATGTTCAGTCATCAGTTTCAGATTCACGTCAGAATGATATCGTAAAAGGCAGAACCATGTGAAAGGTTAAAACTCCGGGACGATATGATGAAATTGTGGGTTATGCATTGAATGTGTTTGAGGGTAACGATTCTATTGTGGAGTCTTTAACATGCTCAGATGCAGTTCGTTGCGATAACCCTGATAGTTCAGTGATACCATGGAGGAGGAGATGCGATTTTTTCTGAAGTAAGTCTCTCAAGTTTAAGAGGGGCTTAAACTTGAACGGTATCGGATGCAGAGTTGGCCCATCTGGGGCCTTTGTGATAGAGGAGCTCTTTCAATGAAGTTTTACAGATTTGTTTCCTTACATCGGAATTTCGTTGAAGGTGGAGATTGTCAGAGTTCAGTACTCTGGATTCACTTTGGGTTGGCTCGAGTAGCCCGTTGGATCTCTCATGTGGAATTCGTGTCAATGTGGAGTTTGTTAGAATTTGGTGTAACCCGAATTCTAGTTGGGTCGGGTCGGGTCGGGCCCGTATATCAATATTAGGGTTTTACGTTTTCTCTATATATTAATGTTTGAGTCGCAAAACTCATTGTACCGAATTGATATTAGTGATTCTCTCATCTGCCCGTGGTTTTTCCCTTTCTAGTGTTTCCACGTAAAATTTGATGTCCATTATTTTCTCGTTTTTTTTTTCGGTTTTCTCAATCGTTCATTACAGGTGGATTAGGGCGTCTAATCCTAACAAAAATAACCCCATGTTCTCAAGAACAATGTTTAAGAACAAGGAGTGGTTTCAAGGCGGTGACCCCCAGTTCTCCCCCCAAAATATTAGGGGTAAAAATGAGGGGTCACCTCCCCAAGACGACCTCACGCTCCCTGCCTCCCTATTTTAGAGAGTGTTTGAGAACGAGGTGTCACCGCCCTAAAACGACCCTTGTTGTTGGCCATATTTTTTTGTAAGATTGAGAACATGGAGTCGCCCCTCCGAAACGGCCCCCCAATCTCGATTATTTTGCCTGAGAACGGGGGGTCGTTCTTAGGAACTAGGGGGCCGATCTCCGACACTATATAAGGAAATTACCCTCCATTCTCACAACTGGTTGGCGAAAATCCTAAAACTTCTCCACTATTTTCTTGTTCAGATTAATTTTCTCTGTATTAGCGACATCATTGGATTCTGATTCGAATAGATCGGCTGATTTAAATGAAACAACAACTTGTAATGTCAATATAGATTGGTATTCGTACTCTACGCCAATATATAGTGATATTTGGGCATTTGATCACCTAGAAGATGATGAAGAAATACATGTGCAATCGACATCGAAAACCTTAGACGATGAACTTCGAACACCGGTCGACTAGGAGGATGATGCGGTGGAAAGCATACCGGGAAGAGAAAAAATTTCAATGAAATTTTATCTAGGAAAAAAATATAGTTCTTTAAAAGCAATTAGAGAATAAATAATAGAATATGCTTTGAATAATGGTTATGAGATCAAATTCATTAAAAATGAATCTCGGCGATTGACTGTCGTGTGTGAAGATGAATGTGATTGACAACTGCATGGTTCGAAGGTGCAAAATGAGCTTACGTTTCAAATAAAGTGTTTCAACAATTCTCACAACTGTTCAAAAAAAATTTTGAATCGACACGCTATTACAAAATGAGTAACAAATTATTATTTGGATAGGTTCATAAGTTAACTTACGTAGGAAATTTCTTCCATTATCGAGACAGCGACGAAGGATTTGAATGTTAACATTATATCAAGTTTTGCTAGAATAGCAAGAAGCGAAGCACGAAAACTTAATGAAGGGAATAACGGCGAACAATACAAGCTATTATTGTTGTACGCAGAAAAAATACGTAGATCAAATCTGGGTAGCACATTGGGCTTACAAACTTACTTGGTGGGCTCTGCCGATAATAAATCATGTGTATTTGAAAGAATGTATATTTGTATGACTGCTTACAAGGCATATTTGCTACAGTGTAGTAGATCTATTATTTGTTTGTATAGTTGTCATTTAAAGAGCTCGTGTCCTGACAAATTACTGACAGCCTTCAGTATTGATGACAACGATAGAATATATCTCATTATTGTTGCCAATGTAAAATCATAGTGTATGGACTTGTTTTTAAGATTTTTAGTTTAGGAGGTATGTTAAATTAAACTCATACTTTGGAGATCAAATTGATTTTAACCTAAAGTTATATGTCCTAGAAATTAAGAGACTACAAGCTCATATAGCTTTTGACCTATCACTCTCTTCCAATCCCTTCTTTAATAACCTATTTCCTTTGATCTCGAGACCTAATCAAGTCACTTAACTGCAGTCAACTTGGTTAAGTGTTGTCCCGCAAGAACAAATGAAAATCTTCTGTAATAATAGAGCGAAAAATGCGAAAAAGAAAAATGAAGAAAGAACAACAAGCTCTAATAATTTTATTTTCTTTTAGGGTTTTTTGTTTTTACTTTCTTCAAACCGACCCAAAAAAGGAAGGTTGTTGTTTTGGCATCCACAAAAGACAAAGTTTCAACACAGCAATAGAGATTGCAGACTAATATTGGTCATAAGACTTGGACTAATCCAATCAGATAGAGTGGATGGAGAGAGAGAGAGGTCCGAATAGAATCACAGTATGGGCTTAGTTTGAGTTGGGCTCAATTCTTATAAGAAAAGCCCAAACCAAAGTGTTGGACAGAGTAGTCCCAAGATTATAGAACCTTACAGGTACAAAAATTTTGAACTTCCAACACAGTCGGCCCTTTGAACCTGGCCTTAAATAATCCGGATTATTTTAATAATTTTTTATTATAAATATTTCTTTAATTAAAATTTTAAAAGTGGGTCAGCTGATAAACAAATAGTTTTGGGTTACCATGATTTTTATAAATTAAAAGAAAAATGGGTTTTTAAATATCATTTTCAAATACTCAGTTATATAACTTAGTCAACCACACATATTATCTTTTTTAATCTCTTTTTTTCCAACTTGTTTATAAATGTTCTTACTATAAACGTATTATGATGCTATTTCTGATCATTTATATTGCATTAAATTATTATATTGGTATGCAAGTGTCAAACCGTTGATTAATTTAAGTTTAATTAATAATTAAGTTTTTTAAAATTATTTAATAACAGAAAGGTCAACGATTTAAGAAAAAATAATTGAAGATTCTTCGTTATTGTAATTTCATTATTTTTACGTCTCCACGTTTGGTAATGGGTCAGTTATAATAGGGTAACACGTTCGGTCTCCACTCTCGATCCGATCTTGAAATCACAGAATGATGAATCAATCCAGTAAATGGGGAGTATATTTATTAACAATGAAGCAATCTAGTAAACAAGAAAATGAAAAGCATAAATCATCAAGAACAATATCTCGGAAAGAAAGAAAGAAAGAAAGAAGAAGATGATCAAAATCTAGAACTAATCATCAAAAATCGTAGTTGCATTTGGTGGTCTCAAACGTACCGCTTGATTTACCATCGGTAATCATAGGAACGTTTAAATCGCATTCAACCTTCGGTTTGTAGTGCCCAATCTTAAACCAAAGAATCTTGAACGGATCCGGAGATTGAGCCTAACGTTGATGTTGTAAATGCCTTTCCTTGATCGGAATTGAATTCTGAAGCTCCATCTGCGCCCAATAGAAGCAGATGTTGGCCGTTGAAATTAGGGCTCAGAACTGTGGTGTTCTTTGTCCCCTGATAATACGGCGTCAATCCAACGGTCATGAATCGCTGGTCCTGGTAATACGCGTTCGCCTCGATCGAATCGTAGTAGATCCCGATCCGTTTGTTAGGGTTCCTGGCGGAGATGTTGAGAGCAAGATTGTAATGAAGCATATTGTCGGTTGTACTGTAATTGAACTGAGTCAGAGAAGCCTCGGTGACGTGATACTTGAGGAGATTCGGCCGGAAAATCAGCCAGAAAATGAAGATGAGGATGCCGGCGATAATAACAACGGTGATAATGATTTGGAAAACAAGAGTGAAAATACAACCACAACAGCACTTAAAAAGGCAGCCAAAGCAACCGCAGAAGCCGCAGCCACCGCCGCGTCCTGGACGGTTGTAATCTCTTCGCGGCGGCGGAACCGAAGGGCCGTAGTAGGCACCATTGAGATGAGAATGCTTATCAGCCATGGTTGAAAGAGGGAAAAAGAAGAGATCAAACAGTGAGAACGGAATACGAGAAGCCGGTAAGAGTGGAAAAGTAGATTTATAGGAAGAAGAAGAAGAAGAAGAAGAAGAAGAAGAAGAAGAAGAAGAAGAAGAAGAAGAAGAAGAAGAAGAAGAAGAAGAAGAAGAAGAAGAAGAAGAAGAAGAAGAAGAAGAAGAAGAAGAAGAAGAAGAAGAAGAAGAAGAAGAAGAAGAAGAAGAAGAAGAAGAAGAAGAAGAAGAAGAAGAAGAAGAAGAAGAAGAAGAAGAAGAAGAAGAAGAAGAAGAAGAAGAAGAAGAAGAAGAAGAAGAAGAAGAAGAAGAAGAAGAAGAAGAAGAAGAAGAAGAAGAAGAAGAAGAAGAAGAAGAAGAAGAAGAAGAAGAAGAAGAAGAAGAAGAAGAAGAAGAAGAAGAAGAAGAAGAAGAAGAAGAAGAAGAAGAAGAAGAAGAAGAAGAAGAAGAAGAAGAAGAAGAAGAAGAAGAAGAAGAAGAAGAAGAAGAAGAAGAAGAAGAAGAAGAAGAAGAAGAAGAAGAAGAAGAAGAAGAAGAAGAAGAAGAAGAAGAAGAAGAAGAAGAAGAAGGTCTCTATCTACGCGGTTGCGTTATCTGCGTGGAAGTTAAAGATGGGAAACAAGAACAAGAACAAGAACCATTTCATTGAACAGTCAACGCGTTTTTCCATTATTAAGATTATTAATAAATGTAATTAAAATGGTAAGATATTGATTAGAATGATATTAATTGAATTTTTTGGAAATATTAAGAATTTGTTTTATTTTTTTTAAATAATAAATAATATTAAATATAATTATGCGATGCTTGTTTGACTAGTTCAATATATTGGCTAGCAACCTTGATACTAAAATGACCTTTGAGTTCACATTAGCGACAAAAGACAGGGGGCCATGGTACAGCCGTCCAACTTATCCTGTTTTCCAGATGTGGAGCCAGAACAGAAAATATGTAAAATTCAAACACTTGGAAGCCGGTCATCTGTGTTATTATGTGTTAACATATCATTTTAATTTGTACTAGAAATCGAGTCGCATAAAGTAAATTAGAACTGCACAAATTTGTGAGCGAAGAAGCACGTGTAAAATTAATTGATGATGTGGTTGATTGTACTGCAACACTATAGTTTATTGAATGGTCTGGCCTAGATGAGAATTTATTTCTAAGTAAACACGTGACATTCATTGGATTTGGATGTAACAAAACATGTGACATTTTCCAATATCAATCAATGCACGGGACATTCATAAAATGTTCGACACTTCCTCTTATGAAAAATGGAATCTTCCATTTGGAAGGACAATTAATTCCTTCTTTAATTTAATCCACGATGAGTTAATGCAGCAAGGAATCTCTTTGTGACGGATGGCATAGATGAATCGTTATGGAGTAGCCATCCGAGTAAAAACAAAATAACCCTATCAAGATCATCTGTGATCCGTCCATTTTCCGATCAAGCGGTGCAGATGATGCGAAGTTTCTTTATAATACTCGAAAACAAAATTATAAAATAATAAACATTCATGGATTAAATCAAAAAGATAATCCACTTTAGAACACTAAAAAGACTCCAAATCTAAAAGCAGTGGTTGCACAAAAAGAAAGCTTACAAAATTAATCGAGTGAGACGAGATTAAATGGTATTAATGAAATAGTTAATCAAGTGTAAGATGCCATGTAATTGTCACTTTCTTTGGTGCAATTATTGTTTAGGTATGGGAAAGCTGTTGATTGATAGGACGAAAATGACCCTCATTTGCCCATGTCGAAAGTGGGCCCCTTCTTTTCTATCAACCGTGTTTTGACCTAATTAAATTTTAGGCCATTCATTCACTCTATCTTACCTCTCTCATTTTATCATCATTTATAACAAATTATGGTACGAAATTATAGCGTTATTCTATTCCTACATGTTGTACACTGTTGTATTGATAATGTTACGTTTACTCGCATATCGACAAATACATTTGAAGATAAGATGAGAGGAGTGCATCTAATAAATGTAACATGTTTTTATTTTAGGAAGTTTTATTATTTCGATTATATATTTTACAATTAAAGCTTAATTCCCCGTGTATGACAAACAAGCGTAGAGATAGGATAGGAAAGAGATGACGAAGGAAAAATATGGAAACTTAACGGCGGTAGATTGGCGTGACGGCTACAGTTGACGGCGTGACCGGGCTCAGACACTAACGCTACACCGCTGCACCAGTTGGTACTTCACTGCATTATTACCCACGACGATCCCAGCCTGAGGATTTCCGAACACGATCGTCGCGGGGCAGCTGGCGTACAAGTGATACTTCCCGGAAGTGAACGTCCCGACCTTCCACCTCACACGCGCGTCGACTTTGATGAGCAGAAGAATCCTTCCTAACGCCCGATCTTGATCCAGTGCGACGGCGTTGTACGGCGCGATGGGAACTGACGGACCGTAGAGGTAAGGCGACCAGACGTTGATATCTTTGTGGCCCTGATAAGTGGGCTGGATGCCGGTTCGGAGAGTGATCTGCTGGTTCCGGTAGACGGCGTAGACATCTAGTTTGTCGTAGTAAACGCCGATCTTATCATTGGGATTCCGGCAGGATATGGTAACCTGAATGTAAGAGGTGAGGAGATTCGGAGAGGAGACGTTGAAGGAGTAAACAGTGGCGTCTTGAAGAATAAAAGTGGGTTTGGATGGTTGCAGAATAGCCCATACGATGAGGATTGTAACGAGAATCACAATGATGAAGATGAAAATGGCAGCGAAGACCCGCCTGAAAAAGTTTCGCCGCTCTTTGCCGTGGTGGTCGCATTCCTTCGCCGACATGGCTGCAACGGGATCTGTGGATCAGAGGGTATTCGTCTTTCTTGTTCACTCTCTGAGTTTCTCTCTCTAAATGACGTTTTGTGAGAGACAAACCATAGGTGTGGGAGTATTTATATAAAACTCTGGTTTTTGTGGGTGGTTGATGATAAAGAAGATGATGTCTAATCGTTTATGAATGGCTGTGGAAATTAGTATAATTTTCGTCTCTAGGTAGTAGCGAGTAAGTGGACGAGCTCTTCATTAATTAATTAAATTATTAATATAATCACAGCGCTTTTTAGTCTACCATTTCAATAATTAATTCGATTATAGTACATAATAAATACAAGCACTTTCTTCACTCTGTGTTAGGCGAGGTCGATAACATTTTGCTAATTACAATTTCTTTTTAATTTATTTTAATAGATTATCTAAAAAACTCTTCTCACGTTGATTCATGGCCCACCTCCTCACCCAATTGAGTATAGGAAAGAAGAAATCGTCAAGAACGATTAAAGTTTGGTTTAATTTATAATAAAATAAAGAATTTACGAGTAATCCAATTAGAGTCGGTGGAATCATGGCGTACAAGTGATACTTCCCGGAAGTGAACGTCCCGACCTTCCACCTCACACGCGCGTCGACTTTGATGAGCAGAAGAATCCTTCCTAACGCCCGATCTTGATCCAGTGCGACGGCGTTGTACGGCGCGATGGGAACTGACGGACCGTAGAGGTAAGGCGACCAGACGTTGATATCTTTGTGGCCCTGATAAGTGGGCTGGATGCCGGTTCGGAGAGTGATCTGCTGGTTCCGGTAGACGGCGTAGACATCTAGTTTGTCGTAGTAAACGCCGATCTTATCATTGGGATTCCGGCAGGATATGGTAACCTGAATGTAAGAGGTGAGGAGATTCGGAGAGGAGACGTTGAAGGAGTAAACAGTGGCGTCTTGAAGAATAAAAGTGGGTTTGGATGGTTGCAGAATAGCCCATCAACCACTTGATCTACACCGGCCCACCACGCCCCAACCCACATCACACAAACACTTGAAAAATTAATTAAAACTGACAAATCACAAAACAACACGTTCCTCTCTCTCTCTCTCTCTCTCTCTCCGTTTTCAATACTTAATGATGAAAATGGCGGAGGGTTCTTCTTCCATCTTCATGATCTGGCCATTGTCGTAATGGGTAGGAGTTAGATTGAAGAACGGCAGTTGAATATACGTGGAAGAAGAGAGAAGCTAAGAAAAGAATAATGGAAAAAGGAGAGAAGGTAAGAATATTCAAATGGTGGCTTATTTTTTTGGAACGGAGCGAAGTGGTCCACCACAAGATCATTCTACTTCCTCTGTTGCAGAATCATCTTCGAACCTCCCTTCCTTTTCGACCAACGACGGCGCGTGATTCCACGCCTGGACGGCCGTGGCAGGTGGATGAGGCTTCGTGAGAAGTTGGCATTTGAAAGAGACATGGGGAGGTATAAAGTTGGTGTTAGGCGAGGGTCGATACATTTGCTAATTACAATTTCTTTTTAATTTATTTAATAGATTATCTAAAAAACTCTTCTCACGTTGATTCATGCCCACCTCCTCACCCAATTGAGTATAGGAAAGAAGAAATCGTCAAGAACGATTAAAGTTTGGTTTAATTTATAATAAAATAAAGAATTTACGAGTAATCCAATTAGAGTCGGTGGAATCATGTAATTAAAACTGACAAATCACAAAACAACACGTTCCTCTCTCTCTCTCTCTCTCTCTCCGTTTTCAATACTTAATGATGAAAATGGCGGAGGGTTCTTCTTCCATCTTCATGATCTGGCCATTGTCGTAATGGGTAGGAGTTAGATTGAAGAACGGCAGTTGAATATACGTGGAAGAAGAGAGAAGCTAAGAAAAGAATAATGGAAAAAGGAGAGAAGGTAAGAATATTCAAATGGTGGCTTATTTTTTTGGAACGGAGCGAAGTGGTCCACCACAAGATCATTCTACTTCCTCTGTTGCAGAATCATCTTCGAACCTCCCTTCCTTTTCGACCAACGACGGCGCGTGATTCCACGCCTGGACGGCCGTGGCAGGTGGATGAGGCTTCGTGAGAAGTTGGCATTTGAAAGAGACATGGGGAGGTATAAAGTTGGGAATAGCAGAAAAGTCCATCCAGAAAGATAAGGAGTCAAGGGTAGTGTTGGATTTTCCGTCCAAGCAGGCCACATCAACCACTTGATCTACACCGGCCCACCACGCCCCAACCCACATCACACAAACACTTGAAAAATTAATTAAAAATTTATAATTTAATAAATAAAGTAAAAATAAATGGACTAGTGATATTTATTTAATATACACGTCTCGTGTATTTTTTTTCTAATTACATTAATAGAATAATAAAATATTACTGTAAATTTAATAAGATAATAAATAAAAGGGAAAAGTACCATTTAGACTCCAACGTATGAGGTCAGTGACCATTTAGTACCTAACGTTTGTTTTGTACCCAATCAAACCCTAACGTATAAAACGTTTGTAATTTAAACCCTACCGTCAATTTTTTAGTTAAATTTAACAGATTTCTCTCAAATTTCCCAAACTACCCCCTCTCTCTCTCTCTCTCTCTCTCTCTCTCTCTCTCTCTCTCTCTCTCTCTCTCTCTCTCTCTCTCTCTCTCTCTCTCTCTCTCTCTCTTCGTCGAGAGATTTAATTCGCTGATTGTATCCATAACACTCGTTTCCCATTTTCGGGTATACGGCTTGAGTTTTTCTTGTTGTAGTTTGACTTCTGTATCTTCTTCTTTGCCAGTTGCGGCCAAAAATGGGTGGGTTTCTTGAGCTGTAAAGGAAGATTGAACGGGAAGAAGATTCTGTTCTTACGTCCCCTTTCATAAAACAGATATCCGATCGAAAGCTGCTTCTGTCGCAACAAATGGTGCCTGCAAAAATCGATTAAAAATTACACAAACAGTTGTAAAATTTGAAAATAATTTCGACAGCGTCAGCAGAGAGAGACAGAGGAGAGAGACTGATTCGATTTTACAGTCCTAAATTTGGGATTGACGAACAAGGAGGGGAATTTTCGGGCGGATGATCGACAAGAGAATCTTTTTCTAAACCAGATGAATCTGCAAGAAAAAGCAAAAGAAATCAAGAACTGGGTAAAACAGAGAACCAGAGAAATGGTTAACAACGCAGGAAAATGGGTAAGAACAAGAGAGAGAAAAGAGCTTACGGAAAGGAAAAATTTAGAAAGTGCTGAAGAGGTAAGGCGAAAAAGTGAAACTACAAAAGAGAAGAAAAGCGAACAGAAAAGAAAGATATTTGGGTCTTGTTCTCTTGTAATAACCAGACTCTGCAAACTCCATTAGAAGGCCGTGAGACTCTGAGTTAACTTTTCGCCATTGTTGAGACCTCTGGTAGTGCACCATTTTTCAAATAAAGTTACGATTCTGAACTAGTTCCTTCTGAACACAGCCCAAAACACCATCAGAGAAAGAGAGAGAGAACGAAGAAAGACAGCTGGATTTAGTTCCTTCAAATATTCTAACTCAGAGCAGGTTGGTCTTCAATGGCGACGGAGGCAGAGAGAGGCTGCTTGAGAAAGAGGGAAGGAATCAAAGAGGGAGACGAAATAAGAGAGAGAGAGAGAGAGAGGGGTAGTTTAGGAAATTTGAAGAAATCTGTTAAATTTAACTAAAAAATTGACGGTAGGGTTTAAATTGCAAACGTTTTATACGTTAGGGTTTGATTGGGTACAAAAAAAACGTTAGGTACCAAATGGTCACTGACCCCATACGTTGGAGTCTAAATGGTACTTTTCCCTAAATAAAAATATGTCATCCAAGTTTAACACTCTGTATCATTTGTACGAAGTTGAAGATTGTTAGACTCATATCGTTTGATGGTTTAGTCGCTCAACTCATTACTAGCTCGGTTAATTTTTTTTATTGGCTTGTCAAACCCGACTCGACTCACTTAACTCATTATGCTGGGTGAGTTTGATTTTTTGAAAATTAGTTTAGTCAATATCTTGTTGAATTTTCAGGAGGATTACTTCTTTAATACCCAATATCAAACTATTAAAAATTTTGAGATCTTTTCGGAGATTACTTCTCGAGTAATTTTGAAGAGGTTTTAAGAAATATAAAAATGCAATTGAGATTGAGAGGCCAAAGTATTTGATTATTTGACACGTTTCATATATTAGTCTATTGCTTCAATACTGACTTTAAAACCTTGCAAGATGAGTCCATATCCATATAACCAAACTTCTCATCAGGGTCAAATCCTAGTACTACCGGACTGCATGAGACCCGCAACGTTTTCTCTCCCACCTGCGTTTCGCCGAGCATATATCTGCTCCGAGCAATCAACCTCAGTTCGAATTCCACTGACCCACAATTCCTTTTCAATAAAATTTGATCGGCGGCTGCTGTGCCTACAAACTTGTCTACTGCGTCTAGTCGGAATCGGAGATAGGTAATTTTATTCTGCTTCTGAACGAATGGAGGCACCGACGTCGCAGCCAGATAACGCATTTCTCCATCGAACCCGGAGGTTTCAAAGCGATAAAGAACAGCTGCTTGAATGTCGTCGTAGTAAATAGTGTGATTGCGGTCCGGAGCACCGACGATTAGGGTAAAGTCCCAGGAGGCGTTCAGCTCCGCAGCCGAGTGATCGATGGTGAAAGGGAAAACAACGGCGGATTCCACTAGAAAACGAGGGTTTTTAGGATAATCGAGATCGTGGGCAATCAAGTATGGAAATATCGCGACGAAGAAGATGGTGATGGAGATCATAATCAATAATTGGAAGAAACATCGCACTTTGTGCCGGCAGGAGTGACCCGATGACCGAACGGCGTGGGGCTTGATCGTCGGCGCCAGAACTGAGTAAGGGAAGGTGGTAGAAGGGGCGGAGGCGACCAATGTTTCTGAAATATCGATAAACGCAGCCATGGCATAAAATCTCAGAAGAGCAGAGAGGGACTGGAATCGGCTTTAGAGGAGGGAGGGGAAAGCACTGATGCTCTTGGCTCTGTTGCTTAAAATAATCGAATTCTTTCCGTTTAGATTCTGAGATCTTTTTAATTATTTAAAAATTACATAAAATCTTTAAAATAAAAATCAATCTGTAGCCAATTTTCATGATCATCGTGGGTATGGTCTGGTGTGGCTTGAATGGCTTTGTAACGTGAGCAGTTTGGGTGTTGGGTTGCATGCGTGATGGACGTGACCCAACTTGCTTCACACTTTTTGGGCTTCAGCACTTTGCTTAAATTAAATAATTAAGGAAAAATTCATTATATTTACAAAAACATTAGGCTATTGCTAAAGTGGGGTAGGGATTGGGGGGGCAAGTTGAGAAGCTTTTTAAGAGCATTTATTGATCATCATCCTCCTGCTCTAGTAACGTGAGAGGGCTCCCCTCCAAACAATGATGGAGAGCTCCATCCCCAGTTTCCAAATTATCCAACAAGCACCCAGAATTGTGTAAGAACTATTCTGTCCATGGAGATTTTGAATCCGTATCGTTTGGAGAAACCGGTCAAGAGATCGGCTCGATATCATTTATAATGGAGAGAATTTTACACGAAACAATACCAAGCCATTTCGAGATGTCATAGTTCAATATGTACACCATCATTGCAGCAAAAGCTTACCGTCTTTCAATCTGATTTAAATAGAGGACGAACTAAGAGCTTCATGAATAAAAGTCTTATAAGTTGAGATTTCTAAAGCATGAGAAATCTCCAGCTTAATCCACCACAATAACCAGAATGAGAAGAACACAACCATGGAATCTACAACAATCAACGAGTGAGAAAGAGGGATGAGCAGCTTAGGGGATCAATCAACGCCCATCGACGGATGTAAAAGACTCGGCAAAACCAGTCGGTCTGGCCGGAATACTTCCTTTGCTGTCTTCCAAATTAATAGTACTCTGATCTTTTCCTTCCATTTCCTGCCAATCCTTAACCATCTGGTTAAGAGGCAAACTGAAATCTATCCCGGAAAATTCATCGGTCTCATTGTCAAATGGTTTCCACTTCTCGACGAGCGAGGCAAGTACGTTGACAGCATGCCCCATGTCAGGCCGTTGGCTGGGCTCCCTCGCAGTGCAGTGCCCAGCTAATTCAGCAATTATTGAAATGCTTTCGAATATGTCTTCTTTGTTCTCCAAAGCTGGGTCAATGCCAGAGATCAGCTTCTCTCTGTTGGATTTTATGTGCCAAAACCAGGATGCTAAGTACTGGCTTTCCTCTGATCGTTTCTCGTCGATCGCCATCAGCCCCGTTATGAGTTCCATTAACACAACGCCAAAGCTGAATACATCGGCTTTTGTTGTGATTTTTCCCGTCACTGAATACATATAGTGTTAAAATAATAAATAAATAAATAAAAGTAAAGTGCAATCTACACTAACATTTGGGGTAGCTTATATTTACGGAATGTCCACTTTTCATCTATCAGCAATTTATACATTTCCGTCAATTTATTACTGTAGATTTAGCATGTATATATCAAATTGTTGTTTTATCATGATTTATTACTCGATTTCAAACTCTATCAATCCTTCGACAGAATTCGAAAAACATGGTATATATTGTTGTTAGTTTTAACAAATAAGTTAACAAGTCTAAATTGATAACAACTTGAAAGTAGAAGTTCTATTGTCAAAATGAAACATTTCATTTTACCCTAACAATTAAGGTCTAAATTACATTTTATCCCAGAAAAATGAATAACTAGATCATAACCGCAACTATAAGCAAATAGCGTCCAAATAACAACATTTCATCACAAAATTTGATAATGGCCAATCTAAGAGAATTGTGTTGAATGTAAGGGGGGCAAAGAAATCATACCAGCATATTCTGGAGCTAAGTAACCGAAAGTGCCTGCAAGACGGGTCACTACCGATTTTTCCCCATCGGGTGCTAGTTTCACCAACCCAAAATCCGCAACTTTCGCTTTAAAATCATCCCCAAGAAGGATATTTGATGATTTGAGGTCCCTATGGATGAAACTCTGATGGGCAAGACTATGAAGATACTCCATTCCTCTAGCAACATCCAGTGCAATATTTAGCCTCCTCTTCCAAGAGAGAGGCTCCAAATTGAAGCTTTTCCAATTGAAGAGATGCTGACTGAGAGCTCCTTGTGGCATATACTCATAAACAAGAATTTTCTCATTTCCTTCGATGGCATATCCCAAAAGCGATACTAAATGCCGGTGCCGAACCTTCGAAAGTACGCCAATTTCTGCTCGGAATTCATCCAATGCTTTGCTGCTTATAACACTACTTTCCATTCTCTTCACGGCTATTTTCGTCCCATCCTCTAATTCTCCTTTATAAACCACTCCAAAGCCGCCCCGGCCTAGCTCATTTGCCGGGGAGAAATTTTTTGTCACATTTCTCAAAACTTGAACCTGATATGACTAAATTCCCTGCTTCGATGACATGAGATTCGCCAATGCCGCTGCTGTTTATGCTTCCAGATCCACTCCCTGTTACTGAAGAAGTACTTCCAGTAGTGTTATTTGCGACAACGACCTTGACTGTATTGTCCGAGTAGGATGGATCTCTTGGATGAATCACTAATGAGCTCGGAGCTTGGGAGGGGCATTTCTTCTTCTTGCAGAAATAGATTGATAAAGGAATTGCCAGCAAAGCCACAAATAGAACACTAACCACAGGAGCAACAATGGAAACCAAAACAGATGCTTTGGTTCGCTTCGAATCTAATTTTATGGTCTCCGTTGGATTAGAATCTGATCCTGAAGCAGGAGAAAGTGTGCCATTAGGGGAGGAACCTCCGCTTTCGGGCGCTGATGTTGATGAATTACTGCTAAATAATGGATTATCACTAATCACAACCTTAACAGACTGACTGAAAGCTGGCAAAGGAGGAGAAATATTGTTGCCTGTTAGATCCAATAGTTGTAGCGATTGCAATGCAGTCCAGCTAGCTGGAATCTGGCCACTCAAATTGTTGTTTGGAAGTCTAATCTGGGTAAGGGAATCTAACTTTGCAACTGAAGGACTTAATGTCCCATTCAAATTGAACTTGGACAGACTAATCAATGAAATTTTCCTATTATTACAAATCAGACCAAACCATGGCTCTAAACACGGATCATTACCAGTCCAAGAAGAAGCAAATCTCAAAGGGTAATTCATCTCACCAAGAAACTCAATAAGCGCCATAACTTCAGGAGCACAAGGGATTCCTGGATTTGATTGGCAGAATGAGTTAGAAGAATAACTTACAGTAGATGCTTTAAATTCCAGAATAGGACCCATGAGCTTGTTATTGTTTAGATTCAAGTTTTTCAAACTCATGTTAGCTAAGCTGTCTGGAATTAGGCCAACAAATTGGTTTCCGTTGAGATTAAGATCCTGCAAGAGAGTCAGATTTCCAATGCTGGCCGGAATTGTCCCTCCAAACTTGTTGCCGTGGAGCCATAGCGAGTTAAGCGATGTCATTGTTGCCACGACATCAATCGATCCACTCATTCCGTCACCATCTTGGTCATTCAACCAGAGCATCTTCAAAATCATACCGCCAAAACTCGCCGGAATTTCACCGGATAATCTATTGTTAGACAACAACAACACAGTCAAGGACGACATGGTACCAAGAAATGCCGGCAATGGACCGACCAAATTACAATTCCGACAGGTAAGATTGGTTAGTTGAGCTGAATTTTCCAACTCAGGAGGAAACATCCACCCAGTACTACCATTCAAAACATTGTTATCCAAAGCCAAAACTTCCAAATTATCAAGTCCGGTAAAGAAATCGGCGGGGATCGAGCTGAAATTATTGAAGTCCAAAAAGGCATACCGGAGATTCTTCATACCATTGAAGGTTGGGAGTGGACCGGAGAAGTTGTTCTCCTGCAAACCCAAATTTGAGAGCATGGAGAGCTGGTTAAAATTTTCAGGCAAAGAGCCTTGCAATCCTAAACGTCGGACTTGAATCTGAGAAACTTTGTTTCCTGTACAATATATATTTGGCCAGGGAGTTCTACAAGGGTCGTCGTCATTTTCTGGCCATTTCAAGACCTCGGGATTCAGCAACCCATTTCTGAACTGCTTCAGAACGTCAAGGTCATTAGGGTCAGTTTCACAGAAACTTACTGGAACGAGTAAGGCTAGAAAGACTGAGAGAATAAGCTTTTCCGCTCGACGGTCATCCATGGTGGATCTGGGAGAAAACCATTCGCAACCGGAGAAGAAGCTTCATACGACCATCAATGGCAGCTGAAGCGAAAACCCAACTGAAACAGAGACGATGAGATTTAGAAAAGTGAACAGCCGGATTACTTGGACTCCACAGAAAGAGGTAAGATATCCAAACACATTGTCCCTAACAATAATGTTTATCCGCCATTAACGACAAAAACGAAGCCTGAAATTTGTAAAGCAAGCACTGCAAGCGCAGTGGTTGGGGACCTCTGATGATATTGATAACTAAAAAAATCATCGAAAAGCACATCCAAACGCAGAGAAGTGGCGAACAAGAAATAATCCCGTCGCTCATCAGCTCCTCCGTAGGCACTAGTTATTTGGGAAATTTAATTAAATATAATTAATCGTTAATTAAATCCGTTAATTGTTTGCCTTTCGGTGCACACCCTAAATTTAGTCAAACTCTTGACTTAATAATAGCTCCTATGTTTTCCAATGGCATTGTTGTAAATAGATGCCGAAACATGAGGCGTGATCGAAAACTGACCTTAAATTACGGGTCTAATAAAGTCGCTTACTTGGACTAATGCGCGCCACGTCATTCGTTATTTGTCGTGAAATGTCTTTATTACCCCCACTCCTTGGACATTTTACGACTTTCCTCGAGTCCATGACCGGCCTTTTCCCAATGCGATTCACATGCACGCTTGAATGGAAAACGTTAATATCTACCCACTTAAAGAAACTACTATTATGATATTTAATTTCTATAATTATTATTTACTCTAAAAAGTAGTATTTTTGTTTTAAATAATATAAAATAAAAATCCCGACTTTAGAGAATAGATTAGAGAGTGTCGAATTTTATCTGAGTGGCATCCAGCTCCTGCCCCACACCATAGGCTATTGGAAAGGGACCGATCGCTAGCCACTGGGAAGGGTTCGTCAGTTATCCTCAAATCAATCGTCGTCAATTGAAAACTTTAGATCAGATCCGACGGTGTAAAAAGTTTTGATTTTGATTGAGTGGGGCCGTAGAGCCCCCCAAAGGCGTGACAAAGGGTGGTTCCCAATTTATTTATTCAACTGTTTTTCCTTTGCTTTTGCAAAAAACAATTACATAATTTTTTGGATTTTGTCACGGCATACAAATAAACAATATTAGTCTTCTTAATTATGTTATTTTCCTACAAAATGTTCGAACTATGTGAAAATAATTAACATTAATATTAAAATTGTCCTTTTAAAAGTAAAAATTGTTTAACTAATTAAATAATGATGATTTAATATTTTTCTAAGTAATTGAACATTTTTTAATACATTCATTTCTACAAGTCACGTGAAACATCCATCAGACGTGACCCAGATAACGTGAACCACATTAATTTATATATATATAAGAAAAATAAGACTATATTGTAAGAATCATTTATATATACACGTATATATTTTTCTAAATTATCTAATATTGTAATAAAAAAAAGTCAAAAAAATAATAGACTACAAAAAGGTGCAAATAATACATTAAAATATTAATTGAACAATACTTATACTATTAATTACATTTCTTTTTTATTGTTCAATAAGATATATTCTTGGTATCAATAAAGGAGGATGCAATAGTTAAGTTCAATGGGCAAATGTCGTTTCTTAGATGTACAAACAATTCAAGGGTGTCTCCCCATACCATGTTCCATATATGTCACGTCACACACGTCAAAATAAATAGCGCATTTGAGTTCATCCTCGGCCAAATGAGGCAGACCATACTTTTAATGGAATTTATTGAACGCGAGACATATTATATAAGCTACATTGGATAAATAATTTATTGACAATCCCACGTCAAGAAGTAGAAAGTAAAGATATAGTATATAATAAGAGGGAATTCCCTCAATTCTTGAGCTAACTTTTGGAATGAATTATACCCCATTATTTTGTTATGGTATCAGAGCCAAAATTCTGTACGATGTGAGGACCCCACAATATCTAACACGCTAGACGTGGAGGAAAAATCTATCACGCTAGACGTGTGGGTGGATGTTGAATATCTCATATCGACAGAGAAGAAAACAAAGGTCCAATATATAATATGAGGGGATTCTATCAATCATCGAGCTAGTTTGTGGAATGAGTTCTACCCTTCTCATTCTGTCACTATCCTCGATTGTTAATAGTAAAATTGTCACCTTTTTGTTTTTACTTATATTTATTGCCATCAATTTGGTGGTATGTACTATGTTTTTCGTAATAAGAAAATTAGGATAAAGTTTTAAGATGATGAAAGTAATAGGTTTGATGTTAGAGTATTGTGTGACACAAAAAGTAGGAAATGGGATGGCATAAAATTAATGTGTAACAGAAATAAAGGCGTGTAGAATTGACCATTAATGACAGAAGGATACAGCTGTATTCTTATGTTTTGCGACGGAACATTATGCTAGCCAATAATTTTTATTATTGACTTCAAACATATCTTCTGTCACCTTTCCTCATACGTCTTGTCATCTTCTCTCCAATTTCATTTTTCTTAATTTTTTCTAAGTTATTTATGAATACGTATACCTTCAAGTCTTCAAGGTTATAATCTTCCATAGTCATAATATAAGCTCCATCCTCTGAAAATATATTTGTTGATATTGAGCAGACTTTACCATGACAAACTCTAAAACCTTCCACGTTCCTATTTCGTAAAAAAATAACAAGATGATCGAGTCAGGCTCATCATTGGACCAGGCCGGATTGAACTGGTTTGAGAATATGCAGCTCAAATCTCAACCTTCAGTTAGGTCTAGGCTGATCCGTACACTTGTCCCAAGAACAAACCCTTGATACTTTGGGCCATTTGATATTAAAATAATAATGTTTAGCACCGGTCTGGTACGTAAAATGCAAAAGCAAGCTTTTGTGAGTTAAATTATGGCTTGACCTATTTTGTAAACTGAGGACCGGTTCAGGCCGTCGTATAATGTAGACTTGTAGACTGGAATAGAGCTAAGTTGGTCCAAGATTAGTCATACGTGGCAGAGCCGACAGCTGCCATTTTACCTATTCCGTAAATTCAAAATAGACTCTGTTTCCAGGTAAAACTATCATTTTCAGAGGCGTAGATGTCATGCAACAGCTGAAACAACAGCAAAAGTCGCAGGTAAAGCTATCATGGTCATCTGGCTATCCCCGTTTTGCAATAGATGGCGAAATTCCCGAATAAGTTGTAGCAGCCGAAGCCTTTGGTGAGCAAGTACTTCGCTCGATGAATGGCGACATCATCTGGGTCCAAGCGAGCCATAGTGCACGTTCCACCACGGACCAGGACCTTGGCTATAAACTGAAACGAGCCCACACCATACTCGAACCGGTACAAGTTTCCACCGGAAAGAAAGCAGTTGAGGCACGTAGTTACAATCCCAAATCCTTCCTTATGTAAACTAGAAAAACCGGGCTTTTGACCATGTCTCGTGAAGTGAATGACTGCGTCATCTCCAACATAAATTCCTGTTTTTTAATACAGTAGAAATCCTTGACGTCAGTAGTTATTATCACCCTCATCTCCTTTGAGCTTTGTAAATGATGAAGATGACGAGCAAAGCATTTGATCAATTATACGACACAAACACAAAGAAAGAAAATAAAAATAAAATTCAGAAGGGAAGGAATGGGCTTAGATTGTTGGAAATATTGTCGTTTGACTAAAGGATGAATCAGTGAATCGGTGAAAAATGATGTTTCTGTCATTTCATAAATGACCACAGTAGTCGTGGACGTTTATCGATTACAGTAGTCGTAGACGTTTATCGATTACAGTAGTCGTGGACGTTAATCAATTACAGTAAAGATTGGACGTTCATATTTGTCCACAGTCATTGTGGACATTAAGAGATTACAGTAAATAGTGGACGACTGCAATTGTCCACACTTTACTGTAATCGTTCATTGCATTAAGATCTGCAATCGTCCACGCTGCAATCGTCCATTATAAGGATAACAGAAATAACAACTGATCACTATTTTGCTCTGTAATGACTTTTTACAGATAAGCCAAATTTTATGAAACTCAAACGTTAAATTAAGAAATCCACGTAATGTGGTCTATATGTGTACAGTAGTCGTGGACGTTTATCGATTACAGTAGTCGTGGACGTTTATCGATTACAGTAGTCGTGGACGTTTATCGATTACAGTAGTCGTGGACGTTTATCGATTACAGTAGTCGTGGACGTTTATCGATTACAGTAGTCGTGGACGTTTATCGATTACAGTAGTCGTGGACGTTTATCGATTACAGTAGTCGTGGACGTTTATCGATTACAGTAGTCGTGGACGTTTATCGATTACAGTAGTCGTGGACGTTTATCGATTACAGTAGTCGTGGACGTTTATCGATTACAGTAGTCGTGGACGTTTATCGATTACAGTAGTCGTGGACGTTTATCGATTACAGTAGTCGTGGACGTTTATCGATTACAGTAGTCGTGGACGTTTATCGATTACAGTAGTCGTGGACGTTTATCGATTACAGTAGTCGTGGACGTTTATCGATTACAGTAGTCGTGGACGTTTATCGATTACAGTAGTCGTGGACGTTTATCGATTACAGTAGTCGTGGACGTTTATCGATTACAGTAGTCGTGGACGTTTATCGATTACAGTAGTCGTGGACGTTTATCGATTACAGTAGTCGTGGACGTTTATCGATTACAGTAGTCGTGGACGTTTATCGATTACAGTAGTCGTGGACGTTTATCGATTACAGTAGTCGTGGACGTTTATCGATTACAGTAGTCGTGGACGTTTATCGATTACAGTAGTCGTGGACGTTTATCGATTACAGTAGTCGTGGACGTTTATCGATTACAGTAGTCGTGGACGTTTATCGATTACAGTAGTCGTGGACGTTTATCGATTACAGTAGTCGTGGACGTTTATCGATTACAGTAGTCGTGGACGTTTATCGATTACAGTAGTCGTGGACGTTTATCGATTACAGTAGTCGTGGACGTTTATCGATTACAGTAGTCGTGGACGTTTATCGATTACAGTAGTCGTGGACGTTTATCGATTACAGTAGTCGTGGACGTTTATCGATTACAGTAGTCGTGAAATTTTATGAAACTCAAACGTTAAATTAAGAAATCCACGTAATGTGGTCTATATGTGTAGAAATCTTATTGATCATGGCATTTTGTCTTGTAATAATGAAGAGATTAAGTTGATGGAACTTAATGATTAGTGATATATATATTGAAGAAATTGGTCATCTCTCCACCTAAGAAAAAAAAACGAGAAGTTATTCCATCAAATTTCTCACGGAAGAAACTTAAGGGTAAAGGGAGAGAAATCAGTTTCTGTCATCATGAATTCAAGTAAGTATTTCAATTTTCTTCTTTAATGATAGAGTCGTGAAAATCAATATGTTCACGTTTCTGTTGTTTCTCCTTAACGAAAGTGAGAAACTATTACGAGTGCATGAGAAAATTTTATTATAGATACCCCACCCCTGTAAGTATAGACGTGATCCCCAGGTTTCAGACTCTCTCGGCTGATTCTGCAGCACCAGAACAAAATCTAATGACAAACTAGGTAGAAGGTAAGTCCCACAATTTTGGATCAGAAGAATATGAAAATCTTCAAGGATTCAACGCCAACTCCTTCATGTATCAAAACGAATCAAACTGAAAATGAAAAACAAAAAGGTAGATATTTACGAGGACCTGTGGGAGAACAGCCCCATCTCTTCCACGTAACTTGGAAAAGTAGGAAGAGGGAATGGAGAGAAGATTCTCGAGTCATCCAGAGGGACCCGAGTATTAATGAATAGAAGAAGAAAAACTGGTTTTAACAATGACACGGTCATTGTGTCAAAAACCATGGTTCGTTCCTCTAGGCCCAATTAATGGGCCCACCAATAGCCTGTTCCGTCACGTAGATTCCACTTCCCGTCTCCCTTCCAATCGTTTATCGTAGAAAGACCAATATACAGTTTAGGGTTTCGTTGAAGCTCAATTTGCAACTTTAATCTCGAGATTTCTTCACCATGGTTTGCTCCTAACTCTTCTTGCTCTCTTTTTCTTGGTCGTGCTTTACATTTGGATTTCTAGCTGCTTCTGGTTAACATTCTTCTATCTATTTTGTTTGCTGTTTTGTATGGTTGTAGCCGCAAGGTGATTACATAGAGCTTCATCAGAAACGATATGGTTATCGCCATGATCATTTTGAGCGCAAGCGTAAGAAGGAGGCGCGTGAAGTTCACAAGCGCTCTGCTACTGCACAGAAGGTCAATTTTAATTCCTGCATTCTGTGCTGAGTGCTCTCCTATACTCTCACTTTTTTTATATGCTTTATTCTTTCAATTTTTTTGACTCGTATCTCAATGTCTCTACTAAATAGGCGCTGGGTATCAAGGGGAAGATGTTTGCTAAGAAACGATATGCTGAAAAGGCTCTGATGAAGAAAACGTAAGCTTTTCCTTCTCACTGTATTGGTTTCTACAAATTCCTCCAAGGTTATTTACCTTGTGTTATACTCTTTAAAACATTTATCTTACTTCAAAAAACAATTGATTGCTTAATTAAATTGAGGCATTTGGACTGAAGTTAAGAGTATCAGTTAGCATTAATTTGTTTTTGTCAGACAATCAACTTATTACAATTGTACATATGAAGTATTATGAATTACAAAGTTTCTCTTTACTCATTGCAACAGATTGGCTATGCATGAGGAGTCTTCATCTAGACGAAAGGTCAATGATGATGTTCATGAAGGAGCTCTTCCAGCCTATTTGCTGGATCGTGAAAACACAACTCGGGCAAAAGTAATACGATTTGATTAATCAAGGTTGCAGAGTAATTTTTGTTTCTTAAGCTTATATTCTGCTGTTCATAGGTTCTGAGCAACACCATTAAGCAAAAGAGAAAGGAGAAAGCTGGAAAATGGGAAGTTCCCCTACCTAAGGCAAGATGAATTATCTTTATTGCATTGACATTTCCAGGTAAACTTAATTTATTTCTGGCAGTATATAATTTGTTACATATTCCTTTTGGTTGTTTGCTATGGATAGGTAAGGCCCGTCGCTGAGGATGAGATGTTTAAAGTGATAAGATCTGGTAAAAGAAAAAGTGAGTATCCTAATACTAATTTTCTACATCACCTAGATTTTTTTTGTGAGTATTGAAATGGACCACAGTTTACAAGGTCTCTACATGTGTAAAAACTTAATCTTCCCGGTTTTATCTTCACTCTCTTTCCAGCAAAGCAATGGAAGAGAATGGTTACAAAAGCTACTTTTGTTGGACCTGGTTTTACTAGAAAACCTCCAAAGTATGAGCGGTTTATTCGCCCAAGTGGACTACGATTTACAAAAGCTCATGTGACCCATCCAGAACTTAAATGCACGTTTAACCTTGAGATCATTGGCGTAAAGAAAAATCCAAATGGTCCAATGTACACCTCTCTTGGCGTCATGACCAAGGGAACGATTATTGAGGTATTGCTTTTCTTTTGATGTTATCAAGATCATACAATTATTAATGAGATTGGTGGCTCTGAAGTATTAATATTCTTCTGTGCGACTTATGATATCAGGTTAATGTCAGTGAACTGGGTTTGGTAACACCTGCAGGAAAAGTTGTATGGGGTAAGATTGTATTTTCATAGTTATGTTAGAAAGTTTGTTGTCTTGTAAAACAAGATCATGCTCTGTGATTGTATGAAAGGGAGAAAAAGAGCAACAATCAGTCTGGTTATAATTTGTCTACGGTTCTTGCAGGAAAATATGCTCAGGTTACTAATAACCCAGAAAATGATGGATGCATAAATGCAGTTCTGCTAGTTTAAGAGCTTTGCCGAAGAGAAGTGGAGAAATATACACAGGCCAATTGATGTTTCAAGTTCTAACCTAAGAAATTTCTAACCCGTTTTACGCGGAGCTGTAAGCGTATTTGTTTCCTTTTCTTCCATGTAAACATTTGCCTGTAATGGGAAATGAGAGAAATTTTGGTAGCAGAAATGCTTATTCTAAGATTTTAGCCATCTTTTCTGTTTTATCAGCCAATAACATGTTTCATACATTTAACGAAACAGGTCTTCCTTTGCTTTTGATGAAATTTTAACACTACAAACGAAGAATATGACACTAACCAAGTCTGGGGCATCGAGGAAAAATAGTCATCTAGCTTATTCAACACACAACGAAATAAGTACACAAACAAACTCTTTATCAAAAGCTTACTCGTCATAAACAAATTCCCAGGCAATAACTGAAGGGTTGCATTAACTTACTTTTGAGACTAGTCTGGCGGTTCATTCCCTTCCAATTCAGCTTTCACGAGGTTATCTGGCCACAAGTGGGGAAGACTCAAGCAATGGTGTCGGTATAACTTGTTGTTCAGCTACCTGGAAAAGACAAGTAGCCAATCTTCTCGTCAAATCCTCCACAGAAACCTTTACTACATCACTTCTCATTCCAATGTCAGCCACATATCTGCTAACACAATAAACTCCAATGGCAGTTGCCGCCATTCCATACACATTAGTAGTTAGTAGACTCAGAGGCGCAGATAAAACAGCTGCAAGAGGTCCTCCTATTATCGCTGCTGCTTGGCCACTTTGCCCCGTAGTTCCTTGATCCACTACAAGTAGCCCTGTTTTGCAGTATATTGCAAAATCTTCGCAATTGTTTTTGAATATGTTGTAGCAGCCGAAGCCGTTGGTGAGCAAGTACTTCGCTCGATGAATGGTGACATCATCTGGGTCAGAGCGGGCAAGGGTGCATGTTCCACCACGAGCCTTGGCTAGAAAGAGAGACGGGCTCACACCATATTCGAAACGGTACAAGATTCCACCGCAAAGAAAACAGTTGAGGCACGAAGAGATAACACCATGGCCTTCCATTTCTGGAGTGCAAGAAGAACATGGCTCTTGTGCTTGAGCTGGTCCTGAACTAGTCAACAGGAGATCAATCGCCGTCCCAGTTCCGACTTCTCGCCCACGTCTTGTGAAATGGATGACTTTGTCATCTCCAACATAGATTCCTGTTTTTTTAATCAGGGCAATACAATATAAATCCTCAACATCACTAGCTATTAGCATTCTCATCTTCTTTGAGGTTAATTAAATGATATGCATGCATGATAGAGTCTGCGATCAAAGTTTGGCCTACTTGCAGTAACAGCAGAACCAATCGTATTTCCTAATTCCTACTTGGTTCAGTGAATAAAGACAGCCCCCTAGCTTTTTTAGCACATTCTTCATCCTTGCCCAAATCGAGACCATTGCATTTGAATCAATATCATACATTTAACCAATGATAAAAAATAAAAGAAAATAGGCAAGTAGAAGATCCTTGACTACTAAACTTTGCATCTACATAGTTTCCAGTGATTTATTTTTTCATTTGTGGATGACTATATCTAAACCATTAGATTTGAAATCATATGACCTAGATCAAGCAATCATACATAACATAATAAATAATGGCCGGGTAAAGCACATTTCACACTATCTTCAACATTATACACAAGACATTATTCTCACCATAAGGCTCTAGCAACTTATTTTTCCCTTTATTAACAGCTACATTGTGTTCACGAACAAAGAATTTCACTCTGTTCCTTATCTCCAACAATTCATTAGAGTACAATAATTAAACATAAAGATGACCATAAACAAAACATTTGATCAATTATACCACACAAACATAAAGAAAGAAAATAAAAATAAACGTCAGGGAAGGAGGGAGAACCATGATGGGAATAGATATACGCAGTCCTCCAAGAATAGATGTGATCCCCAGGTTTCAGAGTCTCGCGACTAATTCTGCAGCATAAGAACCAATTCGTAATGACAGACTAGCTACAAGGATCTCCCACAGTTTGGATCAGAAGAAAACGGCGAAGAAAATGAAAATCTTCATAGATTCAACACCAAGTCCTTCGTGTAATGTAAAGAACCAAGACGAATCAAACTAACAATCACAAAGATGGTAGATGGTCGTTATTACCTGTTGGAGAGCAGCCCCATCCCTCTTCCTCTTCCTCTTCCGATTCGTCTCAGTATCCCTTTTGATTTACTCTGGTGATTGAACCTCCATATTATCAATCAAATTCTTGAAATTGTGTAGACTTTTGCGGAAATGACGATTGTGTCCTCTGCCTTTTCCTTCGTGCATAAGAAATTAATGCTACACGTGCGAGACTGCGAGTAGGCTGATGAAAGTGGTGTCGAAAAATCTGGCCCAGCCCAAGCACAGACCAAGATATATATAGCATCTAGTTTTAGGAGTTGAGGACAATTAATCTTATAAATATTTTTATTTAAAAATTTAATTTATGATCCTTAGTTACTAAGCAAATTAACAAGAGTTTTATGTGTAGCATGTGATATTTATTTAACATTTAAATATCACGATTAATAATTATATTATATTATACGTGACTGAAATGAACAAATCATTCACGTGTGTTACAGATGTCTGTATTTCACGTGTTGATGTGTGCATGAACTCTTTTAACATAACAACATATATTATTGCATCTTATAATATTTAATGGTTATTATTGCACCTCTCAGTCAAAAAATACATTGAAAATAGCCTAATTAGGCCATGTGATCCACAAATAACAAAATCAAGGTCCAAGATAACGCCAATTTGTGAAAAAAGAAAGGCAAAATGACAGTGGGGAGACACTTCTACACATTTCTTGTTCTTTTGGTCTTTTCTCCACCACCCATTTCCTCCTCACCTTCTTCTTGCTTCTAAAACTTTCTAGGGTTACTCTTACACGTTAATCACGTGAAACACAAAGGCACTATAGTTGATTTGAATAAGATCACAAGTTCATCGCTCCAAACGATAAGATCATCGTACTCGATTTTCATTAATGCGATTATTTACTTGTGATACTTTACTCGTTGTATCGTCGAAAAACTTGCTCAGTCAATTACAAAATCAAAATAAGACCATCTTAGAGTCCGGCTCCAACATAATTAAGACAAAATACTTGGTATGAAATTGACGGTTAACGTTAGAGGCACACGTAGAGAACTTGTGCTCGAAACATCGATGGATCAATTTCATTCCAGAATATTCGTTAGTACTTGGTAGCCCAACGAAATCCAACCATCCTATTCGAAACCGCCAACTCAACATCGCACGTGACACTCTAACAAGTCATCCGTCTATAGGTGGGCCTACCGTGTATATAAAGGGGAAATCCCACCGTGTCGATGGAAACGATTTGGGACGATGCTATCTTCTTCTTCTCAGACCTTTCGTCTGCTTTTCCTTTGTTTGGCTTCGTAATTGATACTGATTCGGCTGAAAATTGATCGTTATTGAAGTTTGTTGCTGCTATGGTGACGGGAATTCAAGCTTCGTCGTCGACGGACGCTTTCTCCTTCATATCGAAAGGGTGGAGGGAGGTTCGGGACTCGGCTGACGCGGATCTCCAGCTGATGAAAGACCGAGCTAACTCGTTTAAGAATTTGGCCACTTCTTTTGACCGTGAGCTGGAGAACTTCTTCAACTCTGCAACTACGTTCTCTGTCCCTGCGATTCGCTCCTCTACACCAGGGGAGATTGAATTCGTGAAAAAGCTGCAGCCGAAGATCTCTGAATTTCGACGGACGTACTCGGCCCCGGAGTTGAGCAAGAAGGTTTTGGAAAAGTGGGGGCCGAGGTCGAGAATTCGGATAGATTTGTCTGCATTCAGAAGTGCGATTGGATCGGAGGTGGACGATAGGAACGGGATTATTGAATTTGATAGGTTTAGATTGCGGAAGAGATTAACGTTTAGGGAGTTTTGGGGGGAGTGGAGAGGAGAAAGTGAAAGTGAGGAGGTGCAGTCTAGTAGGGATTGGGAGCCTATTCGAGCTTTGAAGACGAGGATAAGAGAATTTGAGAAACGTAGCTCGTCCGCGGAGATTTTTGGAGGGTTTAAGAGCGACGAGTTTATGAAGAAAGTAAAATCAAGCTTGGTATGCTTTCCTTGTTTCTTAATTGATTGCGTTGGTACGATTGTTTATTGTTCAATTCTATGTCAAAGGTTTTGGTATTTCTCACTTCATCTGTCAATTTATTCATCTTGGCTGGAACTTAGATTTCTTTTGTAAAGGTCTAAAGCTTTCGTTTGTAAAGGTCTAAAACTTGAGTTATTAATATCTTCCGGCATGTTTACTGAACTTGAGTGTTCATTGGGCGATTGGGTAAAAAGAAAAACATCCAATGGATAGCTGGTTCATACAGTTTCTTTAGCGTAAGGAGTTTAGATTGTCTTTGTTATGTAAGGAAGATGAATTACAATAAGTAGAAAATTTGTTGATTGAAAGCAGAATGAGTTGACGATTGTCTCACCGTCCCTAGAATGAGTTGACGATTGTCTCACCGTCCCCTCATCTAATTGGCTGACAAGAATAAAATCGACTAATACCAATTGATTTTTCTTACTGACTTAAAACTTATTGAACCATCATTTACAATGCCTTTTTAAACATGACCAGAAACTGCTGTGGTTCTCTGCTCTTCAATTTCCTAGTCATACTTATTATTGATGAAGATTTTGTGTTTGACAAAGTTTTTTTTTTTTTTTTTTTATGGGTTGGTAATTAAATTGTATAATGCATGAAATGTGCATAGGACAGAGAGAGCCACAAAAATCTGCCAAACTCCCCAAAATGTATACAACAATGCTATCATGTCTAACTTCCCCCGAAAAAAGCACACTACAAAAGAGTGTTTTATCATGCTATTCTGCATGTTATCTGGTGAAGATTATGATTGAAGGTTCTTTATCCTTTTTATTTAGTTGGTATTTGGACATGTTGGTTTGGTCCCTTGTCATGACATTTTGTATTGATGCAGACATCCATTGTCAAAGAGCCTCAAGACTCGAAGGTTGGTTTCATTGATTTTATGATTGTATAATTACGTCAATAATTTGGGATTTTGAAATGGTGTCTTTTATTTCAATTAGCCTTCAGTGCAGAATGAGATGGGATGTATGGTATTTTGAAATAAATATGTTGGTAACGGTATCTTTATTTGGCTGGATTATAATGGCGATAATAAGGAATTCTATGAAAATAGTTCACTTGTTTCTTTTGCATGCTCTGACAAATCATGATTGTTTTCATATTTGTATTTTATTTTGAATGTTTTTCATAGATGTTCTTGTTTATTAACCAATCATAAATCTCTCATATTACATTTGGCTGAGAAGAGTTTAAGATGTTTCTTCCTTTTACATGATTCATCACTACTTTCTTCTAGAAAATTTACCCAGGTTTATCTTGCCTGGAAAATTAGTTTCAGATGTTACAAAATATGAAATGTCTTTGTAGGGATGCATCTAATCTTTGAATTGATAGAAAAAAAAAAAGAAGCATTTCATCATAGATTTTTTTTTTTTCCGATTTAACATGATTGTAACATTTTGCGGAATAAGGAAGTGATGGTATTACTGCTACTAGTAGAATATATATTAGTGTTTAAACATCATTTGATCTGGAAAGACATACGACTTCTTGATTTATTGAGGATGTTCTACTTTTGTTTCTTTGCTGGCAATTGGTGCTGAAATATCAATAAACGTTTGCTTGTGTATGTTTAACTAGGAAGTACGACCCTTGGATGTCCCAGAGCTTTTAGCTTGTTTGGTAAGGCAATCTGAACCGTTTTTGGATCAACTTGGCATTAAAAGAGGTAACTAATCTTTTATGACTTCTTTCTTGCACACCTAGCTTATTGATTTATGGTTTTCATTCTTTTGAGAAATTGATTCATCAATATATTTTATTTTCTATGTTGTATGTTTTGAAGATTCTGGAAAGTAATGAAAAATATATGGAACTTCGCTCTAGTCTTTTATTGCGTCTTTCCTATTCTTTTTCTTTAATTTGTTTTCTTTGGCATACAAGAGTGTGGATGACAATACACATGCTGTGGAGTTAGCAACATAAAAAAGATTTTCTTTTATTGGATTTTTTCATCTGTTGAAGTTGTGTTTAAAGTGGTCGATGCAATAATTGGTTTTGGTAAGTAATAACTCATAAAACAGAGCTTGAGTAAGGACACTGTGCAGTGTACTTTGATGCCATGGATATGGGAGCCTGTTAATTTTAATCTAAGTAGATCAGCAAAAGGGTGAGTAAGGAGCTTAAAAACCATTAAATAGTTGAACTCTGGTTTAGAAGAATTGGTTAGAAAGTGTCACCTGCAATTGTTTGTTCACTTGTTACCGTTATTGCCATTTTTAAATTCTACTATATTTCAATATGATGGCAGATGTTTGTGACAAGGTAGTGGAGAGCTTGTGTAGCAAACGCTGGAATCCACTCTTATTTCACGCTTTCTCTACAGAAGACACCTCCAATAACATAAATGATGATCTTTCGTCAAGAATAGCTAGTGTCCTCGAAAGTACAGGACATAGTTATGATGGTGGATTTTGGACAGATCATGCAAGGTATGAACCATCGGATGGCAAAAGACATGTTGCTATAGTCACAACTGCTAGCCTTCCTTGGATGACAGGAACAGCTGTTAATCCACTCTTTCGAGCTGCATATCTTGCACGGTCTGCAAAACAGAAAGTCACATTAGTCATTCCATGGTTGTGCGAATCCGATCAAGAGCTAGTGTATCCCAAAAGTGTCACCTTTAGTTCTCCAGAAGAGCAGGAAGTTTATATTCATAAGTGGCTTGAAGAAAGAATCGGTTTTAAGCAGATTTTCAAATATCCTTCTATCCAGGAAAGGTAAACTCTATTTCAATTTTGATTAACTACAATTGCCTCAGCCATCTGCTATGACTTATTTATGGACGTTTTTCTTTCACTAGTTCTCTAAAGAAAGACGAAGCATTATACCTGTCGGAGATACTTCTCAGTTTATTCCTTCCAAAGATGCTGATATTGCTATCCTTGAAGAACCTGAACATTTAAATTGGTATCATCATGGTAAACGTTGGACAGATAAATTTAACCATGTTGTTGGAATTGTTCATACAAATTACTTGGAATATATCAAAAGGGAAAAATATGGTGCTCTTCAAGCTTTCCTCGTAAAACACATCAACAATTGGGTTGCAAGAGCGTACTGTCACAAGGTATTAATTTATTCAGGCAGCGTTTGCGTTGAACTTTATATTGTTTTTCATTTTCTATGTCATGTTGTGATTAGTTGATATTTTTTAAATATCTTAGTTGAGTTTTCAGCTTCATTTTTTCTTATCTTTGTCAAGGTTCTTCGCCTTTCTGCTGCAACGCAAGATTTACCGAAGTCAGTTATTTGCAATGTCCATGGCGTTAATCCAAAATTTTTGAGAATTGGGGAGAAAGTTGCTGCAGATAGGGAGCTTGGACATCAATCATTTTCCAAGGGAGCATATTTCTTAGGCAAAATGGTTTGGGCCAAAGGATACAGAGAGTTGTTAGATCTGCTAGCAAAACATAAGAATGACCTTGATGGTTTCAATCTGGATGTCTTCGGGAATGGAGAGGATGCCCATGAAGTTCAGAGTGCAGCTAAGAGGCTAGAGCTGAATGTCAACTTTCTGAAAGGAAGGGACCATGCCGATTATTCTCTTCATGGGTAAGAAGCTCTTTTATGTTTTTTTTTTTTTTTTTAAAGTGATAAGGTAGAGATTTCTTCTCTAAATACCATATTTGATTACCATATAATAACCATCAATCACCAAGGCTTAAGTTATTGGATTTGATTTGATTTAATCGTTTCATATTTCTTGACAAAAACTATTTGTTGACTTCTGATACGAGCTAGTTCTCCAAGTTTTTACTTATTGTTCCCCTACCTAATTTTTTGTTCTTCTCATTTTAAGGTATAAAGTCTTCATAAACCCCAGCCTGAGCGATGTTCTCTGCACCGCAACTGCAGAGGCACTTGCAATGGGAAAATTTGTAGTATGTGCAGATCACCCTTCGAACCAGTTCTTCATGTCGTTTCCTAATTGTTTGACATACAAGACATCTGAGGATTTTGTTGCTAAAGTAAAGGAAGCCATGAAAAACGACCCTTTGCCTCTTACTCCCGAGCAGCGATATAACCTTTCATGGGAGGCTGCTACCCAGAGATTCATGGAGTTTTCAGAGCTCGATAAAATATTGAACAATGACAAAGACACTTCCATATCAGACAGTTCAAATAATGGGCTGATAGTCAGGAAATCAGCTTCGATGCCTAGTTTGTCAGACATGGTAGATGGAGGTTTGGCTTTTGCCCATTACTGTCTTACTGGGAACGAGTTTCTCCGAATCTGTACAGGGGCGAATCCCGGGACTCGGGACTACGATGCACAACACTGTAAAGACCTTCATCTCCTTCCTTCTCGTGTAGAAAACCCCATCTATGGATGGTGAGAAGATAGATCAAGTTGTATCGGTAATATCTCTTGACATAGTAGTTGAAGTGAGTTGGTAGCCATGTTATCTGTATTTTTACTCACAAAATTAGTTGCAAGCATTATTTAAAATGTTTATATCAACCACAACTTGGCCTTGTTGCTTTGAAAGAACATTATATATTTTTAAGAGTAAAGCTTAATTTATACCTTAAAATTTAGAGGTTACAAACTAAATTTCCATTTTTTTCATTGTCAGTAATTTGAATTTTATCATCAATTTATAATTTATTCGTTAAATTTAGTTTGTGTATATCGTATTTTTTATTTAATGATGCATTTTAATATAATTTTTAATTCTTTTTGTGATTTTTAACTTAACAACCTGACATTCGAACTCTATTGCGTGAACTATTAAGTTTACAATTGTTAGAGAAAGAAATTGATCGAGTTCGAAATAAAGTTAAAGATCATCGAAAAAGTTAGAAATCTAATCAAAACAAGGAACATGTGATTGATAGACAAGATGGATTTAATAGATAAATTGGTCAAGTATGATCAAATTGCTAACAATCTAAAAAGTGGAAGTTCAGTTTGATAAAAAAAAAAAAGAAATCGCAAATATAAAGGTCTTTAAAGGTAACCCATTTTGGAGACCAATCTACAAAGACTTGTCATGTTTTCAATAAAATACTGAGTTTGAAATAAACTGGGTTGGCATTTGGGCAAAATCTAGTTGACCACTTCAGGAAATTATGATCCTACTTCTGCAGTAAATTCATCAAATAAATCATTTTACATAGTTTAATGATTAGCTAATCTTTTCGTTAACTTTATTAAATATTGCGATATTGTCAGAAATATCAATCTGGTTGCAGAAGTACAAATGTTTTTATTGATAAAATGGGATTAATTCACACCTTTTACATGTACCAAAACAAAGATATCTTCAATTTAGTGATTACACAACATTAACCCAAGAATCTGATCGCTCCAAAATCTAAAACGTTTGAAATGATCACCAAAGCTAAACCCAAAAAAAGAAAAAGATCAAATGAGGATAAATCTTCTTCTCTTACATCTCTAATTGGTGAAACCACTGATCGTCTTTATCCTGCATGTTGTGCATTTGTTTTGATCGTGTGATCGTTTACTGTGATGACAATGTATTCATCGTCAGTTTCAGTGTCTATAACAGGTTTTATCGTTCCCCGGTGAAGCATTTGAGATTTCTCTTGCGGTAAAGATTGTTCAAATCGAGCGAGACGAGAAAGTTCTTCGACGGATTTGGAAAGTTCTTCCACCGATTTAACAATTTCTACTAGAATGGAAGCTACCGTTGCAGCTTGAGCTATGGCAGCGAGGTCTTCTATGTCAAAAGAAGCTGCTTGGAGTTCTACTCTCAGGTCATCAATGGCGGCTTTTGCTTTTTCTACGTGAGAATTTGCAGATGATTGGCGCGTCATCGTTTTGATTTCCGAGGCTAATATTTTCAGAGCCTTGCTTGATTCTGAACTCATCTTTTTGCATGGTTCTTCTATTCTTCTTTGAAATTGCAATACCTCCTTAAAAAGAAACATTCACATGTAACTAATTTTGATAAATTTTGGTTGATTCTGTCGCATTAAAAGTAGTAGAAAGATGGGTTTTGATACTTTATGATCAGAATTAATGCAGCTACTTATGGCTTCTATCTCGTAGGCACAACGCCGGGTTAGTTTTCCGACCTTCAAATATTGCTTCCATGGATGGCGGAAGAGAAATCGGCCATGTCCAGGCTCCCATCTTGCGAAATTTGCCTGTAGAATTATGAGTAGTTATAAATTGCAGTTGAGACCCTACTAAGTGAAGAAAGTTAGAGAGAGAGAGAGAGAGAGAGAGAGAGAGAGCCGACCAGAGTCTCTTCTGAGCTCTGTGAATGGAGAACACTTTTGTACCCACAAAGAAAAGATCTGTCTTCCTCAGAAACTCCAACAACGCCATCTCCATCCTCTAACAGTTGAAAATATTCTCCACCAAACCCTACAAAGTTCATCATCTTGCTCACCGACTTTCGCAAAAACTATAAAAAAAAACATAAAATTATGCTCAATAGTCAATACCTTCCAAATAATTCGCCACCTTTTCAATGTTAGAAGCAATGGAGTTATGAAGGGTTTCCCCAGCCCACACCGGACAGACGAAGATGGATACAAGAACGCAGGTAGCCCCACCAATCAGTATAGTGGAAAGCCTTTGGTAGGCCATCTCTAAAACTTTATCAACCCGATATCCCGAAATAGACACCAAGCTAAAAGTCAGTATAAATATCATAACTCCATAGTCGTATCTCGCTTTTATCTTCGGAAAGAATCTTGAAAATGTAGCAGCTGCAGCTGCACAGCAATGTCTAAACCTTATTTTCACAGATGTGATTGAATTTTAAGACAGTAAGAGGAATGTTTGAAGAAGAAAGGTTACCCAGAATGAAAACTAGAATTCCAAGCACAATGGGTTCTCCTTTATCTCCAAAGAGACTGGCCAAGCTTTGAGCTCCTATCCCTAAACCGCCGGCCAGAATCGTCCCGAAACCTCTATTTAAACATTTGCTTAAAGTTGCACCTGCAAAAAAGGAGAAATTTACGTAAAAGTTTCTAAATTTTGTCTGAGAAAATGGATGAATTTAGAGTGAGCTTACCCACTGTAAATTCAAAAACTACAACTACAGTAAGCACAGCCCACATTCCAGAAACTCCAAAACTATCATACAGAGGTTTCACGTAGTATAACAATGACACTAATGTGAGAGCCAATCCCACTTTTAAAGAGTGTTTGATTCGTCTAGGGTCATCTTCTCCGAGCTTCTTCGTCCTGAAAGCAACTTCTGAAATCGAGTTCTTCAATTTCTCTGCAAATTCTTTCCACTTAGCACGCCCAGTTGCTAAAGCTCCTTTCTTTATTTCTCGAGTGGCTGATTCCATATCCATGGCTCGAGCTTACAGGTAGAGAGAATCAGTTGGACAAAGGAATCCAGAGAAAGAAATGATGGTGAGAGACGATGTAGAAGAAGAAGAAGAAAGAGATATTTATAAGTGGGAAAAGAAAATCTATGTTTTTGTTCAACCATGTCTTAGCTTTGTCCTAGAGAGAAATAGATTTTTTGGAAGTTTGAGATATGTGCTGACTTGGCCATTTTCAATGTTGTTTCTGTATTTTTCTATTTTCCAGAAAAAAACAATAAATTTAAATATCTTCCTCAACTTATATTTAGTATTTAGAAAATGGGAATATCATAAGAACATGTCATCTTTTAAGTAAAAAGAAAAAGAAAAGAAAAAGGAAAGAAGAGAGCAATTGGAAGACCAAGCTTCAACTAGGTTGATATTTATTACTGCATTTCTCGTCCTTTCCCAATTGCCACTTGAATCTACTAATTATACATGAAATTGTGCTCAATCAATGGACTTATCAAGGCTAAGAACGTTAACAACGTGCAATATGGGACGAGGAGAAACTCTTTAACTTTTGTTTAAATTTTACAATTTTAGAAAGGAGTAATGTTACGTTAACTCTTTAATTGTGAAATTTTATTTTAGTTTTGACGTCTATTTACATGTCACTCGTTAATTAATATAATAACTATGATAAATTATAAATAATTAAAATAAAATATTAATTAATTTTTTTTTCTTAAAAAACAGCAGTCGAGTAGGATGACACTGTAAAAAAGAAAATTGTATGCATCTAATGAGTTTTCTTATCTCAGATAATAATTATATGCAACCCGGATTCTAATCTATTATTGACTTAACCAACGCTATAATCTGTATAGTTTTTGTCTAAGTTTTTTGTTCATCATCGAGAAAATCACAGGCCAACTTGCCCACAAGCTACATTGGAAAAGTCAGCAACCATTACCGAGTAGGATCTGACTCGATCATACAAGTTTCTTTTACTTTTATTTTCTTTTGGTTAAACAGAGAACCAGCCATCTCTCTCTCTCCTTTCTCTCTCTCTAGAGTGAAAAAATATAATGCAAAGATAGCAAACCTTCAAGAAGTGTTTTAGCATTCTAAATATTAACAATGTGCGACAAACTTGTGAGGGAAACTATGTGGCAGTCCGCCTTGTGAAGGTAATGACGACTCAAAATACTGTTGATTGTGGGGGTCTAGTCCATACAAGTGGAGGTGATACAATCTCATCTCGCTTGAGAGAGTAGAAATTGAGTGTTTTATAAATAGAGATTTATTCATAACCTAGTATAACGCGTGTTGTGTTAATTTCAAAAATAAATCTGTGCGAACTCTGTCTCAAAGTGAACAATATTATACTGGGAGAAACCGTAGGACTCCACAAACTAGGTTTTGGATCAAAGCAAGCTTTCTCTTTCATTTCTTATGTAAATAGAGAGTGGGCAACTGTATCAATATAGAGCCAACTTGGGCGGAAAATTGTGGGTGAAATGATAGCATGACAAGAAAAATTATATAATCTCATCCATAACTTTTATCCACTCAGTTCTTTCTTTTTGTGGTACAGTACTCTGTACTTGCTTCTAAAATCTACTTATCCTCCTCAGAATGTATTACCCACAAACAAATTGAGCCAAAAGTTTTATGATTTTGGGGAGAAAGAATTGTCTACAAAATAAAGGCTTTCTTGGGCAGTATATCTCACAAACTTGGCAAGTGGGCACAAAGTAATAACACTGTGATTTACATGAAACTTGCTATAGTGAAATAATGATAATTAAAGACGTGAAATTTAAGGTGAGAATATCAATCGTACAAGGAGTCTAAAAGAGACTAAAATACCTAGAGCCATTGAGGTAGACTAACTCATTTTCCAAAAAATATCATAGTAAAATATGGCATACCAAGCTAGGCCTGTATAGTCCACCAAAATTTGGGTCAAATCCGACTCAACCGTGCCCATTCCAGCTTCTGCCTATTTTGATCTATAGTACAAAATTTTGAACTGTCTCTGATATTCAAAGAGTAATGTTACTATTAGTGTTCAATGACTCGAATTCCACTTGACCCGGCTCGAAAGTTTTGCGGTGCGATGAAAGTAATTTTTTCGGGATAAATGTTGTGGGTTGAAGGATTGGGCGAATTTCTTGTTTTGGGGGTGCGGGGGCTGAGTCCCTGTGGTACGGATTTTTCGACCCGACTCGCGACTCCTTTTTCCAACCCATTTCATCACCTATATACTTTGTTTTTTAAGGTTTTTTTCGTTGTTTTTGATTGTTAGCCGAAATTCCCGAATACTTTTGTACCAATTTCGATCATAGTGATTGCTTCTCTCTTCCCGTAAAGGGTTTTCCACATAAATTTATGTGTGATTTATTTTCTAGTTTTATTCATTGTCGCTTATTTTTATTACAGTTACGTTTATTTTCTTATTTTATTCTCTTAAACTACTCGTTGAAGTCTCAAATAATAATTAGTGCAATTATTGTAATAAACTAACTATTTATAGTTTATTACATTAATTATCCTTTAATTGCGCAAATCATTGTTTGACACGTCAATGAATATTTTTAAAGAGTAGAATAAACTAGTAAATATATCATTATTTATATTTTAATGTAGCGACCTCAATTATATTTTATGAAAAAATATTCATTTGTACAACTTTTAATTGTACAATGATCGACTTAAGAACCAGCCTGTTGGATAAAGAAATTTGGTCGGCTCGACATTCAAAATATGGTCGAGGTTTGTTACGAAGACGGATCGGTCTAGATCTTAACCTATAACTAAAATAAATAAATAAAAATCCAATCCGATGTCGAGGCAAACCAGACAGAGTATTGACCGACTCGCTAACATTGAGTTTGATGACGAGGCTAACCATATATTCATTGCATTCACAAATGCAATGACCAAAAAAAATGCAAGAACCAACATAGAAAAGCCAATGGTTTTTCCTAGCAAGTATAATTTTGTTTTAAGAAAATTATGTAATTTATTTAGTTATATAATTTTTTTTTTATTTGAAGTTTCCCAACATATTTGGGCTAAGTAGCCCAAATAACTTGCCTTCGTCCCTTCGCATCCCAACCCACCCCCAGTCCACCAAAATTTACAAACTCCTAAAAAGATCAATAAAAAAAGCATTTTCTAGGTTCAGAAAATAAATATCCTTATTATTTGTTTTCAAAAAATTATAAAAAAATATCTATTATTATTTTTCAATTCCATTTTTAAATAAAAATAAAAATAAAAATAAAAACAAAATATAAGGGAACCTAATTATTGGTCAGAAACACAACAAAAATGAGAAACAAAACTAGAGAGAGAGAGAGAGAGAGAGAGAGAGAGAGAGAGTGATTGTCCTCAACTTGCTCCATTTTCCCACATTTTCTTTTCATCATCTTTTCTGGATCACTAGTTGTGGCGACCCTTTTGTGTTTTTCTTAAAGATAAGGTCTCCATTTCAAACCCTATAAAGAAGGTCTCCATTTTACTAGGCTTTTTTTCTCTCATTTAAAAGAAATAAAGCAAACGTGCTTTATGCTCCATTAATCATTTGAAACAAACATTTAAGTTTGAGAGCTACTGTATTAATCCCATGAGTACGATGCAGTTTACTCTCTTCTTTTAGTTGACAATAATTGGTGGCCTTCATACTCTAAGAATTCATTCAAGGGTACACTCTCACCTCTGTCCTTTTCTCATTCAAGACCTTTCCCCCAGACCTATCACTCTATACATCCATGTATATATCTACGTAGAGAGAGAGAGAGAGAGAGAGAGAGAGAGAGAGAGAGAGAGATTTTATGTTGAAGACCCTAGAAAACAAAGCCTAGCCACTCCACAGTCAAGAAAACCTAATTAAAGACTAAACCATTTGAAGTGAAATGAAAACTTTGAAGTTTTAGCTGTTACTTAGAACTATGTAATCAATCACCCATCATGAGAAATGGCTTCACCTCTCTCTCTCTCTCCAATAAAACCTGTCTACCTCCTCTGCCATGACTACGAGGCTCATTCCCCTACAAGCTAAGACACCTAATTAAAAAATTATGACAATAAACCACTTGTAAGCAGCTTTACTTTAACAAAACAGGCATGTAAACGAGATTAAATTAAAATAGCATCCATTAGAGAGGCTGGAAGAGGGTTCGAACGAAAGGGAATCTGTTGATGTAACATCAAAATGCTTGATAAAGACTTTAATTCCACTGTTTAAAAAGTACACTACATTGAAAGAGCAGCCACCCAAGAGGACCCAAGGACTAATTTTCCAGAAAGAACCCGTCAGAAAAAAAACAACTGTTTTCAAATCAGAGCTGCTTCGAACTGATGAACAACAGAATCTGAAGAAGAAGGACAGCATAGGTTTCATGAAACAACCATTGTTTTCAGACAGTATAATAAACTAAATCAAAAGCTTAAGCCGGCAAAAAAAGACGAAACTGGTTATTGGATGTCGTAGTTTGAAAGCACTTGCGATTGCCATGGTGGTCCATTCATCCTTTTTTCTGTTTCCACTTCCACACTTGTTGCTCTCCGATCAAGATTAATTAAATCAATTTATAAATAGCTTAATCTGACGTAAATAAATGATTTAGACTGAGTTAAAGATAGATAAACATAGTATATGACTGGGTTATCAGCATCTTTTCGCTCGATAAAGACCCTTCAAAAAGCCAAGGAAAAGTAATCTTATCCAAAGTGCGATGATGATTGTTGAGCACTCCAGAATCGAATAGGGTCTGGTGTGCGTATCTCACACGCGCCTTGGAAGCCGCGTGGTTCGCCAGTCAGAAGTCGGGAGTAGATTTTTTTGGTCAGTCCATGTACATACCTATACATGAAATCAGCATCGACAATCATCACGTAAAACACGTGGCAGAAAGAGCGAGGATAATGCAGAAGGGGACAAGTCATCACGTGGCACAACGAGACGACGCGTGTCAAATCAAGCAACCGACAAAGACTGTATGCAGGGGATGGGGCCTACTTGCATTAAGGAAAAAGAAGGTTGCCTGGACAGTCAGCTCTCTTTCTGATTGGTTAGTTTGTTGACAGCGTGAGCCAGGTAGGGCCTTTCGACGGATAGGTGGGGCCCACTTGAGAATCCTGAGCAATAAGTCGGGGTAGGGCTGGAAGAGGTGATGTGTAGTTGACGCGTGTACAGTGGGGAATGGGACGTGGGGACCACAGATTATGCAAAAGTCCAAAATTAAATTAATAATAATTCAATTAAATTTTAAAAAAAGAAAAGAAAACGATGGAAGTGAGCCAACTACTTCTTAGATGTAGAGCTGGAGTGTGGGGTCTACTGAATGGAGTAGGACCCATTTCCCCGCCTAACCTCCTTGCTACTTTAGTGCTTGTATGACGTGGCCTTTGACAACCTTACAAAAACAAAAAAAAATATCTTGGCAACATAAATTTAACCGATCTTAATTTTTAATTACCCAAATTAAATTAATGTAACCATGTTTTATTTAATAATCAAACTACATAGAAGTAAATTGAAATATTCAAGGTTGTATCGATCAAATGACACGTCGGAGTATAACTTACGTCGAAAAATTGACGATTCTGTCGAGATTTAGACGGAGAGTTGTGCTCGTCGTTCACATGTAAATCACATTTGTCGTGTTGTTTGTGGTACCCTTTGAGGCAGAGAATGTTCAAATTAGCATTGATGTAGTGTGATTTCGACTGAAATGTCATCTTCATTTTAATTCTAAAAATAAAATGTGGGTGTAAGGGGTTAATGACCTTGCAACCATGGGCCGACAATGTTGCTCAATTAGAAACATGAATGAATGAATGAACAAACGTGGTTGTTCTCAAACTCGTGGGCGGTCTTTCCAGCTATAATACCAACCCTAGTTCCATAGCATTGAGTTGTACATTGAAATTTCCCTATGCTTTTTGAGCTGCAAGCAAAAAATGGTCACCTAATTTACGTTAGGCTAATTTTTATGTCAAATAATTAAAAAAGTAAGAAAAGAAAATGTCACGTGTGGTAAAAAGGAAGAGGTTCCGGAGAGGGAAGGATTGAGAGCAGCCCTTCTTCTGTCTTCTAAGAATATTAATAGAGGGGTCCTCCAATTTGAAAGTGAAGGCCATATCTCTCTCTCTCTCTCTAGGAGTATTAATGGTCAACAAGGAAGCTTCCTAGTTGGATTGCTTGAAGGTTATTTCTTAGCCTTTATTATATGCTTTTACATATCTCCATTATTGAAGTTGATTTTTTGTGCAGCATAATTGTTTCTTTACATCATATAAAGCTTGAGAGATGTACATCTTGCCCGAAGCTTACGGGATCGCATACGTTTAGAAATCGTTTATCTAAATTCCATTTCAGGTTAAAGCAAAAAGACAACAAGACATAATTGGATAACTAAATAATATATATTTCTAAAGATATGAGATGAAAACACTGGAACGATTAATGCTAGATTCACATTTTAATTTTATAATTTACAAACATGTCGTTCGTTTATTAGTAAAATATAATGGCAAAGTACTTACACCAATATACGGATGATATGAGTGTAAGATTGTGATGCAAATATAGTATTGTTTTTCTAATTAGATGCATACAAACCCTTTTTTAGTTTTAGAATATTTTTTTAACCCTTATACTAAGTGTCCAAATGTAGCATGTCAAACCATAGGATCAAGAGAGGACTTACTAAATGGAGATACATCTCTGATCTTTCATCTTCGTAACAGAGACTCGTCTCAAACATTTTGCACGTTGTAATAGACGACATATATTATAAATAAAACTTTGTGCAGGTGTGACAATGAGTACAGCATTTAATAATTATATATACAGTGATTACAATGTAAAAGGTTAGTACTTGTGATCGGAATTGCAACATTTTTCAATATTTTAATTGATTTTCATACCTATGAGTACAATGATCTTTAACTTAGAACTGTACTCACTCTATTACATTAGAAACAATAAATTAAATGTCTAAGTTTTGGTTAGCACTGTCTTTCATATCTAGAGTACTACTTTTTGAAGAGAAATGAAAAACTAAGAACAAACAATAATTTTTGCATTTGTCTGATGTTTTTCGACAATTTTACATGTCAACTTAAACAAGATCACTTAAATTATAATTTTAATATCATTCTTTTATTGAAGTAGGAAGTAATATGACCAATAATTATGTCTATTAAATATGATCATATAGTTTAACAGTGGTAATTACAATGAATAATGATAGTTTACTCTCTTATTCTATTATCTTAAAATACTTTTTGACCTGTCAAATGATGATGAACGAAACTCTGATACTAAATTGTGGTGGAAAACTCGACTAGCAGATGATGTAAATGCTGGCAGACCAAAGATTGATACGTGGAAAAAATTGGATAAAGAGTTGAAGGATCAATTCTTACATCTAAATACTGAGTGGGTAGCACGAGATACTCTAAAAGGCACAAGAGTATGCATGAAAGTGTAAATAATGTAATAAATTATAAATAAATAAATAATTAATTTATTATATTAATTATATCATTCATTGTTTGACACTTCAACGAATAATTAAAGAAAATATAATAAGAAAATAAACATAATATTATTCAATAATTATCAGACAATTAAACACGTACATTAGTACTAGCACGTTAAGATTGCAAAGAATACGTAGTACGTAGATGGTGGGTTGATATAATTTAATGTGTATTGGCTAAGCATACTAAATTGCATTATCTTTGGAACTCTCACATCCAACCACACATAAAAACAAGGATTAAAAAAAAGAAAGAGAGAAAAGTCAGAGCTCTTTCAAAAAGACATTGAAAAAATAATGAAATGAACAGACGTTTCCTCGTCAGGCAGACGTCTATATCTTCTTCACTGACACATTGATATAACACGTTGTTAATTAATGTTTCTTTTTTTTATATACAATATAGTTTTAATTCAATATTTCTCTTTAAAAAACTCGTAACTCTCGTGGAAAAGGGCTGCTTTCATCGTTGTTTCTACATTAAAGGTGCTCGCTATGGCTGCACCAGATGATATGAAAGCGTGGGATCAATCTGATTAAGTTCTCTTGTTTTGCTGATTTTTTTTTTTGTTACTAAAATTGTTAAAAATTGAACCCTATTAATAAAAAATAAAAATAAAATGCAGAAAAAATAATAATATTGAGATCTCCTTCAAAAATTTGTTAAGAAAAAATATATAAATTATTAAATTATCTTAAACCCACAAATTTAAATTTTAAAATTATTGATAATTTGTCAAAATAATTTTAGAAAAAAATCACAGTTAGAGGAGAGAAATTATTAATAAAAAATTAAGGTATAATTTAATTTTACGACTCAAGTATTAAATAATAAAGAAAACGTAAAATGTTAATATTGATTTATGGGCAGTAAAATTGGGTAAACAAAAAAAATTTACCTAAGTTTAAATTTAATGTTGAAAAGAAAAAATTCAGTAGCGATTTGTGTTAATTTGAAAAGATTTGCAAGAAATATTATTAAAAAAAGAGAGATGGTAATAAATGAATGGATAATGGAGCGAATAAAGCCTAAAGGTTGGTATCTCTTTCTCTCACCCATTCGAGCTTCATCTCTCTTCCTTTCTTTTTTTCACTGTTGCCCTTTTCGGAAGGGAGTTGCAGAGATTTTAAGTCTGACAGAGGGTGTTTCCTTCTAACAGGAAGGGACCGAAGACCCTCCCAAACTCTTTCTCTCTCTCTGCTTCCTTTTCATGCATCTCTCTCTCACTTATTTTTAGAAGTTTTTGTGAAAATTATTCTTTCCATATGGGTTTCGGATGATCGTAAAGCACGTGTGTTTCAGACTTTATATCAAACCAGGTATAGAAAAATAATCTCTCTCTCTCTCTCTCTCTCTCTCTCCCCTATTCAAATTTCAAGAAAGCTTTAGTTTCAGTTTGTACCATATTGAAGCGACTGATCTAAAATGAAACTCCTGAAAGAAGGTGTGTCCCCGATCGGAGATTTCAGATGGTTACGGTCGAACGTGAGAATTCGAAGGACTTAATTAAGCGAATGGATCTGATTCATCGACGACTTTTCTAAGATAGCGTTTCTCCAATGAGCTTGGCACGAATTTTATCAGAAAATACAAATATATGCATTTTTTGGAATCAAATAACTCTAATTTCTTGTAGCTAGTTTCTTCAATTATCATCCTTTTAGAGAGAGAGAGAGAGAGAGAGAGAGAAAGAGAGAGATTTGGTGGGCGGATGTTAAGGTTACTTCTGTATGGAATCCATGGCCGTGTTTTAGATTTCCTGATGTGAAGGTTAACTGAAGAAAGGCTGTTTCTGTTTTCAGGGAAGTAAAACAGAATTCCGACAACATATTTTCCTCCGAAAAAATCCGATGGCGACGTACTTCCAGGGAAACTCCGATTTCCAACCACCTGACGGCTTACAAACTCTAGTCCTGATGAATCCTGCCTACTCGCAGTACTCCGACACACCCTCTCCGGCCCCCGGCAACTTCGTTTTCCTCAACACTCAGGTTGGAAATCCCCTCTATCCCCTCAATCTTCCTCATGCGCCGCAATCTCTCTCTCAGCACTTGGTCGGCGTCCCGCTTTCTGCCGCCACCTCGCCGGCTACCTCTCAAGACCCGAACTGTCTATCCATGCACACCCACCACGATGTTTCTGCCTTGCATGGCTACATCCCGCGAACACAAAGTAGCTTTTGGAGCTCAATTGATCAAACCTCATCGGTGGCGCGTGAAGCCACACGCTCCAAGGAAGGACTGTCTCTCACCCTCTCTTCTCATCCACCAGGGTATGGATTTGTCCAAATTCCATCCCGAACTCAACGAGAAGTATCTGGCGAGGATGTACGTATTTCAGGAGGATCATCTTCCTCAGCTTCCGGCGTTACTAACAGCATTCCAGCAATTCGAGGCATGTTGCATAGCTCGAAGTACTTGAGAGCAGCTCAGGAGCTTCTCGATGAAGTAGCAAACGTCCGCAATAATGGATTTAAGAAAGAGACCCTGAAGAAGGCTGAGAGTCATCGGACCAAGCTGGAGGAGTCACTGGCGGCTGCCGGAGATAATTCAGTCAGAGTGGAAGAGGAAGGGAAGCCGGGTTCTGAGCTTTCTGCTGCAGAGAGGCAAGAAATCCAGATGAAGAAGGCCAAGCTTATTAACATGCTTGACGAGGTATAACCTATTTACAAATTACAATTATAATGAAGACCCAGAAATAAATTCATCATTGAGCTGTATAATTTGATGATTTTTTCAGCTTTGGTTCTACAGAACTACTATGACCTTTAATTACGATCTTCTAATTGTGAAGGTGGAGCAAAGATACAGACAATACCACCATCAAATGCAGATCCTCATTTCCTCTTTCGAACAAGCGGCAGGAATAGGCTCTGCAAGAACATACACAGCCTTGGCGCTTCAGACAATCTCTAAGCAATTCAGGTGTTTAAAAGACGCAATCACTGCGCAAATTCGAGTGGCAAACAAAAACCTAGGCGAAGAAGACGGCCATGGAAAACTTGAAGGTTCAAGACTTAGATTTGTAGACCACCATCTTAATCAACAGCGGGCTCTTCAGAGCTTGGGAATGATCCAACACAATGCCTGGAGACCCCAGAGAGGATTGCCTGAGAGATCAGTTTCTGTTCTTCGAGCATGGCTATTCGAACACTTTCTTCACCCGTATGAATTCTGATTCTGTTCGGATTCGGCTTCTAATTTTCATCTTCCAACGTTTAAATCAGATCTACTTTTGGGTTGCAGGTATCCAAAAGATTCAGACAAACACATGCTGGCAAAACAGACAGGACTGACGAGAAGCCAGGTAAGTTGGCTGAGTCGAGAAAAATATACACTTTTCGCTTCAACTCTGAAAACCCATGATTCTAAAAGAGCTTAAATTCAGGTCTCGAATTGGTTCATTAATGCTCGAGTTCGTCTATGGAAGCCAATGGTAGAAGAAATGTACACGGAGGAAATAAAGGAGCAAGAACAGACCTTATCAGCAGAAAAAAGCAGCAAAAGCAACGGCGATACAACATCCAAATCCACAACACCTTCACCGAAAGAAAAGAGTCCTCAGACGAAAAATCAACTTTCAGGTCTCAATTCGAAACAGGGCGATTCTTTGCATCACCATGCTCCCCCTGCACTTCCTTTTTCTTCCACTGTAACATCAGTTGAAGCCGAAAATGTTCGAAGCCAATCCGGGTTTTGGCTCATTGGGTCTTCAGAACTTGATGGAATCACACAAGGAAGTCCAAAGAGGCAACGGATTGCGGAAACGACACAGTCCCCAAACAGTATGCCTATAAACATTGATATGAAACCAGGGGAAGCCAGTAATGAGCAAGTTTTTATGAAGTTTAACAATGGCAGGCACAGCAGAGATGGCTATTCTTTCATTGGAGGTCAAGCTAATTTCATCGGAGGTTTTGGGCAATACCCAATTGCAGATATTGACAGGTTCGATGCAGAGCCATTCCCGACGGGATTTTCCGGCAATGGTGTTTCTCTCACCCTCGGACTTCACCACTCAGAAAATCTCTCTGTGTCAGTGGCGAATCAAAGTTTCCTTCCGAACCAGACAATGAATTTTGGGAGACGAGTTGACATCGGCGAACCAAATGGTTTCGATGCAATTAACATATCAACACCGCACTCCACATCTGCATTTGACGGCATCGATATACAGAACCGGAAAAGATTTGTGGCGCAATTGTTGCCGGACTTTGTGGCCTGAACAAGAGAAGTTCAGGAAAGGAAGGAGATGAAGAAGAAGAGATATGGCTTCCAGGATCTCTTAAATGTGCTATCCTGCAATAGCATAGAACAGAAGATTAAGGACGATGCTAAGAAAGAAACAGAAAGCACAGAAGCAATCAAATACTTCACCTCTTGAGATTAAAGGATTTGGTTGAATTTTAAATATGGTATTTTAGACTTCATTTAGTTTTGGAGATGGGAAAGTACTTAGTCTCAAAAGATGTTATTTGGGTATACAAAATACATATTGGTTTCTATGTACAACTGGTTTTCAAAGAATCTTCCATTTAGACATTGACCACCAGTCAGTGGCCAATGGCATGTGGCCATGACTCAGTTCGATGCCATGTTGCACATCAAAGCTTGGGCCTAGATTTTTAGGGCAGGCGGCACGTCAGTGAGTGTCAGTTTTCCCTTCTTGGCCAGCCCATGAACCCAAGGCCTAGCCGAGTAGAATCAAAGTCAAACTCAAACATGTTATGAAAAATTCAAACAAATCCCCAAACTAAGACGAGTTTAACAAAATACACCATAAAGTAATTTTATAAATAAACTCGTCCTGAAGTATAAAAAATGTACCAAAACAATATCTGGTAGTTCCTTGGTCTCAGAAGATGTTCCCCCATTCATGGTGTCATCTGAGAACGGGGTGGAGACTCCCAGAACCGGCTTCCTGTTCTCCACTTCATAAATTAAATTAGATAAAGTGCAATTTGGCTCCTACAACTAGGTAAAAAAGGTAATATGCACCGTAAACTCAGATAATGGGCAAAAATAATCTTAAGGTATTGATAATAGACAAATTACCCATTACCGTCCTATTTTTCGTTAAGTTGTTACGTTTTTTTCACGTGTCTATTTTTTCTTTCCAAAATGCCCCTGCACTTGAGTCAAAACCGGAACCATAAATTCCATCAAAATGGAAGAGCTCGATTAGGCAAGCTCGAATTAGGAAAGCTTGAATTAGGAAGATCATGAAATACCTGTTTTCAGGGTGGATGACAAGGTCATTGGAGAAGTCCTTGATGCCATTGATGAAGCTCTCGCAACAAAACTTTCTTTTTGTCGACTCCGTCTTTAACTCGTTCTCTATCAGATGAAATCGGCTTCCTCTTGAAGACTTTATCCTCTCTCTCACTTCATCCATTTCGTACTCTCTCTCCTCCCCCTCTAGATTGGTCATGTGCTTCTGAGAAGCAGCGGAAAAATCGTGATTCCAATTTTCTTTCGCAGATGATGAACAGAAGAAGAGCAAAAATAATCAATCAATTAGAATAAGGATTTCTCCACATCTGAAGTCAATACAATCGTCGCCTCTTCGCATTCTAGTCTCTTATTTAATTCACTTGCTCCTCAAAGGAGCCGCATAAAGCTGTTACTTCAATTTTTTTTTTTGATTCAGCAAAGTGGAGGAGAGTGAACTGAATATCAAACTTAAGGTTTCTTTTTTAAAATCTGATTAGTGAACTGAACCGGTTCGTTCTCAAGTGCAGGGGCATTTCGAGAAGAACAAATAGACACGTGAAAAAAATATGACAACTTAACGAAAAATAAGACGGTAGGGGGTAAATTGCCCATTATCAATATGTTAAGGTTGTTTTTGCCCATTATCCAAGTTTACAGTGCAAATTGTCTTTTTCACCTAGTTGTAGGGGCCAAATTGCACTTTACCGAATAAAATTTAAAAAAAATTCAAAGTGGCTATATCAAAAAGAGAAATTACCAATTTAAACCCTAAAGAATAGGTTTTTTATTTTAAACTTTAAACTATCAATTCTAACGGTCTAAATATTAAAGTATGAAAAACATAACAAATCTAACCTTGACGTGTGTCCTTTCACCGTCTGTTCTCGAATTTTTGGCGTAGAATGGACGCATTTCTAAAAATGGAGTTCGTCCATTGCTGAGAATGGACGGACTCTTTCAAAAAATAATTCGTCCGTTTATATTTTTTCCCGCAGACAGTGCGCACTCTCGAAAAACACTGTCCGTCCATTCTTCTCAGGCTACGTGGCACTTGGATACGTAACATCAGACGCACTCTCGGGGGTGTTCACCCTCCATTCTACACCGTCTGTCCGTTCTGTTTTATGTGTATTAATAAACGGGCGCACGTTGGATCAACAGGATAGCAAACGGACGGACTCTCTCATAGAGTCTATCTGTTGTCTTCAGCAGATGCACGCTTATATAGAGAGTGCGTCTGTTGTTTAAAATTAGGGCGAGAGCAGAGGGTCACCACCCTCGCCGAGTGCGTCCGATCTCGTTACTTCGCAAAATCTATATTTCACTTGGAATTGTTGCAAATTTGTTTGCAAAAAATTGACCGAAAAACTCTCCAGGTTATTGCTTTCTCAATTCTGAATTGTTTCGTTCGATTTTTATCCCACAAATCTCACAAATCTGAACCCCAGCCCTCAAAATTCAGAATTTCCAAAATAAAAAATTCGTTGTAAACGGCTGAGAGATTGGTTAATGCAGTTGAGCCTGGAAACATAGAGTTGTATTCGGAGGAGGACGCTCCCATGTATGATGATATTCAAGCATTCGATCACTTAAAGGCGATTGGACAAATAGAGGTGCATTCGACTTTGCAATCTCCAGACAATGAGCTTCGAGCACCGTTTATGTCGGATGATAACGAGGTGGAAAGCATATAAGTAAGGGAAGAAATTTTGGATGACTTTTGTTTGGGTAGACAATATAGTTTTTTAATGGCCATTAGAGAGGAAGTACGAAATTATGCTTTGAAAAATAGATTTGATATCAAATTCGTTAAAAGTGAACATACGCGACTCACGACAAAGTATCAAGGAGGATGTAAGTGGCAACTGCATGCTTCGGTCATGCAAAATGAGTTGACATTCCAAATAAAGAGTTACTTTAAAACTCACAGCTGTACAAGGACAATTGATAATCGACACGCTTCGACAGAATGGTTGATAAAACATTATTTGGATAGGTTCAAAAGTCAACTGGACTGAAAAATTCCTTCTATTATCGAGACGGTGAGGAAAGAACATAACGTGAACATTTTGCTCAGTCTTGCTAGAAGAGCAAGAAGCAAAGCTAAATAACTCAATTACAGGAGGGGCGAAGAACAATTCAAGCTACCCCGTTCATACGCAGAAGGAATCAGGAGATCAAATCTAGGTAGCACAGTGAAAATACATGGTTACTAGGGGTGTGCAAAATCGAACCGAAACAGATGAATTGAACCAGAACTGATGAAATTGGTTCGGATTGGGTCGATTTTGAGCATAATAATACCAAACTTCGATTCTAAATTGCAAGAACCGAAAATGATCGGTTCCATTTTCAGTTTGGATCGGTCAAAACTGATAGAAACTGAACCAAACCGATGAAATCCATTTCTAAGGTTCTGTGCTGTGCACACTGCACAGAACCGACTGTGCTTTCCATTGTTCTGTGCGACTTGCGAGAGCTCGAACAGTCGAGCGAGAAGAAAAATGAGAGACAGTGACGACCAACTCTCTGCGAGAGCTCAAATAGTCGTGCGATCGACGGACGGAGGCATGGAGAAGAGAGTGAGAGACAATGCGAGGATCGTCGATTTGGAGGCACGGAGCTCTCTGCTATGTTAAATGATGTTAATGAATTAGATGGAGCTGATGCTTTTTTGGGTTTTAATATTGTCAAAAACCGAAACCGAACTAAGTTCTGGATCGGGTCAAAACTGATAGAAACGAACAAACGATGAAATCCATTTCTAAGGTTCTGTGCTGTGCACACTGCACAGAACCGACTGTGCTTTCCATTGTTCTGTGCGACTTGCGACGAGCTCGAACAGTCGAGCGAGAAGAAAATGAGAGACAGTGACGACCAACTCTCTGCGAGAGCTCAAATAGTCGTGCGATCGACGGACGGAGGCATGGAGAAGAGAGTGAGAGACAATGCGAGGATCGTCGATTTGGAGGCACGGAGCTCTCTGCTATGTATCGGCGACTCGGCACGAGGAAGAAATGCAGCTCGTGCCTTGTAGTCTGTAGTCGTGGACGCCGACGGTTGAAAATGGAGATTGGAAATGGGTTGTAGTCTGCTGTCTACAGATTGGAGAACCGAGACTGCTGAAGCCACGTAAATGAAAATTAGGTCTTTCACTCGTTTGAGAAATTTTCGTTTTATAGTTTGGTGTGTGCTAACTTGTTTCATGGCTATGCTGAGAAATCTTGTTCTTATGTTCTTGTACTCCCTTTCATCTCCTTCTTTATCGCATAATTCATTATGTTGACGACATGGATATTTTCAGAAATGGTCATCATCCTCCTCTCCTTCCCAATTTATCGCTCAGAAAGGTAGTACCGCAATGGTCTTCGATTGTACACTGAAACTACTTCATTACTGCTTCTGTCTCAGACATGAGGAGACCTTTTAGTTCACTAAAACTTCAAGTTCAGCTGTCTTTGAGCAAAATCTGTAGGAAAAGTTTCTATTTCTTAATTCCTCTACCCTGCTATGTTAAATGATGTTAATGAATTAGATGGAGCTGATGCTTTTTTGGGTTTTAATATTGTCAAAAACCGAAACCGAACCGGAACCGAAACTTTCGGTTCGGATCTGGTTCGGTTTCGGCCGGTTACATGACCGTTTTGGTTTGGTTACTCCAAAACCGAATGGTGATCGGTTCAGTTCGGTTCCTTTCCAAAACCAAATCGAACCGGGTTTTGCACACCCCTAATGGTTGCATGTTGGGCGAGGGGAGAAATGAGAAGATGATATTCGAAAGAATGTACATATGTATAGTTGCTTGCAATGCAGGTTTGCTGCAACGGGAATGATCTATTATCTGTTTAGATGAATGTCATCTGAAGAGCTCTTGCCCCGACCAATTACTCACGGCCGTCAGTATTGATGGCAACAATGACATATATCTCATTGCTGTTGCCAATGTAGAGTCAGAATGCAAGAACTCGTGGAAGTGGTTTTTAGAGATATTGTATGATGACTTAGGCACTGACGATGGACGCGGATGAACATTTGTGTCGGAAAGACAAAATGTTATTATTATTATTATTATTGTTCGCTAGTTGTAATTATATTGTTTTTGCTAAGTATGTTTTTCTTTACAATATCAGTGGTTGTCGCTTGCTGTGGAGGAGACTTTTGGTTTAGCTGAACACTGCTACTGCCTCCGGTATATGTATGCAACTTTAAAAGCCGATTTCGGGTAAAAGCGTACAGAGATGCGATGTGGAATGCAGCAAGGGAAACCACAAGAGAATATTTTGATATAGCAATAAGGAAAGTGCAGCTAAATGCGGATGCCCACGCATCGCTTCGACAAACACCGCCTAGCTATTGGGCTACTCATGCATTTTCGTCGATTCCCAAGTGCGACTTGGGCTTGAATAATTTATGCTAGTCGTTCAACGCAGCTCTATTGTCGGTAAAGGACAAACCGATCCTGACCATGTTCGAGATTATTCAAAATACTTTGATGACTCGCATTATAAAAAAAATACGACAATATGCTCAAGTCAACAAATGTCCTGTGTCCTAAGATAAAGAAAAAGCTGAGGAAGCTAAAAGAGGCAGCTCAACATTGGAGTTCTCAATTAGTGTGGGATGCAAGGTTTGAGGTAAGAAACGGTAACGAACAATTTATCGTTGGCTTGAATGCATGCGTGTGCAAATGTTGGAGGTGGGAGCTTACTAGAATTCCATGTGTTTGTGCAATTCCATGCATGAATTTCATGAGACTCCCGCCGAAAAGTTTCATTCATCAATGGTATCACCGGGCTACATATAGGATCGGTATTGTCTAAGAGGGGGGTGAATTAGACCTTTTTAAATTTTAATTACTAGTCAACTTAATCTCTCTCCTAGATTGAACTTATAGATTTATCACAAGTGATCAGATAATGTAAAGAGAGAGAGAGAGAGAAATTCGACACCAGTATTTTTACGTAGTTCGGCCAAACTGCCTACGTCCACGCTCCAAGGCTCCTCCTTGAAGATTCCTTACTTCTCCTCAACGAGAAATCCTGATCGAGCTTTCGGGCGTTGATCCAAAGCCTTTTACACAATACAGGATTGAACTTTACGGGCGTCAATCCACTGCCTTAAACAAATTTAGAGTTTGTAAAGTTTTGCACAAAAACTACTCTCTCACAGGATCTGAATCTCAAGTTCGAATGTAAGAGGAGAGTAGTACGATTTACAGAGTATGAATATTTTCGCAAGTTAGGGCTCAGGAATTCAAATCGCAAAAGTTATTCCTTTGTGCTCTAAGCTCGGCTTTTATACTCTGTCCATTTTCTACTTGACTTCAATGCTTCTAAACCAATAATAGAAACTTTGTTACCGTTGAGAAGCATCCGTACAAGTTCAGGTAGCCGTTGCCGTTTGTAGTTGTAAATCGTCGTCGCCATTAATGTTCTGGAGTTATGGCTGAAAACGACTTCACTGTAGCTTCGCGGCTAATTTGAATTCTGGCGGAAGTTCACCGGCAGATGCAACTAATGAGCGGAGACACGTCATCGGTGAATGCTGCTTGAAATGTCATCGGCAGATATATCCTTGAATTCCATCGGCAGAAGCATCTTCAACTTCGATCGGCAGAAGCAATTCGTAAAACTTCATCGGCACATTCTATCTTCAAAGCCATCGGCAGATGTTTCTTTAAAAGCGCCATCGTCATAAGTCTCTTTAAAAACCATCGGCAGATGAACTCATGAAACTTGTCGTCTAGTGATCGGCATGAGCAAGCTTAAAAGCTATCGGCAGGTGTAGGCGTTGAATTCCATCGGCAGACGCATCCTTAAATTTCACCGGCATGTGCATGCTTTGGTTATTATCTCCTTTTGTCGTTTAGTTAATCGGCAGGAGTAGCTTCAAACATCATCGGCATACGTGTTCACATATCATCGGCAGATGAAACAAATAAGTACTTTGACACATCATCGGCATCTGTCTTCAGAAACAGCTATCGGCAGAGAAAGCATGTACTGACTTGACACGTCATCGGCATATGTCTTCAGAAACAGCTATCGGCAGAGAAAGCATGTACTGACTTGACACGTCATCGGCATATGTCATCAAAGACGCTATCGGCAGATGATAACTTCTAAACGGCGTCTTCTTCTGCTTAGCAATCGGCAGAGGCTTCCATTTTTTTGATGTATAGTCATCGGTAGAAGCACGCGTTTTACAGCCCTGTTTTTCTGTTCTGCTCTGTGTTGTGCAAAATATTTCGCAAGTGTACGAGTCGCAACAAGTAATATAGTGATAAAATAGAGTGTCGAACCCACGAGGACTTGTAATTAATAATCGAAATAACTAATTTCAATTCTAAATTGAACACACGTTTTTATGATTTTTAATAATTGCAATTAAAATAAATGACTAAAACAATTAAAATAAACTAAATTAAAATAGCAAAACAAATAAACTGAGATTAAATCAAATTAATAAAAGCCTAGGTACTACGACTTCACCAAGACAGTATTTATTTCAGTCCTTCGCAATTATATTTATAAATATTCTTCCTATGTTGATGATCGATTTCACTAATTTCTATTACAATCTCTCTCGAGCATTGCATAGGTTATCTGATTAATGGGTTATCACTTCTCAGTCTCAAATCCTACATTAATCAAATACAAATAAATCAAGAAATCACAGTGATCACACCAATACCGTAACTATCTCTAGCCTACGTATATTAATGACATTAATTTCAGTGCTCGGGTATTTATCACCTCTCGGTCTCAAAACACCCCAAAAATCAAGTAAAGATTGGCCAGAAATTTACAGGCTTTAAGAACAGAAATTAAATGTGCCAACAATATTGGAAGAAATACTCAATAAATATAATTAAACGAAGAACATAAAATAAACGTAGTCTGGCTACATCGTAGCCCCTAGTAGAAAAGTTAGTTCATGCTAATATGAAAATAAACTAAAATAATAATAGAATTCATAATTAAATTGTAGAAATTAAAATAAAAGAAAAACAAAAACTAAAATGAAAATCGCTTCTCTGTCAAAGCAAATCCCCTCCAGCACTGCTGCTCTCCAAATTCGCCGAATCGTCGCCTCCTGCTCGCCAGAATCGTTGCCTTTGCCGAATCGTCGGATCGTCGCCTCTCCAGAATCGCCGACCTCCGATCGTTGTTCTGTAAATCGCCGAAATCAGAATCGCTGCTCGCCAAGTTCACCGACTCTGCTGAATGCTCTCGCTCCCAATCGCAGAACGTCGCTTCTCCGAGCGCTGCTCTGTAGACCGCCGACAGAGAATGCCCAAATCTTTGCCTCTGCCGAAGCTCTCACAATCGCGGGCTCTCTCCCAGTCGCCGAATCCCGACTTCGAGCGCTGCTCTGTAGGTTTTATTTCCTTTTTTCTTTTTTTCAATCCATGGATTAGATTTGGCCTGTCAATAGAAGAATCAGCTGCTTCTTTCCAAAATCGCTCAAAAACCAAATCGCTGATTCTTTCCAAATTTATGAATGCCAGATCTTTAGGTTTTATTTCTTTTTCTCCTGAACCGATCCACGGCTTTGATTCCTCTTTTTCTCAGTTTCAAGGCTGATATTAAAATAAAATAAACTTTCCATAATTGATTTCATGTGGTGATTCTTGTTTGTATGTCGATCGCCAGCCTTGGATCGCCGGTCTTTGCTTCAAATTTTATCTTCATTCATATGGTGATTGGTCGCTGGACTCTCTGTTTTCTTGTAGATAGCTGCTAAAAATTGTGATTGTGGCGATTGATAGCTGGTAACGTGGCGATTGTTCTCCATGTTCATTGTTTTACCACTATTTTGTCTCTCCCGGTTTTAAATACGTTTTCTGCACACTTAAACAAAACTCATCAAATATTTTCACACACTTGAGAATAAACTTATCAAATCAAGTGTAAAAAGTATAAATAAGTGTGTAAAATACACACTTATCACTCTGTATACTCAAACCGATTTATTAGACAACTAAAATACCATTTTCAAGGGTATTTCCATATAAACTCATATTCATTATTTTCTTTAAATACACATAATCAAATTGTACATTATTTATACAAATACATAATCAAAAACAAATTATGACTTAAACAATCTATAAGTCAACACTACATATTTGGCGATGTACACAAACTTTATTCGTCCTATTAATGGCCAACAAATATGGCCGTAACCAAACGATGTGACACCAATCGTTATGCTCGAGCGAAGGCGTCAACCTGGTAGGCCGAAAAAGAAAAGAGTGTGCAATGTCGATGAGTTGCCTACGTCAAAAATTTCTAAGAAGAAATCTGCAATGTCGTGTGGTAAATGTTGGCGTCAAGAGCATAATAATCGCACATGTCCTGACAGGGGATCCACTTCATGCGCTGTGGCTTCGCACGACACATTTATGTGTTACCAAAAATTTGCGGGACGCATGTATATTTTTACCCATTATTCTCATAAACAAACTTTCATTATTTAACTAATATAGTTTTCATTATATGCAGGAATCTTCTACACACGGCCATGGAAGGGGATGATGGACTAGCAGGCGATGACGATGACATGCTGAAACTGTTTTATTTTATGGACATTGTACTTTATTTTATATCTTTTCTCTATTGTAATTTAAGTTGATGTACATTATAGTTTATGATGTAAAACTACACACGACCATTGTAGTTTATTATTCAAATTGTAGTTTTATTTCATGGACATTGTACTTTGATGTATTTTAGTTTATGATGTAAAATTCTGGAACTGTTTGATTATTTGAATATGCAGAAACTGTTTGATATTAGCTATGAGGAGTCGTAAAACAAGGAAATTCTGTCCAATTAGCGTAAAAATTTTAGTGTATCAAACTTTAATGTATCAAATGTAGTGTAATTTAGTGAAAAAAAATTAAAAAATTGGCCAGAGTTTCCTTTGTTTTTTGACTCCTCCATAGCTAGTATCATCCTACATATTCAAATACACAAATAGTTCTAGAATTTTGCATCAAAATAAAGTGCATCACAGTAAAGTGTATCAAACTAAAGTACATTAAATTAAAGTGCATCAGTTCTAGAATTTTACATCATAAACTCAAATACATCAAATTAAAATATTTCAAACTAATGTACATCAAATTGAATTACAAAAATAAACTACGGTTGGACTTCTTCTTCATAGATTTATAGTCTGGTAGTCCATCATCCTCTATCTGCACGTAATGAAAGTTATATTAGAAAATAATAATTATAATGAAAATAAAAATAAGAAAAAAGAGTTGAAATGTACGTACGATTAAGCATCGTCGTCATTGTCCGCCATCTGTTGGACTTTCTCATCATCAGCCACCATCGGTTGAGCGTCGTCCTCATCACCGGACATCTGTTGGCCATCCTCGTCATCACCCCCCATCCAATCCAAGATGATCTTCCTTGTACCTCTTTGGTAGTCCATCATATCTTTCTGATAGTTCATTATCCCTCTAAGGTAGTTCATCACCTCTAGATGAGACTCTGCATGCCTCATTTCAATCTGATGGACTCTGTCTGCCAGAAAGTGTATCTCTGCCCTACTAGTACTCATCCCATAGTGCGCCGAGAGCGCTGTGGTCGTCGGTGACTCTACATGAACGTCATCTTGGGAGACCCCCTCATCTCCCCTAGACGTCCAGATCCCGACTGTTTTAACGAGGCCCATCCGAATCAAATGCATCTTGCTAAATATGTCAATGACCCGCTGAGATCTCATATGCTTTCTAGCCGATATTCAATCTGAAAATACTGGACAATATTCAAAATCAATACACCGTAGGGCAGGTTCTTGTTTCGTGCCCTCCCGATCTCACACATGTGACTTAAAATCACAAAAATGTGGTCGAACATCCTACCGCTGTACAATTTCTCCATCACATAAAGATCCATGAAGTTAACTAGATCTCTATGTCCATGCCGCGATAGAATGGTGTGTGACACCATGTTGTGGATCACACGCCCTTTTAAGTTCGATTCTCTAGTTCTTGTCTTTGGGGACCCCACAATGTCAGAGTTCCGATTAATTTGCCTTAATAACTCTGTTCCCTCGGCTGTTTTGGTAAAATGACAGTTCTGGGAGGCGTGGTAGTATCTATTTGCCCCTTCTCCAGCAAATCGGATCAACTCATTGATCGTCTCCAGGGTAATGACAATCTCCCTACCCAATATGTACGTCTTGATAACTCCCAACCTCCGAAAAAAACTCATGTTTGCATAGAATATGCGAACAATTCGTTCACAGCTATCGCCCCTCACACTGTACAACTCTTGGAGGCCGATTCTGTCGAACATCTCATGTATTTTTAAAGACTCCCAACCTGTAAAATCCACGGTCTTCGAAACCATATCCGATCGGTGTAACAAATTCAATTGGAACTGCTCTTCACAAGCCGCGCTAAGAAATTCAGTGGACCAAAACTCCAGTTGGTTCGATTGCGGCGGCCTCACTGACTGGTTTGACGGTCCGGCTTATGAAGACGTTGAAGGTGCCCGACGTTCCGGAGGTCCACCCTTTCGTCTAACAACTAATCTCTCAGTCATTTCCTTATAATTTTTGGTAATTATATGTCGAATTGAATAACTCCTGTAAATCAAAAAGACAACCGGTTAGCCAATTTGAATAATAATACTCAAAGATCTTTAAAAGACGCCAAAAAGGAACAAGAATCATCCAAACTGTAGCAGTCAGTTGTAAGATCGGTATTGTCTAAGAGGGGGGGTGAATTAGACTTTTTAAATTAACTTAATTTTCTAAATCAATTTCTCTCTTGAATGAAGCTTAAAATCTAAAAGTATACAATCAAATAAAGTAAAGAGAGTGAGAGAAAATTTAACACCACAGTTTTTAACGTGGTTCGGCTAAACTGCCTACGTCCACGCTCCAAGGCTCCCCCTTGAAGATTCCTTACTTCTCCTCAACGAGAAATGCTGATCGAAGTTTTCGGGCTTCGATCCACAGCCTTATACAATCCTGGATTGAACTTTGTGGGCGTCAATCCACTGCCTTACAGGGTTTTCAGATTTGAATCACAGATTACAATAATCTACAAACTCTCAAAACAGAATCTCAAGTTTTGGTGAGGAGAGATGTAGATAATATCACAGAGTATGAATAATTTCAAGTTAGGGCTCAGCAATGAATATTGTTGCGAAAAATCGTGATACGCAAGTGCACGTGTTGCAAAAGTAATAAAGTGTGTATAAGTACGAGTGTCGATCCCACGAGGAATAATTATGTTAAATATTGAGTATCTAAATTTTAGTTTAATTTGAAAAGAAATAATAATTTTTGTGATTTAGATTTTAAAACTAAAATAATAATTCAAATAAAATTAAGCAGCAATTTAAATAAAAGATTTAAAAATAAAGAAGTAAGATTATATGATGAGAAAATCTAGGGTTCCGATTTCACTTAGCTAATCCTATTTATTAGACCTAATTCAAGTAATTAAATTCTATTCCTTCATGTTGATGGCAATTTCACAAAAATATTCATCAATCTCTCTCGAGCAAAGACAAACTTATTCAATTAACGAATTATCACCTCTCGGTCTCTAATCCTGAGAATTAATTGAATACATTAAGATCAAGAAATTATATTACCACTCAAACGTCCTAACTATCTCTAGCCAAGGATCCTTTTTAAGGCAAAATATTCAGTGCACGGTTAAATTCTCCGCTCTCGCATCCCGAATCAACCCTAAAGTTCTTAGTTTTGATGATCAAGCAAACCTAAGCATTACGTCCAGAATAGATTACTCAACACAGAACAGGAACAGGAAATTAAATACTTGAATTAAGAAAAATAAATAATCATAACTAGGCTACATCGAAACCTTAGAACAAACGTTTAGTTCATGCTAGAAGATAAATAAACAACGGAAATATTATAGAGTTGCATAATAAAACAGTAGAAAGAAAAAGAAAAAGGAAAAAGAAGAAAACTAAAATAAAAATCGCCCCTCTCGCCAAGAATCGCCGTGGAAAAGCTCTCTGCCGACTCCAGGATCCCCCATCATTTAGGTCTGCTCTAGGTTTTTAATGTGGTTTTTCAGCCGATCAATGGTTGAGATGAAGTCTGTATTCAATTTAATGGCTCGGATTAAAACACGTCCTCTTTCCATATTAACAATTTGATCAGCGATCGATTTCTGGAATACTTAGAAATCGATCGCTGCATCTCAGCGCTTCGCTTTTTGTAAGTTTAGCGATCGATCTCTGACTTTTATAGAGATCGATCGCTGTCTCTTTTAATTCTTCAATCTCTGCCTTCTTGCTGATTCATGTGTAGCGATCGATGGACAGAGATCGATCGCTGGCTTCTTTCATTTGAATGGAGATCGATCGCTGCAAGGTTATGGAGATCAATGTTTCTCCGTCTTTTCTTCTCTTTAGCTTTTACTTTCCTCTCTTTTCTTTTCTCTCCATGTTCTAATTACAATTTCTGCACACTTCACAAAATAGATCAAATTCCTTAAAACACTTGAGAGAAAAACTTATCAAATCAAGTATAAAAAGTATAAATAAGTGTGTAAAATACACACTTATCACACCCCCAAACTTGAATGAAAGCTTGTCCTCAAGCGAACAAAAATAAGCATAGAAATCTAGCAAAATTTATCCAGGAATGTCTAAAATTAAAGTCTGCAAAATGTTTAAAATTTCCATGGTAAAGTTATCTAAATCATAGTTCATAGTATTTCGTCTCAGCTTGATATTTGCATGCAAATAAACCATCTAAATAAACACTTTCAATAATACAACTCATGATATCACATTGAGAGAAACTTAATCAGAAATTCTTGTGTGTGTATATGCTCAAACTCATTCTCGTTTAACTGATAGATCTATAATTGTGTCTTATGAGAAGGGAAATCAAAAATACCTCTTAGGGTCACTCCATCCACTCTTATTGTTCATCAGTCTTGCCCATTATTCACTAATAACAATTATGAATAAACAGAATAAAAGTCGATAGGTCTTTAATTAAGCTTGTAATGTAAGGCCGGGTTATAAGGTAGGAAATTTTTGGATTCAAGCGAAGCTCTAGAGCACAATCCATCCTTATGTCACCCTCACTTCTTACACTCATTTGAACTCTTTTCTAATCAGTTAACTCAATAATCCCCCCAAACTTGTCTCACTCTCTATTTTTCAAAACTAACTCCTTTGTCAATGTCAAACATAAAATATAAATAATGATAAGAACAACAAATTAAATAGCACATAAAAAATTGTTCTACTAGTGAACAATTCAACTTTCTACTAACTTTGAATTTTTTTTTTTTTTTCACAACTTTAATCACTGAAAATTATAAAAGAAGAATAAATAAAATCTCAAAATACTAACAACTTAGACAATTGACAAAAGAATTAGCTCTGATTCTCACCACTACTTTCTCCAACTCTCCCCATAATATGTACCCACAACCCTGTGCTCAATAAATAGGATAGTCAAAATAATTTCAGGGTAGGTTAAGTTAGGGTTGACAAAATAGTGGTAAATAAAGGTTCAAATAGGAGACTAGGGGTGCCATTTAAATGACACAAATAGGGTATGTCAATAAAGGCTCAAACGGTCCAAAGATGGCCTAAGTCATTCTCTTAATTCTGCAAAAAATCATAATTTGTATTCATGAATGCGGGGCAAAACCACGAACAATTTAATACTCACTAATCACTCGCTAAATTTAAATGGAGCTCACTCCCTTTCAGTGTTTACACTCAAGCACTCCCTTACTGTGTTTAGGCTCTCGATCTCAAGACAACAATTTATATCATTATCAGCTAAATTTAAATAAGAATGAACATTTCCTCACAAACAAGTCTAACTTCCTAAGGTCCAATCAATGCTACTATCACAAATCGTACTATCTCAGAATCTATTCAGAAGTTGAAACATGCATTGATCAAAGGTGCAGTCATCGACACTTTAAACAAATGAAATAAATAATCATACCATAAAATTTAAAATATTAAGCAGACTTCCTAAAAAATAATATCCAAATAAAAACCCCCCCAAACTTAATATAGACATTGTCCCCAATGTTAAATTAGTTTAAATGAGTAGGGTAAAATAAAAGTACCTCATATCTTCTCGGGCAGCCGTTAGTGTTGTGGAGCTTTGGTCGAAGGAGCGATCAATCAGAGATTTTTTTTTTTTTTTTTTGCATAATAAAAAATAAACATGAAATAGAATAAAATAAAAATTAAAAAAAAATTAAAAATAAATAAAATTAAAGCAAACAAAAATTGAAATAACGAACTAAAAAGGATACTTGGGTGGGTTGCCTCCCACCAAGCGCTTGTTTTATCGTCATCAGCTTGACGTTGTAAGCCTCTTGCTAATCTGGTGCACGGAGAATAATAGTTGTATCATTCTGAAAAACCCTGTTAAGATACGGCTTCGCTCTTTTTCCGTTTACTAATTTATCAATTTCAGGAAGCTCTTTGTCTGGCATATTATCGACAATTGGCTCATTGCTAGCTGTTGGGTAATTTATGGATTTATATACTTTGAATGTCACCTCGTCATCATATACTTGCAATTTGAGCTCTCCTTTTCTTAGATCAATAACAGCTCCCCCTGTTGCTAAAAATGGTCGACCTAATATTATCGGGATGCCTCGGTCTTCGTCCATATCGAGAATCAAGAAATCAGCGGGAAAAATAAACTTGTCGACTTTGACAAGGACATCTTCAATCACCCCATACGGATGTTTTATAGAGCGATCGGCCATCTGTAGGATTACCCTGGTGGGCTTTGCTTCACCAATACCCAGCTTACGAAATATAGATAGCGGCATCAAATTTATACTAGCACCCAAATCACATAATACCCGCTCAAAAATGGACTCCCCAATTGCACATGGTATGGTGAAACTTCCCGGATCTTTCAATTTTTGTGGAAGCTTCCGTTGAACAATGGCACTACATTCTTCAGTCAAAGCGATCGTGCCATATTTGCCAATTTTTCGTTTATGAGACAAGATGTCTTTCAGAAACTTTGCATATTTAGGCATTTGCTCGAGTGCTTCGGCGAATGGAATATTAATATGGAGCTGCTTGAATACTTCCAAAAATTTCCCAGACTGCTTGTCAGTCTTCACATTTTTCAATCGTTGAGGAAAAGGAATTTTGGGGATGATCTCCTTTGGAATCTGAGGTGGAGTTTCCTGTAGCCTTTGATCCTCTGGTGTGGACTCGGATGATGACGAATGCACTCCGTCATGTGCGACCACTTTCTTATTTTCCTTGGCACAATTTTCAATCACTTTTCCACTCCTAAGTGTAATGGCATTGCATTGTTCTCTGGGGTTGATTTCAGTAGAATTGGGCAATGTACCTTGTGGGCGTCCATTTAGTGCAGCTGCCATCTGGCCCATTTGTGTCTCTAAGCTTCGAATTTGGGCTGACTGATTCTGTAAGGTGGTTCTTGTCTCAGCCATAAATTTATTTGTGTGTTCCCCCATTTCAGCAATTAAATTATTGGTGCGCTCTCCCATCTTTGCAATTAAATCCTCCAGATTTGATTTTCCTTCAGGAAACGGAGGTCCCGGTTGATTAGCTTGTGGCATCTGTATGGCGTTGTTCGGGTTCTTCCATGAGAAGTTCGGATGATTGTTGTGCCCCCCAATATAGTAGTTACCGGAATTTTGAAGTGTCGGTCTATTATAATTTCCCACATATTGAGCTTGTTCAGATGAACTTCTCGCCATTTGGTTCCCTTGCTGACAGTTTTCGCTCGCATGTGGTCCTTGGCACCATTGACATTGCATAATCGGGGACTGAATTGCATTAACTGAAACCTGATTACCTAGGATGTGTCTAGTGAGGGTTGCCATTTGTGTAGTTAATGCTTTTATTGCATCCATTTCTGGAGTATTTGCCTGCTTCCTCAAGATCTGGCGCTCAACTGGGCACTGATCATTATTGAGTGATAACTCATCTAATAGGTTAAATGCCTCTATTTCTGTCTTCTGTAAGAATGATCCACCAGCTGCGGAGTTAACGAGATTCCGTGTAGACACTGATAATCCAATGAAAAATGTCTGTATTTGCATCCATTGAGGTAGACCATGCTGGGGGCATTTTCGTAAAAGCTCTTTGAATCGGCCCCATGCCTCATAAATTGTCTCACCATCAAATTGAGTAAAATTTGTGATCTCATTGCGGAGTTTTGCCATCTTTTCAAAGGGAAAGAATTTTGATAGAAATTTCTGTGCTAAATCATTCCATGTTGTAATTGAATCTGGAGGTAAGGAGTGTAACCAATTCTTTGCACGATCTCTCAGTGTGAAGGGGAATAACCTGAGCTTGATAGCATCCTCGGAGACATTATGGTATTTAAAAGTATCACAGACCTCGACGAAGCTAGCAATATGATCCTTGGGGTCTTCGTTAGGCAAACCACAAAACTGATACTGTTGGATCATTTGTATTGTTCCCGGCTTTATTTCAAAATTATTGCACGTGATAGCAGGTTTCCGAATTGCTGATTGAATCCCGTCCATGGATGGCATAACATAATCAAGCAAAGTTCGTCGTCCAACCTCTGCCACTTCAACCCTCTGTTGTAGATTTGCGTTTTGATCATCTGCCATAATCGCTTGTTTTGTTTCCCTTCGATTTCGGCGACAAGTTCGTTCAATTTCAAGGTCGATAGGGATTAGGTTGGCAATACCTAATTTTCGCATACACCTGTAATGTGCAAATAATATAATTTAAGCCTAGCAGCAAAAGAGAATTCAAATATAAACTAAAATAAAATAATTCAATAATAACAAAATTAATTCCCCGGCAACGGCGCCAAAAACTTGTTGCGAAAAATAGTGATACGCAAGTGCACGTGTCGCAAAAGTAATAAAGTGTGTATAAGTACGAGTGTCGATCCTACGAGGAATAATTATGTTAAATATTGAGTATCTAAATTTTAGTTTAATTTGAAAAGAAATAATAATTTTTGTGATTTAGATTTTAAAACTAAAATAATAATTCAAATAAAATTAAGCAGCAATTTAAATAAAAGATTTAAAAATAAAGAAGTAAGATTATATGATGAGAAAATCTAGGGTTCCGATTTCACTTAGTTAATCCTATTTATTAGACCTAATTCAAGTAATTAAATTCTATTCCTTCGTGTTGATGGCAATTTCACAAAAATATTCATCAATCTTTCTCGAGCAAAGACAAACTTATTCAATTAACGAATTATCACCTCTCGGTCTCTAATCCTGAGAATTAATTGAATACATTAATATCAAGAAATTATATTACCACTCAAACGTCCTAACTATCTCTAGCCAAGGATCCTTTTTAAGGCAAAATATTCAGTGCACGGTTAAATTCTCCGCTCTCGCATCCCGAATCAACCCTAAAGTTCTTAGTTTTGGTGATCAAGCAAACCTAAGCATTACGTCCAGAATAGATTACTCAACACAGAACAGGAACAGGAAATTAAATACTTGAATTAAGAAAAATAAATAATCATAACTAGGCTACATCGAAACCTTAGAACAAACGTTTAGTTCATGCTAGAAGATAAATAAATAACGGAAATATTATAGAGTTGCATAATAAAACAGTAGAAAGAAAAAGAAAAGAAAAGAAAACTAAAATAAAAATCGCCCCTCTCGCCAAGAATCGCCGTGGAAAAGCTCTCTGCCGACTCCAGGATCCCCCATCATTTAGGTCTGCTCTAGGTTTTTAATGTGGTTTTTCAGCCGATCAATGGTTGAGATGAAGTCTGTATTCAGTTTAACGGCTCGGATTAAAACACGTCCTCTTTCTATATTAACAATTTGATCAGCGATCGATTTCTGGAATACTTAGAAATCGATCGCTGCATCTCAGCGCTTCGCTTTTTGTAAGTTTAGCGATCGATCTCTGACTTTTATAGAGATCGATCGCTGTCTCTTTTAATTCTTCAATCTCTGCCTTCTTGCTGATTCATGTGTAGCGATCGATGGACAGAGATCGATCGCTGGCTTCTTTCATTTGAATGGAGATCGATCGCTGCAAGGTTATGGAGATCAATGTTTCTCCGTCTTTTCTTCTCTTTAGCTTTTACTTTCCTCTCTTTTCTTTTCTCTCCATGTTCTAATTACAATTTCTGCACACTTCACAAAATAGATCAAATTCCTTAAAACACTTGAGAGAAAAACTTATCAAATCAAGTATAAAAAGTATAAATAAGTGTGTAAAATACACACTTATCAAATATTCGCAAAAAGGTTCGATCTTCGTGCTCTAACCTCGGCTTAAATACTCTGTCTTATTTTTAGCTCAGAATTGAATGCTTCTTTCTTCAAATGGAAAATGTTACCGTTGAGAAGCATCCGTACTAGATCAGGTAGCCGTTGCCGTCTGTGGTTGCAAGTCGTCGTCGCCATTAAAGTTCTAGAGTTAATGCTGAAAACGACGTCACTGTAGCTTCGCGGCTATTTTGAATTTGGGCTGAAAATCATCGGTGGAAGCAGCTTTAAAAGCTATCGGCATGAGTATCTTCAAAACGCCATCGGTAGATGCAACACGATAAGTCATCGGCAGATGTAAGCTTTGAAGTCCATCGGCAGATGCAAGCTTTGAAGTCCATCGGCAGATGCAAGCTTTGAAGTCCATCGGCAGATGCAAGCTTTAAACGCCATCGGCAGATGTAGCTTCAGACGCCATCAGCAGATGCAGGCTTGAAGTTCCATCGGCAGATGCAAGTTGATATGTCATCGGCAGATGTAGGATTTGGATGCTATCGGCAGAAGCATTCTTGATAGCGCCATCGGCATGTGCAGCTTTAACGAGCTGAACCGGCATCGGTGGGAGTAGCTTTAAATGCCATCGGTAGATGCACCATTAAAACGCTATCGGTATGAGTCGCTTCAAATGCCATCGGCAGAAGCAACATTAAAACTCCATCGGTATATGTCGTCTAGCGATCGGTTGAAGTAGGCTTTGAACAACTTCTTCTTTTGTCGTTTTATCGATCAGTAGATGAAGGCTATCGGCAGAAGCCTTCTTTGCTTTGTTGTTTAGCGATCAGTGTATGTCTATTTTTAACAACTCATCGGCAGATAAAGTAATACCTTGAGCAACCAAAAAAATCGAACAATCGAACCAAACAAATCGGGTTGGATTTCACAAATTTGTTGGATAAAAATCGAACCAAATAATTCAGAATCGATAAAGTAATAACCTGGAGCAACTTTCAGTCGATTTTTTGCAAAAAAAAATGGCGAAGTTTCGAGTGGAAATCATCTATAACGGAGAGGAGAGAGCGCGAATGAGCTTCGGGAAGCTCTCTGTTATGATATAATCGCGAGATCGGACGCACTCGGCGAGGGTGGTAACCCTCTACTCTCGCACTTATTTTAAACAACGGACGCACTCTCTATATAAGAGTGCGTTCGCTGAAGACAACAGACAGACTCTCCAACTGAGAGTCCATCTGTTTTGCTATCATGTTGATCCAATGTGCGTCCGTTACTAATGCATTGAAGTCCATCGGCAGATGCAAGCTTTGAAGTCCATCGGCAGATGCAAGCTTTGAAGTCCATCGGCAGATGCAAGCTTTGAAGTCCATCGGCAGATGCAAGCTTTGAAGTCCATCGGCAGATGCAAGCTTTGAAGTCCATCGGCAGATGCAAGCTTTGAAGTCCATCGGCAGATGCAAGCTTTGAAGTCCATCGGCAGATGCAAGCTTTGAAGTCCATCGGCAGATGCAAGCTTTGAAGTCCATCGGCAGATGCAAGCTTTGAAGTCCATCGGCAGATGCAAGCTTTGAAGTCCATCGGCAGATGCAAGCTTTGAAGTCCATCGGCAGATGCAAGCTTTGAAGTCCATCGGCAGATGCAAGCTTTGAAGTCCATCGGCAGATGCAAGCTTTGAAGTCCATCGGCAGATGCAAGCTTTGAAGTCCATCGGCAGATGCAAGCTTTGAAGTCCATCGGCAGATGCAAGCTTTGAAGTCCATCGGCAGATGCAAGCTTTGAAGTCCATCGGCAGATGCAAGCTTTGAAGTCCATCGGCAGATGCAAGCTTTGAAGTCCATCGGCAGATGCAAGCTTTGAAGTCCATCGGCAGATGCAAGCTTTGAAGTCCATCGGCAGATGCAAGCTTTGAAGTCCATCGGCAGATGCAAGCTTTGAAGTCCATCGGCAGATGCAAGCTTTGAAGTCCATCGGCAGATGCAAGCTTTGAAGTCCATCGGCAGATGCAAGCTTTGAAGTCCATCGGCAGATGCAAGCTTTGAAGTCCATCGGCAGATGCAAGCTTTGAAGTCCATCGGCAGATGCAAGCTTTGAAGTCCATCGGCAGATGCAAGCTTTGAAGTCCATCGGCAGATGCAAGCTTTGAAGTCCATCGGCAGATGCAAGCTTTGAAGTCCATCGGCAGATGCAAGCTTTGAAGTCCATCGGCAGATGCAAGCTTTGAAGTCCATCGGCAGATGCAAGCTTTGAAGTCCATCGGCAGATGCAAGCTTTGAAGTCCATCGACAAATTGTGTTTTGCAAGAGTTCTTCCGTTCTCAGCAACGGACGGACTCCATATTTTAGAGTAAGTCCATTCTACTGCAAAAAATCGAGAACGGACAGTAAAAGGACGCACTCCAAGCTTGAATTTGTTATGTTTTCCATACTTTAAAGTTTGGAACGTTAGAATTGATAGTTTAAAGTTATATATATATATATATATATATATATATATATATATACATTTAAGTTTTATTTTGGTAATTTTCCAATCAAATTATATTAGATTTGTTTGAAATTTTTATTACATGTTCAACATATCACAGGAAGATAATCTGGAAGGTTTCGTGATTTTTTAACACTTGTACGATTTATTATAACTTTTTATGCTTGTTTTAACTAGAAAAAAGAAACTACTATTCATTTATTCTTAAATTTTTATAAGCTATCAAATAAATAGTTTTTACTCTGGAACTATATATAAGTGTAAGAGAGATTATTTTTACTTGCCACGTAGATCAGCCCGTTCTCTGAGACAAGGGACTCATCATGTTTTTTTTGGTTATATTTTTCATACTCTCATATTAAGATTGTTTATAAAATTAATTTAAGATATATTTTGTTAAACAGTTGATTCTTTGGGAATTAATTTGAATATTACCTGAACACTTAATGCTAACATACGTTGACATAGCCAACAACAACATATATTCAAATTCCACGGCAAAGTCCAATGTTTTGCGCGTCTAGAATTCCTTCCAAACGTAGCTTAATCTCCGGATTTGATCTTTTCCTACGCGTTTTCCCACCTTCCAAACAGAAATTGCAGTGCAGACTGGGTTCAACTTTCAACCAGGCACTCTTTCTTGGAAATCGCGCTTTCAGTTTTTGTTCTCTCTTAAAACCCACGTCAAAGTCTCCTCCCACAACTCTAAATCCATCGGATTCAAATCTCTCTCTCTTCTCTTCCAAGTTTCGGTCGCCGGAAAATGAACGACTTGCTTTCTTCCACCTCCTTCCCTCGGGAAGAGCACGTCATCGAGATGACGGACCCGGCGGCGTCTTCTCCCGGTGTACAACTCGGCAAATTCTTCAAAGACGTCGAGGCCATTAAAGAAGATCTTAGAGAGCTGGAGTGCCGCCGCGTAAATCTGCAGAGCTCTCACGAGAAGAGCAAAACTCTCCACAACGCTAAGGCGGTGAAAGAGCTGAGGTCGAACATGGACGCTGACATCTCGCTGGCTCTGAGTAAGGCGAAGCTAATCAAGGCCCAGCTCGAGGCTCTCGACCGGTCCAACGCCGCGAATCGAAGCTTTCCCGGGTGCGGCCCGGGATCGTCGTCGGACCGAACGCGGACCTCCGTTGTGAACGGGCTGAGAAAGAATTTGAAGGATTCGATGGATAACTTCAGCGCTCTGAGGCAGAAGATCTCGTCGGAGTACAGAGAGACTGTACAGCGGAGATATTTCACCGTCACCGGCGAAAATCCCGATGAGAAAACTGTTGATCTTTTGATCTCCTCAGGTATGCAATCTTCAAAACATTAATAATTTTGAGATAATTCAACTATTTTGAAAATTCTTTTTGAACATGGAAGTGGCCGTTGCGATGTTGCAGGAGAAAGCGAGACGTTCTTACAGAAAGCGATACAACAGCAAGGGAGAGGGAGGATTCTGGACACCATAAACGAGATTCAAGAGAGGCAAGACGCAGTGAAAGAGCTGGAGAAGAATCTGAAGGAGCTACACCAGGTGTTCATGGACATGGCCGTTCTGGTTCAAGCTCAGGGGGAACAACTCGACGACATCGAGAGCCATGTGGCTCGTGCTCATTCCATCGTCAGAGACGGCACCAACCAGTTACAGACGGCGAGGGTCCACCAGAAGAGCACCAGAAAATGGACTGTTATAGCCATTATTATTTTGCTTATAATCATCTTGATCATCGTTCTCAGCCTTCAGCCATGGAAGTAGTAGGAAATCTCTGGGATTTCTGATTTTGCGTGTATGATTATACTTCCTATACATATTACTTTCACCAATTTTTCAAGTCTTCCTGGCCTCACCGGAGGTCAAAAAATTCGGCTTCTGAACATCAAACTAAATGCAAATAGGTCGAATTGATCCTGCAGGTCCAAATTTGACTTTGGATGAATAACTTTGACTTAGTACATAGAATAAGCAAATATTACAATCTGGAAAACAGACATTATCCTTGATAAAGTAGAAGCAATCGACTTCTTTATTACAGTTTGATCCAAACCCTTTTCTTCAAACTCACAAATACACTTGCATATAATGGAATATATGGTCTATCTCCATTATTTTATAGTAGATCATAGACTAAGGTAGTCGAAGGACAACCTTAATTAAGACGATGAGCCAAAAATGACTTGCCCTGAAACAACCAAACGGTGGCGGGACAATCCTCGGACCGAAACCTGTCACAAAGGTGATCAAACGGAAACTGCAACAAGTTCCTCCATCTGGTTGCCAGAACTGTGGGGTCCGTATCAAATGATGCCCCACTTGGCGGGCACGAAAAGTCCATGCCCAAGGTCCAAAACGCGATGATTGATCTGAAGGTTACTGAGGTTTTCCTTCAAGAACATGTTGGTCGCCTCTGATCCCGAATGATTCAATCTGTCTTTATAATCTGCTTGAAAAACTTCAGAATTTTGAGAAGCGGGAGACTCTGATCGTGTCGAATCATCAGCTTTCGTGGTTTTAGTAGTGATTTTTTTCAGGAATCTGCCCCCGCAACCCCTTGGCCGGCGCATTGCGTGAAGGTGTCGGGATTCGTGCAAATAGGGCTGTAGAAAACAGAACAAGAGCTGAGAAGTTGAAGCAGATAAACCAGAGGCTGATATGAATAAATTAGATCATGAGAAGGGAAGATTTCACGGGTTTGACAAAATGTTTTAGTGTAAGACCAAATTTACTTTCTCGTGATCATTGTATGAGATTAGAGGACAAGAACAGAAAATAAACTTAGATTTACTCAATCTTTTAAGAACTTAATCAAGGAGTCTCACCTTTCGAGCTCTTGCCTGTCTTCTCCCTTTCATTGCCTTAGCACGAGAAATTCGGCGCCGAAGGATTCCATGGTACTGTTTAGCATTCACATAAGTGGGTCCATCGTCTGTTGCCAAGCTAAATGGAAGCAAAACTCGGCCCTGAGGCACAACCAATTGGTGAAAAACTAACTTGAAAACAGGGTTTGATTAAGATCTCAACTAGATGAAACTAAATTTATCGTTTTTGAATTGCCTTATTCTGCATTATGACCCAAATTCTAGTTGGACCAGCATCAATATTATGATTTTACGTTTTTTCTACGTAATAATTTTTGAGGCGCAAAACTTATTGTACTAAATTTGATATTATTGATTATCTCCTCTACTCGTGGTTTTTTGATTTCTAAGATTTCTACGTAAAATTTGAAATCCATTATTTTCTCGTTTGGTATCGAACACCAAACGATTTCAAGTTTGCAATTTCGGTACGTGAAATTTGCAAAGGGAAAATGAAATTAGAAATAAAAAAGTGAAAAGAAAAGGTGAGAAAAAATTCACCTTTTCTGGATTGTTTCCTCGACAGAGAACGAAGAACAGAACGGCAGCCGCGACAAAGAAGGAGAACAGAGCGCCGATTGAGGAGAAGGAAAGCTGCCCGCTGTCCCATCGTCGCGAATAACAAAGGAAGAACAGAGAAGCTTCTATTCTGTTCTGCCCGAACCGCCCACGCGAAACCGCGAAGAAGAACTAAGAGAGAAGAGAAGCACCGATCGAAGAAAACAACAGAGGAGCAGCAGCGAAGAACAGAGAACGCTGCTCGCCGCCATTCTGCAAACCGACGACGTAGCCCTTCGATCTGTCAAACGCCGAAGAAGCCGATGCCGGCCGAACAGAAGACGTCGCCTTCTCTCTGTTCAGAACACCCCGAGCACAGCAGACGAACCCCCTGCTGCCGACGCTGCTCCAGTCGCTCGGAACAACAGCGACCTCCGAGCAGAAGTCCACCTTTCACCCAGTCAGTCGGCCGGCCAGGTTGCTCCGATTGGGTAGTCTCCGACTGGATCTATTTTGCTCTAACAGCAGTGAAATTTGTGATATTTTTTAGGTTTCAAAATTTGTGATTTAATCTATTGAAAGTGGTTCAGTTTATTTTTGTGAATTTTTCAAACTCTGAACTTGGTGATGATTTTGAGTATTTAGAATTTTGTGATTGGAAATTCTGAAATCAATTTGGATGGATTTGGATTGATTATTGGGATTGAATAATTGATCTGAAAATATCTATTTTTGGGACATTATTTTTGATAACGATGGCAAACGACGATAGTACATGACACGACATTGAAAAATTTGATGAGACATATTTCACGTTATGGAGAATGCAAATTAAGGATTACTTGTATGGAAAAAAAACTTCAACTTCCCTTGAGTGCAAAACCAGAGAAGATGAAAGACGGTGAATGAAATCTCCTTGACAGACAAGTTTTGGGAGTTGTCCGATTGACACTAGCCAAAAATGTTGCTCAAACGTGGCGAAGGAGAAGACTACTGCGAGTCTGATGAAGACTCTATCTGATATGTACGAGAAACCCTCTATGAATAATAAAATATTTCTTATGAAGAAGCTTTTTAAGTTGAAGACGGTTGATGGTACTTCTGTCGTAGCACAATTGAATTAATTCAATATGATTGTGAATCAATTGCTATTTGTGGAAATTGATTTTGGGGATGGTTCGAGCCCTAATTTTGTTGGCATCTATACCGAATAGCTGGGAGCCTATGAGGGCAGCAGTCAATAACTTAGTTGGAAGTGCGAAATTAGTATTCATCAATGTGAGGGATCGTATTTTTGCCGAGAAAGTTCGTAAGATTCATTATGGTGAAATATTGAAAGGCTCAGCTCTGAATGTTGAAAATAGGGTCAGAAGTCAAAATAAAGAATCGAGCAATAGAAATCGAAGTTAGAGCAAGTCTGAAAAACACGCCAACTTTGAGTGTTATTATTGTGGCAAGAAAGGGCACATAAAGAGATTTTGTCAAAAATTTCTTCGGGAGAATCCGAATGTTAAATGAAAGGAAAAGATGTCCGAAGAGGGTGACATAGGCGATGAGGTAGCCACAGCCACTGAGGAGTTCTTTAGTGTGTACAACGAGGATGTCATAAATTTCGCTTGCCAAGGTACGAGTTGGGGGATCGATAGTGGCGCTTCAATACATGTCATTTCGCAGAGGGATTTCTTTACGTCCTACACTTCGGGTGACTTTGGAAGGGTGAGGACAGGAAATGGTGGCGTTGCAAAAGCCATTGGTATAAGAAATGTGCGTTTGGAGACCAACATCGGCAACACCTTGGTTTTGAGAGGTGTGAAACACATCCTCGAATTTGGTCTCGACTGGCAAGCACGACGACGAAGGGTTTAGCAACACCTTTCGTGATGGAAAATGGAAACTAACCAGAGGTTCATTAATTGTGGCGAGAGGATAAAAATGCTTTTCATTATATGTGATGCACGCGAAGATCGTAGATTCCACTGTAAATGTGGTGGGTAATAAGGCTACAAAATTTGTGAATTCACCTTCTAAGAGAAAGGTTGAGAAGACTCGGAAGAAGTCAGGTTCTCAGGTGAAGTTCAGGTTGGGATCTGAGGGTACATCAAAGCCGGTGAGTCAGTCTATTACAGATGTTCAGTCACTAGTTTCAGTTTCACATCAGAATGGTATCATCAAAGGCAGAATCATGTGGAAGGTTAAAACTCCGGGACGATATGATGAAACTGTGGGTTATGCATTGAATGTGTTCGAGGGTAACGATTCATGTGACCTGTATGGAGTCTTCAACATGTTCAGATGCAATTCGTTGCGACAACCTTGATAGTTCAGTGATACCATGAAGGAGGAGATGCAATTTCTTCTCAAGTAACCCTCTCAAGTTTAAGGAGGACTTAAACTTGAACGTTATTGGATGCTGAGTTGGCCCATCTGAGGCCTTTGTGGTCAAGAAACTTATTTTTAATGGAATTTTACTGATTTGTTTCCTTGCACCAGAATTTCCTTAAAGGTGGAGATTGTCATGGTTCAGTGTTCTGGATTCGCTTTGGGTTGGGCCGAGTAGGCCGTTGGATCTCTCATGTGGAATTCGTTTCAAGGTGGAGATTTGTTAGAATTTGGTGTGACCCGAATTCTAGTTGGGTCGGGTCCGGCCCGTATTTCAATATTAGAGTTTTACGTTTTCTCTATATATTGATGCTTGAGTCGCAAAACTCATTGTGCCGAATTTGATATTAGTGATTCTCTTCTTTGCTTGTGGTTTTTTTCCTTCTAGGATTTCCACGTAAAATTCGGTGTCTATTATTTTCTCGTTTTCTTTTTCGGTTTCTCGATCGTGGATTATAGGGCGTATAATCCTAACAGCTTTCATATTAGAGAGAATCAAAAGACGGAGACAAATCGCATAGAAGGAATTTCGGAGACTAACCAAAATTTGAGGTCCAAATGCAGAAAAATATCCAAAGCAACAATCAGAATAATGGCGATCCACGTGAGCATGCTTGTACCAAAAAGCAAGAAAAATAGGAAAAATCAGATTATAATATTGAAGAAAGAACATAATTCAATGGAAAACTCATCTTACCATCTCCTTTCTAGGACCCAGATGGGTCGGATCAGACCGAGCTCCATTTTCCGGCAGGGATGACTGAAAAGAAATATCCACTGGAGATTTTTTCCCATCTTTGGGAACTTTAAAATCACCTATGGACAGCTAAAACATGTCAACTAGCTTTGAAATGGTTTCTTCCAATCTCTAGCATATCAAAACACCATCCTTCCGTAATTTATGATCGCATGGAAGAAAGTGAGAACTAAATAGATCATTTAAATTAAGACTGAATTCGAATAATACGTTGGAATTCGATGACCCAAGTTTTTTTGGGTCGAGCTGATGAGACTGCATTACGAATCTCATCAGGATTTTTCTTTACAAATACGAGGAAGTCTGAGTCGCAAATATCGCAATTGTAATTTGGTACTCGCAATAAATTTTCTTCTCTGTCCGTGATTTGTTTTCCCGAAAGAGTTTTTTTATGTAAATCTATACGTTCAGTTGTAAAGGATTTTATCACACTTTTATGAGTTGAATTGATAACAAGAGAGTATATCAAGAATGATAGGGTAGAGAGAAAATAAACACAACCTGAAGAACCTAGACTTATCCTTCCCTTCCTGTCTCTCTTACTTACAACTACAAATAAGTATACTTTTAAGTATATTATGCAAAATAAAAATAGTTCACGTAACATATAAAATCAAAACGTTAAAAATGAAGTTTTAGAGCAAGAACATAGTTAACAGAGTCATACCTAACTTGATAATCTTTCCTGTTTCTTTTGTTACATTGTGATTCTCTTCTTTCCTCAGATAGTCCAAGGAGAAAGCATTGAATTGGCCGAGAGATTGACCGTGGACCGATTCAGATCGAACGGCACTCCACCAAGGAGCAATCGGCGTCTGTCCAACTGAATTTTGGACAACTCCTTCATGGTTTTTCAAATAAATAGTTGGTAATGCCATTTCTAGTCTTCAAAGCAGCTTCAGACAGTTCCAATAACTACCCCTGCAATTTCAAGGTAGAAAAAATATTAATAAAAAACTTCAGAGTAATTGGAGATACAAGTAATGTAAATTGAGTATGTGCATATGAATACTAAATCAAACCCATTATCTGGATTCTATTTTTGTTCATATCAATAGCTATTCTAGGAGGATTGTCTTTCCAGGATTCAATGAGTATCACGGCTCCAATAATATCAAATCTATACCAAAAACAAGCAGGAAACCAGCCCAATCGATGGAGGCAGAGACAAAAAATATAGGGGAAAACTATAGAAAGCCATAGCTGAAATGGATACGCCATTGTATTGCTCAAATCACAGAAAACACATGGAGCCCAGAAAGTTAATCAAACAAATCAAGTATCAAAAATAGGGAAGAAAGCAAATGAGAAAACCAGGCCTAATCAGAAGCACTTAACTGGGTCAGTGACGGGGAAGAAGAAGAAGAAGAAACTTAAACCAGAGAAAGATTATAAAGCGATTGGAGCTTTCATCATTCAGCAACACAATAAAGAAAGAAAAAGTAAAGGGGAGTAGAAAAGTCCTCACTATGCAGAAGCTTCATAACCCCATTTGGCAACGGCCATGGTGGTGAAGTTCAACAAGTAAAAACACAGTAGAGAGAGAAAGAGGACAAATGCTACAAAGTGTAAAAAAACCCAGAGCCAGCCCCCGGCCAATCGGCTTTGTTTTCCATGCAGGATCTTAATCACACACCAAGACGATCCAAAACCATTAATTTACGAGTAAATTAACAAACTTTATCGAAAAGTTTTCTTAGAAACTCCGACTTTATGGTCCTTAATTTTTCAAAACTCTCCAAACCCAGAGAGGAGTTTTCAGGGGAGCGTTTGGATTAAGCACTCGAAGGAGAAGAAAAATGGCAAACTGCAGAACCGGCCAAGAACAATAATTATAATAATACAAGTGGTTCTACTTTCATATTGGATTAAGAATATATTTAAGGTCTGATTAGTGGTCCTAATCTTTTCATTTAGAGTGCGAACTTAACAGTTGTCCATCATCTAATTTGGCTCATCAATTCAACGTAAAAAGCCATCTTTTTTATAAAAAAAATAACAATCATCTTTTGTTTTTCCTTTTTTGTTATAGAAAAGCTGTGTAAAATTGAAAAAAGATTCTACTTTGAGTTTGGATAAGATAAAATTGATAAACACTTTTATTTCTAATAAAAATATTTATTTAATTATTACTTTATGATAAATGTATTATTATTGAGTGTCAAAATGAGAAGAGTAGAACTCATTCTAAAAGCTAGCTCAAGAATTGAGGGAACCCCCTCATATTATATACTGGACCTTCATTTTTTTCTCTGTCGATGTGGAATATTCAACATCCACCCACACGTATAGCATGATAGGTTTTTTCTCCACGTCTAGCATGTTAGGTCGTTTGGGGTCTTGACATCTTACAAAGTTTTTGGTTCTGATTCAATGACAAAATAAGAGGGGTAGAACTCATTCCAAAAGCTTACTCAAGGATTGAGAGAATCCCCTCATATTTTATACTGGACTTTTACTTTCTTCTTTGTCGATATAGGATATTCAACATTCAACTAAGCCAACTTGGCTCAAATCCAAACCCTAATTTAGTTGGCTCGACTTATGTTAGATCTATAATTCTTAATATGTGTCAACTTGATAAGATTCAAAATTATTAGTTAAATCAAAGAGCTCGTTCATTTGGCAAGGAAACGAAATGAAAATTTTTCTTAGTTGAAATTGGATTGCTAATATTTCTATGGCCAGTATGAATATGAGTTTTCTATTTGAATAAATACTCATACTATATATTTTTTAAAATATATAATATTGACATTAATCTAATTTTTATCTTTAAGTGCACGTGATGTCATGCAAACATCAATGTCTTGAAATGTCAACAAATTAGAAACTTAAATATTAACAACCTAAAGTTATGTATTATAAAAATAATATTATGTTTGCTGTATTATTACACTATCTAAACATAGTTGTTGACATGTCAAAAATTGATTCGTACGATTAAAAATGAAGCAAATATATTGATGCAGATAACGAAAAAAATAAGAACTAAAATTAAATTTAAGCATCATCGTCATTATTAATCGTGTCTTAAAATAATTAAAACTAACTTAATATAAAGTATCTAAAAGTGGATGGAATCATTGTAATATAAAATAGGGTAAAACTGGCAAGTGTATTGAAAAAGAAAGCCTAGAACTGTGCCTCCATGAAAATGACACAAACAGATCATAAAACAAACAAAATAGCAACCATGGACCGAAACCCTAATTTTATTTCAGACCAAATGTGATTGGGGATGACATGCAAGAACACATAGTGGCAGTGGAAATCTATGTCGTGGGCACGTACCCAAAAAAAAGGGATGATTTTGTTTGATTAGATTCTGCAGATCCACATCGGAGTTAGTCCCTTTCTGCATTTTTTAAGAGTTTTAGGTCAAACCCTAATTGCCTCTTGTTCTTCCTCTTAAACCGTACATGCGGTGGGATAAAGATTCATCGACAGTGGACATCTGGATTCTCAAATATCTTACTCAATCAAGCGTTATGGTCCCTTTCTGTACTGGTCTCTTGGAGAAAGAAAGAGACAAACTTGTGTTGTTTTATTAATTTCCCCGAAGTATTGGTTGATATTGATAACATTCTTCGTAACTGATAACACAAACGACAAAGATTGTACGACGATTGATTTTTTTATATTTTTGTTTTTATATATAATATATTTTAATTTATTGCAAGTCAATGCTTTATTTATCTATCATTATTGTTAATTTTTTTCCGTTATTCAACCATCTTAAAATACTTATCGACGTGTCAAATAATGATTTGTGTAATTAATATAATGAATTAAATATTTATGATTTATTGTATTAATTGCACCTTAACGAGTATTTTAAGAGTATAAACATAGCATTACTCTTTACAAAATATAAAGTAATTTATTAATTATTTTATATACGTCAGGTTGAATCTGAATTAATGATAACAATCTTTTATTTGTGTTTATTTAAATTTTCATACCACGTAACAAAATTGTTCTTGAATTTATTCCGATGAACATCTAATTACTCGAACAATAAGTACAACATAAATGTAATTTTTAAGAAATATTGTATAGAAATGAAATGATTTTTATTTATTTATTTATTTCATTAATATTTAATTGCGTGTTATAAAATTGACGAAATTACAAGAGGAAAAATATCTGTAATAGGTGAAAATCCACTTACCAACAAAAGACAAATACTTTTGAGAATGTTTATATGAAATTTAATGCACTACCCATTAAGGAAATGCCACATATGGTATATACAACGATTGCTGACGTGTTATAAATCTATTTTGACTAAACCAAGGAATGGTTGCTAATCCCTTCACTAGATTGTCCGATTCTATGAACTACACATTCTACACGAAATCGATCAATTATTTAATACGTTTTCATCGTGATATAAGGCTACATTGTTTTGTATCGACTTATGATCGAACTCGGGGGGACCATTGTTGGTATTATTTAGTTCAGTTCTTTGAAAAATAAAGATGTTGAAAGATATACTCGAAGTGTTCTTATTATAATCATAGAAGAATTCAAATGAATTCTTTGATTTTTTTTTTCTTCGTGTTTTGTTTATTGTATATGATAAATATTAGTAATCGTGTACGGTTACACATTAACGGGTTCATTGTCAATCTAACACATTCATATCATCACTTAAAATATGATCCTCCACATATTAAGTAACTAATGGATGAAAATTGACAAGTCTACTTTTCCAGGATCCATCACATGTTTTAAAAAACGTAAAAAAGTGTTCATAGATTTTTCCAAAAAAAATCTACCAAGAATCCAAGTGCATTGATTCTTTAGAACAAATCAAACTCTCTTAATTATAAACGGGCCAAAGAAATGGGTGTAATCTCTCTGGCATAAACACATCGATCCCAGATGTTGTACAAAAATAAAACTTGATAACTTTTCCGGTACATGTTATGGTAACGTGTACAAACTTTATCGTGAAAATTTAATAAAGTTGAAATGGTCGACATATTTCAACACTTCAACTTATTTTTCTGCTCGAGTTATGCAAGTATAGCTAAAAATGTGTTGATTTGAGTATAATCTCGTGAGAATTACTGCAATTATACGCAGTTTTTTTTGGTATTTTTCCATTTTTGCTTCACCAGTAGAAACCTCCCATGAATTCAGACTCTCGTTTTCCTATAAAACCAGCTCCCCTCACTCTGTAAAACCACCAAAAATACTGATTTAGAGAGAGAAAGAGAGAGGAGAGAGAGATGACGAGGAAGAAAGTGAAGCTTGCATGGATTGTGAGCGACAGTGCAAGAAAAGCCAGTCTGAGGAAAAGAAGGCAAGGGCTGTTAAAAAAGGTGAGAGAACTGACTGTTCTGTGCGGAGTCAGTGCATTTATCGTAATTTACGGCCCGGAAAATGACCGTCCATCGGTGTGGCCGTCCCGTCATGCGGTGCAGCAGCTTCTCCACCGCTTTCGCGGAGCGCCGGAGATGGATCGGAGCAAAAAAATGACGACGCAAGAAAGTTATTTGAAGGAAAGAGTAGCCAAAGTGCAAGACCAGCTGAGGAAACAGATGAAGAAGAATCAAGAACTGGTGACTGACCAGATCATGTTTCGGCTGAGCCAAGGTACGCAACTTTATGAGCTGGAAACTGATGATTTGGTCAGCTTGTTTTGGATGACAGAGGATAAAATGAAAGAAACTCAGAAGAAAATCGAGTACTTCCAGCAAGTTCCTCAGTTTTCAACTCCACCTCAGTCCCATCAGTGAAAATAAAGTTGACGGCCCGGTCGAATTAACGGAGAACAGACTAACGCCGATGGATCAATGGTTCATTGACATGATGATGAATAAGAAAGAGGCTGCAGGGAGTAGCAGTGCTAGCGTCTACGGTCCTTACGACAATGGAGGTCGTAACGTCAATGGCTGCAGCGAAACCGGGTTCACCGACTACGGAGGATTCGGATACGACTGGGCTGAGACCACCATGAGATTTCCTCAAGGAGGTAACTCAAACAATGGCGAACAACCAGTGACCCAAATGGGTCTTCATCTTCCTCAAGAGAACTACGGTCTCTGCGACATGGAAGGACTGGGAGAAATAGGCGGTGAAGCAGCCATTGGAGGAGGGCTTCCAGAGCTTGAAAGCGAGAGCTATGGAGGAGGGGCCATGGACGGGAATCAAGTAGACCTGGAGCTGCCTGCCTATCCGGAGAATATGGATTTGGGGATGGGAAATGAGAACACTGGATTTCTGCAAGGCTTGTTCGGAGGAATTAACAATGCCGGGAATGATCCTCTTTTGCCTCTTGATTTCAGCTACCCCTGGCATACCTATTTTCTCACCCTAGATCCTGTCTTGTCTTATTTTAGTTCACTTGTTCTTGCAACACAGTCTGTTTCTCATGTTTCTTTCATTCCCTGTTTCATTTTGGTCGAAATTTAGATTGATGACATTGTTCTCCACAAATTTATTGCTACTGTTCTGTTTGTAGTTAGATGATGAATATAGCTGGAGATGTGTCCTGTGGTATTGATGTTAGTAATAAATTATCAACAGTTTAATCCTAAAATGCAGCACATCTTTGAAAAGTGCTTCAATTAAAGCAGTATCCACTTCGGATTCTCCTAAATCAGAATCTCAAATAGCAAAATTCAACACCAACACTAACGAATTCTATAGCAACTCATTGAACCTGTAGAAATCTGTAATGACAGGCGATAAGAGTAATCGCAACTCCGTAGACAGAAATATTATCGGCAGTAGTGTTCGAATCGATCACCGTGAAAGTTATCTTTACTACTCAAAGTTACGGACCCACAAATGAAGGTAACCTCAATGCCAACTAATATTTTGTTTCTATTTACTTAGGGATCAACAATAAGTTGTAACGTTTGTGTATCTACAGCTTTTTGCATGCACATAAAGATGCATGGGCGTGGACTGTGTTCAATAATACAGCTCATATGCAAGAAAAGACAAGCCTAATTTACTAGGATCATGCTGTAAATGTGAGCAATTACTACACTAACAGTCATCATCATCATCATCAAACAATATCTGGCTATCTTTCGACAGAATCAAATGCGTATCTCGGGTTAAGCGATTCAAAATCTAAAACATTCAACTATCAAGTAAGAAATATAAGTTCACATTTCAAATGTTTTCCACTTTGTCCATTTTTTACAGCAAGAACTATAAGCATGCTATATTCTCAGTAATTTCCAGGACTGTTTCTCAAACAGTCTTTTATTGACAAAATCTAAATCATTCAACTATCATCAGGTAAGTGCCCGTTTCAAATGCTTTCAAATTTGTCCATTTCAACAGCAAGAACTTTATAAATGCTATACTGTAAATAGTCTTTTATTGACAATGCAGAATAAGGAGTTGATCATCTCATTGTCTATCTTTCCCTCACATTTAATTATAGAACCATTTGATTCAATGAAGATTTTGATCGAGTGAATCAAAGTCAACTATATGTTTTCGCCATCGGCTCACCATAAAATCTGAAAATAATGACTTTCAGTTTAACTAAATATGCACATGAACAAGATCTATATTCTCGTATCAAACAAAAAGATTTCTAAGCCTGTAGTTCCAGCTTCAATATCATATTTCCAAATCTCTTTTTCCACATAATGGTTAGTGAATTGTTTAAGCCACACTATCAAAGATCATGTATTTGGATAATTTCAATTAACAAAATAGTCACAACATAAACAACAAAATAATGTTCAAATGCAGAATATTTTTCTATTGCAAATTTACATACCAACTTTGGAAAAGGTTTATAAAACAAGGTCGAGATCACCAAAGTATCAATTTACAAATCAAACTTGAGTTTCAAAAGAAAATACATATAAACGACAACATACGGAAAGTACAAAAAGAAGCAACTAATGTTGTTTAAAAGATTCTGTTATATTGGCTAGTAAGGGAATCTTTCAGATTTGAATAAAGACCATAGAGTGAATATTGGCTAAGTTTTGCTACTTCGTACCAGGAGTTAAAAACCGAAAGATGCTTATCTGTGCCTGAAAATGCTAATTGAATCCCGAGACTGCAATCAACATTACCTCCATGATTTTTGCAATTAGATGTTCTAATTGCGCAATGTTCATTATTAAGGCAAACAAAGTTATTCATCCCCGAACATAGAGCACAGCCATCTTTTTTCCAGTACAAATTCTGCAACCTGCCTTTCATGAACTCAAGCACCTGGACAAAGATGGTTTCATCAAAACTACACTGTTAGAAGAAATTTTCAGTCAAAATAGAAAACAGGTGTTCAGTGTCTTACAAGAGTAAAGCTGGTCACGGTGTAAGTTTCATTTGCCACAAAAGCAGGGACGGACCTTGCTGCATACTTCCGACCAGCAAACGCAACCATATATCCTCCAGAAGAGACCTACCAATCACAATCATTACAGCAATGTAGTCAGTGATGATAGAAGATCCTGAGTATGCCTCGTATTCAGAAACAAAACTACATATGCCTGAATGAGAAAAGGAGAAAAGTTTTCAATTCGGAAGCAAAACTACACACAGATAATTGAAGCTAACTTATATTGTTAATTTGACACAAAAATTGCGCCACCAAGAACATAAAGAAAGAAGCAGTAAAAAGGCACAATTAGGGTAGGGAATAGGGAGTACATTGATTAACCAAAAACTATTCAATTTTCAAGCCATAAATGCTTGGTTCTAGGCAGAGTTAAAAATCTACCAAGGACAAAATCCAGTTATAATTGCATCGATGAACATAAAATGAAGTGAAAAAAGAAGTAAAAGAATCAATGCAAATGTAAGTAAGAATATCAGACAGTCCCTGCCGCAGTGAGATCAGCAATAACCACAACCACAAGGACTAACACCTTGTTTTATACCCTTCAATTAGACGTTGAAGAAGAGGGGCAACAACCACATTTGGTATAACTCTGCACTCAGCCTTGAAAACTGGTTTACAGAGAGAGGGTGCCTAAGTGAGTTATAAACTCACCCGCTCAGATTTAACTAAGCAGCTTGGGGCAACTTAGATCATTAACAATCTATTTCCCTTGTAACCTGTGGTCCAGGAAAGACAGATTACCCAATTGACAAGACTTTACACCTTCACTTCAATCGATTCACCACGAAAGCTGACCCAATGGGCGTCCATCCCACGAAGTTTGCTCTAGGTATCCCACTATGATACCAATTATGAGAAAACTGTCTTACAGAGAGAGGGTATCCATGTGGTTATCGACATAGGGACAATGCTTTATCTAAGCAATGTCCGAAATTTTTGGTCATTGTAAAGATAAATCGAAAAGAAACAAACTATCTACTAAAGAACTAAATCGACTATATCGATCAAATGAGAAACAAATTAACCTCTAAAGCCAAAAAAAAAAAAATCGCAATCCAAGAACGTACCAAAAAAAACCTGTCAAAGAGCTTGAGAGAGAGAGAGAGAGAGAGCTAACTGGTGAAAAGGAGGAGTTGGTGGTGTTGATAGTGAGCAACGAGATTTCATCGACCTTAGGCCTAAACACAGAGATCTGAGAACTGGAATGGAGGGCAGAAAGCCTACTGTCACAAGGCGATAACTGTAGGGAATTATTGTACAAGAAGGCCCCTCTTGAAGAGAACGCGATCCCGAAAGTGAACCCGTCGGACTTCTCCACCGTCGTATGAGAGAGAGAGAGAGAGAGAGAGAGAGAGAGAGAGAGAGAGAGAGAGAGAGAGAGAGAGAGAGAGAGAGAGAGAGAGAGAGAGAGAGAGAGAGAGAGAGAGAGAGAGAGAGAGAGAGAGAGAGAGAGAGAGAGAGAGAGAGAGAGAGAGAGAGAGAGAGAGAGAGAGAGAGAGAGAGAGAGAGAGAGAGAGAGAGAGAGAGAGAGAGAGAGAGAGAGAGAGAGAGAGAGAGAGAGAGAGAGAGAGAGAGAGAGAGAGAGAGAGAGAGAGAGAGAGAGAGAGAGAGAGAGAGAGAGAGAGAGAGAGAGAGAGAGAGAGAGAGAGAGAGAGAGAGAGAGAGAGAGAGAGAGAGAGAGAGAGAGAGAGAGAGAGAGAGAGAGAGAGAGAGAGAGAGAGAGAGAGAGAGAGAGAGAGAGAGAGAGAGAGAGAGAGAGAGAGAGAGAGAGAGAGAGAGAGAGAGAGAGAGAGAGAGAGAGAGAGAGAGAGAGAGAGAGAGAGAGAGAGAGAGAGAGAGAGAGAGAGAGAGAGAGAGAGAGAGAGAGAGAGAGAGAGAGAGAGAGAGAGAGAGAGAGAGAGAGAGAGAGAGAGAGAGAGAGAGAGAGAGAGAGAGAGAGAGAGAGAGAGAGAGAGAGAGAGAGAGAGAGAGAGAGAGAGAGAGAGAGAGAGAGAGAGAGAGAGAGAGAGAGAGAGAGAGAGAGAGAGAGAGAGAGAGAGAGAGAGAGAGAGAGAGAGAGAGAGAGAGAGAGAGAGAGAGAGAGAGAGAGAGAGAGAGAGAGAGAGAGAGAGAGAGAGAGAGAGAGAGAGAGAGAGAGAGAGAGAGAGAGAGAGAGAGAGAGAGAGAGAGAGAGAGAGAGAGAGAGAGAGAGAGAGAGAGAGAGAGAGAGAGAGAGAGAGAGAGAGAGAGAGAGAGAGAGAGAGAGAGAGAGAGAGAGAGAGAGAGAGAGAGAGAGAGAGAGAGAGAGAGAGAGAGAGAGAGAGAGAGAGAGAGAGAGAGAGAGAGAGAGAGAGAGAGAGAGAGAGAGAGAGAGAGAGAGAGAGAGAGAGAGAGAGAGAGAGAGAGAGAGAGAGAGAGAGAGAGAGAGAGAGAGAGAGAGAGAGAGAGAGAGAGAGAGAGAGAGAGAGAGAGAGAGAGAGAGAGAGAGAGAGAGAGAGAGAGAGAGAGAGAGAGAGAGAGAGAGAGAGAGAGAGAGAGAGAGAGAGAGAGAGAGAGAGAGAGAGAGAGAGAGAGAGAGAGAGAGAGAGAGAGAGAGAGAGAGAGAGAGAGAGAGAGAGAGAGAGAGAGAGAGAGAGAGAGAGAGAGAGAGAGAGAGAGAGAGAGAGAGAGAGAGAGAGAGAGAGAGAGAGAGAGAGAGAGAGAGAGAGAGAGAGAGAGAGAGAGAGAGAGAGAGAGAGAGAGAGAGAGAGAGAGAGAGAGAGAGAGAGAGAGAGAGAGAGAGAGAGAGAGAGAGAGAGAGAGAGAGAGAGAGAGAGAGAGAGAGAGAGAGAGAGAGAGAGAGAGAGAACTTTGCGGTCGAGAAAATCAAACCCTAACCAATTTGATTTTTAAGCTTTGGTATTTTTTATTTTAGTTTTGAGTTAACAAGGCACAAACTCGGGATTTAATATTTTAGTCACCCTAGTTTGCTTAATAAATATAATAATTCAACTAATTTACCACAATCATAGTTGAAAACACTAGCATTCGACATTAAAATATAATTATTGGGCTCATCAACCATATCTATTCATTGAAAACATAATTAGGAATAAATAAAAAAATGTATTTATTTGTATAAAAAAGAGCATTAAAATAATAATAAGTTACTAAGTCTTAAATTGTCTTTTTTTTTTTTCATTGATTCAACACATTTTACTATTTTTTTCCAGCAAATTGAATTGTGTCAAACTACTTTGTCTATGAAAATTACACAAAACGAAAAGGATAATATTAGAGTCAATGTAACTCGAATTTTATATGTACTAGACCAGTTAGGTCTACATTGAAAATTTTATTCTTTTCACGTAAATCTTAGTATCTATTATTTTTTTTTGTTTTTTGTTTTTTTTTTTTTTTGCGATTCTCATTTGCATTTAGATGAATTACTGGGAGGTAAGAAAAACTAATAATTAATTTTTTTAAAAAAATATATATATGATTTAATTCTAATGCGGGGCGAATCATTGATTTACCAAATGCATAGAATGGCTGACCACCAAAATCTTGGAGGCAAGAAGATGTTAACTAATGGAAATTCTGAAGCGTATTTTATATGCAAAAGCATCGTTGAATTTGTTATTCTATATCGACAGAACCAAAGCAAACAATCATGTATAAATGTGAGGGAGATTCCTTCACTCATTTGAGCTAGCTTTTAGAGTGATTTTTACCCTCTCACTTTCTATCATGGTATTCGAGATAAAATGAACGGTCCCCTGTGTTGTTTCCACGCGCAACGCACGTGCACAGGGGGTTCTACACCCCAGCGTCGACTCCTGAATAGAACAGGGGCCGTTCTTTTTCGATTAGTCTCCCGTTCTACACGTGCGCGGGATTCTACACCCCCTCGTCGACCCTCGGACAAAACAAGAGGTCGCGTTTGGAAAACAGTCTCTTGTTCTCTTTGTAAAATGCGAAACGAGGGGCTATTGGACGTCCGTCAGGGTTTACATTGTTAAGTTTTTTATATTTTAAGATTTGTTTTCTTATAGTTAATACTTTAAAAGTTTTTAAAAACAAATCGATATTTTGTGGGTCAAAATGGCTTTTACCCATTTAAAAAAGATAAGTGTCATTTATACTGTAATTTTATATACTGTAAATTTATAGGATTTTCTGGGCCTCTAGAGGGAGAGGATAAGACCAAATTAAAGAATCGGAATTACGTAGCTTGACCATCAGGCAAACCTAACATTCAACGCAGAACCAATCTTCTTCTTCTGATTCTTCTTTTCAAAACCAGCAAAATCAACCATCCATATCTATATCAGACTCTCACATCCCTCAAATCATCGCCACCCATAAGCTATTTTTCCTTTAAATTCAGAGTCGAATGGATTCTCATCAGTTTAAGCTCCTCACACCACTCCTTTTATCGCTGTTTTTCATACTACCTTTGGCGCTAGCAACCGATGTGCATTACTGCGGTCAGTCTTCCATTTCTCGCGATTATTCCCAATATCTGCATAAATGCAGGATATTCGCGTTTCTATCTCTTATAACCATCTTGTTTTTCCCCTCTCCGAGGAAAATTAAATTTTCTTTTCTTGATCTGTGCATAATTTCTTCGTGCTTCCCCAGTTTTCTCCTTTTTTATTGTAGTTTTTTTTATTGAAATAATCACTCGTTGAGCGTTGAAATTTCGGACGTTTTGCAGATAAAAAGGCTGAGTATGATGTCAAGGTTAGTGGGGTAGAGATAACTCCTAATCCAATTTCCAGGGGTAGTCCGGCAACCTTCAGCATCTCTGCAACCGCAGGTATTATCAAACTTTCCACGTAATTTATCAGACTTTTTTCATTAACTCTGTAGTTCAGCCTTTTCTTTTTCAATGAACCTTCAAATCTTGCTGAAATTAAGTAGTTATTGTTGGACTTGTTGGTTTGTTTGCTCCTCTGGGAAATTTGAAGTTCTTGTTGATTTTTCTCTTGGAATTATGATAACATGGTAAGTCGGAATTAATGGATGTGTGATCTTTATTTATCTCTCCTACGAAAATGGTTATAATTTTTCCTGCCCTCCTAAGCAGAATTAAGATTAAATTCTGACAAATCAATGGAAGAAAGTTTTATCAAACTTCTTTTTTGCCATTAAGAGCTGTCATTTGGTGCCATTTTCTTCTGAATTCTCTGGTTTACTTGTTATATGCTTCATAATTAAATCAATGAATAAGAGTTTTATAACTTGAGCTTTAAAGTAATTCCTTGTTTTTTGCAATGCAGGCAAAGAGATTTCTGGGGGAAAGATGGTTATAGACGTTTCATATTTTGGATGGCACATTCACAGCGAAACCCATGAGCTCTGCTCAGAAACCTCCTGTCCTATTTCGACCGGCGATTTTGTCGTTGCTCACTCCCAAGTTTTACCTGGATTTACTCCACCCGTGAGTAGTCATTCATCTCGGTTATATCTTTTCAATTTTTAATCAAATCAGTAAAATTCAATTCCAAGAAATCAGTGTTAAGGTATAAAGTCATTCTCTTGGTGATGAGTTGAATTTGATTCTGAAATTGTCAGTCTTGGGTATGTGGAACTTTGTCAAACAGTTTTCTTTGAACCACCATCAAATTTTGAAAAAATGTTTTAAAACTTCACCAGAGTTTCAATGCTCTGAGCTTGATACGACTTGACAAGCTCAAAATTTTTCTCCTTTGTTGTGTTAGCTCAAGACTAAATATAATAACACCATTCAATATATCCTTGAAATTTGTTTATATTTAACGGAATGGGATCTGCAGGGCTCGTACTCTCTCACGATGACTATGTACGATGGAGACAAGAAGAAGCTGACGTGCATCAACTTCAGTTTTGACATCGGATTCGCATCTTCGGTGGCTGATGTTTAAATGCTTGTGTTTAATTAGGTATCTCAATTTAAATTTCTTCTCGTGTAAAGACTATCCTGTTCGAAGTTTGTCGACTGATCATCCTTTGTGTGATGTATTTTCGATCAATGTGTGACTAGACCGGTTACTTTAGTAATCACAAATGGTTGAGATATAAATAATGAAGTTTCATGTCATTAAACTTGAAAGTTCTTGTATTTTATTGCCCTTTTTACTGCTACATGCAAAGAGAAATGAGAGGGTACAAACCTTATAAAAGAACAAAAGACAAAGCTGGGTTTATCTGCTTTCATATCAGGATCTGATTAGTAAAAGGAAAGTGCTTTAATTTCCATGGAAATTGAAAGAGGGATGCTCAGTCTGTGATAAGGCAAATGCGAAGAAATGCGGGTTAACTTCAGTCTCGTTAGATCCGATTCTTGTACTTGTGTAAACCAAAATACCATAGTCTATAATGTCGATCTAAGTTTTGAATGCAAAATACGACCGGCCTAAACCGCGGCCACCCATGATTCCCCACTAGAAGCAGAATGACATTATAACCAAAAAATAAACAAATAAAAATATTCAATAACTAATCCAAATTATATCAGGCCCTCCATCAGAAAATAGAAAAGGTATATTCTGTACAATCTGTGATAGGAAGAAAGAGTGTAAGCTTCTTCTGCAACTATTTCCCAACAAAAAGAAGCCAACAAAAAGAAGCAAGCATGGCTAAACACTCACTATCATTCATGGCTTTTGTAGACTAACTTGAAAAGTGACTACAACTTTACAGCTACATAAACTATAAAGCAAAAAAGAAAAGAAGATATAATACCTAATAATGATGTGGGTCTAATTATTTTCACAACCAGAATATGCCTGCAAAACCAGATATTCTCACACCCAAATTCAAGGGTCTGATTGTGATATGGGAAAATGGAGCCTTTGATTATCCCTCAAACCAGTCTGCAGAAGTATTGGATTCAAGACAGAATTATTTGGGTGGAGAAAAGATTCTCTTTACTAGATCTTATGACTAGCATTCTAGCTCAAATTCTGCAAGACATTATCGGAAGATGTTACAAAGAATCCTACTTTCTGCCAAAAATTGATTAGTTTTAAGTTTTCTAAGAATTTTGAGGTAATTTAAGCAAAAGTGGACATTTGCCAGGCAGTCAACCAGTTGTTTATCTCAACTTCCAAAAAAATTACTCAAAAAAGCAACATTGCCGACAAAGATTCAACATTTCCTATCATACGACCAAACAAATATCTCATGGACAGCTTTTTCCAGTTAATTTACACGACAAAAAAGACACTATACTCCAAAGAAAAACAAGTTAGATTAACCAGACAACCTAAATTTACATTTAGATTCCTACAATTCTTTATCTAGAAAAAAAAAAAAAACGCTTTGATCGGATCCTTACCCTTGACGCACATTCTCTTCTGCAGCCAAGGTGTTAGTAGAGTCTCGTAAAAACCCTGGTATAATGCAATTCAATCTGTAATCTATGGTGAAGGGGTGTTTCTGCCATTAAACCTTTCTTTAAATCAGCCTGCAATTCTCTAATGGGGATTGCAGCCAAAAAGCTCTTTATGTACTCTTTGCATGACTCTTTACCTTGACAGACAACTTCCTCTTCCTCCTTCATTGCCTCTTCCTGCTTAGAACTTATCTCACCACTTTCAGAACTGTCCTCTTTAGACTTTGAGGATGGCTGAGCCACCAGATTCTTCGGCTCGGCCACAATCTGCTGGCTACTCTCAGTTTTATCATCCGCGGACTGATGAGCATTGGGTATTTTGCAAATTGATGTATTCCTGTCGAACTTTAAAATGTAGGCTTGGCTGCAGCCTTCGTAGAGCCTCTCGCCCAATGTGTCGATGATGTAATAGGCTTCGGCTTCGACTTTAAGGATGAAAAAGTGGTCATTCCAACTAACAATATAAACATTTGGAGCATCGTCTCCAGGAGATTCTAGCACAGCCCTACTTATTTCCTCCCAGATGTTATCAAACGACATGGCACCGTGCAAAAAATCAAATCTTCCTTCATCCATCCCATCTGGATGGAAAAACCCAATAAAGGATTTTCCAGCAACTACAGAAAGAGGCCGTATTTTTGCTTGAAGGATTGTCTCCAGATCAAAGTGCTTGTCTGGAAATCTCTCCCTGTACGTTTCAATTTCGCAGAGGTTCCTCCATTTCAAGGACCCTTCTCTGATAAGACTATCAAATTGCGACTTAATGGGCATGAGGCCGCCATTGTTTTGAAACCAGTCGGCAATGACTGCAACGAGGGCAGTGCATGCACTCTCACCGGCTGCTCTCTCACTCCGCTGATCGATAGATGCAAAGAAGACTTGGGTGCGAAGCTTCATGCCTCCATCACGGCTAATCACTTCTTTCTGCTCCCAACGACCAATTGCAAAATTGTCTTCCCCAAATTCCGAAATTGGTGAGCAATTTGCACTTGAACTGTCTTCCAACTTATGCCACTGCAAAACAGTACCGATACAAAGAATTAACCATAAAAATTTTATTGTGTAGAGAATAATCGAATGAACTTATGTTTACTAGTTGTCAATTTGATGCAACTACTAAAGGTAAGCACTTGATAATACCATCTATGCAAACAAGAAGATTTTCCAAACAAATTATAACACTATCGCTGGATACAACATTCTAAGTGCCAAAGGAAAACAATCTTCTTCCAACTTATTCAAATTTTATTCGACATTAAATCAGAAGCACGCTGAGTCATGAAAATGCGACGGATTCTTACCCCAAAAATAAGAGACTCATCAGAGCTAAGCTGGCGTCGATCATGATCGATGTCATCCCCACCTTCTTCTCCATATGCCTTCTTTAACAACGGCTCTCCTTTGGCTTTGGGAGATCTGAAGCTAAGCTTCCTCTTCCTCCAAGATAGTAAACCACGCTTTGAACTTTGCAGAAAAGACGAGTCACAGATGGATGCAGTCGAGTCATCAATGCGCGAGGAGCCAACATCAGATTTCCGATTGCTATAATAAACCCAATCTTCATCTCCACCGTTGATCCTCATATTACTGTAAAATGATTCCCCCGCACAATTTGCATGCGCCAATGTGCCATAACTGAAGGACTTCCTAACAATTGAATCCTCCTTACCCAAGTCCGTTTCTCCCTCCTCAAAATCATCGAGTGAATCCGAATCAAAAGGGTAGTTATATTCAGCATCTTCGCTCCTTGTTGAGAGCCTGCCTTCACTGCCTTCTTCCTCGGTACAAGCCTTCTTAGCTTTCCTTGTCGACACAAACTCAGTAAAAATCTTTACTTTTCTTAGTCCTGCTTTGAGGGCAGAAAGCTCATCTTTTTCTGCCGACGGGGCAACATCACCCAGCTGTGGTGGCGACTGAATCGGGACTATCGGTCTTTGTCCTGACTCTGTCGTTTCAACAGCAGTTCTCAATTCCAAGAAACTAAGAGATATCTGCATAATAAAGAATACATGGAAAAGCTCAGATTCATGTTATCTGGCTTATTTGGAAGCTAAGAACGGAGATGTGACGAGAATTGACATACACAAAGAAAAGGACAACGCTCAGCCAAGCTACCCAATGGAGAAACTAAAGGGAGGCTTATTTCAACCTCTTTCTGTTCCTGAGCACTGACATAATCAGAAAGATTCAAAGAAGCTGCTCCAATGGCAGGAACCTTATTCTTTGGCCCTTGATTAACGGCCTGCAATTCAACAAAAATAATCATCCATATCCATAAAATCAATTTTCCCGTATAAAAAACGACAAGAAGACAAAAAAAAAAACCCACAAATTTTTCACCTTCTAAATCTGAATTAATCAAAGAGCAGAGGAAAACTCAGAAGTTTACAAAGGATCCAAGAAAAGACAGGAAGAAACTCACATTGAAGACGGTGAAAGAAATCTCCCATGGCAGAAACACATTTTCCTTATAAGCTGAAAGACTACAAAGGCTCTGAAATACCTCATTCCAAAAAACGACCCCTTTTTCGTCCACTACTTCCATGTTCTCCGTGCAGTTCCTCTTCACTGCCGATCGTCTGAGCGAACTAAACGGCCCTTTAGGACCCTTCCATTTAATCTCGACCGTCAATTTGTTCCCTATGCATTCTCCGCGACGGATCAAGGCCGTCCAACCTCCTCACCACCACCCTGACTTCATATTTTCTCGTCAGCAGCGGCGGCCACGGGCGCCACCTCATCATCTTCACCACCATTTCTCGATTATTGAAGATACCCAAAAAAACCCTCAAAATCTCCGACCCTTTGATCACTCGAAAACCAAGATGCTCTTTCTCGGAATTTTCCAAAAAATATTCGCAAATAGATTAACGGCTGTTTCTTCAACCAAAGAAATTATAAAATTTTCACCAAATTTCAGAGAGAAAAAAAACAAGGGAAAAGAAGGCAAGAGAAAAGAGAGACGAGGAAAAGAATATGCCGCAGCTGGTATCGCAATTAAAAAACTGGAGAGAGAGAGAGAGAGAGAGAGAGAGAGAGAGAGAGAGAGAGAGAGAGAGAGAGAGAGAGAGAGAGAGAGAGAGAGAGAGAGAGAGAGAGAGAGAGAGAGAGAGAGAGAGAGAGAGAGAGAGAGAGAGAGAGAGAGAGAGAGAGAGAGAGAGAGAGAGAGAGAGAGAGAGAGAGAGAGAGAGAGAGAGAGAGAGAGAGAGAGAGAGAGAGAGAGAGAGAGAGAGAGAGAGAGAGAGAGAGAGAGAGAGAGAGAGAGAGAGAGAGAGAGAGAGAGAGAGAGAGAGAGAGAGAGAGAGAGAGAGCCTGACTTCATATTTTCTCGTCAGCAGCGGCGGCCACGGGCGCCACCTCATCATCTTCACCACCATTTCTCGATTATTGAAGATACCCAAAAAAAACCCTCAAAATCTCCGACCCTTTGATCACTCGAAAACCAAGATGCTCTTTCTCGGAATTTTCCAAAAAATATTCGCAAATAGATTAACGGGCTGTTTCTTCAACCAAAGAAATTGAGAGAGAGAGAGTGAGAGACGATGGTAGGGAAGGAACTGGGAGGAGCGGCTATTTTACCAAGAGAGCAATGATTCTACAGAAGTTGACAGGTAGGAATCTGGATATTTTAACCGTGGTTAGTCAATGTGTGTAGCGACTTAAACTAAGGTTGATTAGATTAGATCAGATGTAACCCTCCTTCAACAACGGCGTAACCGCGCAGTTAGGACGTCGTTGACTTATTCTTTTGTTTTTTTTTCCCATAATTTCAACGATCATATCTCCTTGATTTATTTTAATTAATTTTCATTCAAATTCTACATAAAACTCAGTGAAATCTTATTTAAAAAAATGATGCGAGTTTGACAATTTGTTACTGTTGCATCAAAATTAAGACATCAATATCAATACGGTCATCGATAATTTAGACAACAAAAGGGTCGTCGTTTTCACGTACATCGATCCAATTTCTTACTATAACTTTATTTTTCATCTATTTCGATCTTTACGAGACTCATTTTATATAAATCAGAATAAGTCGTTGATTTCATAAATAAATCTTAATTTTAAGAATCATGACGATCTGAGATTAACGCAACGTAACTATAAATAAAAAAGATTGGTTGACTTAACGAAAGAAGGGAAGAGTAGATGAGTTGTGCATGTGGACAACAAGTGTGGAGTTGATGGCATGAAATGGGGATGGCATGTGGGCAGTTGCTTGAAAGAGTGGGTAGGGATAATAGACTTTTTCCACCACCCCTTTGTTGTCAACAACTTGAGTCCCTCTTAATGTTTTCCTTCATTCATGACGACCTTTTGCTTTCATACCTTCTTTTTCTTCCTCGTTTAGTGCTTTCTTCCCGGAGCACACACATTATCGATCTGGCTTCATCTCGCTCGTTTATCCTGTTCATGACCCGCAGTTTGTCATCAAAACGAAACGAATTTGCTTCAGTTATCGAGTCGATACACATTCAAGATTCTGACACGCTCAACAATTACAATTGATTGGCTGGTTGGCGAGGAAACAAGTAAATTTAGGTCATAGTTCTTTTGTTAGAACATGCTTTGCTTATTTCTACTTTATTGAGATCGATTTAATCCGAAGTTTTGTTTAAACTCTAATAATAGACTTCTATAATGTAAGAAAAATTCAAAATACTGACAAAAGTTTTGTGCGGAGAAAATGAAAGGTACTATGATTATGAATGATCATGCATGGATGAATCACATCATATATGAGTCAATGGAAGTAGTTACAAGCTTTCAAAGATTAAGTAGTTGGTGAAGTGTAATTAAATATATCAATTTTCCAATCAATTTGACTACATTGATTTTACCTAATTCTGATTTATAATTAATTATTCGACCACTTTCTTTAATTTAATAAAATAAAATTCTGCACCTATTTTGTAATTACCTATTTTTCCAGCAAAATATTGTCCGCTCTGGGGATTGGGCCGTACCCCAATATCTTCTCTTCACGGCTTTATTTGGTGAGGACTTCTCAGTCGGTCACCTAATCTAATACTACTCTCGCTGAAGCACTTTTAGCTTCAGAGTGGATCCGTTGTCAATTGTATTCCAAAACGTATCTTGCTATCTTGGGAGAGTCATTTTACATATGTTTCATTTCCACATACTTTCCCAAGCGATGTGGGATTGTGACGACCTCCTTTTTACGACCCGTCACCTTCGCCATCCGGGTTCCAGTTCGTGCAGCCATCATACACATACTTATACATCCGGGTCGTTACATATTTTTTGCTTCAAAATCAAATTTCCAAACATTATAATAAACACAATAATTTACTAGATGAACTAATTCGCGGGCATTAATGTAAAGTTAGGCGTGACATAAATTAAGAATAGAAACTACAATTTAAATATTAATAATTAATAAATATAAAAAAAAAAACCACTTAAGGTAGGGCCAACGAATCAGGCCACTGAAAACGACGCCTTTTTTCTAATTTCTCTCCAGTTAAAAGATGCCACGTATCAGGTAAACGGATGGATGGCTCTGACGACGACTCGTGCACACGCGACGTAACAGACTGAGGACTGATATTGGTTTTATTTAATTAAGGCTTCATTAAATAAATCATAAAGTTTAATAATAATAAAAAATAGCGAAACCCAAAAAAAGAATGATTTTTTTAATTATTTAATTTTATTTATGATGTGACATACGCCGAGGATGAACCGACCTACTTAGCCACATGAAATAAATAAATAAATAAATTATGAAAGCGATATTTGAATTTAAAAGATATTAATTTAACACATGAGCAATAATTATCGACATTTCAGCATATTTTTATGGTAAATTAAGGGATGAAATCAAATATTTGAAAATAAATAAATAAATAAAAGAGAGGGTAATTATGGACCACTCAAAAAAAGACAAAGTTAAAGAGCAAGAACAAAACAAGTGAGGATGCATGCTTTGCCATAGAAAAAGGAGACCCAAATGGATGATCGTGGAGTGACTATTAAATACTACTAATACATGCCCTAAGATTATCTACTCGTAAAAATAATGTATTGTGTTTAATTACGGTATCAGATAACACATTAGGGTATAAATATTTTTAACATAAAGTTTAATAATAAATAAAAATAAGAATAACAGTGAAATTAAATGAGCGTGAATCACATGACTAGGTTGTGACAATAAAAAGCACACGCGCGATGCATGTCATTTGAAATTTAAAGATGGAAGTTGAGATAAAAAGTTGAATGTTATGATTATAGGTCCATTCTATTAGTGGGATTGAATATTCAACTTCGAATTGATTTATTTATATTTTTGAGATGGTAGAGAAATGGTCAATCAAATGGACTTTCTTTTTTGCCTCACCACCATCACCTTAAAGTTTCCCTTTTTTTTTGCACATGCTATGAATAATTCCAATTAATAACCAATGGAGCGACGAAAAAGTTTGTTAAAGTCTAATTTCCCGTCGTTTATTCAATGGTTTATGTTAACCTTTTGAATTACGGGTCAATTAAATCTAAACTATTATACTTAAGTTTGATTAATCGAGATTAAAGTTGAACATAAATTTTTAAATTTGTGGTGATTATAAATGAAATCTTAAACTTTGATGAATTTATACTTTCTCATGATCTTCTTTTATAAAAAAGAAGCTCCTTATTTCTAAACTAAATAGAGAGAGAGAGAGCATTGATATACTGGTTAGTTGGATTGAGATGTTGACCCAACAAGTTTTGTGGGCTTTGAAAGAGTGACAAAAGTCCAAAAAAATGCTCCAGACCAACTTCTAGATTACGAGTCCAATTAATTAATATGCAATGCAAATTAAGTGAATCATTTAATACAGGCAAGAAAGCTTTGTGAAATAAGGGTAGTTGAATTCAGTATTATTGTTACGACTCGAAGACGGGCCTAATAGAATGCCGGGTCGGACGACTCGATCACCCAGTTCAAGGCTTGGTTCGCAGCGGCAGACTTGAATATTAAATCAAAAAGTTAGATTCACACAGTGACGTCGGTTCGAATGACTCGATCACCCAGCCCAAGGTTTAGTTCGTAGCGGAAGACTTGAACATTAAATTAAAAGTTAGATTCACACAGTGACTACAAATATAATAGTGTAATAAAATAAATAACAATTCAATAAGTTTTACAAGTCCATATTCAAAATCAATAAACTATTACAAATTCAAAAAAAGTTAAGTCATAACTTGTGATGACCCGAATGGACACGTATGAGGAGGAACTAACCAGTGCTCCGCGAATCCCTAGTGGGACTTGGGCCGGAGGGTGACGTGCTGAGTTAAAACTTTGCGGATCCCAGGTTGGACTTGGGCTGGAGGGTTTGGTCGTAGAAAGGGGGGTCGTCACAATCTCACATTGCTTGGGGAAGTATGCGGAAATGAAACATATGTAAGGAAACCCTCCCAAGATAGTAAGACGCGTTTTGGAGCACAATTGGCAACGGATCCCATAAGAACTCCGAAGATAAAAGTGCTTTGGCGAGAGTAGTACCAGGTTGGGTGACCGACTGGGAAGTCATTGCCAAACAAAGCCGTGAGGGGAGGATATTGGGCTGCGGCCCAATTTCCAGAGCGAACAATATCTTACTGGAAAAAGGGGTCGTTACAAATGGTATAAAAGTCTGTACCCAACCGGAAATGTGGCCAACGAAGACATTGGGCCCCCGAAGGTGGGTGATTGTAATGACCCGAATGGACACGTATAAGGTGGAACCACCCAGTGCTCCGCGAATCCCAAGTGGGACTTGGGCCGGAGGGTGACGTGCTAGGTTAAAACTTAGCAGATTCCGGATTGGACTTGGATCGGAGGGTTTGGTCGTAGAAATGGGGGTCATCACAATCCCACATTGCTTGGGAAAGTATGTGAAAATGAAATATATGTAAGGAAACCCTCCCGATATAGTAAGACGCGTTTTTGAGCATAATTGGCAATGGATCCTATAAGAACTCCGAAGATAAAAGTGCTTCGGCGAGAGTAGTACCAGGTTGGGTGATCGACTGGGAAGTCCTCGTCAAACAAAGCCGTGAGGAAAGGATATTGGACTGCAGCCCAATCCCTAGAGCGGACAATATCTTACTGGGAAAATGGGTCATTACATAACTAGAAATTCAACTAAACACTCAAATGCAGAAAGAAATAAGTAAAGCTCACAGCTCCCAAACTCCAACTATTCACTGATCTTGTTCTTTCATGGAAAATAGAGGGTTCGTTGGGGTAAATGACTGAGTCAATAGAAATATTATTTTAAATGCATGTAAAACTTCTTTTATCTTTTATTTCAAAACATGATGAAATAACAAAATAGTTTTAAAAATATTGTTATGTTAAAAACTCATTTTCATCATTCAAAGAAATCAGGCTCCACGAGGCATTAAGTAAAACATTTGTCGTGTACATAGACGATTATACGAAAATAGGTCATCATCGTACATTTCACTTGAAAATCATCTCAGTAAAAAAGGAGGATCACTCAAGAACCCCTCCCACACATAAACGCAAAAAAGGAAGCAACCAAAGTCCAACAACACTTCATGAGTCAGAAAGAATAATCAAATAACATGCAATCCGAAGATTCAACCCCATTACCTAGGTTGTCGATGAACAATGGTTATCTACGAAGCAACCAGTATAATTGATAATAAACAAAGAATAATACCATGATCAGATTTAGGGATTCGAAACTCAAGGAGCGCGTCAGCACCACTATTACTCATTTCGTGACGTCCATATAAGACAACATTCACGAAGTAGAAGGTGTGCTAAGATGTCATCTTGATACTTTGACACTGAAACTATTCAAAGTATCACGAGGATCCATCATCTATCACAACAATAATAAAATCATGCATCAATAGTAAACGTGTAAATCATATATATACGTAAAAAAATGACGTGCTGGCAACCAGGCCCCATCAAGTTTTCATAGGTGATAGCTTACCAAAATAGGGTTTTCTTAAAAACCATGCAATGCAGTGTAAATAATATAAAACTCATACATTTACACTGAGCGCTCATTCTTCAAAATTGGAGGCACAACTGGCTCGAAGTTGTTTGAGCCTAACATAAAACCAAAGTTAAGATTATCCAACTTAACACTAAGGGGAGACACTAGCATTGGTCATAAACCGGGACTAGGAACTCAATCTTTAACATTATAAACGGCCGCGAACTTCGTTGAGGCGGACAATATTTCTTATAAATATTAATTGTGCAGTCAACACTTTATGAGGGACCGGTCGACACTTATAAGTGGTGGTTGACAGTTCCTTTGAAGTGTCGACACCTCCTTCTCTCAGTCTCAGCCCAAAACAAGCTAACGGTCTACACTTCTTTCACAGTGTCGACATTTGAAGCTTTTTGAATTCAACGTAGGGTTTTGTGACGACCCTAATACTGTACCCAATTTCCCGTACTATATATATATATATATATATATATTTTATAACTTTAAATGACTCTAGGCGGAATTTGAAACAAAGTCGGAATCAAAATCGAAATCGGAACCAGAATTCGTTTAGTAAATCGTTTAAAACAAATACTAAAACAATTGAAATTAAAACAATTTAAAACAATTAAATCAATTAAATAAATAAATTAAAAACATATTAAAACAATCGGCCATAGAACAGGAGGGCAGAAGCGTCAAAAACCAAAAAAACAAAGGGGCGCTCGATCGACTACTCAACAGCCGACCGGGCGGCCCCTGCTGAACCGATCGGGAGCCAAATGTTTGGCGCTCGGTCGGTTCACGTTCTGATTTCAGAACGTGTAACCCGTTCTGCAAACCGACCGTTCGGCCCTCATTTCGCGACCAGTCACTAACTTCTCTAGAATTCCAGAAAGTTCTGCGCTCGAACACCACTCCTTAGGAGTCCGAACGCCTACCCTTTTTCTTCTTCCTTTCTTTCTTCCATCGACTTCCCTGCACACCACCCTTAATACTTCAACATAACAACACTATCATTACACAATCTCTAAACTTCTCACCTTTAAATTTCTTCAACTTCTAACACTTAAATCTCGCCCATAACAATTTCGCTCAACATATCGTACCAAATATTTCAAACTTATTAAAACAAAGTAAACTTTCTTGAAAACAAATCGCGTGGATAAGTTTAAAAACTAAACATTTGCCTAATATCAAACAGTTACAAAATACATTTTCAAAAGATTTAAGAACTCAAAAGTAAACCTATCAACTAATCAAAACCAAACACCTTAAAATGTCTATACAACCATCCGCTCAAACGATCCCAATAACCCCAAAACCTATACATACTTTCCTCACGGGTCAGGTAAGCGTCGATTGCGCTAGCACACCACCGCAACCATCCTTCGTCAACTGGACTCATGCCTCAGGAGGAGGAATCTCGTCCTCACCTGTTTCCTCGTAATCACCTACACCATACAACACTCTGTGAGATAAAAATCTCAGTAAGACTCATAAATGTAAATGCATGCTGTGCGTGTGAGCTCGTAAACCATGCGTCATTTTCTTTACTTTATTATGCACTGTAGGTGTCACCGAGATCCTATCCCCCTAACCGGAGAGAGCTCATCCAGCGGGCGGACTACTCTTTCCAGCTAGAGGAGGGGGGTGCACGCTTACAACACGTACAGCCGTGCCTGAGCCCCACCTCGCGTGACCTGTAAACTGTATGTCTTGCGGCCTGTAAACTGTATGCCTTGCGGCCTGTAAACTGTATGCCTCACGGCTGTTTTTCTTTGCATTATCTTTAAAACATCGTGCGAAAATTCATTTTCATGCTTTTCTTTAAAACACGTGATGCATGAGCAGTTCAATATGACATAAGGTAAACAATCGCATATATACCATCAAGACTATAACTACATAACCTATAACCTATCAAACAACTAAACCTGTCTACCCAACCAAAGCAAATAAACATACGCATCTCCAAAACTCCTCGAGACGACGTCGACGTACGGTGTAGACCAATCGATCAGAGCAAGTCACGAGAACTTACCTCGTGCACGCTGCAATCCAAGCTCCGTCCACGAGCGTTCACCTAGGCAATTTTACCAAATTATCGTTAAAACGAGTTTAAACTATTAAACGTTCAAATTTGACGAAACCTTAACTAAGGAAATTCTTTTAAAATTCTAACTTAGCTCCATGAGGCATTTTCATCCTTCAAATAACGTTCAACACCTCAAAATCAACATTGACGAGTTTTTCCCCAAAACTCGAAAATTGTCAAATCTCTAACATTCGTCCTAAATCGATTAACTTTATCCAACAACGTTTAATACGTTCATTATATTCAAAACTACGGCTAACTTATCGATTACGAACCCTAAATCACGTTTTAACGAAAATCTATACGAAACCCTAAACGTTAAACTTCGTGAAAACTGAACTATAACGCTCCAAAAGCATATACCTAGGATTGCCAGAGAAGGAAGAAACGTGAAGGATCGAGACAAAAAGAAAGCTCGATCGTCGGAAATGAAGGAATCGCCGTGAGGATCGCCGGAGGAGAAGTTTTTCAAAGGAGAAGAGGAATTGCGTGGAGAAGAAGAGAAAAACATTGGTTTTTAATTAAAATTTAACTTGGCAATTTACCATTTTGCCCTTCCCTTGTTTTCTATTTGTTTCGTCCTTCGTTTCTTTAATTAGCTAACGATTCGGTTTCTCTAAATCTCCTTATTTCACCAATAAACCCAATTTATCGCCAGGGTTCAATTAAAACTGTCCGTTTGTAATTCGGATCTTGTTTACTATTTTTACCGTAATGTCATTTATATTACGTTGAACGTAATTTCTCAAAATATAGCGTTATTATTCCAAAAAATCTCATAAATTTCTTAAAAATCCTATTAATCATTAGGATCGTAATAAAACTCTCCGCTCTCGAAACTGACTTGATTTGATATATTTACAAAAATGTCATCGTATATTATAATATTAATATTCCGTACAAGCCGGGTATTACATTCCACCCACCTTATTTAGAATTTTGTCCACAAAATTAAATCATACAAACAACTCAGGATACTTAGTTATCATATCCTGCCGTCGTTCCCAAGTAACCTCTTCAACCTCGTGGTTCCGCCATAAGATTTTGACTAGCGAAATCTCTTTGTTGCGCAAAACTTTGATGGAAGTCTCCAAAATACGCACCGGCCCCTCCTCGTAAGTCAAGGTAGGCTGTACCTCGATCTCTGTTGCCTCCACGACATGTGATGGATCACGCAAACATTTCCAAAGCATAGATACGTGAAATACATCATGAATACCCTCCATAGAAGCCGGAAGCTGTAGTCTATACGCCAACTTCCCGATCCTCTTCAGAATAGGAAAGGGCCCCACATACCGAGGGTTTAACTTGCCCCTCCTTCCGAATCTCATGACACCTTTAAACGGAGAAACTTTACGGTAAACCTCATCACCTTCTTCGAACTCTAGCTCTCTCCGTCGTGTGTCAGCATAGCTCTTCTGTCTGCTCTGAGCTACCTCAATACGCTGTCGGATAATGACAATCTTCTCTGCCGTTTGTTGTAGAATCTCAGGACCAACGATGCTGGTTTCGCCAACCTCGTCCCAATATAACGGAGACCTACACTTCCGACCATACAGCGCCTCATATGGAGCCATGTCAATCGTAACCTGGAAGCTGTTGTTGTACGAGAACTCAACCAGGGGAAAATATCGGCTCCACGAGCCCTGAAACTCCAGCACACAAGCTCTGAGCATATCCTCAAGAATCTGATTAGTCCTCTCTGTCTGTCCATCAGTCTAAGGATGAAATGCCGTGCTGAAATTTAGCTGAGTCCCCATAGCTTTATGCAAGCTCTTCCAGAACTTCGAAGTAAATCTCGGATCACGATCTGAGACAATAGAAACTGGCACTCTGTGCAGTCTAACAATCTTTTGCACATAAAGCTCGGCGAGCTGGTCCATAGAAGATGTCATCTTCACAGATAAGAAGTGGGCCGACTTTGTCAATCGGTCCACGATCACCCAAACACCATCATGGCCCTTCGTCGTCCTCGGGAGCCCCACAACAAAATTCATGGAGATCTGCTCCCATTTCCACTCCGGAATAGGCAGTGGTTGTAGTGTTCCGGCCGGCCTCTGGTGCTCTGCCTTTACCTGCTGGCAGACTAGACAGGTTTCAACGTACTTGGCGACCTCTCTCTTCACGTTCGGCCACCAGAAGTGTTGCTTTAAATCCCAGTACATCTTGGTACTTCCCGGGTGCACAGAATAAGCCAAAGAATGTGCCTCGGCCAATATCTCCTTCTTCAGATCCTCGTCGTTAGGCACGTACCACCTATGCCTGAACTTCAGAATACCATCCTCTGATAAATGAAAATCTGACGAGTCTCCCAATGTCATGCTTGATCGAAGCTCTTCACACTCCGTATCATTCTGCTGAGCCTCACGTATCCGATCCAGAATAGTCGGCCTGAGAGAAATGTTGGTGAGCATACTGGACAACTCTGCCACTATCTCAACGTCGAACCTCTCAATCTCAGACCGCGGCGTAACTGACATCGCTGCCAATGAAGGCTGACTCGCAGAAGGCACTCTACTCAAAGCATCTGCTACCTTGTTCGTCTTTTCTAGGTGGTACTTGATATCGAAATCGTAATCTTTGACGAACTCAAGCCACCTTCTCTGACGCATATTCAGCTCCTTCTGCGTAAATAAATACTTCAAGCTCTTGTGGTCAGAAAATATCTCGCGCTGCTGCCCATATAAATAATGTCTCCATATCTTCAGTGCGAAGACCACAGCTGCTAACTCAAGGTCGTGCGTAGGGTAGTTCAGCTCGTACGGCCTCAGCTGCCGAGAAGCATAAGCAATAACTTTTCCCTCCTGCATCAACACATAACCTAGTCCAACTTCTGACGCATCGTAATAAACGCTATATTTGTCACCTTCAACAGGTAGCGCCAACACTGGAGCGGTGGTCAATCTCTGCTTTAACTCCATAAAACTGTTATCACAAGCAGACGACCATATAAATCTCTCGTTCTTCCGAGTCAATCTTGAAAGTGTTGACTTATAGAGTGTTTAAGTCATAATTTGTTTTTGATGATGTATTTGTATATTAAGTATAAAATTTGATTATGTGTATTTAACGAGAATTATGATTATAAGATTGTTTTGGCAATACCCTTAAAAAGGGTATTTTAGTTGTCTAATAAAATCAGTTTGAGTATACAGAGCTGAATAGAAAAACAGGGCTGAAACGCGTGCTTCTACCGATCGTTACACAACAAAGAAATGAAAGCTTCTGCCGATTGCTAAACGACAGAAGAAGAAGCTGTTTAGAAGTTAACATCTGCTGATGACGTGTCAAGCGCTTATATGTTTCATCTGCCGATAGCGTTTTGAAAACATCTGCCGATGACGGTTCAGCACTTATATGTTACATCTGCCGATGGTGTTTTAAGCCACATCTGCCGATGACACTTAAGGATACATCTGCCGATGGTGTTTCAAGTTGCATCCACCGATGACGTGTCTCTGCTTCATAAGTTGCATCTGCCGATGAACTTCCGCCAGAATTCAAAGCTAGCCGCGAAGCTACAGTGACGTCACTTTCAACATTAACTCCAGACCTTTAATGGCGACGACGAACAACACTTTCAGAAGCAACGGATAGCTGCTTCACTACGGATGCTTCCCAACGGTAACATTTTTCCATTTGAAGAAAGAAGCATTCAATTCTGTGAAGCAATTTTTTACAGAGTATATAAGCAGAAGAAAAGACTCGAAGACTAACTTTTGCCAATTTGAATTCTGAGCCCTAAGCTGCGAAAGTTAATCACTCTGTATTTTTTTCTACACCTCTCGACTTTAACTTGAGATTTCATTTTTGGTGAGAGTGTAATCTGCGTTTGAAAAACATAAACTCAAAATCTGTATAAGGCAGTGGATTGACGCCCGTCAAATTCAATCCAGATTTGTAAACGGCAGTTGATCGGAGCCCGGAATTCCGATCTGTTTATTCTCGTAAGGAGAACGGGTAAGGATCTTCAAGGGGTGAGCCTTGGAGCGTGGATGTAGGCAGTTTGGTCGAACCACGAAAAAAACCTGTGTGTTGGTTTTTCTCTCTCTCTCTTTTACTTTTACTAATTGTCTGTGTGCTGTTAGGTTAAGAAACATTAAGAGATTTTAAGAAGGTCTAATTCACCCCCCCCCCCCCCCCCCTCTTACACAATCTCGATCCTACAGAAAGAGGAAGTACGATCTTCGAGAATCCCTCTATAAATTTCCAGTAATAACCGGCTAATCTGAGAAATCCACGCACCTCTCATACGTTCTTCGGCTGTGGCCAATCTCTGACCGCCTGAATTTTGCTTGGATCCACAGAAACCCCTTCTTCTGATATAATGTGGCCCAGAAAACTGACTCGATCCAGCCAGAACTCTCACTTAGAGAACTTTGGATACAACTGGTGCTGGCATAGAATCCTCAGAACTATTCTCAAGTGCTCCTCGTGTTCTTCCTTCGTCTTTGAATAGATTAATATGTCGTCGATGAAAACCACCACGAACTTGTCCAGATACTCCTTGAAGACACGGTTCATCAAATCCATAAACGCTGCAGGGGCATTAGTAAGTCCAAAAGACATGACAAGGAACTCGTAATGCCCATACCTCGTTCGGAATGCCGTTTTCGGTATATCATCCTTCCGGACCTTCAACTGATTGTAACCCGAGCATAGATCAATCCTGGAAAACACTCGGGCACTCTGCAGCTGATCAAACAAGTCATCGATCCGAGGCAGTGGATACTTATTCTTCACCGTCAATTTATTCAACTCTCTGTAATCAATGCACATCCTGAGGGTCCCGTCTTTCTTCTTGACGAATAGAACAGGCGCACCCCAGGGTGAAACACTGGGTCGAATAAAACCCTTCTCTAACAACTCATCAAGCTGAGTCTTCAGCTCTTTCAACTCGGCTGGTGCCAACCGATAAGGATTCTTAAACCTTGGTGCGGTATTTGGATAAACATCAATAGTAAATTCAATTTCCCGGTCTGGCGGTAACCCGGGAAGATCATCGAGGAATATACCAGAGAACTCTCTGACTATAGCAATGTCGCTCGGCTTCACTCCGCTGAGCAACTGAATATCAAATATCGAGGCCAAGTAAATAGAGAACGCACCTTCAAACTGCTCGTTGACCTTTATAAAATAAGAAATAGGCGAGCTACTCAATCTGTTCATCGCCTAATAAGAAAACTCGGCTTTACCTGGGGGTCGAAAGGTGACAATCCCAGATCGACAATCGATGGTGACGAAGTGCTGTGATAGCCAATCCATCCCTAAGATAAGATCATAGTGCTCAATGCCCATAACAATAAGGCGAACATAGAGGGTACTGTCCCCAATCGAGATAATATTGCCCTGGACAACATGACCTGACTGCATACGCTCTCCTGAAGGTAGCATCACACTATATTCGCATTCTGCTAACTCAGGTGCAAGCTTCAATCTAGACACACAAGCAGTGGAAACAAAAGAGTGCGTAGCCCCTGTGTCTAACAAAGAAAATACAGCTACGCCCGTAATCAATATAGTACCTGCTATCACGGAGGGACGAGCCTCGTCGTCGACATCACCAGGCTCTAAAAATGCGAAGATCCTCGGCATAATCCTCTTCTGATCGCTGCCTGACTGATCTCGACCCTTCTTCGGGCAATCTTTAACAAAATGGTCTAGTTCTCCACACCAATAGCACACATCCGTGCCCACTCTGCACTGGCCACGGTGTTCCTTCTGACATTTAGGGCAAAGAGGTATCTGAGGAGCCCCCTGTACCTGCTTGCCTTTCCCTTGGTCATTGCCTCCCTCTAGAGGTCTTTTAACACCCCTCTACTGCTGCTGGAGTTGTGCTCTAGGCTGCCAACCTCGTGACTGAGGGCGAATCTCTCGGAAGAAGCCCTTAGCTGGCTCCCTCGGTTTAATAGAATCTCTGTCAACTGCCTCTATGTCAAGCGCCCTGGCCACAATCTCGTCATAGGATACATTCCGTACCCCAGATATAGTAAGGTGCATCCAGAATTCCTGGCTAAGCCCTTGTAAAAATCGGCGTACCTTGTCCTCGTTTACGCTGACCTGGCGTGACGCGAATCGAGAAAGGGCTTCAAACTTCCTCACATACTCGGCAATCGAACCAACTTGCCGTAACTGCATAAACTCAACCATCTTCGCCTCTCGTACGGTGTGGCTGAAATACTTGTCGTAAAACAACTCTCTGAATCGCTCCCAACCCATAATCGTCACATCGGTGGTCGTTTTGATGGAATCCCACCAAAACCGGGCGTCCAATGCCAAGTGGTAGGTCACCAATGCGACCCTCTCTCCGTCCTCTATGCTAGTATACGCCAGCATGTCCTCCATAGTGCGAATCCACTCCTCTGCTGAAGAGGGATCCGTAGATTGTCCATTAAATATAGGGGGCTGGAGCTTCTGACATCTCTCCATCCCACGATTTCCCGGAATGGCTGCCTCCCGAGCTCTAGTGCCCTCTCGGTCTATCAGAGTACCCAGCTGTTGAGACTGTCTCTCCATTTGCTGAGCCTGCTGGGCAATAAAATCCTTGAGAGTGTCTATCGTATCGTCTCGGTCATTTCCTCGACACACCATAGCTATATAACTCCTATATACAAGTTAAACAAATACGCTAAGGAACTAGAAATTAAATAAAGCTATAAACGTACTTACAGTTGATGAAGAATGTCCGCGTAGTGGCTGTGCAGTCGAGCAGTCTACAGAACCGATTTTAAAACCCGGGGGCTCTGATACCATAGGTTTGAAGTGTTGACTGGTATTCACAACGGTCGTGAAAAATGCCCACCATCGCCACTTCTCACCTCCAAACGGCGATTAAACCTGCATATACTCTAAATATACTAATATACCCAAAAAGATCGGATAGAATCGAGTTTCATTGCTTGAATTCATCCCCAACCCAAAACTTAAAGTTCAAACATAAAAATTGAAATGAAATTCTTACTAATAATCAATGTCTCTTTACAAAAGATGTTGCACGAAGCCTCACGAACAATCAATTAGCCACCGAACACGACGAAATGCAAAAAAGCGGAATCGACCATCTCTCCCTCTCTTTAGCGGCTCCAAGAAAAAATGGGAGTAGAGTTTCTTTAACCTTATTTATCAAAATTTCTATAAATTTATACTTTAATTCAAAATTTATAAATTTCACTCAAACTTAATATTAGACATAAATTATTAAAAATATTAGTTTTTACAATTATTGAATATGAATTTAGAGTATAATTTTTTTTTTTGATAAATTGAATCTCAATCTTTCATGTATTAATAATTTAAATTTTATTCATTAAATTCAGTGTGCATGTATCGTGTTTTCGAAAGTCTTTTAACATGATTTATAACTTTTAGAGTGATTTCTCACTGAATTTTGAATTACATAAATCTTATCTCGTGCAATTTCAAATTATATTGACAGATCAATAGAGTTCGTACGTGCTTAAATAAAAAAAAATGGTATATACGCACCATATTGATAAATTAACCCTGAAGATTAAAATTATTAATAAATATTAAAAGTTGATGTTTGATTTGTTAAAAAAAAAAAAAAAAAGTTTAAATATCACTCTCTCTCCCCTCTCCCTCTCCTCTCCATGGTCACTCCAGATTGAAGCAAAAGGCAACAAAGACCCACTTGTTCTCTAATCTCTCTTTCCCTCTTCTCAGGCCCATCCTGTGATTTCTGGTAATCTTTCGTCCCGCTCTCTCGCACATTTGATTTTAGTAGTTATTGAGTAAGTGATGGAAAATTTTAGGATGTTGTTGGTTGGGACGGCTGACTTTTTCGGAATTCTGGGCAACCATTTTTATTTGCATTCTGGGTTGTAGAAGCTCTCTCTAAACACTGATAGTATAAATTGATGTTTGTGGAGAATGATTGGTTAAGGAATCTTAGTTTAGTTGCATACCAGTAGAGATAGATAGGGAGATGTTCTGACTATAACTTTATCCCTTTCCAATTTGAGTGTTGAATGCGGAAGAAAATTTTGGTCGATGCAGTTGGCTTGGGTGTCCAGAATCTGTCGAAATGAAAATTCGTTACTCATAATGAAGATTTTGATTTCGTTTTTGTTTGTTCATAGCACTTTTCAACGACATTTTTTCTTCCTTTTCAAGATTTGGCTTAATCATAGAACGTGTGAAATTATTTTTGATTATGAATCCGAATTAATAGCTTCGATTTGACTCTGCTTAATTTCATGGTGCAAGGTAAGATCTAAGAATAGCACCAGTAATTGTTTCTTCCAAATAATATAGCTATGAACAAAGCTGAAACTCCAGTGGGAGACAAACTGATTTTGAGGGGCTTGAAATTTCATGGCTTTCATGGGGTAAAGCCAGAAGAAAGAAAGTTGGGGCAGAAATTTTTGGTGGATGTTGATGCTTGGATGGATCTTCAGGAAGCTGGTAATTCTGATGAGTTGTCTGATACAACAAGTTACACTGACATCTACCGGTGAGCTCTTATTCGACATTTCCTTTAGTTTAAAACTGTGCACACATCTGAAATTTATAATTTCAGAACAAATTTTCTCACATCATAGAATTTGCTGTCATAGATTTACTAATCTATCCGTCTCAACCCTTCATGTGATAACACAATTGCCCTTTAACTGATTTTGTCTGATACTGCATTGGTGATTTACAGCATTGTGAAGGAGGTTTTGGAAGGGCCACCAAAGAATCTGCTTGAGGCTGTTGCTCAGGACATTGCATCTAAAACACTGGCCGGCCATCCGCGCATATCAGCTGTTCAGGGTGAAAGTTGGGAAGCCCCATGTTGCTGTTCCTGGTTTTGTTGATTATCTTGGTGTAGAATTCTCAGATACAGGAAAGTTTAGATATTCTGAGCTAATCTACTTGATCTATTATCTTTTTCTACTCACTTTATAGTGACCTAGGACCTAAGAAGAGTTTTCATCTTGCTTTTGATCTGTCTGTTTCAATAAGTTCTTTAAAAAAGTGAAATCTGAAAATTCAATTAAGGTGGTTTCGCAGTTGAATGAATCTTTGCAAACTGTAGATTTAGAAAATTAATCCAAAAACCGCTCGGTTGAAGCTTCTGAATCGACTTAATCCGAGAAGAAATAAGGAATGATGAATTCATCATCTTTGTATTAATCCAAATTATGCGTACTCTTTAGTTTTGTGTCATCTTATGCTGCATCATTTTCCATGTTCAAGTAAAAAAAGAAACTGAGGGACAATTTATTAGAAACGTTCGTATAAAATAAGGAACAACTTTCAAGGAACTAAAACAAGATTTCTTCAATCTTTGGCTATAATCCAACTACAAGTACACCATCTCCTTGAAACGATCAATGCACAAAATGAGCAGCAGATTACAATGGTCAAAGAAACGAGGGAAGTCAGACTTGAGCCGTCCTCGTGGCTGCTACTTTTGCCTTTGCGATTCCAAATCGAAGTGGTCTCGATAAGTTGATGCGGAACCGAGTCGCCTTTCTTTCTTGGTGAGCTTACGGAAATTATGAACTTTCAGCTTTGCTAATTTAGCCTCTTCTTCGGGGGTCATCTCTCTCACGACAACAGTCAGTCGACATTCGGGCCTCATTTTGACTCCAGATCTTCCTTTAGAATGGTAAGAAATCCTCTTTTGGAAGACACCTTTTCCGACAAATGCCTCCGCTAAAGACCAAAAAAGAATGGTGAGAGACATGCACGAGGATTATTACAAGTTCAACTATAGAGAGAAAGAGCCTTCAAATGAGTCATTTACCAACAAGGAGGTGATCAGGATTTAATCCATGATTATGGGTTGCATTTGCACGAGCTGAGTGAATAACCTTCAAAGGAAAAAAAAAATCTCATGTACTTACCTCTGCAATTATTAAACAGAATGAAAATGGACCTTTAGCCATCTAACACAGGATTGAGTAAAAGATCAAACAAATTAGCAACATCAAGCAGCAAATTTCTCTTGGATTTTTATTGCCATTTAGTCGCCCAAATTTTTTTTTACAATATAACGATTCCACCCTGAAGTGAAAAAATTCATTTTACTTATTATGATTAATATCACACCAATACTGACTCCAAAAAGTTAGTTCCATCGAAAACACTTGCTAAACTCATATCCCAAACTTTGAATCCTACTTCTTAAGACAAATATCATCATATTATTGCGTTATTCCTATCCACAGAGAAAAAATCAAGAATAAATATGATCTGCCAGTAAGTTTTGTTAATTTAACTACATGATGATTACAGAGCTTATGCATAACCTGATAAACAGTTTTCGAAGCTCGCTTCACAGTCACCTGCAACTGCAGCAATGCATCTTCAACACGCATGCCACGGACTAATGCAGCAACCAAGTTGACCTTTTTCGGGCTCTAAACAGGTAAAATAAATTAATCTTACAATAATATGAATTATCAAAAGAAAAATCTCTTGGTTTTTCGACATCGATCTCAAACCCAGAAAAGTTGGTAATTAAGATAGACAGTAGTAAATCATATCTAGAACTCTGTTTTCTAAATTTCTCTGATGATAAATAAAGGTGATGGTTTGCATCTCATGATAACTAGATCCATTAATTCTTCCATAATTATACCGCAAGAAGTGGCCAATTCACAATTCATCCTTATTGTTAAAAACAAGTCTAGATATAAGATATCTTATTCTTTGAGTTATAAGCATGAGGGTTTTGAATCATCAGTAATAACAAATGAAAGCCGAAATGAAACCTGTTTTATGCCCTTTAATACAGCCTGAACAGTTGAAGGTTTAGATACAACTTTCTGCTTCTGATCTTCACTTTTTCCGCTGCTTAATGCTAGAACAGGTGTCAAGGGAGATGGAATGGGCGATTCATTAGATGTATCTGCCAGTAAGTTCCTTGAACTGGAGATTCCCTGTGACAACACGTATGGAAAAAAAGGGGAATTTTAACAATCAAAGAAAAATTCCATGGCCGTGTCAAATAAAAACAATGTTTTGTTTTACTAAAACGCGCTCCATTCTTGAGTACACGTCACTCAGAGAGCCAAAATTAGAGTCAGATTGAAAATTTATCAGAGGATTGATTGAGGACCCAGAGAATCTCAATAATTTCAATGAAAGTTGGCCCATTGAAATATAAAGAAAACTTTGGTATTACCAACTGTTGAATATACTTGTATAGAGGGCTTGAAATGTTTGATGAAGGTGGTCTAACAAGCTTCCGTAGATAAGACAACTCACCTGCAAAAGAAATCCTTACATCTCAACACCTAATTCTGACCATTTAGAACCAGAAAAGAGGTAGAACAATATAATTTCACAGTAAACAGTAATTAATCGATTCAGAAAGAATTCATTCAGCATCATGTTAAAATTTAAATTCTAGGTTCAGTATTTGGGTAACTAGTTAAAGAAATATAAAAGGCAATATGGAGAATGATTGAAATTCGAACCAGTAACCACAGAAGATTCCAACCGCGAAGTAGAAAAGTTAGTGGGTGCATTGTAACCATATTCCATCCGTTTCCCAACACAACGAAGAATTGACTGCATATGTCTCTGCCATCCCGTCATGATCTCCAAATTTTAACACAATCACAAGCTCAAGATGCTCGCTGCCATAAAAGAGTGTTGTAGTTACATGAAAAACTCAGAAGAACCATCAAAATAAACAGCAAAAGGAAATAAAAAAAATGCAAATTTGCTGGCAGTCCTCTATCTCTTCCATTTTCTAATATACCTTAAGTTGAATGGAAGACGATAAAAACATCAGGATTGAGGTAGAAAAATGGACCAAATTGTAGGAAATAGAAACGAAACAAAGAAATAAATGACTTCTAATAATGATTTGCCAACCGCAGACCTAGCTCCGAAATCCGAATGCCGAAATAGACTAACAGTGCATTATCACAAAATCCGGAGTTAAAGAACCAATTAACAATATCCCCACAATCCAGTATCAGAAACCACGCATAGCTCCAATGCACACTAAAGATATCTTTCAATTGAATAAAAGACATGCACACTTACATTGAACATTCTAAACTGAAAATTGCAATTTTTTTGAATATATTTCAGATTTGAGTGACCGCGAGTTCATTCAAATTGAATCAGTACCGGTGATTGTCGAAACTCGATATCGGGACTGTCACAGTGTTGGATTTCTGTATAGTCGAGAAGCCGTCCCTCGAGATGAACGCACGGCACGACAGTTCGTCAGAAAGTGGCTCTCCTCCAGTGGCCACAAGACGCAAGTCCTAGGCTCCGCAACTCGCCTCGCGATCGCGAAACGCAAAGAGTCGAAACGGCAAGAGCGAAATGAAGATTGCAATGCTACCTGGCGACTGCTCACTGCTGAGTAATATATTACTAGGGAAAGGAAGTATTGAAAAATGAGGGAATTGGGGCTCACAAGCCAAACCGGTTTTTTTTTTTTTAAAAATTAGCTAGGGTTTCTTATGGGTTTTTCAATGTCTGGAAAAAAATTTCAAAACCCAAATTTGATCGGCTCGGTTCAGTTAGTGTATGTTTGAATCTGTCAAACCAAAAACCGAATCAATAAACTCTATTCAAAAAAAAAAAAGAACTGAATTTCGATTATTTAAGTTTGAAACTGACCTGATGATGAACAAATTGATCGATTCTGGTCTAATTTATTAGTTCCGGTTCGATTTTGAACACTTTTAATCAAAATTAAAAATTAATATTTATTGATGTGGTTAATAAAATATTATACGAGTAATTTTAGTCTCACCAACTAATTTTTGAAGATTATTTGTTAAACTAATAATTAAAATAAATTATAAATAATTAAAATAACGTATTAATTTTACTATTTTACCATTGATAAATCACTCACAGTGTTAAATTAAAGTGTGAAAATAGTTGATGATGTAACTATGAGGGTTGTTTTAAATCTTTTTATGTTATCCTTGCAAGATTTGAAGACAAACAATTTAAAAGTAGATATAGATCAATATATTTAAACCAGTAGTTCTAATACACACACACACACACTATATATATATATGCCCGAATGGCGCTGCAAAACTAGGATTTAGGATTTGCTGCCATTGTTACTTTCTCCGAAAATACAGAGAATAGTTTTTCTGAGATGGGAAATAGCTGCGTGAGGGAGAGATGCGGCGTCTCCAACGACGGATTTCTTCGAACGGCTTCGAATTCTATTCCGGGCTCTAAAACAAACCATGATTTTTCTTTTAATGAATCTGTAATTCCCGCGATTGATATCATCAACCAGCCGCCTGAAGAAGTGAGGATTGACAGGGAAAAACCAGAAGCTAATCCAACCCAAACAGAACAAACCAAACCAAAAAATTCAGTACAAGAAAACAAAAAAGTAGAGGAACCCGCCATTGTTATGCCGCAAGTTCTGCAGACAAAAACAGTGAATCTCAAAGAGCATTTAGCTTGGGGAAGAAACTCGGAGATGGACGATTCGGGACAACTTTTCTCTGCGTAGAAAAAGCGACTGGAAAAGAATACGCCTGTAAGTCGATTTTGAAGACGACTTTACGAGCCATAGAAGACGTAGAAGACGTGAGGAGGGAGATTCAAATAATGCATCGTCTAGCAGGAAACTCCAACGTCGTCGCCATTAAAGGAGCTTACGAGGACTCAGTTGCCGTTCATCTTGTTATGGAGCTTTGCAAGGGTGGTGAGCTCTACGATCGACTCATCAAAAACGGTCATTGCACTGAGAAAAAGGCGGCTCAGCTCGCTAGAACAATCGTCAGCGTCGTAGAATCTTGCCACTCGTTAGGAATCATGCATCGTGATCTTAAACCCGAAAACTTTCTCTTCGTCAATGATGAGGAAGATTCTCCATTGAAGGCCATAGATTTTGGGCTGTCAACTATGTTCAAACCAGGTTTGTCACTAATGGGTGAATCATGCAAAAAGATAAAGATAAAAACTTTAGCGGGTTTAGTGATTGAATTTCATGAATTTTATCAGGAGAGACTCTTACAGAGTTGGTCGGCAGTCTTTTCTACATCGCACCTGAAGTTCTACGGAAGAATTACGGACCGGAAGCCGATGTTTGGAGTGCCGGAGTGATGATTTACATTCTCTTATCTGGACTTCTTCCTTTTTTCGCTGGTATAAAAATCTTCGAAAGATCGCTGTTTTTTTGTTGGATTGGTTCTATTCTTTCTAATTGATTCTTTCTTTTGAACTTCCATAGAAAAGGACCCAGAGCTTTGTGCTGCAATTTTAAATGAAGGTCTTAATTTCTCGTCAGATCATTGGCCCTCCATTTCTGATAGTGCCAAAGATTTAGTGAAGAAGATGCTCGTCAAGGACCCGAAAAAACGTCCCACGGCCAGCCAAGTTCTCCGTAAGTCGAGTTTTTCTATCGTGTTTGGCGCCTTTGAGGACGGAAGATTGATCGTTCTTCATTTTCAGGCCACCCTTGGCTTCAGATCGACGGCATTGCTCCGGACAAGCCTCTTGATTCTGGCAGTTTTAACCAAATTGAAGCAGTTTTCTGCTATGAACAAGCTAAAGAAGAAGGTTCTCAGAGTAGGTTATACAATAATCAATGCCAATTCAAGATAAGTAAATGCTCAAAAGTCTTGTTTTTAATCTGTAGGTTATTGCAGAAAGTCTCTCAGATGATGAAATTTCCGGGTTGACGGAGATTTTCGAGAGGATGGACACGAAGAACATCGGTCAAATTACCATCCAAGAGCTGAAAGACGGGTTGCGATCATTAGGCGCAGACCATGACGAGGCCGAAATATACGATCTCTTGATCGCAGTGAGTTACCAATTCAAACCCGACCATTATCTTTCTTCTCTGCTACAAAATGTAAAAAAGTTCAATGCTTTCTAAACTTTTCAGGCCGATTTTGATAACATCGGCGCCATCCAATACAGCGAATTCATAGCTGCCACGGTGCATCTAAACGAAATCGAGAGTGAAGATCATTTGTTGACCGCATTTTCGTATTTCGACAGAGACGGCAGCGGCTATATTACTCGACGTGATCTTGAAGCAGCATGCGTGGAGTTTGGAATTGAGAATGTTCATTCGGAAGAAATGATCCAGGAATTCGATCAAAATAACGTAAGCATTTGAATTTCTTCGTCTCATTGTTTTTAGTATGAACTGAATCGCCGTATAATCATGTCTCTAATTTGATTATAGTCTATGTTTCAGGATGGACGGATAGACTACAGTGAGTTTGTGGCTATGATGAGGGAAGGGAATGCTGGTTTGGCTTAGAAGGGGAGGCACAATGTAGCATTAATTACACGACTCTTTGTTTTTGTCTGGTGATTAGGCAAGTGTTAGAAGGGATGAAGACAAAGCCATATTCAGATTACTGGTTTTAATGATTATTACTTCATTCAACTGCCTCTCTCTCTCTCTCTCTCTCTCTCTCTCTCTCTCTCTCTCTCATCTCCAGTTTAATGAGCTCCTAAACAAACCATTATTTATTCTATGGAATAAAATCGCTGTTCATGTACAGATGGAAAAGAATAAAGATCCAGTTTAAATTTAACCCAGCAAAAAATTACATGTAACAAATTACAGTACTCAACACAAAATCGTCTGTTTGTCTCTCCGGGAAATTCTGCAAATTCCATGCCGGGGGTCCGAATAGGTTTCCATGTGTCGTCGTAATGAATCGAAAGAGTTCAATAGAACCGAACAAAAGATAGGAAGAGATGGAGATTTACCATATAGCAAAGTCTATACTTGTGTTTATGGAGCAAAATTCATTGACATGTAGTGAAATAAGAGGCCTGCCCAAAAGCTCCAAGCATTGTGCATGCTACTTCCTGCAATTTTCCTGGCATTTGCATTTGATGAAATTAAGCAAAATTAAAAACCCATTAAAGGAAATCATTGGAAAGTAATAAAATTTTGACTCATGTTTTCACGTTGAAAGTAGAATACTTGAAACACAAATCTTAGATAAAACTTTGACTAAACAGGATTGGATCAACTGAGTTTACTTCCTTGATCATCAATGGACAAATAACATGATTCTAAATCTACTCCTGCAGCATTAGACATCGCAGGAGTTGAACATTAATTCTTTGCAAACACAGACACTGGTTTTGTACCAGTGTGAGAATTATGTCCACAGAATTCAGTATGATTGAAAAAGCAAATGAGGGAGAAGTAAAGATACCTCTTCTAGGCTTGGAGACAACCTTAACAGCTGCCTTCTTCTCCTTCTTGAGCTCTTTCTCCATCGGAAACAGAACTCCGTCAATTCCCTGCACAGAAATCCTCCCGTCGATGTAAATGTCGGGATCGAAAAGATAAGCGGATCCATCTCCCTGCCCAAATTTCACGGACCCGTCGGCTTCCTGAGCCAATACTTTGTGAGGCAACCGGAGCGAGTCATACCAGACTTTCCCGAATCTCCTTACGGCGTTGTACATGCTCTCCTCTGTTTGATACTCCGGAAATATGTGGTAATAAATGATCTGTTCTGGCGCTCCAGGTTCACTTAATTGATCCGTCGTGAGCTTAGCCATGGCTTCGTCATTCGGAGCTAAAACCGTCAGCACGTAGCCCTCAGAAATCAATCTCCCCATTTCTGTAGCTAAGGACGTTAAATTGACAAGAATATCAGCCATTTCGTTGTACCCACCGTAATGTAAAAGAGTTTTGATGAAATCTTTCACTTGGCGTTCGCCATTGAAGTGATGGTGCGGTCCTCCTGGACCCGGTGCCGGCGCCGGAGCCAAGGATGGACCTGGTGCCAGAGCGTCGTAAACTGAAAGCACTGGCGGCGAGCCAGCGGGAATCGGCAGCTGCCGGTTTCTTTAATCTGTGAGTGCGCGGGTCAACTTCCGGCGCACCTTCCGGTAATACAGCGGAAATTGACCGTAGACTTCTCCTCCGATTGAAATCTTCCTGAACTGATCTCGGAACTAACAGCCTCTCGATTCCGTGGATAACACCGTCGGGCCGAATGACGTCGTCGGGGCGAATAACCTTTGCTGAACCAACAACTTTCTCGCCAGAATCCTTTCTCGCCAGGTGCAGATGAGCATTCCACAGAGTTCGATGCCCAATCGTATCGGAAGCCTGGGTCGGCCACTCGTTTGACCCAACTCGTCTGGGAATAATATGAAACATCAAAAGCGCCCGAAGAGATTTCAAATTACCAGGCTCGAGCAAGAACGTCTTGAACTCAGGATCCAAATCTCGCTCCAAGGCATCATTTCTGGGAGCAAAAATAGTAATATTGTGTTTGCCGACAGCTTCCTCGAGAGTATGGAGGAGAAGCGCCTTCTCAACGAGCTCGGAAAGCAGAGTATAACGGGAATCAAGGAAGCGCAACGAGAACAGAATTGGAACTAATCTGACCGGAAGTAGAAGCAGGAGAACTGGAAAGCACATTGAGGGGAAATGCAGGAGAAGCAGGGAGGAGTGAGAGAAAAAGAAGAGAGAAAATGAGGTGGGAATCCATGGGGACTCAATCGGAAAAATGAAAAGGAGAAGAAGGAGAATGGTCGAGATGGCAGTGGAAGGAGGAAATGGAGGAGCACTCATAAAAGGTCAGTAATGGTGGTGGCAAGACTTGGAGAACTGGGAATGAGTTTGCACAGGCTGGGTGGCAGGTGGGACCCACGCGCCTCTTTCTGGCTTCAATTTCCAGCCGAGCCAGGAGAGTGGAAAGGAAGGAAACAGAAAGAAAAAAGGCTTGCAAAGAACGGAAATTGTCGCCTGTCGGTGTCGGCGTGAATAAACTCCCAATCAAAACGTCGACGTTTGGCAACCAGCCTATGCCTCCTTCCTTTGATTAATTATTAATTAGAAAAGTAATTAGGAAGAGGCTAATTAAATCAACTATGGTTTCAACTTGTAATTACAGCAACCTGGACATACATTCAATCCTTAAATCTTCGAATGTAAGTTTCAACATCCATAGTGTATATATATATATAAATGAATGTACATTCTTCAGACCCAAACCAAAAATAAAAACAAAAATAAAAATAAAAATGATAAATAAAAAAGGTCTTGGTCCAGATCAAATCACTCCTCTCCCATCCCTCTCACAATTCCATCCATTTACCAGCTCTTAGTAAACCTTCCTTCATCATCTCCTCCTCAGCATATCACGTCTGCAGCTATATAGTTTACCTGACAATTCCACGTTATAATCAGACACTTGAAAACTTTCAATCAATGCATATTACCAGAACCAAAAATGTAGAAAAGATGCATGGACTCGAGAATTCCACTTAAACAAAACTTCGAACAGTATTTTCGAAGATTTACAATCGTGCATATATATATATATATATATATATATATATATATATATATATATATATATATATATATATATATATATATATATATATATATATATATATATATATATATATATATATATATATATATATATATATATATATATATATATATATATATATATATATATATATATATATATATATATATATATATATATATATATATATATATATATATATATATATATATATATATATATATATATATATATATATATATATATATATATATATATATATATATATATATATATATATATATATATATATATATATATATATATATATATATATATATATATATATATATATATATATATATATATATATATATATATATATATATATATATATATATATATATATATATATATATATATATATATATATATATATATATATATATATATATATATATATATATATATATATATATATATATATATATATATATATATATATATATATATTCAGCAAAGATGCATGGACTCAAGGATTCCACTTAAACAAAACTTCAACAGTATTTTCCAAGATTTACAATCGTCGTAACAGGATTAAAAAAATAGACAATGCTTGAGAGAGGCAGTACATGACCAAGAATATGTATATGCATTAAGAAACAACATTGATCTTTGAAGCGCACCTTCAGAAATGAGATGCTGAGAATTGATGTAATTTGCAAATTGCGTTTGGATTGGTTCTACCGTGCTGCAGAGCCTGAAGCACAAGAAGCAGCAGGATTGCTTTCGCTCAATGGGTTTTCTTCGTGATTCTCTCGGTTGTTCTCGTTTCTTTGCTCAGTAACAGATCCTTGGCTCGCTCTATTGTTCTCTCTGGTCTCTAATCGCTCCATTATGCGAGATACACTGGCAATTCCTGCATTCACTTCTCTTCGAACGTCAGAACCAAGTTCTGACATGGAAGTACCACGGGAGAATAGCTTATCCTTCCACCCTCTTGTGCTCTTTGATATTGACTCTTTGTATCTTACAAGCAAAATTTAATTTACAGAATCAACAAATTATATAAGCTTAAATATATGAATGTGAATGCGTAGGTATTGAAAATAAATTGACAGAAATACATATCCCACACGGACATATGTAGTGCCACGCCCTTGAAAGTTTAATAAACATGTCATATCTGAAACTATACCTCATTGAAACAGCACTAAACTTAGATTTCAGAGACTCTGAAAACGACTGAAATTCTGACGGGCCTGCCCTGTCCTGATTCGGAGACAGAGAATGACTTGCAGTTGCAGAGCTCCTACAAACAACCCGTGATATATGAAAGGTGAAACCACATAAATCCAGGAAGATTTTGTTTTCCCGCAGGAAAATATAGTCTCAGTGGCGTAAGAAATGCATTATTACCGTGCAACAGAGGAATCTCCAAGTTGATTCTCTGGCGTGACAGTGGACCCTGATGCTGGGGAAGAAACTGGATCAGCCTGCCCACTTGGGCCAAATGAAATATTTGGTGATGGTTCATTTCCATGTGAGACTTCCGGACTAGAAGGTCCAGCTACGGTGATAACAGTTGGTTCGTTATCCTCTCCTGAAGCACCAGGACCTGCTGCTCTATTAGGATGAGTGAATACGAGAAAGTGCGGACGACCATGAGATGATGGTCGGCCTCTTTGACCTTCTCTCCTTCCAACATGAGCTCTACCCATTGTGGCGGCGGCTGCTAAGTGCTGGATTATACGTTCTTCAAGTTCAGCATCATTGACACCCACAGGCAACTGTGTAAAGCAAAAAATCAGCAGGGCCAATCAAATTGGAACGTTTGCAATGCCAGTATAATTGTATTTGGAAGAACGCTTATCAATAACTTACATGTCGCAACTCAAAGTTGCCAAGAGTAGGATGGTGAAATATAGCAGTATTTCGTGCAGGAGCCATTCTTATGTTCCTCTCTCGTTCAACAGCCTCCAACAACTCTTGACTGTCAAAAGATATAATTACATAAATATCCAAACCAAATGTGAGAATAACTTAGACCAAGAGCTTGAAGTGAAACCTGGAAGGATCCTTCAGCGATATAGGTTGCCAACACATGGGACACTGAGAGCTTCTCTGACACCTGCAAATCAAGTACTTTAACTAAAGGTCTAGTCTAAAAGGTTTGTCTTTCTCCAACCACGTGTTAAACATAATAATTTCACAAATAGTTGACTCCTGGTGATTTATCCACAGCAGATTGGATACTCCTTTCATAATCGATAATGTTTTGAGTTTTAAAAATATAACACTCTATCTACAACAGGAAAAGTAAATTGGAAATCATGGATAAATTTAACATTATGTGGAGAAACTATGAACAATTAACCTCAAGGTTTTTATAGTCAGCCTATCTCATGAACCTTGATATTGAGTATGAAGTATGGATGCTATGAACATCATGCAGGAAAATAAATGTGTGTCGTTTGATATTGTGTACACGGCATGACTGGTATGAAAGAGAAACGAAACCAAAAGCCGAGCTTTGGCCATGTTAAAGTGAAGGAACTTCAATGAATCAACAAAAGAAGAAAAGACTTGCAATATTGAAGGCCTCCATCCTATTTTTAGACCAAAAGAGTGTAGAATAATAGAGAATGCATTAGCAAAGAACAAACAGAACACCAAACAAAGTACTGAACTCAATTTCAAAGAGTTGGAAATTTTGAAACAATCATAAGAACAAATTCCAAAAGTGATTCCCACCATTCAAGTATGCACTGGAGGTGAAATTCGTGTTTGCAAGTAGTCACCTGCAAGAAAGAAGATATTAAGGATATCTTTTTCAATAAAAACAACGGGAAGGAAAGAGTGATAAATCTTACTTCTGGAGAAAAAATTTATCTCTATCAATAGTCCGGAAAAGGGATTAGACCATAATGATTAACCAATTTACCGTTGAAGGATCACTTTCACAAAATTCTTCAAGGCAGATGCTGCATGCGTCATCACAAGCTTCTTGAATTCCTCCCTCTACAAAGGCTGCAGCTGATGTCAAATGGCTCTCGGTCCTTCGTAGCATCATCCATCTCTAGAAACTATAAAACACAGAAACAAAATTATGAGAGAATTTCATAATCCGATGAACCTCAGAACTATCATTAGATATAGAGTTCACCAAATATCAAATATTTTCAACAGAAGATAACAGGAAAATTCATTTCCAAATTGATGACAGAATAATAGCAGTTGAAATTCCATATAATCAGAAAAGCTACCACATATTACAAGATTTATAATGGAAATGAAGATTTCACCTGACAAAAGGGTTCATCTACCATTGACCCTCTACACGAATATTTCATTTAACTACATAGTTTGAGAGAAAATTACTAGCGATCCTTTCAATGCGCAGAATCAAGACAACTGCTATACGTAGCTAGAAGCAGAGGACTTTCAAACCAGAAAAACCTTTAGTACCAGAAACCGAAGAAATTGCACACTAGACAGTCACTTTGAAAAAACATCATTCATTTCTTATCTGAAAAGATTTAATCATTCTTCAGTCACCAGCAATACCAATATGTGACTACCTCCGTCACTTTATAATGATCCCTTTTCTACAGAAGTTGTTGCACATAACAAGAACCTAGATTGACCAAATGATTAACACTGTGATTGAATCGCTCATTTGTAGAGAGAACAAACAATTATCAGATTCACGTTTAGTTAAAAAAGGCAGATTACATGTAAATTCTCTCATCGATTACCTTTATACTTTTTTCCTTCACTTGTTTTATGCACAACAAGAAAGAAATATCCTTACATAAATAATCGCCGAATCCCAGAAAAGGAGTCAAAGCGAAGAAAACTAGCGAACCAAGGGGAAAAAAAAAAAAGACAAATAGATCTCGACCTATAAAGAATAAATTATCAATGAAACAAGAGTCCTAAATCATCGAAACTTTAGTAAAATGAGAGGGAAAAAAAAAATGAATAACCCAAAAAAAACAAAAAAGAAAAGGGGTTTACCTCCTTCGACATCGAGAAATTGGAAACGATCGAGAAGATGGGTCAAAATTTCCAGCGGAAAACATCCATGAAAAGCAGTAGATCGAGCACAAAAACCCCGAGGCTACCCACCGCTAAAAAACCAGGCCACCCAGATGTGAACGCCCTAGGATTCAGTGAGGGGACGAACGACGAAGAAAATGATATAATTATGGAGAGAGAGAGAGAGAGACACCTTAGCTTTAATTATTGACTGTTTCTTACTTTGGATTTGGTTTTTGTCTTCATTTTTTGTTTTTTTACTTTTAAAATAAAAATCAAAAAATAAATAAATTGCAATTGAGGCCAAGATTTTATGGATTATTTAAAGTTGCACCTCGAATTTTCTTTCAACAAAACATTCTTCAACTTTTAATGTTCGTCCAAACGAATCTCATCTATTTTACATTTTAAATATGATTATTTCACGATCATCTTTCTCGTGTATGTATTGTAATTTTTATAAATTCAAATAGAGAAAAGAATATAGGAGTTTTGACCGGTCTGGAATTGTGTTAAAATAAAAAATAATAATTTATCAGGGCATTTAGAATAATGATACTATTATAAAGTTTATTTTGTTAAAAAAATAAATAATCATTGAACATTTAATTAGCGAATAATATTACGTTAATTTTTTTATTCTATTATAACAGAATTCCATACCCGTCAAAACTCTTAGTTGTAGGGGCCAAATTGATACATTAATTACACTCATCATTATTTGATATATCAATAATTATTTTAAAAATATATAATAAAAAATAAACGAAATATTATTTTTTGTTTAATAACACCTAATGCTTTGATCAAACACGTCAAGTGATTATTAAATTTGGGAAAAATAAAATATTGTAGTTAAAGAATATTTCAAAAGTTGTATTAAAAGAAGCAAGAACAGATGGGTTTGGTCAACAGATGAATCAAATTTATAATCTTTTACGTTTCCATTTTGCAGGGCCTGATCTGATAATTGTCACGCCCAATCACAACTAGCCCTTTGTTTCGATTAGATAAAATATGTTGAAGAAATGGAGACTCGACTCTCCATATTACTTTGAAAAAAAATGGATTAAAAATGAATTATGGTACATATTGTTCGTAGTTAGTTTCGGTTTCAGATTAACCGAACCGAAATCGGTCATTTAATTGACTGAAACCGAACCGAAAATTTCAGTTCGATTCCGATTATACAACCTTTTTTTAAAAAATTTAAATAATATAAAAGTTTTCTCATCGCCTATATTGACAAGCTGACAAGTTCTTAAATATCAGCATACTTTATTCAAAGTTTCTATGCTTTTTGCTTTGAATTTCAGGCGATTAGCAACGACGAATACAAGAGCGTGAAGCACAGGATGAAAGTGAACAAATAGAAAAGGGATAAGATTTCGATCTGCTACTTCGTTTTCCCTCCAGATGAAACTGTCATTAGAAGCCCCAATTACAACCCATTTACTTATGGAGATTTCCGAGCTCAAGTTCAACGAGATATTAACTATTAAGACACTTGGCTACAAGGTTGGGCTTGAAAGATTCAAGAAGGCTTCATATACGGTTAAATACAGTTCGGTTCGATTTCTATCAATTTTGATCGATCCAAATAGAAAATCAAACCTAAAAATTTGGTTCCTACAAAATCAATCCAAAGTTCAGTTTCCAAATACTCAAAACCGATCTGAACCGAACCGATTTCACCAGTTCCGGTTCGGTTCATCGATTCCGGTTCGGTTTTGCACACCTCTACATAGAAGTCTTTATAGTTTCAAATTGATTTTCTATTCAAATTAATGGAATGTGTCATTTAACTTTATTTTATCTACGTCATTAAGTGGTTCGGATAATTTATTTATTTTTAAAATCAGTTTATTTTTATTTTTTTAGAAGGAGATAAAACAGAGTTATTAAAAAAAAAAAAGGGAAAAGTACCATTTAGACCCCAACGTATGGGGTCAGTGACCATTTGGTACCTAACGTTTTTTTTGTACCCAATCAGACCCTAACGTATAAAACGTTTGCAATTTAATGCCTACCGTCAATTTTTTAATTAAATTTAACAAATTCTTTTTAAAATTCCTAAACTAACCTCTCCCTCTCTCCCTCTCCCTCTCCCTCTCCCTCTCCCTAAACTACGCCATTGATTCTAGGAACAATGGTGTGGACCCTTTTCATCTACCAGTTTCTTCTTATTGACTTGGCCCATTTCCTTACTCATTAAGCATATCTACTCCATATGAATCCAGTTTCCTCCTCCTGATCTCTCTCTGCCAGACTTTTGCTTTCTTCACTCAGTTACTGTTCTAGCATGGAGGAGCCTCTTCTTTCTGGTATTAATCTCGTTTGTACTGGGTTCTGGGTTTATTTCTTATTTGATTGGCTCATTTTGATTCTGGTTTTTTTTTAAGATCTCGCTGATGGGTATTTTGTTTTGCTTGGATTGGAATAGAGAAACAGAGTGAATTGGGAGAGAAAGAGAGTGATAGATGGAGTTCGTATCAATACGTGGGAAGAACAGGATCTATTATCCCTACGGCTTCATTAGCCGGAACTGAAGTCAGCGTTGAAGAGATTCGATCTGCTGCTGTGCATTCGGATAGGTACCCACCTTCCCTCCATGGCGCTTTGATCAGCTTGCCTGAGTCTCAGCATGATCCCCATAGGAAAAGAAATTAGAAACTTTATTCACATTAGCGATTTCAGTGAGCGAGCTTTCACTGGCTTTCGCATCCTCTTCTTCCCGCTATCGCCGTTGTCGTCTTCTTCTTCGTCGTCCTCGTCGAGATAGTCGAATTTCTGGTCATCGGTGGCGTTCGCAGATCATTGAATGTTCCCAGAATCAATGGCGTAGTTTAGGAGAAGGAGGGAGAGAGAGTGAGAGAGGGAGAGAGAGAGAGGGAGAGAGAGAGAGAGGGGGTTAGTTTAGGAATTTTAAAAAGAATCTGTTAAATTTAATTAAAAAATTGACGGTAGGCATTGAATTGCAAATGTTTTATACGTTAGGGTTTGATTGGGTACAAAAAAAACGTTAGGTACCAAATGGTCAATGACCCCATACGTTGGGGTCTAAATGGTACTTTTCCCAAAAAAAAACCAATTTTGTTGAACGAATCAACGGAACAAAAAATCTTATTTAAATAAATCTAAGACATAGCAACATGACATGAATTACAATACAATCGCGCGACACATTCCATTAACCGACAAAGATAGATGAAAAGGTTATTTCCAATTAGAAGTATAAGAAGTAAAGTAAAACAAACTCTAAACCACGTGTACAAAAAACATAATTTATCCAAAAATTGACTTTCGTAGAACATAAAAACATTGGTAATGACTTATAAAAGTACGAGAAGCGACTTAAAACATCGGCAATAGTTTTGTTTTGTGAGCATAAGCTTATCTGCCTTGGACCAGATCCAAGCCTGATTTGTGTGGATCAGACCAACCAAGGGTGAGTGTGTCCTACACTATGTCCTAAAGGTGTCTCTAAATGCACTCAATGCCCCTAAACTATGGGCCATCATCAATAATCCAGCTGGCATGATTGGACGTAACACATCCATGGAGAAATATTATCATTTGATTGGTAGGAATTGAAAGAATTAGCGGTCCTAATTATAATTATTAATTTTAATTCAAAGCTAGCGGAGATTAGAGAAAAATTAATACACCATTAATTGTCTCGTTCGAACGCTATATGTCTCTCGTTCGAACGAATCCCAGAAAATGATGACTCCGTGCAACCAGGACCAACCGACCATTTTTTAAGGTGCATAATATAGGAAGAGTACAGACCAGCGAATGTTTCAGTTCATCTTAATACACCCATGAGGAATAGTTATAGAAAGAATCGGAAATTGAAGTTTTTAGCAGAATGCGGAGGAAGACGAAGTAATGGGTTGAATTGGGGTGGTTTTACAGTCACTTACGATTACGGAGATGAGCGAAGGAGGCTCACTTTGAGAAGGACTTCGCCAAAATCCTGCGCTATTAAACCTCCTCCACATCTCTTTCTCCAGCTCCGCAGCCGCTCTTTCCGATTCATCGGATTTCGGCGGTTTCATCTCCGGTTGGTTGTTTTCGGCGACGGGATGAATCTGAACCCCAGTCTCGTCACATCCAGACGAGCACCGCCGACTCGTCGTAGGCAGAAGTCCCTTTTTGATCAGCCGCTGCCGCCGTTTCTTCCTCAACGCAATGCGGCACAGGCCAGCTGGAATTTTGTAAATAGGCAAGGACGAGGAAGTTGAGGAGGCCGCAGGGGAAGCAGCAGCATATCGCAGCGCACTCCGCCGTCATGCCTCCAGCGAACTCAGCGAACCTGACGCTGCCAGAGCAGGATTGGTTGGACAGAGGGTGAGGGCGATTGGAGGACGGTCGCCGGAGCATCACCTCTCTTCTGGACATCCCCGATGTTAAAATCGATCAAAATCTGGAGATGGAATATCGATTCTATCCTTCCACTTCACTAATTCTCGCCGCTTCTGCCATAGTTAATGAAACAGAGGAAGAGAACGTTGTCGAAGCTCAGCAACAATGGAAGACGGAGGTGAAAATTAAACCAAATGGAGATGGATGGAGTAGAGAGCGAATAATACGGTGGTCGGAAATTGAATTTAGGGGGAAGTTCATCTGTCTCTTACATTACCTGACATGTCCATCCTTATTTGGGGAAGGGAGAGAAATGTAATTTCACAATACAACTATTTGCCTCGTGTCTATTATTCAATTCTCCAAATTCATGATCAAATTTAATCTCAGGTTTAATGTGTAATTTTAATATTATAATGATGACTTGGCATGAGTTTATCGTGAACGCAAAGTACTCCAGCTGGTCCTGAAACTTGATACGACGCCGCAGTGCAGGGGCCCGGAGAGAACCAGACCTGACTTTTTTACACGTGGCGACATCTCAGAAACCATCTTTTTCGAATTAAAATGCAAATTTAATTATAATTAAATTCAATATTAGCATTTACAAAGGTACAAAATTAATTAAATGAAACTGGCTGGGGTTTGAGGCGAGTGGTGGATCTCCTCTCCCTGTACTCCTTGTTGTTGCAGGACGGCTCCATGACGTCCTTCGCGAATCTCACCCTTTTCTTTCTCTCCTTTCTTTCTGGATTACAAAATACCTCCAAAATGTTAGGCTTAGAGAGAGAGATATAGAAAGAGAGAGAGATATAGAGAGAGAGTACCCGTTTGGTATTGTATTTTGTGCATGAAATTGGAGAGGAGACGTTTATGGAGTTGGTATGCGAGGAGGACGATGCTTCCTGAGACTGCAAACACTGCCATCAACCCATTTCTCTCCGACTTTTCCATTATTATCGCTGTCTAATTTGGATCTGCAGACAACCATGTCGTGAAAACCTACTGGACATTTTGGATTTTTGAAGACCAAACTGAGCAACAAGGAAGATAAATTGAGTTTGAAATGAATGGTCTATCCAACAAAACGGTCATCCTAGACAAATGGCGACCCAAGTCAACCCACCTATTTTTACTTGTGCACAAAATTGCATCTCTCCCTCTCTCTACCTGCCTGTTTTAGCAATACATTTCATTGGATATCATGCACTGATTTGTTTTTGGTGATAGCCCAAAAACTCGATGATGTACTAAGTAGGAAGAAAAATTCTACTAATAAATCATGCATTGTGTATCCTCACTGTTATGAGTATTTTTGCATTAGACACTTCTTAACTTCACATGTCACAGGTTACGACAGCTTTAGGAGATGCACAAACAAATAGCCAATTATGTATCGAAAAAATCATCAAATTCAATCTAATGGGATGTGTTTATTTATATAACCAATATTCCAATTTTCATTAACAAGACACTGTTATCGAAACAGGATCATATTACAAAACTATTATCCTCATTTGCTACGAAGGTTGCACCCATCATACTTGCTGCAAATACAAGGAGAATTATAAAGTCTGATATCCTTGTTATATTTTGAACTTTACTTTTCTGGTTTTCCAAAACCTGCTTCAAAATAACAGCTCTAAGAACCAATGTTATGAAAATTACAAGTCTGGAGATTACACAACAAAGTGTCTTTTTGGGAAGTATGATGAAGAGACGTTGCAATCAAATATGAAACGAAATTAACAGGCAACGTTGAATAATTCCCAGCAGAGACAAGTTGAATTCAGTTGCAAATGCTCTAAAAATTCAGAGCCAATCCATGCAAGTGGAAAGCAGTAACAATAGAATTCACTTTTCAGACAGAATGTTCATCATCGGATTAAAACAATGTATTACAAAAATAAAAATAAAAGACAAAAAGGTGGAAACTAGAAATTTCCAAGAGTGTTGGAGCAGAACAGACAATAAACTCATTAAAAAGGTCTGATCAATCATTTTTTGTGTAGGATTTGGGATAACTCGCAGAGCCTTTTTCTGACTCGAGTATGCAGAATGGGATTGAAGATAAAAGGGAAAAAACTTCTCAGCCTACTAAAATTGAATTCCTCAAGGGAATTAACTCATTTCCCGTTTGGGGCAATTTAAGGTTTCACCTCTTGATCATCGTTGTTGGTCTTTGAATTGAGTTCTAATGGCCCCATTTTACTTTCTAGATCTTTAACAAGAAAAGTTAATGATCTGACATTTCGAGCTTCGGCTAACTGATTGGATGAAGCTGCCTGAAACAACAGTGTCTAATCAATTACAGGACAAAAAAGTGATCAAAACATGACAAAGAAGTAAAAATTTGTGAAAGAAATTATTTTTTTCAGTGGTGTTCTGTCATAACGCTATAAAATCAAGCCAGATGGCTGAATTACGCACATGTTAGACAAAAAGAAATCAAATCATAGATTTGAAAGAAGTTTCATTGAATAAGCAACCAAGAAGAGGCACCCTCAAATTGACAACAATTAATGGCCAAATACAGATACAAGATCTTACCTTTTCAAGCTGCTCTACCCTTTTCTTCAAATCCTCCAACGATGCATCTTTGTGTAAACTCTGAAGAACATAGAGCAGATGAGACTGGAGATCATTGGAATAATGCTGTTGAATTAAACAGTATGGAATAGTCGATTGACAACCCACGGCATAAAAAGAACAACTGACAAGCTTCATTGGACAAGTAGTAATGCAATGTTTGTCCATCTCTCTTCTCATGATTTCAGCCGAGCACTTTTGCTCACATGGAATTATCTTGAAAGGACAACTCAAGTCATGTTTTTCCATGTGCCTTGCACTGAACCTGGCTGTACACCCTTCATTTACACACGCCATAGGCCGAAAGCTACAGTTTTGAGCATGCACAATAAGCTCTTCCGATGAGTGAAGTTTAATGTTACAGTGGAATTCAATCTTGAAGTCAACATTTCTAAGCAAAGAATGGGCAGTTTCTTCCCTTCTATCAATTAACCAAAATCCATTCATGTCCATTTCTTGGACGAAATCATCGATTTTGTCCTCTCTTTTCTCGCTCAGTAGCCATCCAGAGACTTTACTAAACAGATTCATTTTTGAACTTGCAAAATCATCGACAAAACTCGAAAGAATATCATGAGGATGACTAGATGCCTTTTCTGGATCACTTTCCAAAATAATAGACTCTGCGATGAATGTTTCGCTTCTGTGGGTCAGGTAATCCACCATTTCTTTCCTGATATCAGCAGCTACGGAGCCAGGAGACCTAAAGAGATCACCACTAGTATTGTCAACACAAGCTGTAGCTAATCCTAGGAGGAAACCTTGAGCTATTTTGTGAACTACTTCTGTATCGTAAAAAACACATCGAAATGGAGAATCACTGTCTTTCTCTGATTCCATCTTATCCGGTACTTCTACATAGTTTGCAAGATCATTTATGCTTGACGAGACCTACAGCCAAACAGCAATATCAGAAATAAACTAGGTAGCATAGCAAGACACATTTTTACATACAATTTGTGTTGCATCAAATAAATTAAAATGATAAACAAAACAAAAAAAGAGAGAGAAAAAACAGGATTATGTATACTAATCATAAATTTCAAACGAACTTCGTTCTGTGCTAGAAAAAATATATGAGAACTGCCAAACTAATCTCTTCCATTCAAACAATTTCATTAAACCTTATCAAGGAAATCAAAAAGGAGGATTATATCAATTATAGTTAACGAAAATAAGATAATCACAAAACATGTATAGACATAAAAATAGATTTGTGAAGTACGAATCAACGACAAACTATCCAGACGTAGGAAATATTGCATTGCTTACAATACTGGGGATGGTACATTTTAACAACGTCAGCTTTGCGGAATATAGAAGATCAAGCTCCCAGAAGATAATATAAATAACATTTTATTCCACATTTATTGCGGGTGAAGTGTAAATCCAATTCATAAACCTCTAAAATAGTTAGGCAAAAGATCATAATAAGAATTTCACAAAAATAAAAAATTTCTACATAATCAATCAAACCTCGTTAATCTCACAATCTCATAAAACTCAACGTCCTTGATCAGAGGGGAATCAATGAACGCCGTACATCACAAAACACGCGACCATTCAAAGCAACAACAGAGAAATACAGAATTTGAATATAAGGTCGGACAAGAAGGCAGAAAAGAAAAAGAACCTGAAATCCAGAGGAAATTAAAAAAAAAATGCAAACGAAATGACAATCCAAATAAAAGGAGAATAGTTTCTCGACTAACTCATGGGGAAAAAGCGGAATGAAAGGGGAGATATTTTCAGGAAGTGAGGTGGAAGACGGGAAATAGCATAAGATGGAGGAGCTTGATGCAGGCGCAGGAGAAGGAGAGGAACACCAGGCTGTAGGCGATCCGAAGACCCATCTTTCCCACCATCAAAGATCCTCAATTACAGATAGCTTGAGGCTTAGGAACCAGAAGAGAGAGATTAGGAACCAGAACCAGAAGAGAGAGATTAGGAACCAGAAGAGAGAGTGACGAATAATCCAAACCCCTTTTCTATTTTTAAATCTTTGACTTAGACTTCTACATCATACGTGGCACTATCATTGCCAATCAATTCGCCACGCAGGAGCTGTCGTGGAGAACACAACCGCGATTATTATTATTAAAAAACAATGGAAGTGATAAAAAAATTTGAGCAATTACAATTTATTATAATAATTATTATTATAGTTTGAAGGATTTTCAAGATATAATTTGTTTTCTCGGACGAAAAAAATACACATAATTATGTCACGTCTTCATTTTTGACGTATTGATACGTGTTATAGCTTCAGAGTAAAAACTTTAACTTATGCTGCAGATTAAACCTCATTTTCATGGGAATTTATGAGATAAATTGTCATAGTTCAATATATCTAAAAGAGCCATGTTGTGGGATCATTGTTTGCTCCGGCCCCTTCCGACCAAGTCTGATGCACGTGCAGCCACGTGTGTGCAACCGGAGAATCTGAATCCTGACTTCCAAAATCTTAAATTCTCGGTGAAACAATTAGATTGGGGTAACTCCCACTTATAAAACGTCACCAACCATGCATTTGAACCGACTTGGGTGGACAGAACAAGATCCACCCAAACCTCAAGTCTTCTCCTTGCTTATCTCCATAGTAGTTTCTCATAGCATCTATGCAGTCAGAAAGTGATTTTTCCACACCAGATGGATGGACGAAATCACCAGTTGGATGCTGATAAAAAAAACCAGCAACTACTTGAGAAAAACTAAGATTTCATTCCAACCAAGTAAGATCAAGAATCGACGAAAGGATGACCATATGTTATATTAACATGTAAGCTTTTGTGTGAAAATAAAACTTTTGTATATTAACGGAATAGGCACGATTCAGCTTGTTAGAAGTTCACAATCTAGATATGTTGCCCCAGAAGTCGAGTCAAAACAATTTGCAAGCCCCCAAAAAGATTAACCAAGAGGATGGACATACACAAGCAGCCTTCAGACTTGCAAGATACAGCTCAGAATACTCGATCTCTGCACGCCTCCACCTCTCATAGAACAAGTAAAATTTCAAGACCAATGCAATTATTGTCCAACTTCGAGTCAAAAGAATCAGCATGGTCCCTAGGAGAGCTGTTTGGTCCCAGGTTAAAATGACCAATTGCTTGTATTATCCCAGATGCACACCTCTCTGTAGCATGAAAGATTTTATTGTTATCTTTTGTATTTTCAGCATGCCACTGCAGCAACTCTTCTTGAGCATTGCTGACCTAATAATAAATTTTTTTAAACTGTAGGGTCAGGAAGGCTTCTTTTCAACTTGAGATAACAACTACATTAATGAAGATTCAGATGAACTACCATAACAGACACCATATACACCTGGAATGCTAAATAGCTCGGCATCATTTCCTGAGTCACCACATACAAGAGTGCTATTAGGAAGTAAATTTTTTATGCAAGTATGCTAGAGCCTGTCCTTTGCCGGCACCTTGAGGCAGTGTATCTAAATCCATTCCACCACTATAGATTATTTTGACATCCAACTAGCAAAAGGAAAAAAACTATCACAACCATGTATGATATCATGTCGAAAGAATACACCCAGTCAAATAGAACAAAATATATTTAATGACCCTAGAACACCAATATCAACCCAAAAATGTGTAAAAGGCAGAGCCATCCTTACTCCATGCTTTTCAAAGACATGATTGTTATATCTGGAGTTAGCATGGGTTTCTCTTTTCTTAACTCCTTGTAAAGTGTACTTCCAGATGAGAAAACAAGGAGAGAATCATGACGATAATTGGCTTCCCACAAAGCATTAAACCTCAGCAAACATGCATGCTCAGTGTCATGGTGATCAACCTATAATGAAAACTTCCTTTCAATAAAACTGATGGAATAAAATAGATTGAATTTTGAAAAAAAAAAAGCAGTTAGACAAACTACCATAGTATGATCAAGATCTGAAACTATCATCAGTCTCGCAGAACTGCTAAGTCGATTCATTACTGTAGAATACGATACTTCTCCTGCAGTCAGATCAAAAAAGGCTATAACTGTTAAGATCAAGAAAATATAGAACAGGAAGTTAGTATTTTATGTTAAGTGACACTTCTACAAGAATATAAAGTACTGTTTGGCTAACAAAATAAGAAGTATTTTTAAACTTCGGTGTTATCAAGTAGATTCCTATGAGTAGAGTAGGAGTTAAGACGTCCAAAAATGCTCCATGGTAAGTCTAAAAGACTCTAAATCTCTAAATAGAGATGCGTACAGGATTCTCGCAATACAAGATGGACTATATTTTTCAGTTCCTTTTCATTTTTCATCTCAAACGCCTACATGCCGAAGAATAAATGGTATATATGTCAAGCAATGCCACGCATCCATAAGGAAACCCAGAATCACATCCCTTTTCGGTTTGGTGAATGGGGAAATAATTCCCCTGAAAAAAGCGAAAAAAATAACAGCTCACCTAAAATGCATTAGCTTACCATCTACTAGTCTACTATACCCAGTAAAAAGAAATGATAAGAAAGGATATAGGTTCCTATCCCATAACTTCGCGATATTCGAGGAAGATGACGAAAATGTTCACTAAAAATCACCTCTGGACACTTTCACAAAAGGTCGAAATCCACGTGTCCATGTGGGATCCACTTGGTTAGGATAGACGGTGATCGAGACTTGGCGATATGGCAACGTGGCTATACCCAGCCCTATGATTCATACCAGAACATGATCCAACGGCTGTGGGATAAAACGCAAAGTACCTGATTCTATGATTATAAAAGTAGGCACATTATGTGCATCATAATAAAGGAGTTTTTAAAATGAGAGATCTCAAAACATCTCTCTCCGTGTCACCGTAGCAAGTACTCTCTTGTGGGTGTCTTTATTTTACATCGAACCGAACCAGACATGAATCGCTACATTGAACCGCGAGGCAATCAGTTCTCGGTTTCGTTTATTTGCTCAACCCAAACGGAACCTACCCTTAACAACCACCCACCGACCACTATAACGTCTCAGGGTAACCAAGGTAGTGGGTATGTCATAAAACTCTGGCACATGGATGACGGCGACCAAAACTCCACCTTACGTGCTCTCTGACAGAACAGAAGTTGCCATACCCAAAGCCATCTTTCCTTGTTTGGATCAGACTACCAAACACATCCCATTTTTGTGATCCATCTACATAAAAATGGCGTCTTGTTTGGGCGGGCTATTGCTAAAACCCAGAAAGCTATCGCGTCATCTAGTGAAAAAGCTTTAATATACGACGAGAAGAGAGTCGAGCAGCCATTGGGTTGGGACTTGGGAGTGGTCAGTGGTTCTCTATCTTTGGGAATCGAGTATGATAGAAAATGAACGGAAAGGAGCAGAGATTCCATTCTTGGAATCTTCTTCCTCTTCTTCCGGCACTTCTTCAGTTTTCCAAACTTTAGGGAATATTATTGTTTCCATCGTCGGAACTGGCGTTTTAGGGCTCCCGTTTGCTTTCAGAATCGCCGGATGGCTCGCTGGGTCACTCGGCGTTGTAATTGCTGGCCTCTGCACCTACTATTGTATGCTTCTCCTGGTTAGTCCGTTTGGCTTTTTTTTTTTTTTTTTTGCTCTAATTTCGCGATGATTTTTACAAAACGAGAGCACCGAATAACTAAGTTGGTGATTCTACTTCGAGTTTATTTCATGGCTGATTTTCTTCCTTTGTAGCCGCAATTCATTCGAATGAAACTAAAGGAGTAATCACAGAGATTTGGCGACTGATTATTTGTTGGTATTTCAGATTTGAAAGGTCTGTCTATTAACCCTTGTCTTGTAGGTTCAGTGCAGGGACAAATTAGCATCAGAAGAAGAATCCATGGATAAAAGAACATATGGTGATTTAGGATATAAATGCTTGGGAAATACTGGTCGATATCTTACAGAATTTCTCATTTTCATTTCACAATGTGGAGGCTCTGTAGCCTACTTAGTGTTTATTGGTCAAAACATTTCATCTATATTCCTGTCTCATGGCCTCACATATGCATCCTACATATTAATATTAGCACCAATAGAAATCGGGTTATCCTGGATCGGCAGCCTTTACAAGTTAGCTCCTTTCAGCATCTTTGCTAATATTTGCAATGCATTGGCAATGGCCATAGTGGTCAAAGAAGACATAGAACAGGCAGTAGGAGGTGAGTTTTCATTTCGGAAAAGAACAGCCATTACTTCAAGTATCGGTGGCTTACCCTTCGCCGGAGGGATGGCCGTTTTTTGTTTCGAGGGGTTTGGAATGACATTGGCTTTGGAAGCGTCCATGAGAGACAGAGCCTCGTTTCCTAAGCTGCTTGCTCAGGCCTTCACCGGAATAACACTTGTTTATGTTTTATTCGGATTCTCCGGTTATATGGCTTTCGGTGATGATACACGAGATATTATCACTCTCAATCTTCCCCGCAATTGGTCGTCTATTGCTGTTCAGGTAATGAATTCTTACTTTCTGCCTCAATTTTTGGAAAATGTAATTTCCATCACATAGATGAATGTTCTTCTGGTTTTGTAAGTCGTCGAAATTTGCATTAGTAGAAAATATGCGTGATAAGATAAGTTATCGAAACACTCTCCTACGAAAAATAGTATATCACTTATTGTTCAGGATTTGAAGTAGACAAATCAATCTTCTGAATATTGTCCGAAGAATTATTATTGGAGTAATATTACGTTTACACTCTAATCTCACACTTTAACGTGAAGTTTACGTGTCATTCGCTCATTTATGCAATTCTTGACATTATTGCTTTGTATGAGTTACTTCCTGAGTGGGTTTGTAAAATCATAACATAGCCATTGCCTCACATATCCTAATGGCATCAGATTGGCTTGTGTGTTGGATTGCTCTTCACCTTCCCGATAATGGTCCACCCGATAAACGAGATCATCGAAGGCAAATTACACAAACTTCAATGTTTTCATAAGTTTCGCAGATCAGACAGCGAGATTCCAACAAGACTCGGAAAATTTGCAACTTACGGGAGTCGTGCCGTTTTGGTGATTGGGTTGGCGGTCTTGGCCTCGTTTGTGCCTGGTTTTGGCAGGTTTGCCTCGCTGGTCGGCAGCACTGTATGTGCCCTCATCTCCTTCGTTTTGCCTTCGATATTTCACCTCAGATTAATGGGTTCTTCTCTGCAATTATGGGAAAGAGCTCTGGATTGGTGCATTTTGTTTTGTGGATTGCTTTTTGCTGCTTATGGTACCTTTAACTCTGTTGTTGGTGTTTAAGTTGGTCTTTTTATTTCGTCATTCTTTCTCTTCTGTGCTGGAATAAATCATCAATATTTTTATACCATATGATATATGTACCTTTTAGGTTTTTTGAGGCCCTGAATTGGGCTCCAGTGAAAGGCTTCAACCAATACAAAAAGTTATTGTTCGACGCATCAACAATCATACTTAGATAGTAGAATAAGATAATAAATTTAACGCTGCTGTTAGCAAAATAACTATGCACTGAGAATCTTTCGTGCTTACAAAATCAACAATTTATATTCATGGAAATAACATAATTATGAGGCTTTCAATAAACAAAAAAAAAAAAAAGAAGAGAAATTTCAATAATTTAAATGGAAGGTGAAAGACACAAAAGGGAAGCATGATAGAGGCGCAGAGGGGAATGCTCCTCCCACTCACCCAATCCATGAACTTGCACTCTCTCCTTTTTTGTCATTTATTTTATCAAAGTGGATCTGAAAGTGAAAGCACATCAGATTCTTTATTTTTTATTATTATTTTTTAAATTCTTTAGTGTCATCCACCCAAAAACACCTCAATCATAATCTATTTATTTATTTAATTATTATTTTCTCTCCATTATGTTTTAGGAAATAAAATGTTCCAATTAGTCGAGACATTTTAATTGTATTTTGTCACAGTTTTTACAATTTATTTCTAGTTAAAATCTCATCCTGGTCCAGTCCCTGATCTTGTCTCTCAACACTCCCAAACATTGCCCAAAATAATTAAGCAAAATCCCAGAAATTTCTTTTTACAAATAAATAATAAGAACAAATATAAATATATATATATTTTTTCTACTGAAATCCAAGAAAATAGAAAATAAAAACCAGGCTAAAAAAGGGAACTGAATTCATGAATCGAATCAAAAGAGTGGAGGGCTTTCTAGTCGCATCGTGGCTTTCTTGCATTTCCTTCCCTGTCCAAATCAGCCTTGTGTTTTTGGTGGGCACTAAAACAATAATTTTATTAATAATAATTTTTTTAAATAAAAAATATTTACTTTTTTTAAAAATGTGTACTGAAAATTTATTAAATTATGAAAAATAAGAACTACACAAGTAGAAATTGGACCCACTCACTGGTGGGCCCACCACTGTATGGTCATTACTGACTCCGTGGACCCTCCTTCCCTCCACAGCCAGACATTGTTTATTTATTTATTTCTTTTATATATAAATGTAGAATCATCTAATAATACATATACTATGTAACTATCCATCCCAAAATTCTTGTCTATTATAAGACCATCCTTGTTACAAATGTACTACTACATCCCCTGTCTACAAAAACTGAGAACATGATAATATATGTATGGTTTGAATGTTCTCTGACTACGTTAGTTTACAAATGAATATTTCAATTCGAATCACATGTTATCCTGTGAAAAATGTCGTGTAACGTCTGTACAGTAATTTTAGTATAATATTATTTTTTTCAAGACAGAATAGTAAAAAGTGCATTGTACTTGATAGAGAGAAAACTCTAATTTAAACCATGTATTTTTTATCGTATCAAATGATGTGAGATTGTGCATTTATACTGATACGAGTTTAACTCTTACAACGAGGCATTGACGACTGTCGTAAAAAAAAAATTAATTAAAAGATGATACGATCTATTTGATTTGATTTTATTAATTTTAATTTGAGGATTGATGGTAACTAATGATAAAGGGAGAGAAATTATAGTATAAGATTCAGTCTTCTATTGTTTAGCTAAATGGGGATTAGATTTGGTATTAAGCAAATAGGACCTCCATTTCCATTGTCTCTCCTTCTTCCTCCATTATCGTCTCCCATTAATTCCTTACTTTTATCTATAAATTGGACGCCATCAATGGCAATCATTTCTGCTCGTCTCTCTCTCTCTCGCTCTCTCTCTCTCTCTGGGCTACCTTGTCTGTTTGTATGGCTCAGTCTTCTCTGAAGTTTTCTACTTCTACACCATCGCCATTAACAACCTTGATTCTCGTTCTAATACTCTGCATTCTGGGCTTCTACACCTTACATTACCCTCTTTATTCTTCTACCGAAGCAGCTTCGAGTCGCAAGAATGGCGCTCGTTTTCACCAGCTTTTCCTTTCCTCCGCCACCAACGATACTATCTCCTCCTTCCTCCGCGCTCTCACCCTGCATCCTCACCTCGCCGGAACTGAACCCTCAGATGACACCGCTCGATATGTACTTGCCCGGTTTAAGGACCTAGGGCTCGAAACCCACTCCGTTCACTACAATACTCTTCTCTCTTATCCTGTTCGCACCTCCCTCGCCGCCCATTTTGGAAACGGAACCGTTAAGAACTTCCGTTTAGCCGATTTGGTTCAGTCTAATCCGGCGGGGAAGGCCGTGGTGCCGCCGTACCATGCCTACTCACCGTCAGGCTCGGCTCATGGTGACGCGGTTTTCGTGAATTACGGAAGTGACGAGGACTACCGGGCGCTGTCGATGATGGGGGTTAACGTTAGCGGTTGCATAGTGGTGGCGAGGAGAGGCGAGATGCCGAGAGGAGTTGTGGTGGAGAGAGCTGCTGCTAACGGCGCGGTGGCAGTTCTATTGTACACCGAGGGGGAGAGTTTTAGGAATGGATTCGAGAGAGGGACGGTGATGAAGGGCGTTGGGGACCCTTTAAGCCCTGGTTGGGCTGCTGTTGATGGTGCTGAAAGGCTGAATTTGGAAGATAGTGAGGTTACGAAGAGACTTCCCAAAATTCCTTCTATGCCCTTGTCGGTCAATATTGCCGAGGCCATTTTACAATCGCTCGGAGGTAGGCCGGCTGCCGCCGGGATGGCGGGAACTGCCTCTAAAGATCGCCGGTGTCGGACCAGGTCCTACAACGTTGAACTTCACTTATCAGGTTGGTCAACTGACATTTGAAAAGTTTGGTGATTGCTTTTTGTTGGATCATAAAAATAGCATGGACTTTGACTCATTGTTCTGTTTTTCAGACTCCCTAAATTTGGCTCTACTTTGTGCATGCAATTCTCTTTTTTATTTAATAATTTATTTTCCCTTTTTTGTTTGACAAAAAATATGAACTCTCCAACCGTTAAGTAAAGATTTCTCCTTTTTTGAGAGATTTATTTCACTCATGTAACAATTTCCAAAAAGATTGGATATTTTTGCAAGAGTCAATGTATGTGCTTCTACTCTTGCCAAAAGAGTTGTTTATTTGGGAAAGTAGGGCCAGATGGCTTTTGACAAAGAATCAAAGTTTTTTGTTTCTCTCTTTTTGGGTTGGGTTTAATCGGCAGCTTTAAAGATGCCATTTTTTAACTTGCCTTGTTCATGGATGAATCTTGAGATTTCAAGCTTTCATAATTTCAGATGACGAAGACTAATGCAGCATTTTGCTATGTGCGTATTAATTAAGCTTACTTAACCTCTGATCCATTTCCCTGTTCATTCTCCACCTTGAGTGAGTAGGGCATTAATGCATTACCAAATCTTCTCAAAAGTGAGTTCTTTTTAATGCACGATGAGAGTTATGTATTCTTGTTTTGGACTAGGGATGCCATTGGTGGTTACCTTCTTTTTTAATGTCCTGTCGATAGATATCTCCATTGGACACTATGGTTTAAATTCTTAAGCACGTGAGGTACATCTTTTGTGGCTTTCCATAGTTATGAGGTCTTTAAAGAGGATTTTGTGATATGTTTAATAGTAGCATTGTTGTCACAAGAGAGCATCAGAAATTTCGGAGTTGGTAGCTTTGGTTCTCCAACAATTCTTGGTAACCACCAACTACCCTCTAGTATTGCTTGTGGTTTAGCACCTTTTCTTCACTAGCCTGTTCTAGTTTTGACTATGTAAATATAAGATTTGTTTTTCAGCTGTTTTACATCCTGCAACTTCGTGTTCATTAATAAATGTAGGTGTATTTGCGTTGAGGTATGAAAATACCTTTTCATGCTCTGTTTTCAAGAAATATTTCAATTGTCTAAGATCCTTGATCTCAAATGTAGTTCTTAGAAATCCTTTCAATGTGGCTAGTTCTCTTAAATTTGTTATCAGTTAGGATTATGTCATCAACATAGACAGTAAGAATAGATATCATTCCTTTTTGGAGTGCTTGTATAGAACGTTTTATCATTGGCTTGACTCTGGTTGAATCCTCATCTCTTTGTTGCCTTAGTGAATCACTAAACAAAGGTTTGGGTGATTGTTTTTGTTTTTAGTGTGCCTTATGAAGTTTCACCTTATCTATTCCATGATGTTGTTCAAAACATGGAGGCAAGTCTATAATTACTTCTCTTCTAGATCATCGTTGAAGAAGACATTTTTTACATCAAGTTGATGCAAATGCTGATATAAGTTTGCAGAATAAAGTTCCCCATGAACAAATGTTTAGTCAAAATCTATACCATATGTATGTATGTGTAAGGCTCCCTGCTACAAGTCGGCCTTTGTATCGGCCAACGCTTCCATCAACTAGCCTGATTGTATTAATTTACTAGTAAATCCAGTTGTATCCTCCATTCTCTTATTAGTTGACGAAACTTGTAGCTATTTATTTAGGATGAGAGAAACCAAAGGTAAGAGAGATACATTTATGCGTGTCCACTTTGAGACATCATCTTCTTTCAATTTTTTCTTTTTGGCTAACCTCATGCTTCTCTTTTCTCTCTCTCTCTTTTTTTAGGGGGAGCAAAAGGTGGCAACAATTCAGAATGTGTTTGCTGTCATAAAGGGTTCGGAGGAGCCTGACAGATATGTGCTTCTAGGAAACCACAGAGATGCATGGACTTATGGAGCTGTAGATCCTAACAGTGGAACTGCAACATTACTTGACATTGCCCGTAGATTCTCTCTTTTAAGGCACCATAGATGGAGTCCTCGAAGGACAATCATTCTTTGCAGTTGGGATGCCGAAGAATTTGGAATGGTGAGTAGTATGTAGTATTTCTCTTCAGTCAATTGCCATGATGTTTATATAAGAGTATGTATGTGCTCTTTCTTTTTTATCTTCTTATTTCTGAGTTTTCCTTGTAGATGTTTTCTTTAATTAAAAACAAATATACGTAATAATGGTCTAAAATGTATGTGACGAGGAGGACTCGAAATCTTTCCCGGGAAAAAATGCTGAAGATAGTTACACCTTGAGATATTGCTATGACTTTCCAATTGGAAAAAACATAATAGGTTTGACGATGAAAATGTTAGTTCATTTTTTAATTACCCTGGCATATCAGCAAAGTCGTCTCTTTATCTAATACGAGCGCCAGTTTTGTGAGGAAACTTGAAATTAGTATGAGCTTGTGTAGCCGAAGTTTTTTGTAGCAGAGTCTAGACTTATATTGATTAATGTCTTGTTAAAGTTTAATACAATTTACTCAATCAGCGGAATTGCAAGTCGTGACTATATAGTGTAAATTAGATATTTAAATGAATTCAAAATTGAGAATTGCTGTTTAACAAGTATAAGGAGTCTCTGTATCGCTGATAGTAGAGTCCAGCACCAATGGTTTAGTTCAAGTGATAAAACATTTACTTGGAAGGCGTAGGTTCAATATTCAAATGCTGAGGGCAGGCCGCGGGTCACCACTTGAAAAAATACATTCCTTGATCCTTCTGAGTCCTATTAGATTTTGGTTTGCACATCACTTGGTTAAATCCACCTTCACTTGTTAGTTTCAGTTTGTGATGGAGAGTCATAAACTGCATTTTTCATCTGACGTTATTTTCTTGTAATTTTCTTATTTGTTGTCCTGTCTGATTTATCACCTTCTTCATGTTTTAAGGTAGGATCTACTGAGTGGGTTGAGCAGAACGTAGTGAATCTTCATTCCAAAGCTGTAGCCTACCTTAATGTAGATTGTGCAGTTCAAGGGCCAGGATTTTTTTCAGGTGCAACTCCTCAGCTAGACAAGCTCCTTCTTGAAGTCACGGGACAGGTGTTTTAATAATCTCCATTGGTGCGAAACCCCTTGTATTTGTCTAATATGTCAAGTAACCCCTCAAAACTGGTTGCAGGTCAAGGATCCTGATTTAGGTGTGACAGTTTATGAAGCATGGGCAAGCACAAATAGTGGCATTAGTGTAAGTTCACTGGAGACCTTTATACTGTGACGACTTTTTTTGGGTGCCAATGGCTGCTGTGCCACATTCAATCATAACCCAACAAATCGTTTTCGTGTAATGATGTGATGGTTTTGATGGCTTTGCCCTCCTTGCCCTTGCGAGATAGGTCGCATGAATCTTTTTGTTGCTGATAAACTGTGATTGAATTTCACAACTTACAGATTGAAAGATTGAGCGGTGTAAATTCTGACTTTGTTGCATTTGTGCAACACGCGGGAGTTCCTTCTATCGATTTATACTATGGGAAAGGTACATTCGTTGGATTGATGGTTTCATATTATGGCTTCTTAGGTGTTTGTTTCTTCAGTTTCTTCCCTTTAAGTGTAAGACTGGACTAGATACCACTTAATACATTCTCCCATTCCATTCATTCAATCAATATAAACAAAAACGTAGAAAAATGAACGTTTTCAGGCTTTGATTTGAATTAGCAAATGTAGTTTATGTGATTAGTATTCATCCGTAGCAGATTTTCCTGTTTATCATACGGCTTTTGATTCCTACGACTGGATGATAAAACATGGAGATCCGTTGTTCCAACGTCATGTGACTGGTGAGCGAATATTTACTCTGCTCTTAAAATTATTTTGCAGCTTCTAAAAGCTAATTTTCTTCTCGTTTCATTTGCTTCAGTCGCCAATACCTGGGGGCTTCTGGCACTCCGGCTTGCTGACGATTCAATCCTTCCTTTCAACTACCTTTCTTATGCCAACCAGTTGCAGGTATGTGTCTAAACAGGAAATTATTCTCTTAATGTCAGTTTGAAAGTATGCCACCTTTGGTTTCTACAATCAGTGATCGGATTTCCTTCTTCACATAGGTCTATAGAGATGAGTTGAGCATTATGTTGGACAAAAACATATCCTTGCAATCTTTAACAACGTCTATTCAAGAACTTGCCTCTGCAGCCGAAGAAGCTGAGAGGGAAGCAATGGTAATGAGATCAAACAAGTTAAAGATTTAATTTTATTCTTGTTTTTATGCATTATCCATCTTTGATCCGTTGTCTGCCCATTCTTACGGTCTAACCCTTTGATTATAATGTAGAAACTGAAGGAAGAAGAAGAAGATGAAGATGGGAGCGATTCTTTTGTACTACGGAAACGAGCATTGAACGACCGTCTTATGCTCGCCGAAAGAGGCTTCCTGGACGTGGACGGGCTCAAGCAACGGTCTTGGTTCAAGCATCTCGTGAGTCGCCTAACATAAAAACTATTACTTTTACTCTTTATCAATTTAATTTATGAAAAACTCGAAAAATATTGTGTAGGTCTATGGTCCCCCAAGTGATCATAATACCAAAATGGATTATTTCCCTGGCGTAGCAGATTCTATCTCTGAGTCCAGAAAAATGGGTAAAAAAGAAGCAGAGGAAGCAATTATTCACGAGGTTTGGAGAGTTTCTAGAGCGATTCAAAGGGCTGCTTCTGTTCTTAGAGGAGTACTCACTTGATAAAAAAAAAGTAACCCAGAAAAACAAGAAAGGAGAAGGTTCCACGTTTTAGTGCTGTTGAGTTAAGGAAACGCAGATTTTAGGTCAATTTTTACATGTATATATGAGTTGTAACTCGCCTCCTCAATTTTGTTCTTTACGCAGTTTTTTCCCAGTTTTTTGCATTGGAATGTACGTCGATGCAGAAAACTCAAAATGGTTTATATTTAAGAGGAGATGTGATGGAATTTTGTACTATCATCTGTAAGGATTAGAAACTTTCTGCAATGGGGTTGGTTTTTTATCAGTGTAATGCCAATAATCTGAACGTCCATTTTTACAATTGGGTTTTACTCGTAGAAAAATATATGGAATTTTGTACAGGATAACCCAAAATAATAGTGAGTTGCCAAATCTCCAGGTTCGGATCTGCATGGCTGCCATTTGTTAATTATGTTGCTGCCACTGAGTTTGATAGAAACTGTCCACGTACAAGAAAAATCAAACTCCTTCCCAATTAAAAAATGATAAAGACATCCCAACTTGGTTGAGAAAAACTTACAGAACTCAACTGAAAATTGAAATGGCGAGTGGAGTTAGTGTAACTGCAGGTGCAGCGACGGCGGTGGAGGCTCAGGAGGAGGAAGCACTTATGGGTAGGAGGAGGACGAAAGTGATGGTTGCAATCGATGACAGCACGGAGAGTTTCTACGCGCTGAGGTGGGCCATCGACCGCCTCCGCCCCTCAATTGTAGGAGAAGACGGCGTCGGCGGCAATGATTCTGGGATTGTGTTTTTGGTTCACGTTCAGCAGCCGTTTCAGCACTTCGTTTACCCGGCTGGACCAACCGGTGGCGGTTTGTTTTTTCTCTACACATGCACAAATTCCCCACAATTTATTATCAGATCTCCTGAGTTATTCTACCATCATAAATTATAAATAATTAAAATAAAATAAAAATAACGTAAAAATTAAGTTACGAGAGACCCATGCTGCAGCTTTCTACGCGACATCTACGATGGTGGAATCTGTAAGAAAGGCCCAAGAAGAAAATTCAACCTTAATATTATCACGTGCTCTGCAGATGTGCAGAGAAAAAATGGTAGGATTTGGTGCTGAAGTTGATCGGATGGCTTTAATCAAGGCAGGAATTGACAGTGTTTAAATGCAGGTGAAGGGAGAAACCTTGATTCTAAATGGGGAGCCAAAGGACCTCATCTGTCAGGCTGCCGAGGAAACGCACGTCGACCTCCTTGTCCTAGGCAGCAGAGGGCTCGGCAAAATCAAAAGGTGACCGCCCCCTTTTCGTTTTTAGAGTAATGTTGAGGGCTTCATTTCGTTAATGCATCTCAAGTAACTAAGTGAATTGTGGGAGTGCAGAGCATTTTTGGGAAGTGTAAGTGACTACTGCGTTCATCATGCCAAATGTCCCATTCTCATTGTGAAGCCACCCAAGGGCGACCCTACCAAGTGACAGCTCTGTAACTGTACAACGTGTAATATGTAATGAACATTATCAGATTTCAAGCTTATTTAGAGCAATCTTGCTATTTTATTCTACTTGTGAAGCAAGTTTGAGATTCAGGTCAATAATTTCAGATAAAATATTTGGTAATTAACTACAAGAAATACATGTCAGTTTTTGTAGCTTTGAAAGGTAGGATTCAATTAACTTTTCGTACTTTGATTTATGTATGGCATTTCAACACCGATATTGATGCTATCACCCTTAGTTTTACCTAGCATTGTTAGGTAGAAACAGCCATATTTGAAAAATAAAATCATGATTTGAGCAACATCTGCCGATCCAGGACGACATTCTATCAAGAATTTAAAGTTATAGAGATCATCTCACCGACAGGTGAAGTGGATTTTCCTAACTGATTTTTGGGAATTTGTTTAAAATTATGCTTTTCATTTCTCAAATACTTTGATACGTTTTAAATTATTACAAAATACCTCTTCATTCACAAAAATCCAAACTCCAAACAGAGCGAGAATTGTCCAAACAAATATCAACTTCAACCCTACAAAAATTTGAAGCGTTTGTTCCCAGAAGATTAGATTGTGATACATGGTTACAGAGATGAAAGATCGAGCATAATATAATAAAGATCAAAGGAAAAGAAAAACAAATCTGTAAAGTTTAAATTTAGTTCAGTTAAGTGACGAAGCACAACTTTTCAAATCAAGTAGACTTAGAGGACTAAATTATATACCTTAAAACCTATGCGTATGAATTCAGAATGACTATAAGAATGTATAGAGCACCAACCAGGTTTTAGTGAAAGAAAGTAAGAAAAGATGGAGATGTCCATGGTGGTAAATTCCCATTTTCAAGAGTAAGCTGAAACTACCCCAGCTGATTATTATCCCTGTCAATCATAATCAAATGGCAAGTAATTAACATAACACATCGGAGATTTAATTGACAATGAGGATATACCTGTTGACTCATGAGAATTTCCACTGCTATATTAAGATCGCCTTCTGCGGCTGCAAGTGCAACCTCTACCTGTGTCTGTAGTCATTTTAGGAGCATTGTTATTGCAAAAGCAACAAAAAAAATGGTGTGTATGTGCGATCCCGTATCACTAAACCAGTTTTTTTTTTTTTTTTTAATTACAGATACAATTTGTGTGAAATCTGAATGAAAATATTCTTCATTATTATTTTTAGGTAGAAAATGATAATAATTAATTAGCGTCTCTTCCAACCCAAATCAAAGAGGTACACATTGAAGAAATGTTAAGTATGTGGGAAAATTAAATAAAATAAGATAACATTATTACTTTTTCAAAACCCATGGATACTAACTTTTGGATTTCTGCTTCAGAATAAACTGGTCCCTGCATTCAAAAAGACAACGAAACATCTATAAATCTTGTAAAAAAATAGGTCGCATCTAAAAATAGCCAAATAATATGTAAGTGAAACAAAAATATTGAAACAAAACCTGGTGGTGTTCGGGTGTTGGTACTGTAATTGCAGCATTACTTCTGCATTGACAATATAGTGGATTCTTCAAATCTATTTTAGTTCTAGGGCTAGAAAATTGTTTAAATGCGGTATAACGAAAAAGTAAACTGATAAAGCTTAACAACCAAAAAAAGAATTTTCATTCTTGTAGAAAATCAGGCAGGAAATCTCAGCCAAGTGCAATGTTTTTACGTGGACCAAAACAAAGCACTAGCCACTATGATCATTTCCAGCTAAAGCCGTAAAGAACCACACCAATCAAATACAACTTGATGTACCTTCCATCTGATAAATGATGACCAGCACCAGTTGCTTCCAAATTTGAGGGATGGTCTGGCCTAGAAATATCATCCAGGAGTCTTGTTTGTAAGTTGGATTCTGAATCACTAGCAGACAATGTTTGACTTCTAGCAGAACCAAGAGTCCTTCCTTGACCAGGAAACCTGCTGTCCTGTTGTGGCTGTTCATCATGCGAGATTTGATTCATAAAGACCTAGAAATTAAGGGCAATAATGAAAATAATGATAAAAAATACTGATTGAAAATAAATAGAGTCACTTGAACCATAGAAAGAAAAAGTGGAACCGTCACGGTCTAAGTAGGCAAACTTGATCAACTAATCTCCTCTTTTTTGTGCATAGCAAGTAGTTAGCAGCTACAATTATTCCTTTTTTATTCCACAATTTCAAACACGTGAAGTTAAAGCATTTGCATAGATAAAGCTACATTGTGCCTTTTGATAAATGCTACGTCTTTAATATTATATTTCTACAATAACTAATAGATAAAAAGATGGAACATTTGAAGGTTTAATATATCATACAACTATAATCACAAAATTATAAAAGACTATCAGGCATCTTTCCTTTCATAACAAAGTGATGATTTGCATGATAAAAACACTTTATACCTTTTTTAGCAATCACGTAATATTCATCCAAGGAAATCCAACATTACATACTCACATGGTCAAACCCATAGAAATTTTTTTTAAGAAAAATGGAAGTGTTGCAAAAAAGTCACTATTTCCAAGAAGTGCTACCTGTTGAGCTGTTTCTCTCCGTGGCATCCATGAAGATATATTTCTCCACAAATTAGCAGGAGAAACTACACTGATTGGCAAAGAAAAGTCGTCACTTATCTATCTGGTGAATCTGGAAGTGGAGGGAAGAACTTACTTTGCTGTTGTGTTTGAGCTTGAATATGTAGGGAGGTAACTAGAAGGATTTCCCCCGGTGCACAAAATAAATTTTGGTCGCCTCACACAAGATGACTACAAAATGTAAGAAGTATTGAAGGTTAGTATCATTATCATATGACAGTTAATTTTATATGAACTGTCAAAATTGTTCAAAAATGGCATCTGCCTCATAAATAGCAAGATGAAATGACACAGTTTAGAAAATCCATTTAAATTTCACAAAAACAGTTACCTTAAAAAATAAGAGAAACAGGCTATGTGGAAAAAAAAAAGAATATGATCAGTTCAATAGGCTAATTTCAGCAATGAACAAAAAAGGAAATAAAGGGGCAGCAAAAAATAATGAACTTTATCTTGTGAATTGGCATTACTCACGGGTCCTATTTTTATATGAAATCCCATGACTTTTAATACAAAAAAGGAATTTAAAGGCAAGTCTAACTTGATGGCGTGAATAATGAATTTAGAACGCCAATAACTAGCATCCCACCTAGTTATACTTCATCAGACAACCTTTCCAACTTCAAAAGGAAGAATTTTAGTAGACAAGAACCTAAGGTCAACTTCTGCAGCTACTAAATTATCTGAAGTTAGATTTCAAAGATTCTTACAAGCCACGAAAAAGACTCAATGGAAGAATAAAAGGATGCTCCAGGCAAGAGAAAATTGAGCAACCCATAAGTATCTGCACCATTAAGAGTAAATATAATATCATAACTTGCACTTCCAGTAGTAGAAAGCAAGAAGCTATAGATATATTTAAAAAAAACTGACATGCAAAACCAGACAAAATGCCACATAGGTGTCCCAATAAGGATACATTGGTCATGAGAAGCTGGAGCACCACCAACAAGATCACTGCATACCTATCATGTTTCACATATTCAACATATTTATACATAAACTGATTATCAAAACCATAATACTCGATCATCTTACCATTGAGCAGGCACATTAAAGAGTCCGAAAACACTGCAGAAACAAATTTAAATCTATGTCAATCGAGTATTTGAAAGGAAGACAAAAACATCATAATAGTTTCTAGATGACGATGAAAATAAGAGAGAAACGAAAGTTAAGAAGGAAAAGACCTTCTTGATCGAACTCCACTTAAACTTGTCTCTATAACAATCATTGAGAACAGAATTCCCGAAAACCCTATAGCACACTCCTTCATAAGAGGGTCATAAGAATGAATCGGGTTATGAGCCACTATAAATACAATGAGAAGATGAAAAATAGCATTGCTGGTGGCCAGTAAAACGATCATGTACAACATGCGGAATGATCCCATGATTCGCTCCAGTTCAGAACCCAAAGGAACAAACGCCAGCATGTTAAACAAAACATGAAGCAGCGACCCATGAAAAAGAATGGATGTATAAATCCTGTAAACTGAAGAAAAATAATAAATAAGGAACCTTGGACGCACACAATGCATCTGCAATAGTAAGGACGCTAATTGAAACTTGAAAGTTATGTACCTTGAAACCGATCTAAAACAGCAGAAGGCAAAAAGCATATTTCAACAAAGGAGTCATATCCCACTAAGAGACAGACCAAGTAAATCGCCCCACAGACAATTATCACAGCTGAAGTAAGGAAAGGAATGCCTTCCCACAATTGCCCCACCCTTGTAGACAATCCTGCCTAATAAAAAATTCTACATTTTAATCTTTCTTTTCTCAACGTACAAAAAATTTGAATAGTGATAGCTTAAAGCAAGGAAAGTAGCCCGTCAGTAACATTTGTGTTCAAGATAAAGTGTTTTCAACTCCATGAGAAGTGAAATCACTTTGCAAACTACTATTGCCTGAATCTTTTCATTTTCTCATCAACCACAGGGAACTGTAAGAAACATAGGGTTCTAAAAGAGATTTAACAGGTTAATGGTTTCGTTTTCCACCGAGGAAAAAAAGCAGCACTCATTTCTAACATTTCCGCTTAAGGAAAAGTCCCCTACTAAAACATGTGCTTAAGAAGTAAGACCCCTTTCAATTCAAGCAATTTTTTTAATTTATCATTTCCTGTTTCAAGGAACATAACATTTCTCTCGCTCTCTTCTCATTTCTTTTCTCGTCAACCAAAAGGAACTGGAAGAGGGCGAGAGTTCTACGAGTGACAATTATTGACATAAATTCTACTTCCATTGTTTCTTTTCCCGAGCAAAAAAAAACGAAAAATAAAACTCAAAGCAAGGAAAGAAACGCTGTCATTTCTAACATTTATCTCTAAGAAAAGTGTTCATCCCAAACATGCAAATTCAGATTCAAGATTCCTTTCAATTCTACAAACTAAGTAAATTGTTTCCTTTCATTTTTTCATCAACCAAAAAGAACTGGAAGAGAGCTAGGGTTCTAAAAGCTACAATCAATGACTAGAATTAGATAAACCTATGCAATTTGGCAGAGATGGAAACAAAACTGAAGCGACTTCTTCGGGAGAATGCGCCAGATCAGAGAGCTTACCTCGGAAACAATGTTTGGCCTCATTTTGATATAAATCTGCTTTGACTGTGACTCAGACTCACTTGGAAATTATGGCAACCGCTCTACTTATTTATAGGAACTAGGAAGGGGATAGCTGGTTCTAGACTTCTAATCCAGTCGTTAGAATCCGGGTCAATTCAAACCATCCAACCGGGTAAGATCCGAAATCGTTAAAGCCTCACGAGACTTTCTTTTAATAATTATTTCTAGTTTCGGCTTTTATTAAAATAATATCTTCTTCTAATTTATATCGGGACGAGAATTATATTATTTAAGTGATTATTTGATATTTTAGTATTAATTAATATTTATAATTATAAAATAAATTAATATTTTTTTAAATATAACAGTTCTAATAAGTGAAAATGTGATCTCAAAAATTAGCTTACAGTGTGTAAAAGTATTATTTTTACAACTTTCGAGCACGAGACCTTGTTTCATGAGAATGTGTTTAATTATTTAGTTTTACGTTGCCTACGGATCCAACAAATAATTAAAATTAATAAATTTATTGGGTAAATAGCAATATGTACCTTAACCGTGAGATTCCGTGAACATTTTTTTGGGTTAGATCCAAAATCTGGCTCCAACTATCTAATTGGTTTAAAAAACGACTCAAACTTTTTTTTCGTTTAAAAAAAAAAAAACTTAAAATATTGAAAATGTGCAAAAAAAAAAAAAAGACTTTTAGGGGCAATTTTGAGGATGAAAATCCCCCGCACTTCAATTTTTTTAGGAGAACGGTTGACCGCGTCCGGAGATCGGCCAACTGTTCTCCACATAGGCATTTTCGAGGATGAATATCCCCTCATATTTTTGGGTGAATTTTAAAAAAAACTATCAAACGATATTTAATTTATTTAAAATTTTTACCGCATATTCTCCACATAAAGGAAAGATAATCTGAAAAGTTTCGTGATTTTCTAACACTTGTACAATTTATTGTAATTTTATTTAATTATTTTATAAAATAATTATAATAAATCATACAAATGTTAGAAAAACACAAAAACTTTTCGATTATCTTTTCATAATGTGAAAAATATGTGATAAAAATTTCAAGTAAATTCAATATCGTTTTGTATTTTTTTAAATTAACTTATAAAGTGAAGAAGAAACTAATATTAATTTTAAAAACTTACAATAAATCGTATAAGTGTTATAAAATTACGAAACTTTTTAGATTATCTTTTCATGATGTGGGAAACATGTGGTAAAAATTTCAAGTAAATTGAATATCGTTTGATATTTTTTTTTAAATTTACTCAAAAATGCGAGAGGATCTTCATCCTAAAAAATGCTCCTGCGGAGAACGGTTGGCTGTTCTCCGAACGCGGCAAACCATTCTCCTTTAGAAATTGAAATGCAAGGAATCTTCATCCTCAAAAGTGCCCCCGCAAAGTTCTTTTTTGCACTTTTTCAATAGTTTGAACTTTTTTTGGGACGAAAAAAAAAATTTGAATCGTTTTTTAAACCAAATGAATAGTTTGAGCCGAATTTTGGATTTAACCCTAATTTTTTTGGCATATGAAATTTCATAGTTATGCCTATTAGCAACAAATATGTTTTGTGTTAAAAAAATATGAGTGTTGTGCACGCAGTGACAAGAACAATACACTAACCTTAAGATAATGAAAGACAACAAATATGTTTTGTGTTAAAAAAAATGAGTGTTGTGCACGCATTGACAAGAACAATACACTAACCTTAAGATAATGAAAGACAGACAGCGACCAACCCCGTCTTATATTTGCCCTCAACGACAAAGATGAAGAAGAGGAGATCGCAACACGAGGGTTTGGTTGTCATCCGTCTTTCATTTTCCAGATGTTAAGACTGTGTTATGTCACCATCTGCACAAAATGAATGCCATTTAACAGTTTTTTAATGAAAAATTTATTCGTTGCTAACAGATGTAACTGTAAAATTTAATAGGTTAAAAAATAAATTATATAGTATTTGTTGTCGAGACTTCCAATGTAACACCCGGCATTTTCGGCCATGTAATAATCAGTTGAATTATTGTATGGATTTAATTTGTCATTATTATAATAACTATTTTATTGTAAACTTTGGAGCATTTAATGGGCAGAGAACCGAACTAAAGGCTAACTAAACTAAACATTAAGTTTAAAATGCATGGAAGGGTAAATTGGAGAGAAATTAAGGTTAGTAGGAGATAGTCAATGGTTGAGTGACATCTGGCGACTTGATGAAGAAGCTAAGTTCTTCTTCCAACGTGAAACCCTCACTTCTCGTCTGTTTCTTCCCACTGCTCTTTGTTCTCTCTTCCTGGCGATTTTGACAAAGCACCAACACTTTGTTTCCTCGTTTTTCTTCTGTTTCCTTCAACCAAGGTAATCATCTACGGAAGTTATTGATTTTGGACAAGATTAATGCGAGTTTTCACTGGGGTTTAGGGTTATTATTTCTGTGAAAACTCACTGTTTTGGATGAAAATACGTTAGTGTGTTTTCCTAAAGAGTTGAAATGAGCTTGCTGCATATTCTACAAGTTATTTGTTAGCATTTGCAACTTGTTTAACTTCGCTACATTGCAGCAACAGATCCGAGCGTTCCAGAGACATTCGAGCATTCTACGTTGCAGCAAACAGGTAAGTTCATAACTGTAGGTTGGCCCTTAAGGCCCTACATCACGGAGGTACTAGGTTTCCTGTTCCGTCGGGTTGTTTTTGGTAGAAAGGTTATAGTCTATGTTTCTGAAATGTCTGGCTTCGGTTTACCTTCTGTTGTCTTATTTCTGCTGTCTGCCTGTTTAAGTTCAAGCACCGTGCATGCATACACGTTTTCTCTGAAAGACATGCAAATATTTTCTGTACACTGTTTGAAACTAAATATGATAAAATCCGACTGAAATGTACCAGGTTAAGTGCGAGACGGGGACTGGCCCCAGAACTGTTTACTGTACTGTTTCCCTGAATGTGCCTGATAGTGCACCCTCCCCTTCCCCTACTGTTTGCCAGTTTCCCCTATAAGCTCCACTTAATTCTACTGCCACTGTAACTTAATGCTCTGTACTGTCACCGTATTTCTGAAAAACTGCATGCATAGCATTTTGTATTACTGCATTCTGATTATGTCCTTACTGAGTTTTAGACTCATAGGTGAACTCTCTGATGTAGGTACTGAACCTGAAACCGAGGACCTTGTTCCTCAAAATGATGATCTGATGTAAATGGTGGATCGAGCTCACAGGGTGGTTGTTGCAATTAGACATAATTCTGTTCTGAGGTTCAAGTCTTTAAAATATAGTTTATATTGTAAAGTTTTATGAAATTCTGGTCTTTGTATTAAAAGCCCTGTAGAAAACTTCTGTTTTGGGAGTTTCTGTAATTATATGTTATGTTCTGTACTGTCCCTCGGATTTTGAAACAATGTACAAGTTTTGATGTTTCAGTTTTAGGAACCACAGTATTTGACAGTTAAGTTTATATTCTAAAGTATTCTGAAATTTGTTTGGAATGTTTCTATTAGTTCACGCATGGATGAATTCTGGTTTTGGAACTGTCCATGTAATTTTATTTCCTTGAACCTGTCAATTTTAAAGTATGTCGTATTGACCTTCAAATTTTGAAATGCTGTATAGATTCTGAGTCAAAGTTTTCAAAACTGCTGTATTCGACAGTTGAACTCATGTTCTGAAATGTTTTAGAATATTTTCATGTTTTAAGATTTGCATAGATGGTCTCAAATTTTAGAGTCATCCATGTAGTCCATTTTTCTTAGATCTGTCATCTGTAAAGTGTGTTTCAAAATCTTATTTTGAATCGGGTTTTGAAGGTCTGAAACCCTTATGTCTTCTGCTTGTTGCTCCCTGCCCGTATGTCTCCCTGTAAAAGTTGTAAATTTTGCCTTTAAAACTATGTCTTCCGGCTGATGTCAGCATAAGTCTTCCGCCCAGTTTAAAACTCTGTCTTCCGGCTGACGTCACCCAAATCATCCGCCCAGTGTATTTATGTCTTCCAGCTGATGTCAGCATAAGTCTTCCGCCCAGTTTAAAACTCCGTCTTCCGGCTGACGTCACCCAAGTCATCCGCCCAGTGTAAATATGTCTTCCGGCTTACGTCATCCCAGTTTTCCGCCAGTATAATGCTTATATCTTTCGGTTGACGTCATCCATCTTCCGGCTGACGTCATCTTCTCATCCGATCTCAGTTACTGTCTATGTCTTCCGGCTGACGTTACTTATCTTCCGGCTGACGTCACCACCTCTTCTGCCCAGTTTTACTCAGCCTCTTCCGCTGATTACTGTTCGTCTTTTGTCGTATCTGAATTCACCGATAGCTCTAATCTTCCGCCTGACGTCATCTCCGCTTCTGTCTTTGCATTTACATCTTCCGGCTGACGTCATTCAAGTCTTCCGCTGCTCCTTTAAATTAAGTCTTCCATTGGTTATTCGCCTAAGTCTTCCGCCAATGTTTCATGTTTCCTCCTCCGCCAGTCTTATGCTAAATTCTGTCCTGTTATCCGTATTTGAAACCTGTTTTAAATGTCTACACCCGAGAACTCTCTCTCTCCCTGTAAATGTTTTCTGTTACTCACTGTAGTTTCTCTCTTTCTGTAAAGTTACGTTTTTAGGGTTTGCGATGACAGTGTATGTTTCCTGTTATTCGATTCTGTTTCTCTGTAAATATTTTAAAAGTATAATGTCCACTACCGATCTGTTGTAAGAAAAAAAAATAGTCACCGTTCTCGTTGACTGTCCCGGAGTGACGGCTCCGATCCCGGACTCCGATCGGGATCCGGTTCTGGGTCGTCACATCCAAAATTCAGGAATTAAATATAAAAAATAAGTTGTTGTATGATTTGCTAGTTCGTAAATAAAGACCCTTCGTTTATTTCTTTAATTGACTTCTGCCACATAAAATCTATAACAATATATGATTTATTATCATAGCTTTTTTAAATAATTACAATTGATTTCGTTTTTAAGATAATTTGTTAATACTAAACATCATGTATTTAATACGTATAAAACTTAATTGTTGTATTACGAGTAATTTACTAGAAAGAACAATATTTAATTAGTTAATAATAATTTTCAATTGCAAGGTTCTAGTATTTTCTTCTCTAAGTTGCATCAAATCGTCAATCAAAATAAGAAGAGTAATATTACGTTTATTTTTTTATTTTACTCTTTTAAAATATTCGTTAATGTCTGAAATATGAAACAATGATTGATGCAATTAAGTTTCAATTAATGTAATACATTATAAATAGTTAATTTAATATATTAATTATATCAATTATTGTTTGACATATTAACGTGTATTTTAAGAGAATAAACATATAATTATTCGAATAATAATGCAAGACATTGAGCCGAGTTAGTGCATCGAGTTCAAGTCAATTGGATTCCCAAAAAAAGACTAATTTTGACCATTAAATTCGAATAACATAATCAGCAGTCCAACTTAAGCAATGAAAAAATCAGCTTAAAATATAAATTGAAAATCAAATTGGAATTTGCATCACAAAATAAGAACATAGTCAATCGTTCCCCAAAAGAGTTAGATATCAATCTGGCAAACGGTTTAACCACAAAGTTCAAATCGAGATCGACGAGATTCTTGTCAGCTCAATGTATAGAGCACTATGTTCATTCACAAACCCAACAGAACTTCAAATCATACCCATCAAAAGACGAGAAAATTTGTGAGAATGACAAATTAAACGTTGAAATATTTGAAGTTTGAAAATTCCTGATTGTCAATTCGAGAGGTGATGACTAACAAAAATAAATTATGCTTTCGAAAGAACTTCATAGAGAGTAAGCAACACGACTACGATTACCTATCGACGCAATATTCTTACTTCCCTCACAGACTCAACAATGTCAGAAGATCGCCTTCTTGAGACGATTGGTCCGTGAACACTTTGAGAGTGAAACGTGAACTTGTTAAACTATTCATCCTAAGATCAATTGAAAGTTATCTTCGCATATAAAAACAAAACCGTGCATTGTCTTAACCTAGGATGCAAAAGATTATAAGTAATGGTATATAATGTTCCTTTTCATCTAGAGTGCTCATTATGTAATAAAAATATTTATTAGATCCTAAAAGGATTCACGAATAATAATTTTTTATAAAAGAGTAAAATTATGTTTACTCTGTAATCTTATTATTTAATTTTACACACTGACGTGACAAACATTGATTGATACAAGTAATATAATAAATTTTAAATAATTAAAATAAATAATTAACTGCATCAATCTATATTTATCACATCACAGTGTAAGATTAGCGTAATATTATTATTTATTAAATTATACTAACGACTTGTATATAACATGCTAGATAGTTCTTTGAGCTTACAAATGAACATAAAATAATACTATAAGATCAACCAAAACTATGAAATAAATAATTCAATCAAGGTGAAAAAAAATGATTCACATGGAATGATGGTAAAAGTGTCGTTTTTTTTTTTTTTTATAAATTTTTTTCCATCAATGCATCATAAAATTTATGAGTAATGATATGTTTACCTTATTATTCTACTATATTTAAATACACTCTAATTTTTCGAATAATGATAGATACATTTAAAATACGCCAATAATCGTTTGTCAAATCAGTGAATATTTTGAGAAAATATAATAAAAAAGTAAACATAACATTATTCAAAACTTATTTGATTATAGAGCAAACTCAACATCCTTCTAAAAATTAAGTGGAGCCGTGTATTAGATAGAATTTATCGTATGTATAAACAATACATTAAACTCGCTGTTAAAAGTACATCATACGTGACTATCTTTCGATATTATAATTATTTAGATCAAAAAAACATTTGATATTCATATTTTATAAATATTTTTAATATATCGTAGTTTATTTATTTTTTATCAAAGGTTGTATAACGTTAATTTAATGTCCATTAATACAAACGTGGCTATGTCTTTTTCCACACCAACATTCTTACCTTGAATAATAATACATTTACTATTCATTTATATTTTATAATTCATATTTCATGACGAGACAAATATCGATAAACGTAATTAATGTAATTAATTATAAATAATTAAAATAAGTTACTTACCTCAATCGATATTTGATACGTCAAGAAATAAAATTAGAGAGTGAGAAAGTAGAGTGTAAATATAATATCATTCTTTTTACGTTAAGAGAGCAAAATCAGCCACCAAGTAGATTCTCAATTCGGAGTCCGTTGATAGTGCAAGTGATCGACTAAGTTATGGGTGGAATAAATATAAAATGATATGATATTTCATGGTAAAATTATTAACATAATTGAACCTACAAGAATATATTATGAAGAAAATTAAAGATAGGACAATCAAATTGCAACTAGTCATACCTAGGATGAAGAAAAAAATATATTTAATTTATTATTTTATAATTTGCAATCTTGAAGATTTTTTCACGTGTTCAACCTATCATAGGTAGATAATAGAAAAATTTTCGTGATTTGCTAAAACTTGTATGATTTATTATAACATGTTTATAAATTATTAAAATAAAATTACAATAAATCATACATATGTTAAAAAATCACGAAAATTTTCAGATTATCTTCTCATTAAGTAGTGAACACGTGGTAAAAATTTCAAGTGAATCCAATATCGTTTGATAATTTTTTAAATGAGAGTTTAACGAAATTGTTGATATAATGTCAAAACTAATATCAGAATTAAAGTATAGTGTTTGGTTTGTTGATTTATTTAGTACAGGAGGCTAACTGAAATAAAGTGCAGAGTACATGATTAAAATCGATAATTACCCAATAAATAATGAATGATTAAAATAAATAATTAACTGCATCAATCTATATTTATCACGTCATAGTATAAAATTAATGTAATATTATTATTTATTAAATTATACTAACGACTCATAGATAACATGCTAGATTGTTCTTTGAGCTCACAAATGAACATAAAATAATATTACAAGATCAAACAAAACTATGAAATAAATAATTCAATCACCGTGAAAAAAAATGATTCACATGGAATGATGGTAAAAGTGTATTTTTTTTTTATAAATTTTTTTCCATTAATGCATCATAAAACTTATGAGTAATGATATGTTTATCTTATTATTATACTATATTAAAATATTCGTTGATTTGTCAAATAATGACAGAGACAATTAAAATACAATTAATGTAATAAATTATGTGTCAATAATTATTTGTCAAGTCAGCGAATATTTTAAAAAATAAAATAATAAAGTAGAATAAAAAAATAAATATAACTTTATTATCGAGCCAACTCAACATCCTTCTAAAAATTAATTAGAGTCATGGATTCCATAGAATTTATAGTACACAATACATTAGACTCGCTGTTAAAAGTACATCATACGTGACTATCTTTCGATATTATAATTATTTAGATCAAATAAACATTTGATATTCATATTTTATAAATATTTTTAATATATCGTAGTTTATTTATTTTTTATCAAAGGTTATATAACGTTAATTTAATGTCCATTAATACAAACGTGGCTATGTCTTTTTCCACACCAACATTCGTACCTTGAATAATAATACATTTACTATTCATTTATATTTTATAATTCATATTTCATGAATAAATATCGATGAACGTAATTAATGTAATAAATTATAAATAATTAAAATAAATCATTTGTCCCGATCGATATTTGATACGTTAAGAAGTAGAATTAGACAGTAAGAAAATAGAGTGTAAATGTAATATCATTCTTTTTACGTTAAGAGAGCCAAATCAGCCATTAAGTAGATTTTAAATTCAGAGTCCGTTGACAGTGCAACTGATCGACCGAGTTGCGAGTAGAATAAATATACGATGACATGATATTTCATCATAAAATTATTGATATAATTAATATATAAATTATTTAGAAAAGGCAATGGAACCTACGAGAATATATTATGAAGAAAATTAAAGATAGGACAATCAAATTGCAACTAGTCATAACTACGATGAAGAAAAAAAATATATTTAATTTATTATTTTATAATTTGCAATATTGAAGATTAGATTAAGAAAAAGGAAAACAAGAGTAGGTAAGGGATTTAAAAATAGCAGTCGGATGCTAGAAATGTGTCGTTGTACGTAGGGATTGGCTTCTCTAAATTGAAACTGCAGACGGAAAAAGTGTTTCCGACCGCAGCAGAGAAGCAGAGAAGCAGAGACGAGCGAAGGCTTTATTTTCTCGGCGAACAATCTGAGCCCTAGCTTCTGTTTCTGAGTAATCGACGGTGATGGCGGTCTTAGACGAAGAGTGTTCGTCTGCGCAATCCCGATCGTCTTCTTTGGCATTCAGTAGCACTCACTATCTTGCCAAAAGTGTTCTCAGAGGCAGCGTCGTTCTTCAGGTCTTGTACGGTCACATACGCTCTCCGGCCTCTCTCGACGTTGTCTTTGGCAAGGTTTCGCGCTTCTTTTGTTCTCTTTATGTTTATTTTAATTATGTGTCTGTGTCGTTTCCACGCTGGTTAAGTATCTGCCGTTTGGACAGTTAAAACGAATAATACGCTGTTAATAGTTTGCTAGGAAACACAATTTATCAATCGCTGCGAGAATCAGGAAACAAGCTATCGCTTGATTGATTTTGGAGGATAAATTATTGGGAGGTTGCTTTACTTCTGCTCAATGTGCACTACTACTAGTCACTATTCTTTTTCTTTTCTGTAAATGACGTAAACTTGTTCCCATGTAGATTGCCTTTTCTGTGAGTTAGGGTGATCGATTACTTGGTCTTAAGTTTAAAGACTGAGATTTAATCAATCTTGGTGACTATGAAATGGTAGGAACAGAGAGGAAATATCTGTAGCTTAGAAAATTTTTCAATTCTATAAAAGATTTGGAGTTAGATTGATATTTTTTCTCCTTAGTCAAATAATGTATATTAAGTACGAAATGTACAAAAAAGAGGAGAGAGACTTTTAAGATATACACCATAACTTTGACAACTAACTTCCACAAAATAAAAGAAAAGTATTGGATGCCAAATAGGAGAAACATTTCCAACATTATAAGCTTCTTTGTGAGCATTGTAGGAGGGAATGATATTTATATTTTTGGTTGGCGAAATATTTTGTATTGCCTTATAAAAATACAAAAGAGGAGGAGAAAGCTACAGAGAAATGCTCAACACCTCAAAAGGTTTATACAAAAACCATAACAACTAGCTCCATCCCACCCAAAAAAAAGATTATTACAAGGAACAGCTTAATCCTCAAAGTTTATTGACTCTTTATCAAAAATCATCTTGTTCCAAATACAACAATAAAAGCAAACAAGCACAAACATAGTTTTGTTGAATTTGGTCACTGACTGGGTGCAATGTTGGAGGAAGAAGATGTTACCGATTGGTGTGCTTTAAAGATTTTCTATGATCAAGTTCTGATTTCCCGTATCTTACTTGAGTGTCACATTTCTGATTTTAAATTTCTTTGGGTCTGATGTACTTTACAGAACCTATTTTCTTTGGGTTTAGTTATAGGGTATTACCTTCAAAATGAGCCCACAAAGATTGTGCTTACAATAGTAAAAATTAACTTTTGGATCCAATGAAATTTATTTTCACTGTTTATTCTTAAAATCACTTATATGGTTCGGGGGATAAATATTTTTAATGTCCAGATGATTTGACTATCATTATTGGTGATTTGTCTTCAGGAGACATCCATAGAGTTGGTAATTATTGGTGAAGATGGAGTTGTACAATCAGTTTGTGAGCAGGCTGTATTTGGGATAATTAAAGATCTTTCTATCTTACGATGGAATGAGAATTTTCGAGCACCAAATGCACAGGTTTATTAGTTAAACTTAAAGTGATTTTTGAAACATGTGATTATCTTCTCTAAAACTACTAGCATTCAGGTATTCTATTTCAATGAGATAAATACATATAAACACAGCATAGACCCTTCTACTTGCAGATGCTTGGAAGAGATCTGCTGGTAGTTATATCTGATTCCGGGAAACTCTCATTTCTTACATTTTGCAATGAAATGCACAGGTTATAAAAAATTCTTGCTGTTTAAACTAAGAGTAAACTCTTTTACATCTGCTTCTTGTGATTTTCTGTATTCTTTCTATATTCTTAAATGAAACACTTACTATTGACACAGGTTTTTTCCACTAACCCACATCAAGCTTTCCAATCCCGGAAACTCAAGAAATCAGCTTGGAAGAATGCTGGCTACTGATTCCATGTAGGTTACGTTTTGTTTTTTGGTTTGAAATTCTTGTAATAAATATTGTTTGACTATCTGCCATCCCTTCTATCTATCCAACTCTATGTACATACCATGTGCATCTTTGCAGACTACTTAGTCATATGACTCTTGGGGGAAATCATAAGATTTCATACTACCCATGTTCTTTGAAGCAGCTTTGTGGTCAGGAAAGGCATCTGTTGTCCCTCTGCGATATAAATATCTAGATTGTTGAAGACGTGAATGAGAAAGTCTGTCTTGATTTATGTAAAGTTGATGTCGTTGACTGAAGAAAGTTTTTATTTATTGGCAATGCTAGATTATTTTCTTTTTTATTTGTATTTGTTAAAAGTCAAAATGATAAATCTGATATGCACTCAGATTCACATGATTAGAATAGAAATGATTTTCGACATGGACCTCCAGCTTTATTTTTCTTCACTATATTTGAACAACAGCGATTGCATTTGTCATGTTTTGATTGCATATGGAATGAAACATGGGAAGATTATCAGTTAGAGAGAATTTCTGATTAAATTGGAATGGTTAGATCTTTAAACTAGATGACAGCATATCTAGGAAAGGAAAATTAAATAATCCTCAGGTAATGCTATTTGCATAATTACAATGATATACCGATACTGAATTTCTTATAATTAAGGGATTTAAAATCTGCTATTTAGTCCCAGTTTAGGGGATAGAGCTGCTGATATTGCATAATCTCCAAAGATCAGTTTGCTTGATCATTCCACACAAAAATATTTTTCTTTATCTGATTGTGCAGGTGCAGTGCAATTGGAAAATCCTGTATCTTTAGTTACCATTCTTTTCGTAAATCCTCACCACTCACCCTTATCCCTTTGCAGAGGCTGTTTCATCGCTGCTAGTGCATATGAAAACTCTGTGGCGTTGTTCTGTACTTCAGTTTCTGCTGGGAATGATATCATTGAGAAGGTCATTTTTGTTTATTCTTCAATATCTCAGAAGTCTTCAATCCATATTAGGGGGAAAGCATCCTAAAACTTTATCCTTATGATATACACAGAAAATAATTTATCCTTCCATGGAAGGAGATGCCAGCGTTGCAAGAAGTATGCAGGAAAATCAAATACGTGGTACTATATGGAGCATGTGCTTTATTTCTAAAGATCCTAGCCAACCAAGTAAGGAGAATAATCCTGTACTCGCCATTCTTTTAAATAGGTATGAAATATCGTAGCTTAAAAAATTTTAGTATCACTGATATCATCTATTGAGAACAATGTCCTCTGTTTTATATACATTCCCTTCCTTTAGGAGATTTTATGCGGACAAATTGACAGCATAGACTTTCTTATTCATACTCCAGAAAGAGAGCGTTGCTGAATGAAGTGCTATTATTGGGTTGGAATGTTCAAGAAAATAGTGTAGTTGCTATTTCTCAGTATATAGAAGCTGGGCCTCTGGCACATGATATTGTTGAAGTTCCTCATTCTTATGGATTTGCATTTCTATTTAGAGTTGATGATGCTCTTTTAATGGACCTTCGAGATGCTCGCAACCCCTGTTGTGTTTATAGAACAAGCCTTAATTTTCTTCCTGGTGCAGTTGAGGTGCAAATTGCAACTGAGGAATCGTATAAGGTTCAAGACATCGACGATGAAGGACTATTTAATGTGGCTGCAAGTGCATTGCTGGAGCTTGGGGATTACGATCCCATGTACATAGATGCTGATAGTGGCAATTTGCATCCATCTTGCAAACGTGTCTGCTCATGGAGCTGGGATCCTGAAAATGTTAACAACCCAAGAATGATTTTCTGTGTGGATACGGGGGAACTTTTCATGATCGAAATTTCTTTTGATTCTGATGGACTGAAAGTCCATTTATCTGCTTGTCTACACAAAGGTGTACCCTGCAAAGAACTTTTGTGGGTTAAAGGTGGATTTGTCGCTGCACTTGTAGAGATGGGGGATGGGATGGTCCTAAAATTGGATAATGGAAGACTGATTTACACAAGTCCTATCCAAAGTATCGCCCCCATCTTAGATATGTCTATTGTAGACTCTATTGATGAGAAACATGACCAAATGTTTGCTTGCTGTGGAATGGCACCGGACGGATCATTAAGGATCATTAGAAGTGGTATTAGTGTGGAGAAATTATTGAAAACTCCTCCTGTGTATCATGGCATATCTTGTACTTGGGCAATACGAATGAAGGTTACTGATTGTTATCATTCATTTTTGGTGCTCTCATTTGTTGAAGAGACCAGGGTGTTATCAGTTGGATTAAGCTTTGGTGATGTTACTGATTCAGTTGGTTTCCTTCCTGATGTTTGTACGTTAGCCTGTGGTCTATTCAGTGATGGTTTGTTGATCCAGATTTATAAAGATGCAGTTAGATTATGTTTGCCGACAAATATTGCTCATTCTGAAGGTATCACCTTAGCTTCTCCAGTATGCGCATCTTGGTCTCCCAATAATCTCGGTGTCAGTTTGGGGGCAGTTGGACATAATTTCATTGCCATTTCTACTTCTAGTCCATGTTTTTTATTTATTCTGGGAGTTAGATTGATTTCAAAAGATAATTATGAGATATATGAAATGTATCGTGTCAGATTGCTCAATGAACTGTCATGCATATCAATTCCCCAAAAAAGTATAGAGCAAAAGCAGCTAAATTCTATTATCAGATCAGTGAACTCTTGCCATATGACTACTCTTGCAGACCAAGATGAAGTTAGCAGTACTTTTGTAGTTGGCACACATTGCCCTTCCGTGGAAATCTTTTCTTTTATTCCTGGTGGAAGCCTAAGAGTTATTGCCAGTGTAAATATTTCATTAATGAGCACCTTTGGGACTGCCATTAGTGGCTGCGTCCCTCAAGATGTACGGCTTGTATTAGCTGATAGGTTTTATGTTCTATCTGGGTTGAGGAATGGGATGCTGCTTCGATTGGAGTTGCCTGAAGTCTCTGAAATGTTAGCGTCAAATTCGCCCAGTCTTAGCTCTCTTTTCCATGACAGATCATCAAATCAGTCATCTCCAGATTCTTTTGGTCCACATTTGTGTGATGTTAGTCCATCTGAGAAGGATAAAGACAATTGTCCTACTAATCTTCAGTTGATCGCTGTTCGACGAATCGGCATTACTCCAGTTTTTCTGGTCCCATTGAGTGATTCGCTAGATGCAGATATAATTGCTCTAAGTGATCGACCTTGGTTGTTGCATAGTGCAAGACACAGCCTCTCGTATTCCTCCATTTCATTTCAACCATCGACACATGTGACTGCTGTGTGTTCCCCTGACTGCCCCAATGGAATTCTATTTGTTGCTGACAGCTGTCTGCATTTGGTGAGAACTTTTATTGACCTGCATCCACTGTTTGGGATGTGGATTTTTGCATATGTGACAATGTACATAATTCTGGCACATGTATGAAGCAAAGGCCGGATAATTTAACAAGAAAATTGTTGTAATCATTATAATGATGTTATAATTCATTGATTCATGCTTTAAATTTGTTTAGCGTTCAAACATCTGTTGTTGAATGATCAGATTTTTGTGTTAAGTAGCCTCTTTTTTCCTGAATATGTTCAGATTATGTCATGGTGTAGGTGGAGATGGCTCCTAGTAAAAGGCTTAATGTGCAGAAATTTCATCTAGGAGGTACACCAAGGAAGGTTTTATATCACGCTGAATGTAAGTTATTGCTTGTGATGAGGACTGATATAAGTAATGATCCCTGTGCATCTGATGTATGCTGCGTGGATCCCTTTAGTGGGTCAGTGCTGTCATCTTATAAACTTGAGCTTGGGGAAGTTGGAAAATCCATGGAGTTAGTGAAGGTTGGAAATGAACAGGTTCTCTTGATTGGAACCAGTATGTCATCTGGTCCAGCCATAATGCCCAGTGGTGAAGCTGAGAGGTATTATTTCCTTACCATATCTATTTTTTTTCTCCCTCGCAATGATATAAATAATAGGATTTGTTGTTGTTGCTCATTCAGTCCAGTTCAAGTCGTTAGAGCAGGTTTGTGTCTTATATTTCCAAGTTTGTAGGTTTGATCAGCAATTCCTTGGTGAATTAGTTGGAGTGCATCATGAGCGGACTGATCCTTCGACCCCTGGTTTGATGGTGCTCAGGTGGGCTCAAATGGGCCCTGCTGAGTTGGAGTCTGGGTCATAGCAAAGATTTTTTGCTGTTTAATATTAAACACAGTTTTTGTAATAGTGGAATGCGTGAGATTTAAGGCTTTACTGTTTGAATTTTATTGCCACTGTTAAGCTGTTGGTTTTTGGCCAACATTGTTCTGTAATGATTATTTTAAAAAATAGTTTTCTAGTTGGTCTCACCACTATGTCTTTTTCACATAGTACCAAGGGTCGTCTGCTTGTTCTTTGCCTCGAACGCTTGCAAAGTTCTGACAGCATTTCAATGACATCCTGTTCAAAAGTGGGGCCATATTCTCAAAGAACTTCACCATTTTGCGATACTGCCGGATATGCTGCAGAACAACCAAGCATAAGCCCATGCAGCAGTCCTGATGAAATTAACTATGATGGAATCACCGAAGTCTGGCAGTTACGACTGGCATATTCAACTGTCTTACCAGGAGTAGTACTTGCCATTTGTTCTTATCTTGATCGGTACTTCTTGGCTTCTGCGTGTAATGCTGTAAGTTATTTTACATATGAATAATCGTTTCTGTAAGAATCAAAATATGTAAAAATGATGTAGGTATAAGTAATGATACGAGAAATTGGCCATCCTCTATTGAGATACTAGATTGTCATTTTTTTAAATGGTCATTAATGATGTTTTTTTTTTGTTTTGCAGTTTTACGTATGTGGTTTTCCAAATGATAATCCCCAGAAGTTGAGAAGGTTTGCCATTGGAAGGACGAGGTTTATGATAATGTCTTTGACTTCATATATAACTAGAATTGCTGTTGGAGATTGCCGTGATGGTGTTCTTTTCTACTTTTATCATGAGGTAGTAGCAATTGCATGCTCAGTTTGAAATTCGGTTTCGTTATCCTACTTCTTCCCTGGCTTCTTTTATTTTTTTTGTTTAACAGATTAATTCTTTAATTGGTGACTTTAGTATTGCTGTTATGGTTGATATAAATATGTTTCTTTTGCTCATACAAGTCTTTCTTCAATTATGGGAATTTGAATGCTTTGTTTCGTGACTGAAGGAAGCAAGAAGGCTGGAACAAGTTTACTGTGATCCATCGCAGAGGTTAGTTGCTGACTGTATCCTCACTGATGCTGACACTGCTGTTGTTTCAGATCGCAAGGGAAGCATAGCCTTCCTTTCTGTCTCTGATTGTTTAGAAGGTAAACTTCAGACTATTGACTTGTATAAATCCCTCAGTTTTAAATTCTTTTAGCATAATCAAAACATGCAGTTAATAAATGTATCTTCTGGAAAGTGAGCCGAGAAAACATTCTCCCAGCAAAGAATTTTTATTAGTCTCAAGTGTGTAGAATGTCTTAGATAGTAAATCTATTTCGCTGGTTCTAAACACCAAAAAGGCTGTGAGGAACAAGCTTGACGGATACATTCCTTGTTCGAATCCCCAGACACCCAAACTCAATAAAAGACTCGAACCGTATTCAGCATGACCAAACAAAGCCCGGTCAATCACATTCAGGAGGACCACAAAACACAACTCACCTTGCAATGCATTTGAGGTTTTGCATCTTCTTCAACCTTCCCTCACGAAGAACATTATTTTTTAATGCAAAACGCCTTTTCTTCAATGTATCCAAAACTGATATGCCAACTAAGTGAAAAAGATTGAGGCGGGCCTTGGATTTCCAAGTCTTCTTCATTGTAAGATGACTAAACCACCCCTTTGAGGTACCTTTAGTAGGATTCTGTTGAGAACCTTCCATCCTTGCTAGGATTCAAGTCTCAACCAGTGCACGTAATTCCTGGATTTTTTTTTTCCTTCAAAGGTCTAGTGAAAGAGAGATTCCACTTAATCTCTATACTCGTGTTCAATATTTCCCCCGATGTGGGGCCTCAGTGACTCACCCCATGTGTTGTGCTTCTGTTGGTTGGCAATTTAATTCCAAAATCTCTATCACACAGTTGCATACACACATTCCATAGGAATTCTCCACTATGTTTCTAGTAGTTACCCTATGGTAAAGCATAATGAAAAATAAATTTTGGATATTGGAAAAAATTTGATAAGAGTCACCTTATACTCTCTTCAATCTAGCTATAGTGTACATATTTATTCTTTTCTAGGTGCTCTTTGAGGAAAGTCTGAGGTAGGTTTCAGTGCATAACCAACCTTGCATCCTACACTAACAAGTAAAAACCATCATGTCTTGTTACTTCGTCTACTAGAATAATCTCGTATTGTATACAAAACAAGATTTTGTAAGAGAAAACTGTTTTGAAGTGTGTTGATTAAGGGGAACAAATCAATCTGAAAGGATGAATCTCTTAATTTTCAGTATTTCAAATCACATTTTTGTAGAACTCTCACCTTATGGGGGAAGATCAGATACTAGTTTTTTATGGTTCTGTTTGGGGTTGTGGTGAGTTTTTATAGCCAACACTTCTCTTGTGCACATGAATGATAAAAAAATTTCTTCTACGAAAACATGTTATTTGTCGTCCTCTCGCATAAGCATGTTGACTGTCACTAATCAATTTTTTTATTATGCTTCCCAAGCAACATCCAAAACCTTTGCAAGAATAAGAGTGATGCATTCTTTAAAGTAGGAGTTCAGAAAAAAGTGTTGAGACTTTTCTTCAGCATTTTTTATTAAAGGAAAGCTTTCTCTATGCCATTGTATCTCCTTCTACCTGTTAGCGCTTGAAGAAGGCTGATGAGAAGTAGCTTGCTTAGTTTCCAACAACAGTCAAAGAAGAATATTCTAATCGTCTCCAACATTAATTCTTTCCCAAAAGAGTTTCAGGGAAAGTGTATCATTAATGAGAGAAAAATTTATGGAAAAAGAATGATTGATCTAAGTCATGGCTAAATCTCTTTCCACGGTATTAGAAGCTATTCTGACTTACTAAGTTGCCAAATATCCATTTTCCTTTCTTTTCGCTGATATTATTCACTTCATGGGTGGAAAATAGAACTGATGACCTTTACTTTTCTCTTCATGACTAGAATCCGCAAGTCCAGAATGCAATTTAACTGTAAACTGTGCTTATTATATGGGCGAGATTGCTATGAGCATCAGAAAGGTATGTAGTAGGACTAGTATGCCAGTTATTGTTCACTATAATATTATGATTGATTTTCTTGTTTAAGTAACATTATCTGATTTATGCTTACTGTTAGGTCTACATTATCTGATTTGTGTCGAAGTGAGGTATGAACAAGATTAGTGCTTGGAGGTTGAAAAGAAACTATGAATATATACTTCTTAAAAAATGAGCAGTACAAATTGGCCTTTGTTGTTTTATCAGTATGTGGAGATATATTGATAAAGGAAGCTATACAATTCAGTGGACCTTAAGTTTAGCAACAATATAACGCTAAACACTCTGAACAACTATACAAATAGAACTAAAGAGGCTATTACGAAAATATATTTTAAGGGACTATATAGCAAATTTTTCCTCATAAAAGATTGTCTTTTATGCTTGTTCCAAACACACCAAATACAATGAGGAAAAAGATCACCCACCACTCCGACAAAAGATACCTAATCAAATTGGGCAACACTCAATCCATCGCTAGGCCAGAGAATATAAGCAATTTCATATTGCAACATTAACTGATGAACATCTTTCTCACACTTCGCACTTGAAAAAATCTATTTGGCTGGATAGAATGTTTGTTAGAGTTGTCTGTTGCTGCTGACCTATATTTTTCTTTTACATGTTTATATTACAATTATTTCAGTTAAGTTTCTGCTGTTGTTTTGCTTGGTAGACCGTCTGGTCTTTTAGAGTTGGCATATTTTGACTACTAGCTCTTCTTTATTATTTAATGGTATAGCTAATTGATGAAATTCCCACCTTTGATGTCCATTTCGAAGGACCTCAGTGAAATCATCCAAGCTTTACTAGAATTTTACACGATAAAATCTTCTCCACCTCTCTCCCAATGAGCACTATGGATTCTTTGAAGCAATACATAGAATCCCGTAATCTCTTCTTTCAAAAGTATAATGAAAGAGATTCTACCCTATGTCCCAACCTCTTGGGTTCATCAACTCCCTTGCCTTATAAAAAAATGCAGTTTGTGGTTGATTTATAACTATCCAAGGAGCAAGTTGTTGCATTTACGTCAGTTTAATTATTTAAATCATCTTTTAACACGAGTCCCAAGGCCTACAGTAGATATAGTCCAAATTTTTTGTCAAGATATCAAGGAAGTATGCATTTAGTAGTTTCTTTTCTATGCAATCCTCCTTAGGGTTGGTAGTATAAGATAGTTTCGCTGAAGAATACTTCCCAACTTGAATAGCTCTACGAGAATGATTATGGTGCTGATAAATTTTTCCACTCTTTTTCTCATAGGGTTCGTTTTTATATAAACTTCCTGCTGATGATGTTATGAAAGGCTATACCAACCCTAATGCTTATATTGACTCGTCACGCAACACTATTGTCGCGAGTACATTGTTGGGCAGCATTATAATCTTCCAGCCTATATCAAGGTAATGTCTGTATGTGTGCACAGAATCTTAAGTGAAAACGTTCTCAAGTAAATAATGATAAAGGTATATGGTTGGATGACTTGCAATTTCTACCTTTTTTAATCTTTATTTATTTATTATTACCAGTAGGAAAGTTGTTGAATATAATAGAATTAGGTGTATAGTCCCTTGAGAACAAACTTTACCTCTGTGGTCAATGGAGAACGTTTTAAATGACACTGGGTTGGGCAGGACGCATGTCTTTATGGGTGGCGCTATTGTAATCTGAGACTCGAGCTATGTGGTTTAATGTCTGCTTGTAAAGTTGCAATGCTTTGTTATTATTATTGCTATTATTTTATGAGAACTCTTTACTTTTGTCCTATTCCTTGATAATCATCATGATTTGTAGGGAAGAATATGAACTCTTACAAAGTGTCCAAGCTAAACTTGTTGTTCATCCGTTGACTTGTCCTGTTCTGGGGAATAATCATTATGAGTTCCGCAGCCGTGAAAACCCGGTAAGAAACTCTTCAAACTCAATAACACCTGGATAATCGTTCCATCACTTGATATCTTCAAACTCGATTTATCTCTTGATTGACACAGTGTGCTTGAACAAATGGGTGTTTCCTAAATATATATTTTGAGTCTATCGCATTTTGTTGACACTGCTGACTGATGGATCCTTTACTAGAATAAATCTTTTATTATAAAAGAGAAATATTGTAAAAGAGCTTAGAACAATTGGATAGATACATGAAAACTAATTTATGCTAGAATTATTAAATTGTTGAAAATCTTGACGTTCAGTTTGTTGTAGAGTAAAAGAATTTGACTGGTAAAGTTCTTCAAAAATTCTTTCTGCATTCCTTTTTTTTTTAATGCTGACAATCAGAGTGTATTGAAGATCCCTTGATCAGTGATAGGTATACAAAATAAGTAGTTATCATGAATACTACTCAAATAAAATTCAGGCTTCCGAAGGAACTTTGTTGCTGAAAATTTGATAGTACGAAAAATAGTTGTGCAGCCCTCCAGCACCCTTTGTTCACTTAGTCAAAGAGAATAATTCATTCAAATTTTCATTGTAGTTCAGATGCAATTGTTGTTGAAATTGCACATATGAACTACTTTTATGGAGAAATATGGGGACACTTAAAGCGACAACCTTTGTAAAAACACATTCATGTCTTACTCATTCATTAGGTTTCATACATGGTAGTTATTTAATATAAAATATTGAACCAGTGATCAAGGATGTCCCTAAAACAAATGTCACTTAAAGAGTATCATCCTAGTATTACTCTTGTTTTCTACCTCAACTATTGACAAGAAAGCCAAACAAACATGTGATGTGGTTTGGTCAGTTGGAAACTTCCTTGGCTCATTACTACATGTTAATTTCTGTCTTAACCCTTTTGAAATGTCTAAATCCAATCATACTGCATAGACGTAATTTTATTATGGTAGAGAATAAAGCTGCTGGTTTGCTGAATTGTACTCCTTTGTATGACTGACATTCAGTGTGTTATGTCATCCTGTCATTCGTTTGTCTTCTGATTATAGCTTTTCATATAAAGGTGGGAGTTCCGAATATTCTTGATGGCGACATGCTGAATCAGTTTTTGGAGCTCACCAGCAAACAGCAAGAGGCTGTTTTATCATCACCTCCTTCCTCACTAGACCGTATCAAGTCTAGTTTGAAGCCTCTACCTTCGACTATCTCTGCCACCCATGTTGTGCAACTCCTTGAACGAGTTCATTATGCTCTGAATTGAACATAAATTTATAAATCCACTTCGAAGGATCTTTGCTCATCTTCATTGCCGGATGTGCAGTTTACCAGTAGCTAGCGGACAACGTTCTTAATTGTCATTCTCAAAGGAGCAGAGAAATGCCTGAAAGATGGACGTGATGTGTATTTTTTCTAGGTCATCAGTTTTCGGCATGGCCAATCATGCCTTGTTCCACTGGAGGGATAAATCTACGAAATTGTCTTTGGTGCTATTGTCGATATCTATAATTTTCTTCAATGTGAGCTAATGAACTAAACCTCCTGCCTGCATTTTTTTATGCATTACTTGTAAATTCCAATTTTTTTGGGACATGTTCATTGTATCTGCTAAATATTTTGTTCAAACTGAGCTGTATTCATGTAGGCTGATGGAATGGAAAGCTATGGTTGATCCAGTGCTGCTATACTTTTCAAATCTTTGGTTTTTTTAAGGACTACTACGCGTTCGTATCTTCATTTTTGTTCTACAAGAATGTCTATTGAAAGTGGGCATGAGCTCCATCAAAATAAAAATATAACCAAGTGAGAAAGAAAGGTTTAAATACTTCAGTTAATAAACTGGCAATGTTATTGAAAAGAATAATAATAATAATAATGATGATGATTATGATAATAAACAGTGATTATCAAACAAACTATATTTAATTTCCCTTTTTCTACCCATTTCCTCGTGTCATTTTTACTTATCTTGTAAATGCAGGGATGAATATGAATCTTCGCGAACACATACTTTTGGATCATAAAATGCATCATCTAGTATAAATATTATATTCAAAATTATTTGTTTGGTCAGAAAATTACACATTAAAGATCTCATGAGCTAATCGTCACAACTTACACATTAATGATCACCGTTCACTAAATAGTTATCATCTTAATACAGCAGTTACGTACCATAAGAACACATAACAGCTTTATTCATCATTTTGAGATGCGTAGCGTTTTATTTGTACTGCACACTCAACATTATATGCATTTCTTTAAGATGGAATTCTACAAAATCAAAACAAAAATTTAATTGAAACTATATGTATTACTCGGTGGGTCATGCATAACAGGATCGGAATATATTCTGTTAATGATATATATTATCCGTCAATTATTAACCATCTGACGTTACACATCATAATTACAATAGATATTTGACCAAAGAAAAGCCTAAACCAATAAAAAGAAAATTTTCAGCCGCCATCAGCACCCTAGCAACAAAATTGGGTACAACAACTCTCTGCTTTTTTCTTTCGACGGAGGTCCGACCCACCCAAAATTTAAGGGATTAGGATTTTAACTGACCTCAAACCATCCACCTTTACTGTGCAAGTGCCCTGAAATGTCAATGGTTCTATTCTAGGGAAGCAACCCGAACGGTTCTCTAATCATCAAGCCAGTGTACTCTCTACATAGTTTAGTGCCTTCTGCTTCACCGATTCAATTCGCTCTTCATCACCAAGAGACTTCTCATACTCCAGATACTTTTTGAACAAGGACTGTGGATGCATTCAGCAAAACATTGTAAGTAAGATCCAGGGATGGCTCAAAATTTGGTAAAGCAAACATAAACAAGGCTTACTTTCATTTTCTTAGGAGGGAGGCTCAGATTAATTGCTCTTTCAAATATAGCACGGATCAATTCGACATCTCCAAGTCGAATCTCCTGAAAAGTTTGAACACGATTATAAAAACAGAAAACCTCTGAAAGAGAGAAAAAATCCTAATCTAATATTTTACCTGATCAATATAAACGTTCCACAAGTCTGTTCTCTTTGGATACTCTCGCAAAATTCCTTCGAACATTGACCGCCCTCGTTCAGGAACTCCACATTTAAATTCAAGAATAGCAGTATGAGAGATGAATTTAATATGCTTGTGTTTTGGAAGGCAGATCAATGCTCGATTGCAGACAGACTGCACCCGCTCTTTTTGCTGCTTTAAAAGGCTTTGCATCCGTCTTAACCACACCTGAATTCTCATGAAAGTAAAAAATTGTGCATGCAAAGGAAATGCAGCGGAAATAACAAAATACCTTGCATGAATGCTTAAATTTCTTGACCATTTTCTCCAGAAGCTCATCTGCCAACGCATGCTGCTCTGTTCTTTCATACATGCCCAACAATGCTAAATGAACCTTCTTTGGATCATTATACTGCAAAGCTCTTTGAAAAATTTTTCTGACGGCCTCCTGAAGAGTAAATTAGTTACAAAAAAACTTTTCTTTTTCATATGGAAAAATAAAGAGAAGGGAAAAAATATGTCAGACGGTTCATCACCTCCGGCGGTTTCCCATATTCATTTTCCAAATTGAAATAAGCCACCCAAACGTTGAGTTTCTCATCCTCTTCCCGAATGTTTATTGTTCTCAAGGCCCTACGCAAAAGGAAAAGCAACAGTGATGTTATCCAATTACCAATAATACCCAAATGTGACAGATTAACTTATAGTGGTATTCTCCATAGCGCAAATGAAAACAATAATGATGTTGTCTATAAGAAAAACATCCATCTTATTTTAAGGAGAATGAAATTAGCCAAATGCAAAGAACTTTCAATTCGAGACATTTGGAAATTGAAATAGCAATCTAAAAAAAATCTAACAGATACCTAATTTGCAGCAAGATTTATAGTGAGCACATATATTAAACAACAACAATCTAAGATATTTAATTTGCAGCAAATATTTATACAAGCTAATTTCTCCACTTTTCAACTCAAATATCATGTGCAAAAACATTAATTGCAGTACCATTACTCTTCAATTATGCTTGCATATCTATAGGCTACGGAGAAATTCCACTCAGAGTAACATGGATAAAAAATTAAATTGACAAAAACCTTTCTGCAATAGAGCGAGCTTTTTCAACATCGGCCACAGAAAGCATGAATGCCATGTACTTCAACCAAACAAAACTACTATTAGGAGAGCTTCTAACAAGTTTTTCAAACTCATCTGCACTCCTAGGTATATCCTTCTCCAATAACCTTTCCTCTGCAGCAATTATTTCTTTTTCCCTGTACATAACAAATCTTCAAAATTTTAATACGGTAGATGAAGGGACCAACAAAAAAAGCTAGCACATAAAACATAGAAAAAATAATCACTAAAATATGTCACTTACCGCTCCACCATTGTTTTTTTCTTCTCTCGTCTATTGTTCTTTTCAGTGAAGTTATCTACAGCATCAATATGCTCTTCATTTCTCAAATTACCATTGTTGATGCTAGCTGGACATGGATCATCAAGATTGACCTCAAGAGGAGGAACAAATGCTCTTGATTCTGCTATTGCGAAAGTAGAGGATTCATCATCATTATATTCAGTATCATCATCATTGCACTCTGTATCCATGTTTGGGAGCGGTGTTAAGTACTCATCTCCACTATCCTCTTTAAGCTCTTGTTTCTCAGTACTGTGAAGATCATACTTATTCTTGATATAGGTCCCCTTCAGTCCAAGAGAAATTCGACCTCTTTCCTTATCCACCTAATCAAGGCATTTAGAAAAGAACTATCAACCAGCAATTTGTACAGTCAGTAGAAACTAACAAAAAAATGATCTATCTATATTCTATTCGGCTAAATCCTCTCAGGTGATTTTCAAGAATATTTTATCCATTTTCTATGAAGATACAGCAAAGCATAAAACCATGCTACAATTATGATCAGAGAAAGAGAGGTGACAAGGGCACCCCTTGATAATTGATATATTACAAAGAAAACCCTACTCTTTACCTTCAAAATTTTTGCTGTTACTTTGTCCCCAGCTCTGTACTTCGTTTCAAGGTTATGGACTGGATTATCAGAGACTTCTGACACATGGCAGAGACCAACCTACACAGCATTATTTGTGAATAAAGGTTGAATACATTTAAAGCAATATATGGACGGAAATTTTTCTCACACTAAGGTATATGCAAATTAAAAGTTCTCTAACCATCCAAAGATAAAAAAATCTTTTGATCAACACAGTTTCCGATTCTCTTTAAGAAAATGTAAATGAGTTCAATGTTGAACATCAAAAAATTACTCCAGCATCTAAACAACTGTGTTCAAACTTAATGGTTTAGATTTAAATAAGGATAGAGAATGAGGAAAAAAACAACGAGAATCAATATTCCTAAACCATATAGTGCCAATATTCCTAAACCATATAGTGCAGGTCGACTGAATAAATTTCAAGTTTGAATGAACAGCGAATCCATCCATACCACATTTGTACCGTCAACTGTGATGAACAAACCAAAAGACTCAACCCGCTTAATACAACCAGATATGATTTCTCCTACGCGTAGACCAGTTAAATCATTGATTTTTGATTTTGCTTCGTTGCTCCCGTCCCCTGTCTTCAAGGTTACTTCAATCCGCCTCGACAAAGGCTCCAAAGATAACACCCTGCTGAAGTTTCTTAGCATATTTCTGTGATCTATCAATCCTTATAAAAAAATAAAGCTAGATTTATGACTTGCCTGCCCGTTACAAGTTTTCCAACAGGGAACTCCTTTCCAGGATCATCAACAAACCCATTTGCTAGATTAGAGAGGAGAATTTTTGCATCAAGATTTCGAGAAATCAAAATGAAACATCCTTTGGGAGTAACATTCTTAACATATCCCTACAAGTTAAAAAAAGAGAGCTACTTCACTGTAAACAACAAAAATGGAAACAGATCTGAATCAGACACCACCATATTACAAAAATTCACTCTCTAATCCAATGATGTTTATCATATAAAAAACTGAAAAAGGTAAAGCACAACAAAGAGCAATAGTTAAATCTGAGAAATTACTAAAAGCGGAAAATGGTTTTAAGCTGTCCTTAGTTTGATGCATCAATACAATGTATTCTTAGCTAATATGTGAAGTTCATGTTATTAAATATGTTTCTTTCTTAATATATTTAATAAAAAAAACAACATATAAACTAAATTATGGTTTGGAACCGGAGCACTGATGCTGTCAAAAGCTGAAAACACAACGTGTACGAAACTTGCTTTAAATTGCAATTCAAAGAATACTTCCACCCATAAATTGATACATATCATATAGATGATTGCTCTTTATTTTGCAACTGTGTGGCTTTCTTATTCTTTATAAAATAGATAGCTTCTGTTGTTAAAAATAAAACTTCGAGAGTTTCACACACATATTCGAAGGGACTGATTATACTAAATAAAGGCACAAACCTGTATCACCATATTTGGATGAAGATCTTCAATCTTTTGTTGAGTTAAAGAATGACTGAAAATAAAATATTAGATATATGTTATATTTTTAAAATAAGAATTTAAAATATAATTATAGCACTGAGACTCTGATAATAATTTTTTCCATAAAAAATAGTCCTGCCAAAAAGTTTTTCTTCATTGTTCATAACTCTCATCACTAAAAGATCTCTACCCTGGTCTAAAAATATAATTCACATTTTCTTGTCATTCAATACTTATTTCCATGATACTATAAGTACCAACAGAAAAAGAAATTATGAAAACAAATTTATCTTTATCAGAACTCTTGGAAATTCCACCGATTCAATCAAATGGAACAATGAAAGAAAACAGTCACTAGTGTAATCTTATTCCATATATTAGCTGAACGGTTAAAATAAAATAGCATAACATAGCATGATCACTTACGTGTTGTTATCGAATGCCACATTGTTCTGACTATTACTGCCATATAAACAAGATCGCAGAGATAACTCCACATGAACAGTTCCCTTAATCGAGTGAGATATCTCCAGAACCTTGCACTTGACAAAATGACCTTCCTGATATTCACTCAACGGATTAGGCACCCATGAATTTGTTAGTTCTGTGAAATGAACCCTACCATACAAATGTGGACCAATTTGCACCACCAATCCACCAACACCTGGTAGAATTTTGGATATTCTTCCACCAATAATATCTCCTTCATGGATATGCAATATGACTTGATCATCAGGAGCAGTTGTAGGTAAATCACTTGTTTCCAAACTCGCTTTGACATGTTTATCAAAGACAGAAGATACAGGATGCAAAAGCAACCGCAACATCTTTTTATCCTTGTTAGCGCCTAAGACGTAACCAGACACAGGTTTCCCAATATAGAATCTTTCAGTGAATTTTTGAAGTTCACCAGGTTCACAGGAGCTGTCAAGAACAAATAGCTGGGCACTAACATTTCGGGTTATGGTTAACCAAGCCCACTCGCCGTGGACTTTACTAACATAACCACTGATGCATTGTCCAACTGAAAAGTGTAGATCTTCGGTCATCGATTTATCTCCTAAGAAATCTGGATCAATGTAAAATCATTAATCACTAGTGAGAATACTTAGCATATTCAAATCATATAAAGATAGCACATTTTCATTAAATAATAACTAACCTAGAAACAGTGAGAATATCAAAATAAAACCCTTGAATGCAATTAGTTAAGAGGTGTCCTCAATTGAATTATCACATAACTTCTCTACCCAGAGAAATAGTAAATTTCCTGATATCAATTAGACTGAAAATATTGTATCACATGTAAGAAACCAAAAAATAAATATAAAAGAGACTCTTCCCTCTGTTATGGATGCGGTTGTAGAACAGAGATTTTAAATGTATGTCAGGATATGTGCAAGATAGCAGAAAAATAAGAGACGCATAATGAAATTTCACGCATAAAAGATATGCCTACATTCATCTGATGACAAAAACTTGCGGTCTCCAAAGATGCCCAATGATGCTAAGAAACATAACAGCTTCTTGTAGACAGACATTATCAATTACCAGACTTTCAAATGTTTTTTGTTGAAGAAAAACTAGCATAAATAATAGATAATGCACTCATCCAAAGACTGAAATAAAGCCAGCATCTGAGCAGAAAGACGAATGATATTGCCAGAAAACATAAAAGCTTTTCGTAGACATATTCATAAATAACTCTACCAGCAAATGTTTTTCGTTTTAAGGATAGCTCCCATAAGTAGCTTTTCTTTCTTTGATCTGATTGATTAGCCTTGGCAACAATTTTTGCAGCCACTGTTTGCCCAACTTTAAATTTACTAAACGGATCTTCCAAAACATTATCCTGATCATCATACAGCTGTAATGGCCAGAAAAAGACAGACCATCAGAATGAAGGAATTACATATATCCAAAGGAAATTAGATATGGATCAGATGATGAATATTTACCTCTGTTATGTGAATCCTTCCACGCAAACCAATTCCAAATTTCAACCTCAGATCCAGAGGCTTTATCTCAGTGATCTAGAAAACAAGAAACATCAAAGAAGAAAAGCGCTCACAAATTATACTGTGAAAATTCAACCCATGATGTTAAGTGATCAGATAGGATATAAATGTATACCTCTGCCTCAACCAAAGATCCCACTTTATAATTAGACATCTTTTTAGACCGTTTTAAACAAGATGTTTCAGTGACCTCACATATTTCTTGTAGAAGAAAAAGCAGCTTCTCAGAAGTTGATGAGCAAGGAAGAGCCATAACATTGGCAATGACACTGGATAAAGTAAACCATTCAGCATGACCCATTCAGAATCATTTATTGCAACAAAAAAGGACATTCCTTAATTCCAGCCCAATATAGTACAATCAAGGCACATAACCAATGGCGTATAGAATTGATCACCTTATCTTTCACTTGCATCAATATATAAATGAAAAAACATACAAAAATAAACCATGTATTTTCACCTTTGTCCGCTTGTAAACTGTTTTATAGGCAATCCTTGAATGTTGTAATCAGATACTGATGCATATCCAATGGTGTAGTCATATTCTGGAATTGATAGAATCTACAGCAAGCATAATAAATTCAGATGATCACAAATTTGATAACATCAACTTAAGAGAACAGTAAGTGATATTAACACTTGCCAAGTAATTCTCCTTTACGATTTCAACAATTCCATTCACTCTCTGATTCAAAGCCAAGTTTTTCAGCGCTTCTCTTTTTCGTTTCTGAGAACAAGAATGACACATTATACAATCTTCACGTAAAGAACAAAACAATGTTTGAACCATACGCAATATTGAATGCAAAAATATTCACATCAAGAAAAAGCATAGGATGCCAAAAAAAAAAAGAACCATGAATTTTCCTTTTTTTCCGGGAAATTACCGGTTTCGACCTCGAAGTAACCGGTTTTTTCGATTCAAACCTTAAAGTAAAATTTTTCACGATTCAAACCTTGAAGTATGGAAAAAATTACAAAACAAACCTCGGCGGACGTCCTATTGACCGTCCTCTGTTAATTTTGTCGTAGAACGGACGGTCTCTTGAAACAAGAGACAGTCCGGAACGGACTGTCTCTTGTTTCAAGAGACAGTCCGTTCTCTAATTTTGCCTAGAACGGACTGTCTCTTGAAACAAGAGACAGTCCGTTCTCTATTTTTGCCTAGAACGGACACACCTTCCACCGTCCTCTCTTTATAAATTAATTTTAAAAAAATATCAAACAACATTGAATTTAATCGAAAATTTTATCACATGTTCATTATAATATGGAAACATAATCGGAAAATTTTCATGATTTTATAACATTTGAATGATTTATTATAATTATTTTACGTATAATTTAAAAAATAATTCACTAAAATTACAATAATTCGTATATTTAATAAATCCAATATCGTTTAGTATCGTTCATTAAAAGATCTTTCATTTACTTAAAATTTTTACCACATATTCACCACATAATGAGAAGATAATCTGAAAAGTTTCGTGATTTTCTAACACTTGTACGAATTATTGTAATTTTAGTGAATTATTTTTTAAATTTTAATAAATCCAATATCGTTTAGTATCGTTCATTAAAAGATCTTTCATTTACTTAAAATTTTTACCACATATTCACCACATAATGAGAAGATAATCTGAAAAGTTTCGTGATTTTCTAACACTTGTACGAATTATTGTAATTTTAGTGAATTATTTTTTAAATTATACGTAAAATAATTATAATAAATCATACAAATGTTATAAAATCATGAAAATTTTCCGATTATGTTTCCATATTATAATGAACATGTGATAAAATTTTCGATTAAATTCAATGTTGTTTGATATTTTTTTAAAATTAATTTATAAAGAGAGGACGGTGGAAGGTGTGTCCGTTCTAGGCAAAAATAGAGAACGGACTGTCTCTTGTTTCAAGAGACAGTCCGTTCTAGGCAAAATTAGAGAACGGACTGTCTCTTGAAACAAGAGACCGTCCGTTCTGTGGAACGGACTGTCTCTTGTTTCAAGAGACCGTCCGTTCTACGGCAAAATTAACAGAGGATGGTCAATCGGACGTCCGCCGAGGTTTGTTTTGTAACTTTTTCCATACTTCAAGGTTTGAATCGTGAAAAATTTTACTTTAAGGTTTGAATCGAAAAAACCGGTTACTTCGAGGTCGAAACCGGTAATTTCCCTTTTTTTCCCCTTTTCACCACATAAAATGTCGGGGCAAAGTGGGAAATGATAATGCTGAGGTGGTTAGATAATTAATGGATGGTTATAACTAGGGAGAGGGGAGGAGGAAGGCACTCTGAATATTTTTCTACAGCAAAATATTATCTGGAGTAGTTTATTCCAATTGCGTAACTCGTGGTAATTTCTGGACCGGTGTTTTGTTTCCATTTCCGTTGAGTGTGTTTCCATTACTGTTTTGGTTGGTGTTTGTGATATTTCTGTGGAGTTTTGGTTAAAAAGCTTGTTCTGGAAATAACTATCTAGATTGAGGAAGGTTATGCTCATCAAAAACATAGCTAAAAGGCAAAAAATGAAAAGCAGTAGATTATTTCCAACCTTCTTATGAGTTTGCTGCTTCAAGCTTTCCCCTCGGAACTTATCAAGAAACTCTGTTTTCAGAGATAAATCAACAAGCCGCTCTGACTTCACAACATCAAGAACCACTGCCTGAACTACAAAACCTGTTTCCACAACAGATGCACCTACTGCACAGATACATATCAATGAATAATTGTTGTTGATGGGTGGAAATAAATCAACATATGAACAGTAACTGCTCGATAGACTTACATTCGTACACTGTAATAAATCCAAAGATATCATTATACTTCTCAAAGCTAACAACAGCTCCAACATCCTTCACTTCAACAATTTTTCCCTCAACCATACTACCAATAATAAATTCTTCTGTCCATGAAACCTCTAATTCCATGGAAAGGGATAACTACATCACGGAAATCTGAAGTTAGTTATAAGTGGTAGAATCAATCAGCATTTAACATTTCATCTGCCATCATGAGTGCTTCATGCAAGTTCTAGATTTTCTTTGTCCCATCCCAAATAAAATGATAAGAGATGATTTGCATCACAATTGGCAGTCGGGAAATATTGGGACTACCATTGCCAGATATCAATATCATATTCCATTAACAAAATAACTGTCATTTTTACCTTCTCCTCCATAGAAAAGTAATTTTGTAGAAAAGATGCATCGGTCGACGAACAAGTTGACTGCTTCAATGAGAGGGTTATTCTACCTGTTTCACTGCTGACCTGAAAATTTGAATGCATATGGCGAGTAAGATAATCCCAAATAGCTTCCCAATCAAAAAATTCAGAAAACTCAGTAACATAGTTCACCAACATCAAGTATGTTACAACGAACGGATTGCCCAATGTAAAAAGCCTCTGACAAATCAGTTTTATGGGCATCTGTTGCCTGCAAGATACATCAATAAATAGTTGGATTAGAATTACCATCTCACTAACTAAAGTGTTAACAAGAACAAAAATTAATATTTCCCTATTTAAATAAATAAATAATTGGATAACCTTATTTCTTGGGGAGAAACCAGTCAAACGCCCAAGAAAGCGAACAAAGCATCCAGTTTCAATTATGTTGCAAATATATCCCTGGTAATAAATTTACAAACAAAAGTAGTCAACTTGTATTACTCAATCCTCATGATTGGGGCAAGTGACCATCTAAAACTTGAAAATAAAAATAAAAAACCATTTCTCCCTAGCACCAGCTTCAAAGAAAGATCACATAGCGAAAAACTAGAAATAAAAAGAATACTCACATGGATAATAGAGTTGGGAGAAATTTGGCTAATATCTGAAGGAAGTTGCTGAGAAAAATTTATTAAAGAATACTTTGCTGAGAGTATCAAATTGTTGCCCTCAATATCTGAATGTCGAAAGAAAATAAGTTAAAAAAACTGTATGACAAAATCTTCAGAAAATAAGTTAATATGATTCCCAAAAAAGGACACTAAATGCGTAGTTTTCCATTTTGATGGGAAGAAAGTGTTGGACAAGGGCATTTTCCAAACCACAAAATGCTTTATCTCCAGCAAATGAAGAAATTCACACTTAAAATGAGAGTGGAAATTGCATAATGAGTAATAAAGCTGCATTTCTAGATGAATCAAACAACTTGTACTCAAACCTTGTCTATCAATGCTTCTTATATTGAATAGTTTGTAACATCAAGACACCATTTGTAGTCATACAAATGAAATATATATTGTGGCTTGAACTTAACATATTGTTCTTTTTCCATTTTCATGATTCAACTTGAATAAAAGCAGAGATCCTCACACGTGTTGATAAAAAAGAATTTTAGGATACCTAGAACCAGCAGCCTATCAAATGCATATCCAGGCTTCAAGATTGATTTCATCACAGCAGCTTGCCCTGAATAACAAGCGAGTTAAACAACAGTGATGCAAGAGGAAGAATGAGCACAGAGAGAGAGAGAGGCAAATACCACGGTTATCAGCCAAGTGCTCAACAGATATTGTACCCTTTAAATGACCTTTTCCATTAATAATTACTACAACACTATTCGGAGTGACTTTGTCAACCACTCCAGATACATGACAACCTAACTTGACATTTTCATCTTCTGAAAATCTGTAATTTATCCAATACACGAGAGATTCTTAGTACTTCAATGTAATTCATATAGTGCATTTTATATTTTCACAAGTGATGCTTCAGTCATCAGTCACACTTCACACAAAGGAATCACAGTATTGTCAGATGGACCAACCTTGTAGGCTTTATTATGAAACTAAGGTTAATTCGCCTTGAAGCATGAACAGAGCTAGTTACTCTGCATTTAATCACTTGTCCAACATGATATGCAGAGACAGGGTCAGCGCCTGGCTCTATCTCAAGCTCCGATCTGATCAACCATAAATAGAATGAATAAAACAAAACTAAAGTGACAAAAAATTGAATGAATAAACAAAACTATGTGCAAAAAGAATGACATCAAAAAGCGATCTTGTTTAACAAAACATTTAAGAATATTCAAGACAATTAAGTTCCACAATCCTATTTCAAGACTATACAAAACATTTAAGAATATTCAAGACAATTAAGTTCCACAATCCTATTTCAAGACTATCTTTGTCTCACTATGAAATATATGCTAATTGCATTAATCATAATACGTGAGAAAATGTCAAAATTATTTATAAGTTTGTCTATGAAGCACCGACATAAATAGAAATGAAAGAATTTCAAGCACCAGAAATGAGCGACTGATAAATATGTACAATACATAGTTGGGAACTTGCCTAGGTGCAAAGCCTTGGACTCCATTATAAAACCGGACAAAGCATCCATGTTTTTCAATCTTTGTTATCCATCCATGGGTTATTAATCCATCAATAGCATCAGTGTACGAACAGAGAATCTTGAGTTTTGATTTCACCTGTGATAATTAACCAGCATCTAAGCAAAAAAAGACAGACCAAAACGGTGTGATCAACCTATTATAAGGAAATTACCATATCTAATATCGCTGCTCGCATAAAATAGATGACCAAAAGTTTATAAGATCCAAGAAACAATAAAAAAGTTGCTCAAATATTGAAACCTTTTCTCAGTTACGGGACTTTAATAAATTATCCTTATGCTGTATATAAGAACTTTGCTAGCAGAATGTCATTGCAAAATGAATAGTTATCAACAGCTCTTGCAGTGGTGGACAGCAGAAACTTCTATTATTGCATGAGTACATTTCTATACCATCATTTCCAAATTTTAATGTTTTACACAAAAATATTTTTTATTTATTTCTTAATTTGTTAGAATCTGTCTCTTGATTGCCATTGTTGTGGAGGACAATTTCAATGGAATCTAAACGCTCATAACTACACACCTTCCAATACTCTTGGACAGACATGATCAAGGAAAACAAAAGTCGATCGTACCATAATGAAGAAGCTCACATTTTTGGAGCATATAATTGACCCTCAAGTCGATCATAATGACTGCTGTCTAGTAGTTATATTCAATTAAACAATTTTCGATTACTTACCAAAAATTTCACATTTGACAACCATTATTCACACAAACTCTAATATATGATGTATCAAAGCACATACAGTTTCCGCTGCAACAAAAAAAATAAGAGATATTCTAAATTACCTTAATAACATTTATATTGAGCAAATATTCTTTGAGAGAGAGGAAACAATTTGTTATGCATGGTTGACGACGAAATGTAAAAAAGAGAAACTATTTTCTCAAATAAATTTAGGACCAAGAGAAAGTACATAGAAGTATCTATAAACTTCTTCTAAGACACCCAAATAATTGGTGGTTTTAAAGTCCACAAGAATAATAGAAGCATGCCAACGCAGGGCAATCAAAGGTCAAGAGAAACACACAAGAGAGAGAGAGGAAACAATTTGTTAAGCATGGTTGACCACAAAATGTAAAAAAGAGAAGCTACTTCTCAAATAAATTTAGGACCAAGAGAAAGTACGTAGAAGTATCTATAAACTTCTTCTAAGACACCCAAATAATTGGTGGTTTTAAAGTCCACAAGAATAATAGAAGCATGCCAACGCAGGACAATCAAAGGTCAAGAGAAACATACAAGAGTCTTCTTGTGTGTAACGGTTATTCTCTTGGACTTGCAACCAAGAATGCGAAACAATAGTTCTGCTCCAACCTAAAAAATATGTGGATAGCTGTAAGATTTTCTCACGTGCTAAAAGTTCAAATGTGACAAAAAAAACCACTTAGTCTAGATAGATCAAGTATTTTAACGCCAATGTCAAGTTTTAGCACCATGCCAGATAAAGACCTGAAATTTCTTTCCAGGTTTAGATATTTCAAATTCAGTCATATGTCGAAGAGGACAAAGAGCTTTGACACCACCAGGAAATTGCACTATAGCACCAAAGCTGTCTACAGCCACAACTTTAGCCCTCACAACCATCCCAGGCTTCACATCAGAGAGAGTGAATATAGGTCCTTCCAAGGCACTAGCCTGCAAGATGGGAAGAACCATCAGATAACATGTTTAGCCCTCACAAACATTCCATGCTTCGCATCATGAACATTATCATAATCACTCTAGTACATCATATCACTAATAAAAGTATACCTTTTATCTTCTAGTCAATTGTATCCAAGGATTTTCAAAAAAACATACATATTGCATGACACAAATTTTATAGGGCTCAACATACAACTCCCTTCATTTAGAGGTCAACTCATATAGCATAGAAGGAAAACCATAACGTACAAGTATCTTATCTTAGTTTGTGAACTGAAAAACAAAATTCATAGAACTTGAGTAATCATGGGCAGTCACGCCAAAAATGAACATCAAAGAAACACCAACTCATTAACAGAGCTGGAAAATGCATTTCAACAGATAATAGTTTCAACAACAACTAAAGGGTATTAAAAAGAAATGTGTATTTTAACGACAAATAAATAGAACTGCTAAAAACAATTATTTTCATTTGACACTTTTTTTTCTACTTTCCTCAAGTTGTATATATTTTTATACCAACTTATTACACTGTACAATCTTCTAGAAGAGGAATATCAACTTAAGTATTAATTATATATTTCAGTTTGTAGGAACAAAACAAATATATCAATTATATACCTGAGTACCAACACGCTCGAGTAGTGGTTGATCATATTTTCTATAAGCAGATGCATACAGAGAAATAAAGAAATTTTCTCATTCTCACTCAAAGTACTTGCTCAGTAAGAATAGGTGCAACCAGGAGAAAATAAATGGAGCTATCAGAGCCTTCAGGAATATTTCTAGTCCATGAAAACCATATACACTTGACTCTTTGCATATTAATAAGAAAATGATGTAGGACAAACCATGATTTCATTAGATTTTCTATATTATTTCCTATTTTATTAATTTCCTAGTTTAATCAGGTTTCCTATTTTATTAGTTTCCCTAGTTTAATTAGTTTCTGTAGTTCAGGTCCAAAAAAAATTAAGCAACTAAGGGAAAATTCTTAGCCAAGACCATAGTATCTAAATGTGTGGTGAAGAAATTGCAAGAGTTACAAAAATAAATTCTCATTTAGGCCTCTAATTAGATTACAGCCGAAACCTATATCTATCCACTTTTACTAGTTTCTTTATAAAACAATTCTTAATCATAATCAATCAAGGTTATAAACATTATAACTGTTGGGTGGGCAACCTTCAATATCCCGACGGCCAGTCCTTCTAAATGTCTAAACCCAAGAATCCGAACACGCATTCGAACTCCCTCCTTGAACCTTTTCTCAATCTTTTGGCCTGCCTCTTCACCAATATCAGATATCTGCAATCAGCGTAGTTCAAAGGTAAAAAAAAAATATTACGGAAGAACCCAGTAAAAGCCCCATACCTGAAGTAACATGTACTTACAGAAACATATGTTGGAGTTGAAACTGGTGCGGATGGTACTTCAAGCAGAAGACCCAATCCTTTGTCGACCCAGACCACTTTTGATTCATCATATATATCACCAATTTTCACATGCTGCATTTCAGAAAGAATATAATAATGCAAAGAACTTGTACTCCAAAAGCATTACAAAAAAAATCAATTCACTACCAAAAATTCCATCTACCTGACCAGGAAAGATCTCAAAAAATCAATTAGCAAAATGTCCTACATTAGGCATACAGAATAGATTTACATTGATCTATTCAATAAAATAATTAGGCATACAGAATAGATTTACATTGATCTATTCAATAAAATAATTAGGCATACAGAATAGATTTACATAGATCTATTCAATCAAATAACTTTTACCAAAAATGTATTAAGGTAACTGTAACGTCTCTAATGAAAAAACACATTTTAAGAAATAATAAAAACAAAGTGACACAAAAGATACAAATCTTGTGCTTAAAGCCACAAATGGAACCATCTAGTGGTAGAAAAAATTGAGTTCAACTTACTGAAGGAGGGGCCTTATTCTGAACGAGATGTGGATTCAGAGTCAGACCAATAGCTCTAGTCAGAGGATCAATAAATAATATTCGAGCAAACACCTACAAAAAAGATGAGATTAATGTAAAGTAAAAAAAAAAAAAAGAAATAGAATTCAGAGGTCTTCTTTAACTAAGTTGCTCCTGCAAGGAATTTAATAGCAAGACAACATTCTTATCAAAGATAGACAGCAGCACTATGCATCAACGTGACGATTGGAAATAGTGCCACTATTAAAAATAACGACAAACTTATAAGGTCAGAGGCAACGGTAGATACTGTGAATGCAATCATTTAATACCACTCATTTGCCCAGTGTAAAACGATTCCATAAAAAATTATGAATATTGCAGGAGGCAAAATAATGTGATAGTCATAGATGTTGAAATCTTTAATCTATGATTGAATAATTTCTAACCTTCTTATTTGGGCTGTAGTCGTCTTTCCAATTTCTAGTTGGATAACTATTCTCCAAATGAAAAATATCAACCTGCAAAATCAGAGTCGAAGATAAAACTAATTCACAAGAAATGGGATAGTACGGAAAAACAAGTCCACAAGCTATAAATAGTAATTCTGTAATTATTTTTGTACTATCTTAAAAGCATTAGAAAGCTTACAGATCCAGTGAAATATGTGAGGAAGGATAATATGACTCCATTTTCAAGAGTTGACTGCACACGAGCATTAACCATCATGCCTGGAATGAGAAGGTCAATCGAAATACCTTTTAGATCCTTTGTCTGTGCAAGCATCAAGAAAAGAATGTTATAAGTCAGAAAATAAACTGCCAAAAAACGATCAACCATACACATTAAGTGAAACAGCATAAAAAGGGCATACAGCGTATCTAGACAATGTATCTGGGTCAGAACTCAAATATACAACTTTACGGACTTTATCAATACTTCTAACTACTCCTTGCAAAAGTTGTCCAACGTGCACTTCGTTCTCCTGTTTTTCTGTGGAGAAGCAACAATTGGATATAAGAGGAAAAAAACCTAAGAAAAGAGTCCACTTGACACAAAGATGACATAATGGAAGATATTCTTCAGTCTTCACAACGAATGAAATAGCAAAATTGCAACAGTTGTCGGTAGAAAATTAAATCCAGAGCCATTAAAAGCAATTCATAAGAGCGTATTCATTAATTCATTGCTTTTGAGTCTTGCCAGAGAGGGCCTGTTTCAGAGTAACCCACAATTCTTATTAAGTACCCATATGTTGGACAATGAGAAGTGCCCAGAGTAATATAAAAGAAGACAAATTGTGTATTACAAGCCACAAAATTCAAGGAGAACTTGAATGAACATAGAAAGATTTGTATATTCCTCATTGGTTCCGCTTAATCTTAGAAGGTATGACTGAGAAACACTGTTTTTTTTTTAATGTTCCGGATGACTTCGTTAAGGTCATTCAGATGTAAGAGATACGAACCATCAGCATTTTTAGTTTCTTATGTGATCTAGTAACTCTCTTTGCAAGCATATTATGTATGAGCAGCACAGAAATAAGTAGGATGTTTACTTTTTCATTAATTAACGTTGTAGGCTAGTTCAATGGATGAAGCTATAAATGTACCATTTCCGCGGGAATCAATTCAGATTTCACACTATTCATTAAGAATTTCCTGAGAATTTTTTAAGCATCCGCTCTTTCTTTGTCTTTCACGAAGAAAGTTAAAATATTCACAGATAGATTTCATTGATCAAAGTGAAAATCCAATTTTTAGCAAACAGCAACAATTCCTCCATGCTCTGGATATTCTTCAATATAAATTTTAACTTCCTGTTCTCAAACGTAGGATCAGTTGCTTGGGTTTTCAGAGACACCCAAAAGACAGCCCATATTTTGTAAGCTAATGAGGAACTTCGTTGTTAATGATCCTTCTAAAAAACTATATCGATCAAGTGTTTCTGTTGAAGCTAGCAAAATGGGATCGCCAAAAGATTTGAGGAAAGTTTGCACTCAGGCTAGCAAGATCAGACTACCAGGATGCAGTATTTAAAAATATTGAAAAGTGTGTGATACTAAGCATAGACATTAAAAAAAATATTTAAAAACAATTTGCTAAAACACAAACAAAGTTGCAAATAGACCTTTCCTAGAGTTTTGATACAAGGTAGTAAATAGAACGGACTAGAGAACTGTATTTTTCCATAACAGTAAGTTCATACATTCATAGACTAAAGCTATTTTAGGGTAAGTAAACTCATCCCTGACTTGGTTTGATTTACATAATTACCTCAACAAAAACAAAACAGAAGTTTCAAATAATCTTTGAAAAGTTATGGAGTATCACTATCTTAACCATCAATTATAAATGGGCGTGTTGGCCAAAAACAACTGAAGATACAACTGTAAACTATGTCTTACCAGGTTGACTCGTTTGGGGTAAAAAACCTGTAAAAGAAGCCACACCAAAATGAAGAATGCAACCATGATCTTCTATGCTTTTCACATATGCTGTCAGAACCTGAAAAAAGTCCACCAGATGGCTTGAATGGCACAAGAGATAACCAAGCAACATTGTATACTCATTATCAATATAGAGGAGGTTTCATTATGACGAGAATTTGCTCATGAAGATATTTGTTTTATCAAAGATTTTGAATCCAAAACAGAACGAGAATAATTGTATATTGGGGACAATGTTAAATGTTAAACCATAAAAAACCATGATAACCTACGATCCCACGCGAATGATTTTATGTTCATAATGATGTCATTAAATTGAGCCTACATTTTCTCTGTTTTTGTATAAATTGTGTAATAGCTCTTGTAGTTTGTAGTAAGATTTCTTGTTTATGTAGCATCTAAAATTTTCATTCGTCCATGTTTTAACCGTTGTCCATTTCCAAGATTTAGCTATACAACTAACGGTTGTTTTCATAACAACTTTCAAGATAAGTGATGGATTATTTACTTACAAACTTAAGAATCGCACAAATTATAACTACTCAATGTAAAACTCCCCTATGGAAGTGCATGCTAAGATCACATGGAATATTAACATCATGTGTGCGCTAACAACAAGACTATGCAAATTACTTAATAAAGATGCCTAGCACAAATGAAATCACACTTTTGATAACAAAAAAAAAACAAGATGGTGTTCATACATAAATATTAGAGAACTGAAAAAGTGATTTTATTACATATTGGGGAAGAAACAAAAACTGAAAAAGAAGTCTACTGTATCTACATCACAGCCAATTAAGAGAATCATCATGTATCTCTGCAGAATAGATGTTCCAGTAATTAAAAACCCATATAAAATCTACCCTACGCATAAACAACATATTTTCTAATGATGAGAAGATTACATGCAATCGCCAATTTTTATGTAGCATCAAAAATTTTCATTCGTCCATGTTTTAACAATTATCCCTTTCCAAGACTTAGCTATACTACTAACAATTGTTTTCATAACAACTTTCAAGAAAAGTGATGGATAATTTACTTAAAAACTTAAGAATTGGACAAATTATAACTAAATGTAAAACTCCCATAGGGAAGTGCATGCTAAGATCACATGGAATATTAACATCATGTGTGCACTAACATCAAGACTATGAAAATTACTTAATAATATGCCTAGCACAGATAAAATCACACTTTTGATAACAAAAAAAAAAAAAGATGATGTTCATATATAAATATTAGAGGACTGAAAAAGTGATTTTATTACATACTGGGGAAAGAACAAAAACTCAAAAAAAATCCACTGTATCTACATCACAACCAATTAAGAGAACCATCATGTATCTCTGTGGAATAGATGTTCCAATAATTAAAAACCCACGTAAAATCTACCCTACCATAAACAGCATATTTTCTTATGATGAGAAGATTCTGTGCAATCGCCAATTTTACTGGTCTTTTTAGAGCCATAGAAGACTAGATATAGTTCACCTTGCATCACAATAATAGATCTTGTTACTAACAGCATCTATGCAAAAGTACTTTAATCATTTTGATGAATACTCAAGATTGTTTCAGAACAAATGTATGAACAAGTATGAGAACAAGAAAAGACAATCTACACACGCAGAACCATAAAGCGCCTAAAGGCCTAGAACTTTATCATACAAAGAGTATTATAGAGAGTTTCTCTACACTCAATTTATCCTCGTGAATTGTCACTCTATTACATATATCAATTCTAAATACACCGAAAATGCAGTGAGGCACCTGTGCTAAGCGCGCCTTCTTTGTAACAACCCTGTAACCTCCCCATTCTAACAAGTTTACCACTGAATTAGGCATCACCCAGCAAAGACTAAGTCACCATCACACTAATGGTTTTGGTCATCAGAATCCAACTTCTCATGTACGTATGTAGGAATAATAATCGTTTGATGATTAAATTGACTCTTTGACTAATTGGAGATTAACAAAGTGATAAATGACAAAAAATAAAGCAAGCTACTTTCTTTAGTATTCAAAATCCAACACTATGCTAAATGAGATAAAAGTGGCATCAACTATATATACTGAATTTAATATCATAAAAATACACATGTTATTGATAAATTATGATTGAATGCAGACAAGAACTAACATACGACATTCACACAGAATTTATGTATATAATGATGTTAGAAAATAACTATAATAATAATTGATCTCGTTAATAGAAAATAAAACGTGCAGTTATATGACTCTTTGAAGCATGTAAGAAACACTTAGAATGAACATAAAGAAGAAAATTTTGATATAACATTATTACCAACAATAATAATGAGCATAAAAAGTGTTTTACAGAGTAATGTTGAACATCTATGTCCCCTCCTAGTGCAATCTTTTTCACTTGGATTGCTTGCCAGGAGGATTCTTGTGATGGATAAACTCAAGAGACGAGGCTTCAGTTTTTTCAAATAAATCTTTCTTTAACCAAAAAAGAGGAGGATGTGAAATATCTTCTTCTTCAAACTGATGTTTCCAACTCCTTGTTGGTCTTTTGCGTTGATTGACTCGACATTGCTTGGCTGATGCCAAATTATATCCCAGGGCAGCTGTCGCATGTCAGGGTTGGGAGGAGAGGAGGAGAAAGAGGCTACTAAATTAGTTCCTTTTCTTTTTATTTTAGTGCCTTTTAACTAAGATAAGCTTTTGCTATATATGGTGAGGGCTAGTCTATAGTCTGATTGCCGTTTTGTCTTTGAGGGGCTGATCGAGCTTTTCTAGCTCTCTCCCCTTCATATCATATTTCATACATCAGTATTCTTTTACTTACCGAGCCATAAAATTTTTTTTCCCTTAACCTCGCATCTAACAAAGCCATAAAGAGGCTTATATGCCCATATTTCTCCACCCAAAACCTTCTCCTTCGAAGAAACTGCTTCGCCCTAAAGAGGCTTGAGTTGTAAATTTTCTGATACGTAATTTAAATGTTTCAATAATTATTGCAGATTTCTTGTTGTCCAGCACGGAAAAAAAGAATTTGAAGAAAAATAACGTCCCAAATCCAAGACCCCTACCATGAAAAAGTGATATAAATGATAAAAAATAATTTTGCATAGGTCAATCACTTGATATGATTTTGTAACAGCCATATCCATGCACCAATTGAAAAATGATTAAGTAGCTGCAAGTTTTTATAAAAGAAAGATGGCATACCATCCCTTCTTGTAGAGAGTCCAATGTAAAGGCCTTGTTCAACAACGAAAGCTGCAAAGAAAGCCATATCTTTCTCTTTCCTTTCTCTTTTTTGTCATCGTCTAATTGCAATACAGTGCAAGATACTAGCTGACCAACATAGAACAATCTAGGAAGAAAATTATCCTCCAAATCCTAAGTAAACAAAAGAGATGAAAGCTTGCTGAGTATGCATAAATTACACTGATAAAAATATGCGCAACACATATCAATGAAGGAACTTTATTTCTACCTCAACATCGCTGCTGAAAAGTGAATCGAAAACATCAGAAGAACGCACTAGTCCCCGTAAGCCCCCTGGAAGACTAACAACAATATCTTTCTCATTTACTTCCGCTACAACTCCCCAAAGTTTCATTCCAGGAGTTATATTCTGGGAAGACAGAGAAATAAAAAAGTGTTTTCTTAGCATTGCAACTAAAACCAATTGCATTGCTTGCTTTAACCAAAACATTACTCTTAAATCAATTCATCAACATGACATAGCAATAGCATGGTTCGTATTCAGACCTTCAAGGTTATCTCATTTGCGTATCTCGGCAGGTTTCCTACACCGCTCCGAAAAAGTGAGCCCAAATCATCCTCTACAGCGGGACGTTTCTGTTTTATCTTCTTCCCACTTTTCTTCTGCTTTCGTTCCGCAGATTGAAATTCCTTGTCCACTTCGGCATAAATATCATCACGTTCCTGTCGAGTTAGAGTACTTCCACCACCTGGAAAAATTAAGACAATCCAGTGAATCATTGGATAAAAGCAAAAATCATAGTTCCAACAAGAATCCAATATTGGCATCCACGAGCACCGAGATTATCAGAGCCGTTCTTCCTTATCATTAAATGTCAGAGTAAGACGAGGAAAAAAAAATACAAATTTGAGCTGTTTCCGGTTATAAAAGACGTAGCAAATCGTAGAAAGTAAAACATATAAAACAAAGCTTGAACCTCTAGGGAAGTCTGGAACATCGTCTTCAAGCTGCGTAGACAAATATTCAGACTTAGTGACGCTGCCCGCTTCCTTCTTCATTTTAAAGGGCTTCTTAGAAGCTTTATTGAACTTCTGTCCCTCCCCGAACTTCGTCGTTGGATTTTTCTTTGAAGAAGGAGCCATATCCTCAATTTTCCAGGCAATTTATCAACTTTCAGCCGTGAATCAGGCCGCCGAAAGTCTTCCGCCAAGGCACCGGCAACTGTGTATGGAACCAAGAATTTAGGAGGGTATAAGCTCTGAAACATAAGAAGAGACTGACTGTAGTCTGTAAGTTGTAGACGTTAGGGCAAGGTCGGTTATCCACGCTATTTGGCCCATCAATGACCCGGAACAGATCCATTATATGCTGAGCCTGGGTTGATTGATGGGCCTCTACGAAAATCTTCCCTATGACCTTTTTTTTGTGACGACCATGGGTTATCCTAGACCGGGGACTACAGAGTCATGCACCCATTGGACTTTCTCATGCGTCGTATGGCTTGTTAGCTTAAAATATGTTTTAAGTACTATATTTTTTATGATAGTGTTTAATGACAAATATAAGAATAGAAAATGATTATTCATAAGAAATGTATGAACTGATGATGATGACTAGTATAAAATATATGAGCTAAATAATTGATTTATTGAGTTTATCGCATTTGTCTGGAAATGCCCTTTGAAAATTGTATTATGTTTTTCTGACAATTTTTGGTTAAGTGCTATTAGTCCACAGTCAATGGTCCACGTGAAAAAAAACAGAGAGATATGCAAACGTCCAAGGTCAAAAGATAGACACAGTCGTCCACGCTCAAAAGAAAGACGCAGTCGTCCACGCTAAAAAAAAAGACGCAATCGTCCACTTTCAAAAGAAAGATGCAGTCGTCCACAGTCAAAAAACAGACGCAGTCGTCCACAATTAAAAGAAAAACGCTGTCGTCCAGACTCTGAACATCTACCGAAATCGACGTCGTCCAAACCTTGAACATCAACCAAAATCGATGTCGTTCAAACCTTGAACATCAACCAAATCAAGACTTCGTCCAAATAGACAACGTCATCTGGATCATGAAGTCGTCCAAATGAAAAACATCAACCGAAGTCTTCCGCCATAAGTGATAGCGATTCCAGAGCTCAACAGCTAGTTTTTCTGCGTACGGACTATTCACAACGGTCATATTTTTTAACGCAGATTACAGACGCGGATATAAATAGAAGAACTATAGCTCGAGAGAAAAACTTTTGCCAATTCTTACAATCAACTCTCGCGAGCAAAAAGTTTCTGCAACTGTTTACATCTCTCTGCCCTAGAACTTGAGTTTTTATCTTAAGAGTGTAATTCTTGTGCTCGATATTGTTCATCTTGTGAAAAGTGTAAAAGCAACGATTGATGCCCGTGAAGTTCAATCGAAGTGTAAAGGCAGTTGATTGGCGCCCGTGAAGTCCAATCAAGTTTTCTCGTGAAAGAGAAGTAGTGAAACTTTAATGGGGATATCCTTGAAGCGTGGACGTAAACAAAGTTAGCTAAACCACGTAAAAACCACGGTGTTTTTTTTTTTTTTTTTCTCTCTGTTTATTTGAATCAGTAAGCAACAACTTGAGTAATTTACATTATATTAAGTAAAAGAGATTAAGCGAAAAAAATCTAATTCACCCCCCCTTAGACAATAACAGTCCTACACGACTTACCAGAGACCGCCGACTCGTCGGCCCACCAAAGACTGACGTGTCGCACTCACATATCTTTTCTCCCTGGTAGTGAATTTCATTCCTTCCTTAGCTCAAATCCTGGACCTCCAAACTTAAGTATTGAGGGTCATATGAGTTGGTACCACTTGAGTTATAGTGCAATCAATTTCTTTAATACAGAGTTTAATGCAACAAAAAATAATAATTTATGCACTATTATAAATTATTAAGAATCCTCTAGTCATTCATTCTAACTTTAATGCATATTTTTAGTTAAATAGTTTCGTTCGTAAAACAATATTTGTCAAGGTGATGCATCCTTGGACTCTTTGTTCGAGAGATACTTGATTGATACGTTACACTTAATAAATAGTCTAACTTAATGTTCGGGTTTCGATTGGTAGCCCACTTCGAACGTACGATAAAAATAGATTGGTTTATACGTACGACTCAAATGTCATTTTATTTATTTTTATTTGAAAAAGTGGCTTTGTTGCTGCTGCAACATGTCCATGGTTGCTGCAACGAGCATGGGGCCGGTTTCGTTGCATGTTGCAATTCATTACGATTGCTCTCAATCTATGAGACCTCACTTTTGCATGCAAAATGTGTTGCTCATTATCTCCGCGATATTCATTTTAATTAATTGTTTGCATTTTGTTCGCTCATTGGACATGTAGTAGGATCTACCAGGGCCCGACTCATTGCATCTGTTAGCCGAGTTTCATACAATTTTTTCTAACTTTTCAGAAAGTAATACCGCGACACTTGGTATAATGTATCAATTTAAACCCTCTAACACAAAGACTAATTTAGACAAAATCATAGTTAATCATTTGTGCTAAGTCAGCAAAATAATAACACCAAGCTCATGACAGCATATAAAATGGGAAAAAGATTGATCAACTCTTTGATTTTCACTCAACTTTGGTTGACTTTGATAATCTAAAATTTAAAAAATAAAAAGTCTTCGTAATACTTTAACGTTAGATTATGATGAGTTTATCTTTGAATGATTTATCAATTGAACAAATTAAGATATCATAATTGATGTATGAGCGTATAATTGAAGTGTGAAATAGAGTAGAAATTGTTGAGTCGTCTAATCCGACGTTGTGTTGGGTCGATGGGAGTGAGAGTGGACATGAAGCATAAATGCTAATAATATAATTATATTAATGGAGCATTCTTGTTCAACCTAAAAAATGCAGCCTGTGTTTGGAAAATCTCACACCCTTTTCCTCTCGAGATTGGAGCCAAAAAACAATGAAACATACTAAATTTGCAGTGCAGAGAAAGAATAATAATCAAATAAGTGGAAGAAAGAGAGATTTGCAGTCTATGCCACCTAACCTCCATCTTCTTCTTCCTTAAAACCCACCTCCTCTTTCTTCTTCCTCTCTCAATTTCCATTATGTCCGTTTGTTCACTTGCTTTTTTTTCTGTTTAGTTCATCAACTGTTTATCTAGAAATCCTAACCAACAACCATTTCTAAGCTTCAACTTCTGTCAACCTTTTTCTAGTTTCTCGGTAAATATGGAGGCTCTCTTCAAGACTTCTCTCCTCGTTCCACCCAGTAAACTCGAGAGAATTTCTCGTAAGCGCGAGTTGATTTCGTCGAAGAGAAAAAAGAGCGTGCTTTTAAGCCAAGTAGGGGGAAACGGGATGAAATCCGGTGGGTTTCCTTCCGTTTGGACGGAGGTTAGACTGCCAATGAAGACGGCGGCGGCAACCGAGCTTGGGGCTGCGACGATGGATACGGAGAACTTGGTTCTACCCTCGACAAGGAAGAACCAAACGGATGTTTCAGAGAAAAATATGTCTTCCTCCGGAATTGGAATCGTCAACTTTCTGAGAGGAAAATGCTTCTTCATCACTGGCGCCACTGGTTTTCTTGCAAAAGGTTGACTATCTTAATCTGACCAACAAACCTCAAATAAAACAACTGAATTATCATTTTAAGGAAATTGTCTTGATTTGACGTTAAAAATACTATTTTTATCACTAAAAAATAATGCTGGTTTTATTTCTAACCCTACACTTCAACAAATAACACTACTTCCTGTTTTTTAAACTGATTTTTGTCTATAAAACAATGTTTTAAGTTTTAACCATTGTCCTCTTCTCTCTGTGTTTTCTTCCATTTCATACCATTTCTATTTTGTTTTCTCTGCTAGTTCTTATCGAGAAGATTTTAAGAACAGCACCAGACGTGGGTCAGATTTTTCTTCTAATCAAGGCGAAAAACAACGAGGCTGCAATGGACAGATTGAAGAACGAAGTACGTTTAGTTTTAAACTTTTAATTACATATTTCGTTACCATCTCTCGTGCATGATTCGTTCTTTAATGGTGGAATTCAGATCATAAATGTAGATTTGTTCAAATGTCTTAAACAAATCCATGGAAAAGCTTACCAGAACTTCATGCTGAGCAAGCTAACTCCCGTGGTTGGGGATGTCTGTCAATCTGATCTCGGATTAGAACCCAACTTAGTCGATATTATCGGTAACGAAGTCGATGTAATCGTAAATTCCGCCGCCAATACAACGTTTCGTGAAAGGTTTGATCCCATTTTACGAATTTGGAAATCTCAAAGTTATTCATCCAAATTCATCCTCATTAGAATGATTTAGAGTTCTAATCATACTTGCAGGTACGATGTTGCCATTGATATCAACACAAAGGGACCATCACACCTAATGGGACTGGCAAAGAATTGCAAAAAACTCAAGCTCTTTTTGCAGGTTTCAACAGGCAAGTTAAAGTATTTTTAAGATTAATGTTAAATTTAACTTATAATTCTAAAATTTATTCTTACTTTATGACGTGACACTTAAGTGTCATTCATTAATTGGTGTGATAACAATAATAAATTATAATAATTAAAACAAGACATTAATTACACCAATTATTAAGCGACATGTTAACAGATAATATTATAAAGTAAAATGATAAGGTAAACCTGTCATTAACTTATTCTACACGTAATAACCAATACACATACATTCTTATAATTAACACACGATCCACACATGCATTATGACAAAAAAATTTGAAGAAATTTGACGAAGTATTTGTAAATCGTATTCAAACTTTAGTTTACACCCGCAAATGTCGAGATTAAAAGTTTAAGTAACTTGACATGGAACAATCTTAAAATAATTGTCAAGTCTAATGCCAAAGCTTTACTTTCTTCCAGCCTATGTTAATGGACAAAGGCAAGGAAAAATAATGGAGAAACCATTCTGCATGGGAGATAGCATAGCAAGTGAGACTACCATACCTGAAAGCCTCCCAGTTGAACTAAACATTGAAGAGGAACTCAAATTGGCATCCAATCATGGGAAGCCTTTGGAAGATAATGCAGCTGTTCAGAAGATGAAAGAATTGGGTTTAGAGAGGTACGTACATATTCATTGAAAACTCCGTATTTTTCGAAAAGTTGTTTTCGATTTTCAAAATATTGCTGAAAAAACAATCGAAAAACGTGGACAATTATGATCGAAATCAGGGCAAGAACTTTCGGTTGGCAAGATACTTATGTGTTTACAAAAGCTATGGGAGAAATGGTGATTGATAACTTGAGAGGTGACATTCCCGTCGTTATAATTCGACCGAGTGTCATCGAAAGTACCTGCAACGAGCCGTTTCCCGGATGGATGGAAGGAAACCGGTATTTTTCTTGCGTTTCTTCTTATAATTTGGATTGAAATATATGCTTAAAACTAAAAACAAAACTAACCCTCAATCTCTCTGTTTCTAGGATGATAGATCCAATAGTTCTGTATTATGGGAGAGGGCAACTCACCGGCTTCTTGGCCGATCCGAATGGAGTTATAGATGTTGTAAGTAATGCCGATCGAATTTGCATAAATACTTTGTAGATTAACCGCCCTTTGTGCATCTATATATGCATAGAATATAGATAATGAAAGCATGTCATGAGTTCACATTTGTGCATTTTTTTCTAGTGAAACAATATTGCTTTTAGAGTTCAATTACTTGAATTCTCTTGGATCCGGATGATCGGTCCTCGTTATTGTTTTTCCTTTAAAGATTTTCCACGTAAATCTCGGATTCTTATTTTCATGTTTTCTTTTCGTATTATTGTTGGGGTTGATGTAAGCAACTGGTTCGATGCCTTCAGGTCCCAGCCGATATGGTTGTAAACGCAACCTTAGCAGCCATGGCCAAACACGGAGAAGCTCGAAAACCAGGAATAAACATCTACCAAATTGCATCATCTGTCGTAAACCCTCTTGTTTTTAAAGATTTAGCTGCATTGCTCTACGAGCACTACAATTCTTCGCCGTGCATGGACTCAAAGGGAAATCCGATCCAAGTTCCATCAATGAAGCTCTTCAGCTCCAGCGAAGACTTCTCAGCTCACCTCTGGCGAGATGCACTCAACCGAAGCTGGTTGGCCACCACAACCTCATTGAACGATAAAATATCGCACAAGCTCGAAGCGATTTGCAGAAAAGAGGTTGAACAAGCCAAGTACTTGGCTCATATATACGAGCCCTACACTTTCTATGGTGGAAGGTATGCTAAAGAATAAAACCTTGAAAATGTGTGAAAATTGTCAGTCTCAACGTCTACTTTCATGCAGATTTGATAACAGCAACACAGAGAGATTAATGAAGAGCATGCGCGAAGAAGAGAAGACTAAGTTTGGGTTTGATGTGAAGAGCATAGATTGGAAAGATTATATAATAAACGTCCATATTCCTGGCCTAAGAAGGCATGTGATGAAGAGAAGAGGAATGTGAGCTGAAGTGTCGAATCATACCATTCGTAATAAATTGATGTGCTATCTGTTAATGAACAATGTAGTGGTAGGAAAAATAGGCACTTCTCTTCTGAGAAGTTATGGATTAAGCAATAAATCCATCATACTCGATCTTAACCAGAGTTCAATTAGGACCCGGGAATCAAACGACAAAGATCATCTCTGTAATTTAATAACGGATTAATTACAGGTCAATTTTTCCGTTAAATTCAAACTCGGATCAGAATTTACTTAATTTAGTCAATTAAATTATTAAAAGAACTCTTCATAAATAAGATCAATGGGACGGAACTTGAAAGGTGAAGAATAGATTGGTGATCATATTTCGTTTTCAAGTGATCAATCCAAATGGTTTTAGGATATCACGTCTCCGAATACAACAAACAATCATTAGAACGACTGTACAAGAGTAAGAGTAGGCAAGGAGGAGTAAGCTCACCTAGTCAGCAGTGTTTTTATTTCCATCCTGTCCGACTCCGAGAATTGTACTTCCAGTCCCCTGTTTTTGAAAGCTCATATCCAAAAATTTACTCCAATACTTCTTGTGAGTTTTAGCCTTGAATTGAAAAGTGGGCCGAACGTCAGGAGTAATGTTCATTTCATCGTCCCCATCGACACAGAAGTCATTACCTTTAATTGCTTCAATGGCAGGGGCAAATGCTTTCAACACAGAAACACTGTTTCTCTCCACCACTCCGTCTGAAACTTCAGCCAGAGAAGGAGCTGGAGCAGTAGTTTTATCCCTTGGTCCTAGTGAAGTTGTTCTCAGGATTGGACCACTTTCAATAGTTGGCAAGTCGTTCTCGGAAGTTTCCGCCTGAAGTAAGCACGGCCAACCTCTGCTGTAGACTCAACAAAGACTTCTCTGCCTTTCTCCGCTGTCTAGCTTGCTCAATGTTGTCAGACCGAGGATCTGTCAATCTCTCATTCCACATAGGTGTTTGAATATAGGTGTGGGGATCAGGAAAAGCTGGTAACCAATTTGGTACATGTTTTGGGGGGGTTTCACCCATTTGTTTAAAGCTTGGAATCAATTTCCAGTTATTATTCACCTGAGAATGTGGCAATGACTGAGCAAATAGAATCTCTTCAGCTGAACTTACATAATCAACGATCCTCCTAGCCGTATTGGAACCTACAAGGCAAGTGCTAAGTTCGGGTGCATTGTTATGCATATATGGTGATTCCAAATCTTTCAATGCTCCAATAACATCAAACACGTTGCATTGTGTTCTACCAGCTAAGTTGGCATTGTGATTCGCTATCTTTCCCAAGTCTGATACAAATTTGATTACAAGATCGGGTAGTGCATCAAGTGCGGATTGCTTGAAGCCTTGAAAGCCGATGCTCTCGCATATTTGACCTGCTGCTATCTGGGAAACCTCTCTCCAAAAGTCGTCGGGTCCAGATATACGCAAGACATCGTGTATCTCTTCAGACTCCATGTATCAAAACACAAGTCATAAACTTTGAATATCCCAAGAATGAATGTGAAAAAGTGTACTCCTGTGAGAAACAGACCATCGATCATTTAAAATCAACCACAATGATGGAGTGCAAAAAAGTTCCAAGGCCTGATAAATTTGAGAGTGAATGCATTCACAATCACACAAGTAATTAAATTATAGAACTCAAATCCAGGTCAACATGCACAAACCAAATTCAAATATTTCAAACAAGTCAACTCTGGGAGTAAAGCAAATTTCCTCCTTTTTTTAACCGACGTCTCAATGAAGATTCACAAGTTGGAATTTATCACCACTAATTACAATTTTACTTGTTGCCTCTAGAAAAATACACTATCGCTGAAGAGAAGGCATAAACTATGGAAGGGTAGGTATAACCAAGCACCTGTAAAGACTAGTCCTCATCTGATCATCCGATTTCTTTGCTTCATGAACTGGCAAGTGGCAAATGGGCATCAATTTAGATCTCATGATCTTGCAAATAAAATCAGCTTTAACGCAAAACTACAGCCAACTAGCAGAGACTATGAAGCAATTTAACTTCCATGATCTTTTTATACTTCACACCGACATTTTTTCTTCAATACTTTTCTTCATAATACCCTTGAACAAATTTCCTCATTTTACATTGAGTTACTAGAGGTTAGTACTTTTAACATTCCAAATGAAATAGTCCACTTATCTGAAAACAAATCAAACTAATACACAAAAGTTCACATGAAGAATTTCTCAACTCAACTTCATCCAAATAAATTAAATACAAACAACAGACACAGTAATATAAAATGAAAAAAACCATGATATCTTATTATTCTAAAATGTTGTGAATCAATACCCTAAACTAATTATTCCATGTTATAGAACAAAAATCACAAAGTTCACGTTCGAAGTAAGTTTACTTTACTTAGAAAGTTAAAACTTAAATACAAGGATATATAATGAATTTTCATGATAAAAAATATCAAAAGAGCTAATGAACCTGATTAATCAAAGAACACAAACCATACAACCCGACAACATCATTTCATCTGCAATTCCCTCAACAGTTGTTACATCAAGAAATTTATTACTTTGTTATAAACTTCGTAATATTAAAAAATGCAATCAAATTCAATCTCATAAATGATACTAAATTCAACCATCTCGCCAAATTAATGATAGAATGATAATGTAAGCTACACGCCTGTAAATTCTCATCAAACTCAGAAACAAAAAAAAAAAAACTTAAACAAATGTTGAAGACTCGAATATGAAACCAAACTTGGTCGAGAAGATGTCGGAACAGAAAACGAGATATTATTACCAGAGAAGATTGGAACCGCGTCGGTAAAAAAGACCGGAGAGGGCTTCGAAGAAGCGGAAAGCGGAGCGAGATAAAGAGGAAGGTCGCGAGAGCGTGATTGTACGCCAAGTCTTGTTTTTGGTTTTAGGTTAGCAGGGAAGTGTTGGTTCTTGGAGAGAGAGAGAGAGAGAGAGAGCATAGTAAAAGGTACCGTTTATTGAAAAGTGACATTTCTCAAAAAAAAAAAAAAAAGGTAGTGTAATATCGTTTTTACCCTTTTGAAAAATAGCTAATCTATTTAAAAAATTAACTACAAAATAAAAATCTTAATTATCAGATATTAGATTCCTCGAGATAGACATGTAATTGCATAAATATGTTGAACACAAATTTAAGTATGTTAAAAAATTATATTCTAGTTTAATAGCTCGTTGACTGCTTAATGAAAAAATTCGAGGAATTAATTGATTAAAACTTTAATAATAATCACTTGTAGTATTACTGAAAATACTTAATTCGTAGTAATGGACTATGATATTTTTCAAAATTATCTCATTTTAATTTCCTTTCAAATATAAAGTAATATTAATTTTATTTTTTAAATTTATATTATAATTTTACTTCATGATGTCACAATTAGTTATCAGTTCATTAATTGATATAATTATTAAGATGATTAATAAATAGTTAAAATAAGACCATATGTGTATTAATTATTGAGTGTCACATACACGTCAGAAGGTGCAATTAAAATATAAAGTTAGGGTGTAAATTTAATATTATTTTAAAAAATTTAGAAAATAAAATGTCATGATTTGTGCGAGGGCTTTTCAGACTTTTGCACCCACTAAGTGCTAATAACTCAAGAGTTCAGGCTATTATGTGAAAACTAAAAAGTAGGAGGAAGAGAGTGCAGGGAGTTCTAACATATATAAGTAAGAATTGGAAGAATCGCCGGAAACCGAGCATTTCGATTGGATCAACGGATGGAAGAAAGAGAAGAAGAGGAGTACATATGGAGCAGGGAAACTCTTCCCAAAGTTCTGAAAATCGTTAGCACATGGCTAGCTCAAAGAGAACTCAATTCTCTTCTGCTAGTTTCTCCATTTCTCCACCATTCTCTAGTCTCATGTTCTCTCTATGGCAGGTAAATTGCATTCTCTTAATTATTGTTTTTGGATTCGCATGGTTTATATTTGGTATCGCCTTACAATGCTTGCGTTTTTTTTATTATTATTGTTTTTTTATCTTTAAGACTATTGATTTGCGTGAGATGAGTGATGCGGGAAATCGGCTGGTGGCGGCTCTTTCACTGGTTAGTTCTTGAAGTTTTTCGATTACGAGCTACTTTTTGATTCGAATTCATTACGAAGTGTTTTACGGGGTCATTTGTGTTATGCAGCCAAGATATCAGCATGTTAGGCAGATTGACCTTGAATTTGCTCAGGATATCGAAGACCAGCATCTGGAACTCCTTAAACAAAAAGTAATTAAATATATCTCTGAATCTATTCTTCGTTTCATTTGATGTCATAAGAGCTTGGAATTGTCGAGAAAAGAAAAAAGGATTTTGGATGTAACGAATATGCATAATTTACAGTCATTAAATTAATGTTTCTAGTAATTTTACGTGCTACATGGCTTCTTTTTCCAAGAGTATAATATGGTCTTGAACGTTTATCAGTGTTCAGATTCTCTTAAAGAACTAGAGTCTCTCAATCTTAATGGCTGCCAGAAGGTCTCTGACAAGGGGATTCAGGCCATAAGCAGTTCTTGTCCATCTCTGAGGATCATCTCTGTCTATTGGAATGTAAGGTATTAAGAGGCCTATCAGCTTTAGCTATGCGGCATAATGTTCTAGACCCCTTTTTTTATGGTTTTCGAATTGCAGGATTACAGATGTTGGTATAGAGCATCTCGTGAAAAATTGCAAACAGATTGTTGATCTCAACTTAAGCGGTTGCAAGGTACTTGATCAAAAGGTTTTGTTTTGCCAGCTAAATAATGGTATTGTGAAAATAGACCCGAATTAAAAAGACATATACTCGTTATGAACTGAGTGGAGGCTAAGGTTGTTATAAGAAATTTCAAGCCAACCTTCTTTTAAAAGAACTTGGTTTAACAAGGAGGAGAAAATCACGATGTCACAGGTGATTGATTTGATTTCCTAAATAGTGAAACTCAATCCAAATTCAAGTTCATTTTGATTAGGATATGTCTCATTTAATTGTGTTTTAAGTAAAATTCTTAAATTATACAATTTCTTCTCTAGTTCATAAGTTTAAGTTTTTGTATCTACTAAATGTTTAATTGATGCTCTATAAGTAATTGATAGATAGGTTAGTACTCGGATATCTTTGAAAGTAGTAAAAAGAGGTACAACATCGTCATTTGAAGTATTCTTTCAATAGATATAAATATATATCCAATTGAATAATAAAATATAAATTTTTGTTTTTGCAATGCCGGGTCTATAAAATATTTTGATGTGAAATTTGCAGAACATTACAGATAAGAGCTTGAAGTTAGTTGCTGCCAATTATCCAGAATTGGAGAATTTGAACCTGACCAGGTATCTATGTAATATGTTCTTATTTCACTGACTTGAAATTATAAAGAAAAAATAAAAAAATTAATAATTTCAAAAACACATGTTTTATTCTTTCTATACAACTTCTAAGAATGCCAATAATATTGGGATTGAAGATTGTTTCTTTATTGACGGTGGTGATTTACTTTTGTGTTTATGAGAATGAATCTAATATGAATGAGAACAATTGATTACTTTTCCTTCAAGTAATTCCAAATTCCAACTTCATTTTTGTTTCAAGGATATTCCAAATGCTAAGCTTTTAATTTGAGCATATATGTTTTGTGGTTTTCCAGTGCTTTATATCAATATTTTTGTATTCAGGTGCGTCAAACTGACAGACAGTGGTTTGCAGGAAATATTGTTTAAATGCTCATCTCTCAAAAGTCTAAATCTTTATGCCCTTTCAGGGGTATGCAGTGGAATCTCCGTTTACGCCCCCTTAAAGTTTTCTTGATTTGTTTAATCGGACTCTTTTTTCTATTATTCAGCTTCACATACATGTACAAGAGTTTGTCACTTCTAAGCCATCTCAAGTTCTTGGATCTATGTGGTGCCCAGGTAAGATCCTTTGTTTGTTTGACAATACATCGTATATAATCTGTCAAAACTCAGTATCAATTTTAATTGGTTTCCTGATAATCAGAATTTATCAGATGAAGGACTCATCTCTGTAGCTAAATGCAAATATTTGGCATCTCTTAATTTGACTTGGTAACGGTACTTGTCACAAGTATGTACTGAAAGTGGAGGTTAACATTGTTAATGATGATCTTTTCTCCTTTTTCACTTTCCTTATAGGTGTGTACAGCTCACTGATGTAGGGATTAAAGCTATTGCTCATGGATGCAGGTCTCTTGACTTTCTAAGGTAAATTATGGATGAAAAATTTGGAAATATCATTCCGCTTGTTTGAACTTCAAGATTATAATTATTTAATGTCTCTTTCAAACAGAATCCAACCCTAAAAAGCCAAGTTTAAGTTTCTAATCTAGGAACCTAGACCATTGAGAAACTGGTGATCAGCCGATGAAAAATGTTTCCCTTTGGCAGATTATGTGGATATGCTGGACGATTGTAATCTAAAAATTTCTTTTCCTTCAAACTTTATTTCGGTGGGATAAAACAATAGGTTACTAGCCTACATGGAGAGAATGACGCTGAGCCATTTCATCACCTCACTCTCTTGTACATATTTTTATTAAGTTTTATCTTTTATTATTAGTGAAAAAAGTTGTCATCCAAAAGAGCAGATGATAACATTTTTGCTTCCATATGCTTGTAGTGATTTCAGCGCAGTCTTTTTTCTTTAATGTTCAGCTTCTTTTTAATTCAATATAGGTTGTATAAACTATTTAAAAAAATGGTTACCAGCTTGTACTGTTACATTCTGTGGTGATGGAAAACACCCAGTTATGCAAAAAATTCCTTTTCTGCTATTTTTCTTTGACAATTTTGATGTTATGCTTCGTGTTCTGATATAATAAAAAATGTCCAGCTTGTTTGGAATTGTTGGAGTGACCGACGAGTGTCTGGAGGTCCTTTCGAAATATTGTTCTGACACGATTACTACCCTTGATGTGAATGGATGCATAGGCATCAAGGTGATTGCTATTCTTTGTAGATATTTTTTAGCATATTAGTTTATCAAATCATTCTGAAATTCTCTATTGCACTGTAGAAACGAAGCCGCGACGAATTGCTTCGGTTGTTTCCTCATTTGACGTGTTACAGAGTGCATAGCTAATATCGCGGCATTCAGAAGCCTCTAGAATGGTATTCCCCAATTTGTATTAATACAGGTACTCTGATATTGAAATTCATATGTACTTATGAAGAAATGATCATCCAATGTGATGTTTAACAGACGTTGTTGGCTTACAACATTTCCTAGCGGTATTACAAAGAAAATTCTAGATGAACCAACTCAGCTTTGAAACAAACATCAGCATGATAACACTGGATTTGTCTTGATATTTTCTTATTTATCTGCATATATCATTATTTTATTTAAAACTTGATTAGTTAATTTGTCAATGTAGAACTAACCGCATACTGGCACAACTTTCTCCACTGAAAATGTGGAAAAGGTTGATTATGGAAACCCACAAGTTTTGAGAAATTTTCGCAAGAACATTTAGGCACTGAAGCAATGAATACTACCTTTTTACCCTCATTTTTGCTGTAAAATAAGAATACCAAGGTTGCTTTATAATGTTCTTTAAAGCTCAAAGGGTTTTATATGAAGTTAAAAATAAATTACTATTTTCTCAATTGTTGGATGATCGCAATCTAGATTAGTGGCGTGAAATTCACTTGGTTATATTTAACTGAAAATGGACAATAAATGAAAAAACATGGACATGAACGTAAGGAGCAATCCACTTAATTACAAAACTACCGCCCATGCAGAAGTGTTCACTTAAACTAATTGGTATTGCAATGTAAATTTCCGTTTAAGATTATCGTTCAAGGCTTCAAGCCAATAAAGTAGGCCAATAGTATAGGAAGATTTCAAGAACTGAACTAGGGATGGACAGCAATCAATTTTTAAGTTTAATTTACTTCTAAAACGTCTCCAGTCTCCCCTCCTCAAGTACAAAAAATATCGTTTGTTTTTTTATTTTATTAATCCGATACAGTACTCGTCTATTTGAATTTAACACTCAATAGCTCACTGCCGGTATCTCTTCAATTGACCAATCACTCCTGATCTTGTAATTAACCCAAGTTCCAAACTTTGAAGTCAAAGTATACATTTCCATCAGAATATGAAGGTAATAGTAAAAGTGCTTCATAATTCCACTGAAACTTGAGAAAACCTAGCACATTCTCGGTTATTCAAAACCCAATCATCGACTAATAGAGCTCAACTTGTGTTAGCCATTACTTGGACATTTTTTGGCACATGGTTCTGGCATCATTTTCTCGGTGTCACGTTTATCTAATTATCTTATTAAAATTTAATTTCCAAATTATAATGTCCATCGCATCATTCACTTTATAACTCCAGTTAAAACCTATCATAACGTACACTAAACTCTTCTTTTGCTGAGAAAAATAACATGAATATATCGTATTTCTATGGCCTCAATCATATAAACCCCTGCTGTTTTAGAAAGAAGATGAAAGTCTTATTTCTCTTTGCGTTTCCTCAAGACACAAGAAAAAACAGAATAAAAAAAAAACAAGAACTGTGATCGAATTTAGATTTCGAAAATCCGAGGAGAACGAAAACAGAAATGAAATGAAAGGAAATGTGATCTTGTAAGTAAGCAAGGATGTAACACTAATTATATTGATGAACTGAAGATCCAAGAAACTTTTCATTTAGGCAAGAAAAACTGGACGGCAAATAAATTAGACATACTCACAACTTTTCTATGAGGTAAAAGGGTTGTGCATGATACAAAGCAGATCATAGCAAGAATCTCGTGAGGGGATGATACCTGCAAGAGAACATACTTTGATCCACCAATCTTACAATAATCTTTACTTTATCCAACACCGTCTCTCTCCATCTTTCGGGACGCCCTCTACACCTGAAATACACTTTAATTATCTTGTCACTGTAACGACCATATAAGCGCATGCACAAATACATATAAAACTAAAACTTATTTGTTTGAAGTCATCTTTATAAATTGCTGTTAAGGTTGGAAATTGAACCGCATTAACAATAATTCTAGTGCTTGGGCTAATGGGAATACTTCAATTGAAATTTTTTCATGGGCATAAAACTTTTAAGGAACTGAATTCAATCACTGGTGTTTGAGGAAACAATCCAAGCACAGAGCCAATCAGTTTACGACCACTCACAAGCTGTATTAAATAAGTCCTGAAGAAATAACGCAAGAGAGATTATACCAACAGTGAAATGTTAGCGTCTAGATCTGGGCGTGCAGCGAAACTCGGCAAGGAGGGCGACATGATCAGAGGACCACTCAGGAGATGGAAGCGCGGTGTCTTTCCTTAAGCTCTCCTCATCCAGTAGCTCCAATAAGGATTCCACTGTTAAAGAGTCCGCTGCAAAAGTAGAAAAAGAAATGACAATTTCTGCATGCACTAATGTCAAACATTTGTTCCGACTGAAATTTACCAGTGTAAAATATGTAGTCTAACGTGCCAATAAAATCCCTAGTGCAGTTTGTAAATAAGGGTTCATTTGTTGAGGAGTCCATTTTTCTTTTTTGGTGGTCCAAACCGATACCAACTGCAGCTCTAGCAAGGGTAGTATAAGCACTAACCTGCAACAATTATTTGATCATAACAGGCAGAAGCTAAGCAAAGCAGATATTGAATGACAACTCCCCTTCACACCATCAAACTGAATTCGAGGAAACATATTACCAGTGTCAGCTGATGGACCAACTTGCTGTGGGGGCGACATATATTTAGGGGATCAACTGCTAGATCTGAATGCATAGGATCTACCTTCCCAATTGCAAGAAGTGCATGCGGTGCGCTGCAAAAAGGTCAGTAGCATCTATAATTAATAACCCCAAATAAATCCTTTAATTGAGTGAATATCAGCGCTCAGTACAACCTTCCAGGAATAGAATTAAAATCCCCACAGACCAACATTGGAATATCTGCACTAGCAGCTATTTTCTCCAATCCTTTTAACAATGTATGCACCTAAATTTATGAATGAAAATGTGTGAGATGATTAAGACGAGAAAAAAAATCAAAATATAATACCTATTGGTCATTGTGAAGGAAAAAAAATTCACCTGCCAGAGTTTGACATCCTTCAGATCTTGGTGGCCATTAATGTGCGTATTAGCCTAACAAAGCCAAAGGGAAGTTAATAAAATAAAAACATCAAGAAATGTTGCAGACTGCACCTATGCATTCGCAAGAATTTCTGTTATTTTTTTCTTTTTTATGTTTGTGAAGAAAAATACATTTGTCTTTGTGATCAGCAGAGAAAAGCAAGGAACAATAACAAGAAGAAATACTAGAATATAATACCAGCAAAAATAACAAGAGGAAATACTGGAGTAGAATTTGCAGAATCAAATTCTTAATCTAACATGAATAAGAGAATAGCCAACATTTGATTGAACAGATATGATCACAAATGTCTCTGCAGAAACGAAACTTTCACAAAGAAACGATCTCTGAGAAGGTAAACACAGGGTTTTTCACAGATTTCCTACTCAATATACAACCGAATATGCCCATAGAATAAGACTAAGTCAGATGCACATCAAAGGACAGACGATACAAACACTATAATGCATAACGCATGATGTGATGAGATTGATACAATCAATTAATCCAAGGAGAGGATCACGAGTTGATAAATAAGCAATACTGGGTTCACCAAAAGAACCTATAAGAAGCAAGAAGACATTACCACACAAAGAAGCTGCCTTTTTCCTGGAATATCCGCTCCCTGATTGTTGAATTTTGCTTCCAGAACCACAATCAGTGCAACATTATCCTGCAAATAAATAAAATTTCAACAATTACTAACAGACTTAAGACACATAAATCAAAAAAGAAATGATTCCAAAGAGCATAGCACCTTAACCAATCTATTTAAAGCAGTTTTCTTTTGTGCAGTCGGTATCATTGCATCTGTCAAAGATTGTGCAGCCTTATTGAACTCAACCTGCACATATGTAAAAGTCTTCTTTAAACGGGAAAAATAATAATAAAGTACGAAAATTGACACGTGGAAAGCCTCCTAACCTCATATTTTTTTATATGTGCAAATCTGTCTCTTCGAAAAAAGGTTGCACAGCCATCAATTGTCTGCACGTTTCCACCATATATCTGAAGCAAACAAGTGAGTTAACATAGGGCAAAGAAAAAATATAAACAGTAAAAGCTTTGTAAGAATCCAATAACCTCGTTAGTTTTTCTCTTGTATAGAGCTTGATATCCATGTTTGTCAAGCTCGGGTGCAAAAAATTCCTCAAAATGATCACTTTGAACCTGAAACATAGCTTAGGAAAGTCAATCATCTGCTCCCTACCTTAATATAAAGAGGTATTTATACTAATGCCAAGGCACCATTTCTAATCTTGAAAGTCGCAACCATAAGCTATTAATCCGATGAGGGAAAAAAACAGAGTCTCAATTAGAGATCGATGGCAGGAACTTTTGCTCCTGCTCAAATTTTCATTTTTATCAACCGACATCTATCTAGCTCATGTGTTGCTTATGCTCTTCCCTCATAAATCAACAACTAGTTAATTTTACCCAAAAACAAACCCAATGCAGGAATCCAAATTCCCCCCAAAGGCATCACGAATATCGAACATCCTAATTCTAAGTTGGTCAAGGTGCTTTCTACACAGAAATATTACTCATGTTCAGATGCTTGATAAAAAAATTGTCATAGGAAACCACATCGTAATATATCTCTAATGAAAAAAAGAGGATGACGCTTAAAGGTACCCAATATTGACAATCAGCATTCCAGAAATTTCACAAGTAAAGCATAACTAAAGCGCAAAGTGACCTAATGAATAATAATTTTCTTTCAATAAAATTTCCACAACTTTCAAGAACCAAGAGACAACGTCTTCATTTAAAATAGGCAACCCACAAACTATCCAATATCACTGTCCTCAAAATTCAAACTGTCTTATACTATGTTCCTGAACATATTAAATGGAAGAATCAAGGTGCTAAAGTTTAAAACAAACATAAATGACAGCCAAACGCCTCAAATGACTAAAACAACTTAGAGAGAAAAGTCTAGCTACTAACTAAAATCAATAACAACCAATGAATGTTCCATAAAACAACCATACACCATAGATTTCAAAATGCAAGTCTGCCTCAACATACCTCCTGAAGACAAACAATATCTGCACGGTATCCAACTATTTCCCTTAATAAATTTTGTCTGCGATATGGCCAGGATAGAGCCCATGAAGGGCAATAACCGTAAATATCATTTGTAGCATACGCGTCAGCTAAAATGTTGTATGAAAGCACTGTAAAAGTTCCCGAGGATGAATTACGACCATCGGAATCTAAATTTCCCATTGCATCAATACCATTGATGGAGATCAAGCGACGGGGAGTAGGGGAGGGCGCAGGAATCACACGAGATGTTAATAATGTGCTGACATGTCCCACAGGCAGTTTTGAGTCTGCATCTACTACGACACACTCAAACTTTAGGACATGACCAATATCATCAGCTGAGGGTGTGTATGTTTTGGACCGGCCAACTTCAACCCAAGTCTCTCCACCACTTCTTTGTGTAATAGTTGAAGGATATAAAGGTGTTGAACCGTTTGCAAAGGTAGTACCTGTAGTAGAACTAGATAAGCCAACATTGATCACACTGGATCCCGAGCTATTAAAGCGCCCAAACAACTCTTCCTCCTCATTTCCATTTTCATTTACGGCACTAGCAGCACGGTCATGTAACACACGATGATGCTGCCATGCATCTGAAAAGCACTTAGGAGAGCAGTGGTAGCTTTTGGCGACAGGAATTTTGGCCTTGATACAACCTAAACATTGCAGTGTAGCCTGCTCAGATGGATGTATGCTACATATAGCAACCTTTCTATCACTTTGTACACGGTACCTGCAAATATGTAAGAAAAAACAAAGAAACTAAATTGATATTAAAAACAAAATAAACATATCAAATTTGAATTTAAGTGTTAAGCATCGTGCCTAAAACCACTACATCAAAAAAATCAATCATTTATTTTAGTTAAAGAGCCGTCAAATTTTCTGGGAATGTAAAGTATGGGAACTAGGTCTTAAAGATATCTAATGAAATGTTTAGATTGTTTCTTTGCATCACTTTTAAGTTATCACCATGACTTGTGCAACTTCTATCAGTTCCTTTATTTTTATGTCGTCTCCCGTACTTGAGTCTTCTCGATAATGTTCCAACCACTTTGACAAAAGAAAAAGACCATCTATGAACTTCTTTGAGACCCGTCTTTATGAGCTTTTTTGCTTCCAAAGCCTGATCTTACCTTGACCAGATTGATGTATAATTCTTTTTAGTTTAATTTTTTCGTGCTCTCTCAGTTCTTTAAACTCTTCAATAAAATTTTACCCTCTTACCAGCAATCAAAATGACGAAGTCCATTTCACAACATGCATTGTAGATTCAGTACATAGAAATCAAGCACTTAAGGGCGCATAATTTCATCTATGACAAGATAACAAGATAAAAGTAACAATACAACAAAAAAATAACAAGATAAAAGTACATGCAGCAGAAATTCCAGAAATAGTCTGACCTTTTTTAATTTAATAGTTTTGACTCTAACAACCAAACAAGAAAAGTTTATAACTTTTAAAGATTTTAGAAAAAGATAGGAAAGCATTGCAGAAAGTACTTATTAACAGATACAACTAAATCCGAACGAAATGTCAAAGCTCCTATCAGCTCCCATCACTCTTCACGGGTTATACGTATTCAATTGATCCATAATTTTGAAACTATTCAGAACAATCGAAACACCCAAATAAAACGCACTCTTGCTCAAAAAGTAAAGATTATTATTTTTTATTTCAAATTTCATCTCCGATCAGTTCAAGACCTCCAAGAAACTAACTGTTCTGCCACTGATCTTCAAAGGAAGGTTGCAAAACTTATTGCAATGGTGGAACTTACCACTTGTATCTCAGAAAGTGACTATCAAGCGGGGATGACTCGGGCACATCGTCAGTAGTGTGGGTCTTATCGGGTCGGCGAAGCAGTACGTAGGGCGTGAGCTCGCAACCTACAATGGGAATATCAGAGGGCAAGTGCACGCGTAGGACGCTCAGCATACTTCAGTTCCAGTCAATCGTCGCAGCACGGCAAGCCAATCAACGCCAATCGAACGTAGAAAACGACAATTCTCAGAGTACCACAGAAGAATAGTAGGCGGATACCTGGCGGATCCGCCATTTCTAGTTGAACCAAATTCCCGCCAGCCTTGACGGATTAAAACAAACCCTGGAAATTAAAAAACCCCCCCAAAAAATTTTGTTGGAAGAGACTCCGGATCTCGCAGAAACAGTTGGTCCGATAAAGAGGGAGGAGAGCGATGGAGTGAGAAGTCGCCGAAAAGGATCGATTGAAGAGAAGAATCGGAAAATTATAGCGAGGACAAGATAATATCCAAAGAAAGACTTCTTGATTGACAGAGAAAAGGGCAAAGAAAATGGAGGTGAGAGAAAGGAGATTGATAATAGTTAGGGTTTTACAGAGATTTGAGTCCCAATTTTTTTTTTTGTACCTTCTCAATTTTATATTTTCGCATTGATTAATGATTTCCATATATTTATTTCTAACCCCAAAAATCTTAAAAATAATAATATCATTATATATTAATGAATTAAATAAAATATCTTGAATTTAGTCAATTTAAAACTTCAATAAAATTGTTCTTCTTTATTCTTCTTCCACCCCATCTTCATGTACGAAATTATCGTGACCGTGGTTGTGAGTTGCAGCGCGGGATCATTTGCAATTTTTTATTATGATTAGATCGTATTATGGGTGGGCAGGGACCGGACCGCGGATCGAGAATTGGATCGGACTGGACCGGCGGTTTCAATCCGGTTTCGGTCCCACATCGCAAACCACATTTCGGTTCTCGGTCCAAAACATAATTTCCCACCAGTTTTTGGTCCGGTCCTCGGCCCATGGCTCAAATTCCTAAAAAATCGGGACCAGACCTAAGGTTAAAAAAAACTCTTCTTGTCTTGGCTTTTTCACTTCAGTTGAGTTCACTTCCAGTTCCACTCTTCCAGACTTCCAGTTCCAGAATCCCGAACACCCGACTTGCGAGCTGCGACTCCCGACTCCCGTGGTCCGTTCTCCCAACTCCGTAATCCCTGTTCGGCTGCTCCGATTCCCATTCTCCATGCTCCCTACTCCGGTTTGTGCTCGGCTCTGTCTTCGGATTTGCACTCGGCTCTGTTTTTGGAATCGGCTCGCCTGGTCGCCTCGCCTTTCGTACTCTGTCTTTAGCTGTCTTCGACTCGCCTCTGTCCTCACTCCTCACTATATGTGTTAATTGTGTAAATTCGGGAAAATTTTGTTTTCTGTTTAGTCCGGTAGTGAAGCATACAAACATGTTTTATTTTCCTCTTTAGTTGATATTTAGGATGTTCAAAGTTCAATTGGTTGATTTATGTAGGGGCGATCGATCGACACCTTCACTGCTGTCTGCCGAACTCGTTCTTTCTCCTTACAACAGCCAATCGATGGACCCAATTCCACGATCGATCGGCACCCTCTCTGCCCGATTTCCTTTTTCTTCATCATTTTGGCTATCGATCGCGTCCCCCTTCAGGCAATGGATCCCCCTCCCCCCTTCATGACTTTTCTGTTTCTAATTTCTATTGTGTTTTGTCTTTGATTTAGTTTTGTTTTAGGATTTAGTTGATACCTTTATTTAGAATTGGTAGGATGATAAACTTGAAGCAAATTGCCATGTTTTATGTTTATATGTTCATTATAGAATTGATCTTAGTTGATGTAGTGCAAATTGCCATGGATAATGTAACGACCCCTTTTCCCAGCAAGATATTGTCTGCTCTGGGAATTGGGACGTAGCCCAATATCCTCCCCTCACGGCTTTGTTTGGGGAGAACTTCTCAGTCGATCACCCAACCTAGTACTACTCTCGCCGAAGCACTTTTAACTTTCGGAGTTCTTATGGGATCCGTTGTCAATTGTGCTCCAAAACGCGTCTTACTATCTTGGGAGGGTTTGCTTACATATGTTTCATTTTTATATACTTTCCCAAGCGATGTGGGATTGTAACGACCCCCTTTTTACGACCCGGGATTTGCCTATACTAGAGTCCGGGATTCGCCTACACTCGGCTTAGGTCCCGAGGTTTGCCCCGTAGTCGTACGCATACGTGCACATTCGGGTCATCACAATCACCCCCCCTCGGGGGCCCAACGTCCTCGTTGGCCACATTTCCAGTTGGGTACAGGCTCTGATACCATTTGTAATGACCATTTTTCCCAGTAAGATATTGTCTACTCTGGGGATTGGGCCGTAGCGCAATATCCTCCCCTCACGGCTTTGTTTGGCAATGACTTCCCAGTCGGTCACCCAACCTGATACTACTCTCGCCGAAGCACTTTTAACTTCGGAGTTCTTATGGGATCCGTTGTCAATTGTGCTCCAAAACGCGTCTTACTATCTTGGGAGGATTTTCTTACATATGTTTCATTTACATATACTTCCCCAAGCGATGTGGAATTGTAACGACCCTCTTTTTACGACCCGAGATTTGCCTATACTCGAGTCCAGGATTCGCCTACACTCGGCTTAGGTCCCGAAGTTTGCCCTGGAACCCGAGGTTTGCCCCGCAGTCGTACGCATACGTGCACATTCGGGTCATCACAGGTAAAATGCTTAATCTTAATTCTATGTAAAAATTGCAGACACTTCTAGGTGCTCAATTGTTCCTTGCTCACTGCTCCCTACTCGCCGCTCAACTGCTCTAATTTTGAAAATTGCTCACTTCACCTCATTGTATGTATTTATTATTTATTATGTAATTTTTGTGTTAGTAAAAAAATTAGGTCTGGTGGGAGACTCTTAGAAACTGTTGACCAAGAGCATTGATATTTTTGTTTGCTATTTAGAATTTTACGTTGTTTTTAGTGTGTAATTTTATGTTTGTGACTTTGTGGGGTTGTCTTGCTGTGAATCCAAATCAAATTAAAGATTCTATTGATTAATGTGCTGATTGTTTAATTGTATGTGTTGTTTGTTAGTTGTTGATTAATGTATTGTTTGTTGGCTGTTAATTAATGTTGTGGATTGTTTGTTCGATGTGCTTTTTGTGATGACCCGAATGTGAACGTGTGGTACGACGGCTGCACGAACCGGAACCCGGATGGCGGTACGTCCGCGCGGGCAAACCGGAAGGTGACAGGTCGTAAAAAGGGGGTTGTCACAATCTCACATCGCTTGGGAAAGTATGTGGAAATGAAACATATGTAAGAGATCCCTCCCAAGATAGCAAGACGCGTTTTGGAGCACAATTGGCAATGGATCCCATAAGAACTCCGAAGTTAAAAGTGCTTCGGCGAGAGCAATTCCAGGTTGGGTGACCTTCCGGGAAGTTCTCGCCAAACAAAGTCGTGAGGGGAGGATATTGGGCTACGGCCCAATCCCCAGAGCGGACAATATCTTGCTGGGAAACGGGGTCGTTACAAATGGTATCAGAGCCTGTACCCAACCGGAAATGTGGCCAACGAAGACGTTGGGCTCCCTAGAGGGGGTGATTGTGATGACCCGAATGTGAACGTATGGTACGACGGCTGCACGAACCGGAACCCGGATGGCGGTACGTCCACGCGGGCGAATCGGAAGGTGACAGGTCGTAAAAAGGGGGTTGTCACAATCTCACATCGCTTGGGGAAGTATGTGGAAATGAAACATATGTAAGAGATCCCTCCCAAGATAGCAAGACGCGTTTTGGAGCACAATTGACAACGGATCCCATAAGAACTCCGAAGTTAAAAGTGCTTCGGCTAGAGCAATTCCAGGTTGGGTGACCTTCTGGGAAGTTCTCGCTAAACAAAGCCGTGAGGGGAGGATATTGGGTTGCGGCCCAATCCCCAGAGCGGACAATATCTTGCTGGGAAAAGGGGTCGTTACACTTTTGCTTTATGGTAGAATGGATCCTTCCGAAAATGAAAGTCCGCATGTGGATTCGAAAAAACTAAGTCTGTGGTTTGACTTCACTTCAGTAAGGTACCGGGAACAGATCAATCAAAATGTAATTATTGTGGGCAAATATATGCAGCACATCCGACGAAGAATGAGACTTCAAGTATGATATCTTGCTGGGAAAAGGGGTCGTTACACTTTTGCTTTATGGTAGAATGGATCCTTCCGAAAATGAAAGTCCGCATGTGGATTCGAAAAAACTAAGTCTGTGGTTTGACTTCACTTCAGTAAGGTACCGGGAACAGATCAATCAAAATGTAATTATTGTGGGCAAATATATGCAGCACATCCGACGAAGAATGAGACTTCAAGTATGATATCTTGCTGGGAAAAGGGGTCGTTACACTTTTGCTTTATGGTAGAATGGATCCTTCCGAAAATGAAAGTCCGCATGTGGATTCGAAAAAACTAAGTCTGTGGTTTGACTTCACTTCAGTAAGGTACCGGGAACAGATCAATCAAAATGTAATTATTGTGGGCAAATATATGCAGCACATCCGACGAAGAATGAGACTTCAAGTATGATATCTTGCTGGGAAAAGGGGTCGTTACACTTTTGCTTTATGGTAGAATGGATCCTTCCGAAAATGAAAGTCCGCATGTGGATTCGAAAAAACTAAGTCTGTGGTTTGACTTCACTTCAGTAAGGTACCGGGAACAGATCAATCAAAATGTAATTATTGTGGGCAAATATATGCAGCACATCCGACGAAGAATGAGACTTCAAGTATGATATCTTGCTGGGAAAAGGGGTCGTTACACTTTTGCTTTATGGTAGAATGGATCCTTCCGAAAATGAAAGTCCGCATGTGGATTCGAAAAAACTAAGTCTGTGGTTTGACTTCACTTCAGTAAGGTACCGGGAACAGATCAATCAAAATGTAATTATTGTGGGCAAATATATGCAGCACATCCGACGAAGAATGAGACTTCAAGTATGATATCTTGCTGGGAAAAGGGGTCGTTACACTTTTGCTTTATGGTAGAATGGATCCTTCCGAAAATGAAAGTCCGCATGTGGATTCGAAAAAACTAAGTCTGTGGTTTGACTTCACTTCAGTAAGGTACCGGGAACAGATCAATCAAAATGTAATTATTGTGGGCAAATATATGCAGCACATCCGACGAAGAATGAGACTTCAAGTATGATATCTTGCTGGGAAAAGGGGTCGTTACACTTTTGCTTTATGGTAGAATGGATCCTTCCGAAAATGAAAGTCCGCATGTGGATTCGAAAAAACTAAGTCTGTGGTTTGACTTCACTTCAGTAAGGTACCGGGAACAGATCAATCAAAATGTAATTATTGTGGGCAAATATATGCAGCACATCCGACGAAGAATGAGACTTCAAGTATGATAAAGTATATCAAAGTATGCAAAAAGTATTCACGAAATATGGATAATAGGCAACCAACTTTGTCCTTTAAAACTGTTGAGGGCAAGAGTGCTAGTATACCCATATTTGCTATGATGGAAGCTAGAGAATTTCTAGCTAAGATGATTATAATCGATGAATTGGCATTGAAAGTGGTAGAAGAAATTGGTTTCAAGACATTTTGTCTGTATCTAAATCTGAAGTTTATTATGTCATCTCGAAGGACAATATCAAGAGATATTCGATGCATATTTTAGAAAGAAAAACAAAAGTTGAAGGAGTATTTTTTTTTTCAACATCACAGAGAGTGTGTTTGACCACTGAAATGTGGAACTCTATTCAGAATTTGAATTACAAGGTGCTGACATGTCATTTCATTGATCAAGACTGGCATGTGTAAAAGAAGATATTGAATTTTTGTTTGATTCCAAACCATAAAGGTGAAACCATTGGTAAGAAAGTTGAAAACTGTTTGTTTAAGTGGGAGCTTGAAAATGTTACCACCATCACCGTTGACAATGTGTCTTCCAACGACGTCGCTATCTCTTATTTGACGAAGACAATTAGAAATTGAAAATGGTTGATTTTAAACGGCGATCATATGCACATGCTTTGTTTTGCACATGTCATGCATTTGATCGTTTTTGACAGTTTGAAAGAACATCAAACATCCATAGCCAGAGTAATAAAAGTTGTCAAATATGTAAGGTCTTCTCTGGGAAGATTGCAACAGTTTAAAGTCTCCGTTGATGCAGTGAAAATTACTTGCAAATATAATTTGTCGCTCGACGTTCCTACTCGTTGGAACTCAACATATTTGATGCTGGCAAACGCTGAGAAGTTTGAAGCGACGTTCGAAAAACTTGTAGAGAATGAAAGCTCTTTTGTGCAAGAAATGAGAGTGAAAGGTGCACACACAATGAAAGATTGATGATGCATTCGAGAATTTATTAAATTCTTAGAGACATTTTATAAAATGACACTTCTTGTTTATGCTTCTCTGCATATTACAGCAGATATGTACGTAGGCGAAGTCTGCAATTTGAAGATTGCTATTGAGAAATATGGTAACGGCGAGAATATAACTGTGAGAATAATGACCAACGAGATGATTAAAAAATTTGACAAATATTGGGGATCTTTCGAAAAAATAAACATGGTTGCCTATGTTGCACTTGTTCTTGATCCAAGCTGCAAAAAATTTTTTTACGGCATTGTTTAAACATTTTATTTGGAAGTGAAAGAGCTATAGAATACGTAAAACAAGTAGAGGATGTAATTTAAAAGTTGTATACAGAATATAAAGGTGATACAACCAATGAAAACCAGCTTTCTAGCAGTAGTAGTCAACAAATGTCTCCAAAGTCAATGAGTTTTTTAGCACAAACTCGTTCAAGTGCAGTGTACTTTATGTTTTATGATCCGAACAATTCTTCTGAGATAAATGATTAAACTACTGAGTCAGAGATTGATCTATATTTGTCTGAGAAGTTACAGATTGTTCAAGATAGTTATGACATTTTAGCGTGGTGAAAGAGCCACTCCGAGAAGTATCGAATTTTAAGTGTCATTGCGAAAGATATATTGATCATTCCAATTTCTACGGTGGCGTCAGAGTCTGCTTTTAGTTGTGGTGGTCGCGTTCTTGATGCTTTTCGCAGTTCACTAAGCTCACAAAGTGTTAAAGCTCTGATATGCTCACAAAGTTGGATAAAAAATTTCAATCATTTGAAAGTTTCTACAGATGATTTAGAAGATAATAGTACTATGACATTAACACTTATACAAGAAAGTTCAAACATTCTAATATTTATTTGTTTTACATGTTTATCTCTAAATTAAAGATTAATTAATGTCTTCAATATTGTCATTTTGTAGATGTCGTTGACATTGACCATTCCGATGATAATTTTATAGAAGTGCAGGATGACATATCGATGACTTGATATTGTGATTGCGACAATTATTTATATTGATTGTTGTCATGAAATTGACTATGTGCTTAGATTTATTATTTAGATTGTACTTTTAAGTTTTAAAGTACTTGGATAAATTTTGGATGTTGACTTTAATTTTTTAGCTTTCATTTTAATGTTTGATAGTTGCATTTAATTTGTATGTTACATAGTTGAATTTTTTTTTTTATGTTGTATTTAATTTCTTATATTACATTTTAATGTTTGATAGTTGGATTTAGACTTTTAGTTTGTATATTACATACTTATATTTATTTTGGATGTTGTATTTTTTTTCATTTTAATGTTTGATAGGTGGATTTAGACTTTTAGTTTATATGTTACATACTTATATTTATTTTGTTATATTTATCGTTTTTTAAAATTTTATCATTTTCATCATTTTTTTGTTAAAAATAAAAAGTAAAATAACTTGGGCGGAACCGATTTCGATTTCAGGATTAAAATCCTGAAACCATTCGGGCCGAGCTCAGGACCGGACCGGACCGAACCGGCCCGTGCCCACCCCTAGATCGTATATGCACTATGTATTTAGATGGGAGATTTTGAGACATTATATTATAGTTAACTTTTATTTAAAAAAAAGTTAATAAAAATTGATGTACCATTTTATGTACCATAGTTTTAAAAAAAAGTTAAATTTAGTGATGAGTGTGTTAATTGATTAAGATGATATGTTCATTCTCAAAAATAATTATTGGTTATGCTATCACAATAATTAACAGTGACAAAACTATTATTTGATAAAATAACGTATCAAAAAAGTGATTCGTAAAATTTAAAATATTTGTTGAAGTCTCGTATTATCTAAAAATATGAAAAATACTATGTTTAGTTTCTTATTATATTATCTAAACATATTCGTCGAAGAGACAAACAATGAGCAATTGTATGTTCAAATAGTAAAATGATAGAATAAATGTAATATTTCTTTAAAAATATATTACGATAATTATTTTAAAAATATTAAATATTAAATATTATCTAAAATTAAGTTTGATTTATTTCTTTTTTTCCGTGTGAAATTATCAAGGCTAATAATAAACATACCAGAATCCATTGAATACTTGTACTTTTGACGGTGTTCGAAATTAGATTCTTCGTTCTCTATAAACTGAAATCTTTCTCGAACTCCATGTGATGGATGTCTAAAATGAAAAATAAGAAGTGACAGATGAAAATAGATGTACAATACTTGAATTAAACAAGAGTCTAGTTATCATTTTACTCATCACAAGAGTAGAGAGAAAACAAGAGTGGAGAATGTAAAGACCTTTGAAAGAAAGGGAGGAAGAAGCCATGGAAACTGGCCGGAGATTACAGAGGAGGTTGGTTGCAGTAGAAAAGTGCAAACGCAAGTGGTGGAGTCTATGCAGCGCTCAACTCCTAATGGGTATTTTGAGCGTCTTCTCATGCTTCAATTTTCTTCCAACTCTCACCACCTTCGGACACGTGTGCTCTGGAATTCTCACTGCTCCGGCTATGGCTGTCCCTGTTTCTTCTCCCCACCAAAAATAAACAAATTTATAAGAATGAAGAATGTCCAATTCACTGCAAAAATGAAAAGCTTTTTGTTTATCAAATTTCTACAATTCACCATGCCATTTTTTTAATTTTTTAACCAACATAATGATGATTCAGAGAGCGAAAGAGCGAGACACCTGAAAGAAAAACCAAGAGCAAGACTAAAGACAATGGAGAGAAAAACTTCATATCCCAACAGGGTGATCACTGATCAGAGCTCCACTCTTGAAAGAGAAAAAACGGTTCTTAACATCAAGCTAATGCCTTGCTGTGTAAAACAGCCCAGATTCTGAGCGAGGGAAAAGAAAGAACAAGTTTCACCCTCAAAGTACCTGTCAAATAAATAAAAGACAAGTAGAAGCAGGGTTAAATGTTACAGGCCGCATGGGTTAACTACAAAAACATGGCCTTCTTAGCTATTATTACTTTCTAATTCAAGCTCAACCAATAAGTATTACCCTCCAATTCTCAAAATCTAGTAACCTCACGGGTCTAACATTTGAAAGACGGTCATCAGTCAGAAGTATTGTCTCAAATCCAAGAATCTCAAGAGCTCACATTTCACATTCTGAAGAAATTAACATGACAATGCTATTCAAAGCACACATTCTTTTCTTTATCCCTACTTCTTTATAAATCCAACACTCAGCAACCATGTCCAACTTGCTAGTGGTACAGATGACCAGCTACCCCATTAAAAAGATCAACATAAAAGTTTACAAATAATTCCACTCTCTTATTATCTTCCATCGCTTTCAGCTTTATAAATCAGACTCTAGCAAAGAATTTTAAAATCAAGAGACTGAAAAAAGTGATTCCATTAATAGATAATTCCAGCAATAAACAAAATTGTATTTTGAGAAGATTCTACGTCATAAGACAGAAGAGGTGCTAAGTCTCTACCAACAGGAGAAAGTGCCAATCTACTTCTGGAGTTAGACTCGAGCACTGGTAAATAACTAATAACCCCCCTTGAGATCGTTGACGACGTCATAAGGAATGGGAGTGACGGTTTCCAAAGTTGCACCCTCTACCATGAAACCAGGTTTAGGTCCTTCTGGCTGCCTCTTAGTACTAATAATTCCACCTCTGGCCTTTGCATCAGCCTTCAACTGATCATTCTTCACCTTCCTGAGTCGAAAATCTTCAACACATCTCGACGGCTGCACATGCTCAACTCGCACATGAATCCTCTTTTTGATTATCCTGTTACCAACCTAAAATCACATGGAAGTATAAGAATACAGATAAAAAAATGTTCACCCATAAAATCATAATACAATAAAAATACAAGAGGTGATTTAACAGAACAACAATAAGTACAATAAAAATGCCTATCAGGCAACAATTATAATAGAACTAGGACAATCACTTCAAATACATTTTAAATTGCTGACTATCAGGCTATACTTTCAGGGAAAGAGAGTGGTAATTGTTAGGATTAGACGCCCTAATCCACCTGTATCGAACGATCCAGAAAATACCGAAAAAGAAAATACGAGAAAATAATGGACACCGAATTTACGTGGAAACCCTAGAAAGGGAAAAAACCACGGGCAGAGGAGAGAATCACTAATAACAATTCGGTACAATGAGTTTTGCGACTCAAGCATCAATAAATAGAGAAAACATAAAACCCTAATATTGATAATGGGCCCGACCCGGCCCAACAAGAATTCGGGTCACACCAAATTCTAATAAACTCCACCTTGACACGAATTCCACAAGAGAGATCCAACGGGCTACTCGGCCCAACAAAACCGAATCCAGAACACTGAACTCTGACAATCTCCACCTTCAACGAAATTCCGGTGCAAGGAAACAAATCTGCAAAACACCATTAAAAATCTCCTCTACCATACAGGCCCCAGATAGGCCAACTCAGCATCCGATACCATTCTGACGTGAAACTGAACCTGATGACTGAATATCTGTAATAGGCTGACTCACCGGCTCTGATGTACCCTCAGATCCCAACCTGAACTTCACCCGAGAACCTGACTTCTTCCGAGTCTTCTCAACCTTTCTCCTAGAAGGTGAATTCACAAAATTTGCAGCCTTATTACCCATCACATTGACTGTGGAACCCGCGATCTTCGCATGCATCACATATAATGAGGAGTATTTTTCTCCTCTCGCCACAATCAATGAACCTCTGGTAAGCTTCCATTTTCCGTCACGAAAGGTGTTGCCAAAACCTTCATCGTCGAGCTTTCCAGTCGAGACCAAATTCTTGCGGATATCCGGGATGTGCTTCACACCTCTTAAAACCAAGGTGTTGCCGATGTTGGTCTCCAAACACACATCTCCCATACCAATGGCTTTTGCAATGCCACCATTTCCCATCCTCACACTTCCAAAGTCACCCGAAGTGTAGGATGTAAAGAAATCTCTCTGCGAAGTGGCATGTATTGAAGCGCCACTATCGATCACCCAACTCGTATCTTGGCAATCAGAATTTACAACATCCTCGTTGTACACACGGAAGGACTCCTCGGTGGCTGTGTCTGCCTCCTCGTTTATGTCACCCTCTTCGAACATCTTTTCCTTTCCTTGGGCAACCAGATTCTCCCGAAGAAACTTGTGACAAAATCTCTTTATGTGTCCTTTCTTATCACAATGATAACACTCAAAGTTGGCGTGTTTTCCGGACTTCCTCTGATTTCGATTTCTGTTGCCCAGACCTTTTCTTTGACTTCTGCCTCTACTTTCAACATTCAGAGCTGAACCTGTCGATGTTACACCAGAATCAATCTTACGAACCTCCTCGGCAAGAATACGATCCCTCACATCGGTGAATACCAGCTTAGCACTTCCAACTGAGTTACTAACTGCAGCTCTCATAGGCTCCCAACTATTCGGTAGAGACGCCAACAAAATTAGGGCACAAACTTCATCATCAAAATCAATTTCCACAGATAGCAATTGATTTACAATAGTATTGAACTCATTCAGATGCGCTGCGACAGAAGCACCATCAATCATCTTCTGATTAAAAAGCTTCTTCATAAGAAATACCTTATTATTCGCAGACGGTTTCTCGTACATATCAGACAGAGTCTTCATCAAACTCGCGGTGGTCTTCTCCTTCGCCACGTTGTGAGCAACGCTTTTGGCTAGCGTCAATCGGACGACTCCCAAAACTTTTCTATCAAGGCGATTCCATTCACCGTCTTCCATCTTCTCTGGCTTTGTACTCAGAGGAAGATGAAGATCTTTCCCGTACAAGTAATCCTCAATTTGCATTTTCCAGAATGTAAAATCTGTCCCATCGAATTTTTCAATACTAGGTCCTGTGCTATCCTCACCTGCCATTGTTATCAATGTCCAAAAACTGATATTTTCAGATTAATTATTCAACCCCAATAATCAATCTCCACAATGTCAGTAGATCCACCAAATAAAATTTCCGAGCCTGAAAATATTTGAATCAATAACCTTGCTCAAATATTTTCTCCAAAATTGCTCCCCTTTAAAATCAGAATAAATCCTGCAGAATATTCTGAACCAATAAAAAATCGTCCAACAAACAAATAATATCCCGATTAATTATCCAACCCAATAATTAATCTCAACCAATATCAGTAAATCCGCACAACCAAAACTGATATTTCCAATTCTTACTCAGCCCCAATGATCAATTTAACCTGCCCCACAAATTTTAGAAATTCCAATCACCCAAAACAGATATTTCTATCCCAAAATATCACAAAATTCTACTGTCGGACTGAAAAATAAATTCAGCGAGTTCAGAATTTTTCAACAGAAAATTCAAGTTTCTGTTCGCACACTGTTCACAGCACACAAGTGCACACACAGTATACTGCTTTGGATCGACGGACGGCGAATAGCTTCGGATGGCAGTCGGCGGCGGCGCGGTTCTAGTGCACGGTGGCAGAACGGCGGTCTAGGGCGTGAGCGCGGCGCAGCGTGCGAGAACAGATTTTCCTTCGCGGCGGCGACCTTCTCTGTCGCGCGCGGCTTCTCTGTTTCGTCGCGGCTCAGGCGGTCTTTGTTCTTCAATGGCGCGGCTCGGGATTCAGGCGGGTTGCTCGGGTCTGCGTCGGAGCTGCTCCGATCTGCGTCAGCGGTTTCTGTTTGGCGCTCTGCTTTTCACGGCGACTGCCCTGTTTCTCCTCGGCTCGGGCACTCCTCTTCTTCGTGGCGACTCCCCTCTGTTCTTCACTCTCTCTCTGTTCTTCACCGTGGAAGACAAAAACAGAAAAACAAATCCCTTTTGATTTTCACCTTTTTTTTTTTTATTTCCAATTTCTTTTTCCCTCGTAAAATTGCAATTTCACCTACCGAAATTACAAACCTGAAATCGATCGATACCCTTCGAATAATCAAACCCTGATTTTCGAAAACTTCAACCTGACTCTCTGATACCAGTTGTTAGGATTAGACGCCCTAATCCACCTGTATCGAACGATCCAGAAAATACCGAAAAAGAAAATACGAGAAAATAATGGACACCGAATTTACGTGGAAACCCTAGAAAGGGAAAAAACCACGGGCAGAGGAGAGAATCACTAATAACAATTCGGTACAATGAGTTTTGCGACTCAAGCATCAATAAATAGAGAAAACATAAAACCCTAATATTGATAATGGGCCCGACCCGGCCCAACAAGAATTCGGGTCACACCAAATTCTAACAGTAATCACACTCTAAAAACCATAAGCAGCATTAGCAGCAACACGAGTATACTTCGTATGAGATATGCAAGAAATATGTACAGTGGCTCACAAAAACTAAGCTTCACTATATTTCCTCGTAGCAACAGCCATTTCATAAAAACCCATCGTTAAGAACACATGAGAAAGAAGCAACAGCCATTTCATAAAAACTAACTTGCTAACCCATCACTTAGAACACATGACAAACAAGTATGAAAGTTACATATAGATTCTGAAATCAACGAGAAGGTCATAAAAACTAAGCTATAGTTAACATAATTACAAGATGCAGCTAAGATATCCAGGCGGCCTCTGCCATTCATAAACATTCAATCCCCCGGGGATTTTCAAATCCACCAGCTCCTTAAACCAGTACAAAAACGGGCAGAAAACAACCTGCTTGTTGATTTCGACACCGATTGCGCGCTTCGTAACGTTCCATACGCGACCAGTTCGACCGTGGTAGAACTTGTGCGGCATGCCCTTGTGAACAGCACCGTTAACCTTGACGTCGACGTAGTCGCCGATTTTGTAGATCTTCAAATACGTAGAGTGGAATGTAACCCTTCTTCCTGAAAGGCCTCGCGAACAAATCCCTGGTGCGAGACCTCAGACCATGGCCGGCTTGGCTGGCATTTTTTGGCCACCTCTTTACTTTCTACTCTCTTGGCCATCGTTTTATAACTAGGATAGACGTTTCAGAGTTCCTCCTCGAACTTAATGGGCCGTTAATAGCTCAATCGCCCATTTAAAAAACCAATACTAGTAAAAATAAACGTTAAGAGTAATAATAGGTTCACAATCCAGATATATTTTCTAACAATTAAATAATAAATTATAAATAATTAATTTATTAATAAAAAACACGCTGCCGCTGGGGTTTACAGTGCCGCCGACGAAGTGGCCCTTCGCCGCACCGGAGACGAGAAGCTAGGAGGGAACTAAAACCAGAAAAGGAGATCTCATGGACGTGGACGATACTTCAGAATTCATGGACGGACGTGGACAGTGCGACCAAAAAGGTCAGGCAAAAGGATTCTTTGGAGGATCAAGGAGGAGGCTCTGTCTCTTTCAGGGATGCTCTAATAGGAACTCAGGATGATACAGGAGGAGGAATTGGAGGGTCAACAAATAGTAGTGAATTTGAGATTCACGAGTCAGACATGGAGATTGTTCATGAGGATTGAGTATCAAATATCTTATTCTTTGACCGAGCTCAGAAATTAATGGCTGATTCCCATGCGGTGGTTGTGCATCTCTTGTGGGTCCCTCCATTATTACTAGTGACCCACTGAGCAACTCCAACGGTAGACCTTTGGAGTTGCTATCAAATAAAATAATAATATTTATAATATTATTTAAATAAATTACATTTTCTCTCTTTCGCTTTATTTTTTTAAAAACTTCAAGTAATTTTGCACTCCAATGATAGCAACTATATTCCGTTGCTTATAAAATAATTTTATATTAATTTTAATATTAATTTTTTTTACATATATATAATCATAATATCATTAAATTAAATAAATATTATAGTTTATATTTACAAAAGAAGCATATATTATAGTTTGAGAAGCAACCAAAATTAATATTAATTAAATATAACACTTATTTGCGGAAAATAAATTACATAACTTGCGAAAAAAAATACATTAAAATTTCAAGATGTTAGTCCTAAAATAATCACAAAATCTTTTTGTGATCTTTTTTTTGTTGATCAGTCATATACGACGTATCTATAATGAGGTAGTCCATGTGCTTTGTTATTCTCTTATCTTCTGTCTTTTTAGCTTCAATCTCCACTAATTTCTCAAATGCGGCTGTTTTTCGACATTGAGTTTCCAAATATTCAGCAAACTCACCTTTTTTTTTTCTGTTTTTTCTTTTTCTTTTTCCTTTCTTTTAGCTGCCTTTTGGCCAATTGGTCGCACTTCATGTACTTCATTGTCACTCTTCTTTGGATTAGATGACGAAGTGTATGCCCCTGATTCGAAAACTTTTGTTCTCTTAGAACCCTCTTGCTGATATGAAGTATTCCATTTCGGCTCATCCTTTAACATCTTCCAACAATAGTAAAACATAAAATGAGAGCCACGATTTTCAGATTTATACAGTTAGTGGGCATGCTCCATAATTTGGTCATCAGACCATCCACTATGGCGTGCTCGTTGAACTCGTTGGTAACAACCATTGAAAAGTAGTACCTTATGATTTATCTTGTTCCAATGGTCCTTGCATTGATTCCCTGTTCTGCTAGGTCCATCTTTGCGATTTTCGTTGAAGTAATCAGCAACGCGGTCCCAAAAGCGTGCTGCTGTTTGGTCAATGCCAACCACATAATCCTTAGATGTGTTGAGTCATCCGCTTATTAGAAGTAGATTTGCTGCTTCACTCCACCTCATTTTTTGTTTGGATTTTTGAGGTTTATTCTCTTCAACAATTCGAGACGCATTTTGTAACTCGTCTCCACTGCGTCCAGGTCAGGATTCAGAAGTAGAGGTGGATGGTGTTCGGTGTGAGGGAGGTGAACCAAATTGTGGTGAATTTGTAAACGGGACAAATGGCGAATACTGGGATATCTCAAAGGAACTCAAATTTGGGTTTTGAAATGGTGGAAATGGAAAATTTTGAAAGTTTGACGGTACTTGATGATATTGAAAATGTGGAATTTGGGAATTTGGAGAATTTTGGGATAATTGATTAAATGGATTTTGAGGTATTGGGTGAAGAATATTTGAAGAATTTTGAGAAAATTGAAAAAATGGATTCTGATAATTTGAGTGATTGAAATTTGAAAAGTTATCAGAATCCATTTGTATATGAATTTGAGGAAAAATTAGAAGGAAATTGTGAAGGAAAATGAGAAGAAAATATGAATTTGGACAACAATATTTGTATTTATAGATAGAAAAAGTGAGAATATATAAAATAATAATTTTTTTTTTAATTTGTAGTCGTTGAGCAACGGTACATTTTTTTGTGTATGACCCACAAATATAATATTTAATCTAATTAAAATAAATAAACAAATAAATAAAATTTATTAAAATATAAATTCACGCCTAGTCAGCGTGGCTCAAGGGTTGCTTAAAAAAGCAACCCTTGAGCAACCGTCGTTGCTCTCCAATGAGGAGAGCAACGATGGTTGTTGTTGCTTATCAGAGCAAGTCTGACAAGCAATTTAGATAGCACCTCTGTTGGAGGTGCTCTTAGTGTCTAAGTAAATTTTTTTGTTTTATGCACCTCACTCTTTAGTAGCATCTTCAAATTTTGCTGGTGATTGTACTCTCTTACGAGGAATTCTCTATAAATATCATATATTTTTCTCTCTATAAATATAAATAGAGAGTTCTTGATAAAAGAAATATCATCTAGCTGAAGATAATTTCTTTTATAAAAAGAGGAAGTAGAAATAGAATGAATTTGTAAGAGAAAAAAAGACAGAGCGTGAAGAAAAATAGGTGAGCTATTTTTGAATATAGTGAGAATTCTAAGAGAATTGATTTCTCTTAGTGAATATTTTTTAAAATATTCGATATTTAGAAAAATACTGTAAATTTTATTTTCTATAGTGAGATATTTCTGAATTTGGTACTCGTGATTTTTTTCCAATTTAAGTTTTCATGTAAAAATTCTGAGTGTTTATTTTAATCATTATTTATCTTATTTATTGGCCGTTATAATTTTACGACGTCGGCAAATATTCATGGTATTTTTCAGACTGTATCTACTATTGTTTCTCGTACTGTTTATTTAGTGGTATAATTGTACTGTGTAAGTAAGTTATGTCTAGGAGACTGGATTTTAAGTGGAACGATTTATGACCCCTCCAGTTTTTTTCTGAAAATTTACTTAGAAATGTAATTATGTCTAAAAGATTGTCCAGTACAATCTTTTTTGAAAATTTTCATGACGAGGACTATGCACTTATTACAATACCGACGTTATTATTATTGTTTCTACCTATTATTATCATGAGAAGAACCATTGGCGATCGCAATCTCATGACTAAAATCTATCCACTCTGGAAACCTTCTGGGGAGATTAAGATCGTGGATCTGGAAAACGATTACTTTCTTGCCCTGCTTAATTCTGCTGATGACTATCTCAAGGCTCTAATGGGTGGATCGGGGGCTATATTGGGGAATTATCTGGTCTCCATCATTTGATGCCTCTGACTCAAATATCAGATCAGTGATGGCCTGGGTTAGACTCCCTGGAATTCCTATTCAGTACTGCAATCAGAGCATCCTTCACGGTGTTGCGAAAGTTATTGGTGAGTTCAAGAGGATTGATAACAATACCAGAGAGGCTCAACGAGGTAAATACGCGATGTTGGCGGTTGAGATTGATACAAAAAAACCGCTCCTCCCCCATTTTTTGTTGATGGCAGGACCCAGCGAGTGGTGTACGAAGACCTCCCGGTCATTTGCTACGGTTGTGGAAAATATGGACATGTCCAGGATTTGTGCCACACGAATCCGACTTCGAATAAACAGCAGGGAAATGAATCATTTGTAGGAGGTTACAACGCTAAGAAAGATCCGCCCTCGTTATTGGGTCCCGTTATGGGCCTTAACGATAATGGGCTGAATAAAATTAAGCCCGTGAATGCAGCTACAAATTCTCCCCACATGGTTAAAGCTAATCCAATCATCGTGGAAAAATCTAGTAGTGAATCTCTAAGCAGTCCCATCGAAAATACAAACACAAAGCTCATTCCGCATGTTGAAATAATTATTGCTTAGATGATTTCGGAACGTATGGACTATGGAGGGACACTCTGCGGTACGATTCGTTGATGAGGAGAACTTACTCTTAGAGAACTCATTAACAACGACCTTGAAAAGATGGAGTTGCTTCGCCATAGAACCGGATGAATGGGCAGACCTCCTTATTCGAAAGGATTATTCTCTCTGTGGAACCGTCTCAAAGTCAAAACTCCTAATAAGAAGTCCGGGAAAAGTCCAATGGTGCAAAATTTTCCTGACTTGCTCGAGGTCAAGAAAAATGTGGGACCTTTGGACGAAGAGGCTATGCTGCAATCAGCTTCGGGAGATTCAGAGGTTCAGCCTATGATTGATGGTAATATGTGTTAATGGGAGGGTGGTTTAAGCTCTTTATTTCTTCTCTTGTGATTCAAATTATTTACGACATTATGACTTGGAACTGCCAGGGTGTGGGAGGTGATAAGTTTGGTAGATCTCTCCGATGTTTCATTGATCAATATAGACCCCATATTAGCAAAGCTAAAGCGGACAGATTCATTCGGAAGAGTGGCTATGCTAGATTGCACAATGTAGAAGCGGAAGGATTCTCTGGAGGCATTTTGGTACTTTGGACTAAAGTGTTAATGATTTAGATTATCTGCAACAATAAGCAATTCCTTCATATGGAAGTCATGGGTGATCAGAATACCAGATTTTTGTTTACGGCAGTGTACGGGAGTCCTCAAACCCCGACTTATACAAAATTTGTTGGATTTCCTCGAGGTACTTAACATTGATCATGATCTCCCTTGGTTATTGGCAGGGGACTTCAATGCATTTCTTAGTAGAGATGACAAAAAAATGGTTCTTTGAGGGGCTCGGGGCCTTGTAAAAAATTTCAAGAGTAGATGTTAGATATGGAGATGTCTATCATGGCTTTCATGGACTGAAATTCACTTGGAAGAGAGGGATGATTTTTTAGAGAATTGATAGAGCAATTAGAAACACGGCCTGGCTTAATGTGTTCCCTCATTCTAGTGTGCACCACTTACCCATGGTTGGGTCTGATCACAGACCCATAATCATAATGTTGGAATAAATTATCTCTTTTGAGTGGTTTAATAAATACATAAAAATATAGAAAATGACATGTGTATAACTACTCACTATACACGTCATTTTCTCTCTGATGGTTAGAGAAAATAAAGGGAACGTATAAACGGTTTTGGGTCCCTAAGCTACAATCTCGATCATTCTGTGAAACACCATCGACAGAGAGGTTTTTAGGCTTAGAAGAACCAAAACCAAAAGCTTGAAACGGGAATGGCCGGAGGTACGTTCGATTATTCGATTCCGCACTAGATCTAATTCTTTTACGTTGGGAATGGTTAGATCGTTAAGTTTGTTCGTCTTTAATTTACATTTGGTATCAGAGCGATAGTAACCTCTGCCTTCTTCGTCAATGAAAATTTTGAAATTAGGGCATACATCTTTTGAGTTTTGTTTTCGATTTTAATGTTAGAAATCTTTATGGAATTTGATTTCTATTATGTCTGGGTTAATTTGGCACGATTTTGTTGTAATTTTGATGGAAAAATCGCCGGGTTCTTCATTTGGGATGCTTAGATATTGATGATGCTATAAGGAAAGACGAGCCAATCATTGATGATGAGAGTACTTTGGATGATTTAACTCTTTATGAACGATGGGAACGGTCTAACCATCTCTGATATTAAATGTGAGATTCCCGAACTTGTGGGTGATAACTATAAGGTCTGGAAAGAAAGGATTCTTCTTCATTTGGGATGCTTAGATATTGATGATGCTATAAGGAAAGACAAGCCAATCATTGATGATGAAAGTACTTTGGATGATTTAACTCTTTATGAACGATGGGAACGGTCTAACCGTCTCAGTATGATGTTCATAAAGACTAAAATATCTGAGAGTATTCGTGGTTCGATTGAGGAGCATAAGAATGTCAAAGCATTACTGAAGGCAATTGATGAGCAGTTTGTGACTTCTGATAAAGCTCTTGCCAGTACCCTTATAATCAAGTTCACATCCACGAAGCTCACTACAGTAAAAGGTGTGCGTGAGCACATCATGAAGATACGGGACATTGCGGCTCAGCTTAAAAGACTTGAGGTTGAGATGTCAGAGTCTTTCTTGGTGCATTACATACTGGCGACTCTTCCATCAGCATATGGAGCCTTTAAGATCTCCTATAACACACATAAGGAGAAATGGTCAATTAATGAGCTTATGACCATGTGTGTTCAGGAAAAGAATAGGCTGTCTATGGATTTAGGTGAGAGTGCACTTACAGTTACATATGAGAAGGACCACAAAGCTCGTAAGCCAAAGGGAAAAGGAAAATTACCGGCAACTGAAGGGATTAAGAAAGACCCGAAGAAAATAAGGTGCTTCTTTTGTAACAAGAAGGGGCACATTAAGAAAGATTGCCCGAAGTTTCCAATATGGCTTGAGAAGAAAGGTAACTTGATCTCTTTTGTCTGTTATGAATCTAATATGGTTTATATTAATTATAACACATGGTGGATTGATTCTGGTTCTACAATCCATGTTTCTAATACCTTACAGGGTATGCGAAACCTAAAGAAGCCAACTCCAAACGAAGAAGACATCTATTCTGGAAATGAGATGCAATCACGTGTGGAGGCACTTGGGACATGTTGTTTAGTTTTAAGCAGTGGTTTTAATTTGTATTTGGAAAAGACTTTTTATGTTCCTAACTTTTTTAAGAATTTAATTTCTATTTCAAAACTTGTACCTTTGAGATACTCTTTCAACTTTTATGGAATATCGTTTGATTTGTTTATAAATATAGTAATGTTGGGAGTGGTACATTGTTGAATGACTTTTCTCTGTTAATTTACAAAATGACACTGCTTATAATGTTGTACATGCTCAATCTGGCATAAAACGTTGTGTTATAAATGAGGATTCTTCCACTTTGTGGCATCGGAGATTGAGACATATCTCTATTGAAAGGATTAAGAGATTAGTAAAAGATAGAGTACTTAGTACTTTAGATTTTACTGATTTTAATACCTGTGTGGACTGCATTAAGGGAAAGCAGACCTATAAATCTAAGAAATGTGCTACGAGAAGTACAACCATTTTAGAAATCATCCATTCAGATATTTGTTGTCCTGATATGGATATGCATGGTCCGAAATACTTCATCTCTTTTATTGATGATTACTCGCGATATATGTACATCTACTTTCTTCATTCTAAAGATGAAGCTTTAGACATCTTTAAGATTTTTAAGGTGGAGGTAGAGAAACAATGCGATAAGCAAATTAAGATCGTGAGAACAGATAGAGGTGGAGAATATTATGGTAGATACACTGAGAAGGGACAATCGGCTGGTCCATTTGCAAAGTTTCTTCAAGAGCATGGGATTGTGCCCTAATACAATATGCTTGGTTCTCTGAACCAGAATGGTATTGCAGAAAGAAGAAACCGAACATTGATGGACATGGTGCGGAGTATGCAGAGTAACTCCAACCTTCCAAAGTCATTTTGGATTGATGCTCTTAAGACGACTATGTATATATTAAACCGGGTTCCAACCAAGGCTGTCCCAAAGACGCCATTTGAGTTATGAAAAGGTTGGAAACCGAGTTTGCGACATATACACGTTTGGGGATGCCCGTGTGAAGTAAGAGTCTATAATCTGCAAGAAAAGAAACTGGACCTAAGGACTATTTGTGGGTATTTCATTGGATATGCTGAAAGATCTAAGGGGTACAGATTCTATTGTCCTTCTCACAGCACTAGAATTGTGGAATCAAGAAACGCAAAATTTCTTTAGAATGACTTGATCGGTGGGAGCGATCGATCCTGGAACATCGTTCCAGATAATGATCATTCAGAAGCGCAATAATCGTGCTCAAGTAATAGATTGATTGTTATTCACAACAACCCTTGAGACCAACCGGCTGTTGTGGGAACAATCGCTGAAATTCCATAAGTTGTTGATAATAAGCCAGTAGATCAAATTGCTCAGGAATTACCTGAAATAGTTGTGCAACTGGTTGATCAACAAATTCTACAAGATGATGTTGATCTAACATTAAGGAGATCTACTAGAGTAAAGAAGTCAGCGATTTCTAGTGATTATGTTGTGTATTTGCAAGAATCAGATTTTAATGTCGGAGCCGAAAATGATCCTGAAACGTTTTCGCAAGCCATAACTTGTGCAGAGTCAAGATTCTAGCATGTCGCCATGAAAGATGAAATGGATTCTATGGCTGTTAATGAAGTCTGAGATCTTGTCACGTTGCCTGATGGTGTAAAAACCATAGGATGCAAATGGGTCTTTAAGACAAAGAAAGACTCAATGGGCAACATTGAAAGATATAAAGCTAGAATCGTTGCTAAAAGATTCACTCAGAGGGAAGGAATCGACTACAAGGAGACATTTTCTCCTGTATCTAAGAAAGATTCTCTTCGCATAATCATGGCATTAGTTGCACATTTTGATTTAGAGTTGCAACAAATGGATGTGGAAACGACATTTCTTAATGGAGAATTGGAGGAAGAGGTATACATGAAACAACCTGAAGGATTTTCCTCTAGTAGTGGTGAGCATTTGGTGTGCAAGCTTCTTGTTAATGGTATTCGAAATTCCATGATGTTATCTCTTCGTTTGGTTTTGTAAAGAATGTTATGGATCATTGTATATACCAAAAGATCAGTGGTAGTAAGCTTTGTTTCCTTGTTCTGTATGTGGATGATATTTTACTTGCAGCTAACGACAAGAGTTTATTATATGAGGTGAAACAATTTCTCCCTAAGAATTTCGACATGAAGGATATGAGTGATGCGTCTTATGTCATTGGCATTAAGATAAATAGAGACAGAGATAGAGGTGTTTTGGGTCTGTCTCAAGAAACCTATATCAATAAGGTTTTAGAGAGATTTCAGATGAAAGATTGTTCACCAAGTGTAGCTCTCGTTGTTAAGGGTGATAAGTTTGGTTTGGACCAATGCCCAAGGAATGATCTCGAAAGGGAACAAATAAAAAACATTCCATATGCTTCTGCTGTTGGAAGCCTGATGTATGCTCAGGTCTGCACAAGACCTGACATTGCATTTGTTGTTAGGGTATTGGGAAGATATCAAAGTAATCCAGGTTTGGGCCACTGGAAGGCTGCAAAGAAAGTGATGAGATACCTTCAAGGAACGAAGGATTACATGCTTATATTCAGACGGACTGATACTCTAAAGGTGGTGGGCTACTCGATGCAGAATTTGGCGGATGTGTTGATTCACGTAAATCGACATCTGGTTATGTTTTCATGTTCGCTGATGAAGCTGTATCGTGGAGGAGTGCAAAGCTGACATTAACAACTACTTCTACCATGGAGGCTGAGTTTGTATTATGTTTTGAGGCTACTTCGCATGGTGTATGGATGAAGAGTTTCATTGTTGGGCTTAAGAATGTAGATTCCATCTCTAGGCCATTGAAGTTGTTTTGTGACAACTTAGAGTATCAGTGAGAACATGTTAAGGAAAAGAAAGTGGTCATTGAGCACATTAGCACTGAGTTGATGATTGCAGATCCTTTGACTAAAGGCATGCCACCAAAGAAATTCAAGGATCATGTAGAACGAATGGGACTTAGTTCCATTTTGTGATTTTATTTCGTTGTAAGGACGAATGATTTAGTGAAACTCTATTAGTGATGATTTCTCATATTGATTTTGTGATGACCCGGATGTGTAAGTATGTGTACGATGGCTGCACGAACCAGAACCCGAATGGCGATACGTCCGCGCGGGCGAACCGGAAGGTGACGGGTCGTAAAAAGGGGGTCGTCACAATCTCACATCGCTTGGGGAAGTATGTGGAAATGAAACATATGTAAAGAGACCATCCCAAGATAGAAAGACGCGTTTTGGAGCACAATTGACAACGGATCCCATAAGAACTCCGAAGTTAAAAATACTTCTGCGAGAGTAATACCAGGTTGGGTGACCGACTGGGAAGTCCTCGCCAAACAAAGCCTTGAGGGGAGGATATTGGGCTACGGCCCAATCCCCAGTGCAGACAATATCTTGCCCCTGCGCAAGGATGACACGCACAAATTGAGAAATGGTATCAGAGCCTGTACCAACCGGAAATGTGGCCAAAGAGGACGTTGGGCCCCCGAGGGGGGGAGTGATTGTGATGACCCGGATGTGTAAGTATGTGTACGATGGCTGTACGAACCGGAACCCGGATGGCGATACGTCCGCGCGGGTGAACCAGAAGGAGACGGGTAGTAAAAAGGTGGTCGTCACAATCCCACATCGCTTGGGGAAGTATGTGGAAATGAAACATATGTAAAGAGACTCTCCCAAGATAGAAAGACGCATTTTGGAGCACAATTGACAACGGATTCCATAAGAACTCCAAAGTTAAAAGTGCTTCGGCGAGAGTAGTACCAGGTTGGGTGACCGACTGAGAAGTCCTCGCCAAAACAAAGCCGTGAGGGGAGGATATTGGGCTACGGCCCAATCCCTAGAGCAGACAATATCTTGCTGGAAAAAGGGGTCGTTACAGATTTTCTTATTATGCGCATATTGATTATTTGAGAAATATCATTAAAGTTTGGACCTAGAATAAACATAGGGTTTATTCATTAAGTTTTTATGGGTTATTGTTGAGAAATGTGATGCATTGTGATATATGGAAGATAATACTCACTTTATTAGAGGACTTATCGCTATGATTCATGTATCATATTTCTCATTGTGCAACATGTTTGGATTTATTAACCAAGTGGGAGAATGTTGGAATAAATTATCTCTTTTAAGTGGTTTAATAAATACATAAAAATATAGAAAATGACATGTGTATAACTACCCACTATACACGTTCTTTTCTCTTTGATGGTTAGAGAAAATAAATGGAACGTATAAACGATTTTGGGTCCCTAAGCCACACTCTTGATCAATTCTGAAAATCACCATCGATAGAGAAAGAAGTTGGTTTATAAGAACCAAAACGAAAGCATCAGAAGAAATGGCTGGAGGTACGCTTGATCGTTAATTCCGCATTAGTTCTAATCATTCAAATTGAAATATGATTAGATTGTTTGTATTTTAATTACACATAAAGCATTGGAAGAACACATCTGACTGCTCAGCGCATCGCCGATTTCCGCTTTCTCACAACTTGGGTCTGTCATAAGGATTAGCAAGATTTTGTTAATCAAAATTGTAGTAGGGACAATCTGGATCGTGCTATCTCAAAATTATTCGAAAAAGTTACGGATTGGAATAAGAATGTGTTTGGAAATATATTCCAAAGAAAGAAGAAAAGCGCTTGCTAGCTTGGCCAGCGCTCAATGAATCTCATTTCACTAAAAATCTTCGAAAACTGGAGCAAGACCTTAGGAAGGAGCTTGATTTGATTCTTTTAGCAATCGACCCTCTACTAATGATCGGTTGTCTGTCCCATAGAGGGTCACATTCGATGTTACTTCGTGGATGCTTTGAAAATCTTGAAACAAAAGTATCTTTGATCCCTATCAGCAAGGTAATTCTTGCTCCGCTGCAATCATTCGCAGTTTGGCGTCTAGATTCTGGGATTCCAGGAAGTTGATGCTAAAATTTCCCCAAAAAATCAGATGTTATTGTTAGATGGTTCCCACCGCTAGATGGTTGGTATAAAAGTGACTACTGATGGAAGCGTTTAAAGCAAGTTCGAATTGGTGCACTTCAAGATTTGCTCATAATGTCGAGTCTGGATCTGTTCTAATGGCAGAGCTGCAGGACGTTTACATCGGACTTAATCTATGCTGAAATCTTAATCTCAGAACAATTATTCTTGAAGTGGATAGTAAGATTGCTTTAGATTGCATCATAAGCCTGGAGGATATAGTGAACGTGAATTACAAAATTGTAAGGGTCATTAAAGGTCTTCTTACTAGAAATTGGAAAGTGAAAATGAGCCATATCTATCTGGAAGGAAACAAATGTGCAGACCATCTAGCTGTTCATGCATTTTGTTGAAAAGTTAGATTGCAGATTAAATGAAGATAAGAAATAGAGGGTGTAGATGAAGCCACGTGTCTTAATCTCAAGCGTGGGTGGCTGAAATAATATCTCTTGTAATAGGAGGATAAGATCAAGTCAGAAAAAGCTACAGCAACCGTAATAAAGAAAGGGGTTTTTCTTGGATAAGTGAAATCAATAGTTTTCAGAAGAAGGAGAGAAGAATCAGGGGGTAGAAAGGAGTTTTTCTACTGATGTTCTTCTAGGTCAAGTGTGAGTTCTTGATAATTCTGAAATAAATTTTTTCTGCTGTAATCTGTATTTAGATTGATGTTGATTTCTAAATAGGTTGTAAAGATTTCGGATTTCATAGTGCAACGAGTTCTGGCTGAACTCCGGAGACGTAAATCATTTTGGATCGAACTCCGTAATCAAATTCTCGTGTCTCATTCTTTTCTGTTTTTGCATTTGGTTTACTTCTACTGTGTTTTGTGACTGAGAATAAGTGGGTAGGATTCCCAACACATTTCAATTGATACATCTTTAATTCATCAGGGGGTGTACTTCACTTAACCTTCTAACTGTTTATATATTAGAATAAAAACACATCTTTAATTGCGTTCTAATTACCAAAATTATTGAAGTATCAGTATTTTATTTTTTTCGAATTTTATTTGTAGCTATTAAAATGATGTGCTAGCTAAGGTTCAAAAAATGGCCTTGGGCATTTAAAAAAAAAAAATAACTATTAGAATAATTTTAAGAAAGATGGCTTGGGAGCTGAGCTCATTTGACTGATTTGACTTTTTCAACTCGTTCAGCTTAGAGTTCACAAGTTGACTCGTTTCAATATATATTTTTTAATGTATTGAATCGTTTTAACTAGACTCCTTTGAGACATATGAATGGGTAGAATCCAAATTGATTTATGTCTAAAGGTAAATGTAGTAGTCTCGTCGTTATAATTTACATTATTTCTTTTGCTGCTTGGTCCCCTCTCTCTAAGAATGTTTTCCTTTCGCTTTGGTTTTGTTCTTTCCGATGAGAAAAAGCCTGGAAAACTTGTTAATTGGGCGAGAAATCAATGCACAAAAGTAAATTTTCGGCCTTGACAGACAGGCGCGACAGCCTGAGGCCGCCCGACATGGCTTTTACTTCTTTGTCTGCGATTAAAATCACCATAAATTTACCTCTCCATTTACCTTTCCCTCCCTCCCTCTCTCTCTCTCTTTCTGTAAGTCAGTATCGACTCGCCGGATCTTTTCCGGCGATTTCCGTCCTGTTTTCCATTATTGAATCATTGATAATGGGCTAGTTTCTTTCAGTTCTAGTAATCCGCGTAATATAAATCTCTTCCATCGTTTTACAATCTTCACTTTCTTTCTCGCTTTTTTTTTTTTTTTTCTAGCGGCATAACCCAAGAAATATTTTTAGAAACCCAGAAGAAAACGAACAAAATGATCTCTGTTTTGGACCTCTACCACGTCCTAACTGCAGTTGTCCCTCTCTACGTTGCCATGGTTTTAGCTTACGGCTCTGTAAAATGGTGGAAAATCTTCACCCCAGACCAGTGCTCTGGAATCAACCGCTTCGTCGCTCTTTTTGCAGTCCCCCTCCTCTCTTTCCACTTCATCTCCACCAACAATCCTTACGCAATGAGCTACAGATTCATTGCTGCAGACACACTACAGAAGCTCATCGTTTTAGCTGTTCTAGCGGTGTGGTCGAGAGCCAGCTCCAGAGGCTCTCTTGAATGGTCTATCACTCTATTTTCTCTCTCTACTCTGCCGAACACCCTTGTTATGGGGATTCCTCTCTTGAAAGGGATGTATGGAGATTTCTCGGGGAGCTTAATGGTTCAAATCGTTGTTCTTCAGTGCATCATTTGGTACACTTTGATGCTGTTTTTGTTCGAGTACAGGGGAGCGAGGATCTTGATCGTCGAACAGTTTCCCGATACTGCAGGGTCGATCATTTCGTTTCGAGTTGATTCTGATATTGTTTCTTTAGATGGGAAAGAGAGATTAGAGACGGAAGCTGAGATTGGGGAAGATGGGAAACTTCATGTTACCGTGAGGAAATCGGCCAGTTCTCGTTCTGAAATCTTCTCGCGGCGGTCTCACGGTCTCTCAGCCACTCCTCGACCGTCAAACTTGACGAACGCAGAGATATACTCGCTGCAATCGTCAAGAAATCCGACGCCTAGAGGTTCTAGCTTTAACCATTCCGATTTTGGCAATGCCAGTCCGAGGCAGTCAACTTTTGGGTATCTGGGTTTGGACGAGAACCAGTCTAGAGCGAATAGCGCCGCCCCGTATCCCCCGCCTCCGAGTACTGGGATTTTCTCTCCGGCGATTGGGTCGGGAGCGAAGAAAAAAGCAAGTGGAGCGGATAACAGCAAAGATTTGCACATGTTTGTATGGAGCTCCAGCGCTTCTCCTGTGTCGGACGCCGGAGTTCATGTCTTCCGGGGAGGAGAGTATATGCATGAGATTAATGGCACTCACCAAAAAGGTTTTTTCCTTAGATTTTGCCAAAATTTTCAGGATATTAATTATTAGAACGAGCGCATATAATTATTATTGCTGTTTAATTGTTAGATTACAATGAGTATGGGAGAGAAGAGTTCAGCTTTGGTAACAGAGAAGTCTCCAATGGAAGAGGCGAGAAGGAAGGGCCTACACTGTCCAAACACGGGTCGAGCTCCACGGCCGATCTGCAGCCGAAGGGCGGCAGTGGTCAAGTGGTGTCCAAAGGCTCCTCCGCCATGCCGCCTGCAAGTGTGATGACAAGGCTCATTCTTATAATGGTGTGGAGAAAACTGATCAGAAACCCTAATACCTATTCCAGCTTAATTGGCCTGATCTGGTCCTTGGTCTCCTTCAAGTATGGTTCCTTAAAAAGTTCATTTTTTGTTCAAAATTTAAATTTATATATTAACTTAAATTCGTTTTAATAGGTGGAACATTGTAATGCCTGCAATAATAGCTCAGTCGATATCTATATTATCCGATGCTGGGCTTGGAATGGCCATGTTTAGTCTTGGTAAGTTTCATTAGAACTAAAGTTTTAAGGGATTAACGTTAGAATTAGAAGTTTGAGAATTGAAGTTGGTATGGGTGTTTATGTTTTGAAGGTCTTTTCATGGCGTTACAGCCAAGAATGATAGCCTGTGGAAACTCAGTTGCAGCATTTGCAATGGCTATTAGGTTTCTCGCAGGTCCTGTTGTAATGGCCGCTGCTTCCATTGCCGTTGGTCTGCGAGGAGTTCTTCTACATATTGCGATTGTTCAGGTTGACATCTACAGAACAAAAACAAATCATTTCAATTTTTTTTATTTTTATTTTAATTTTCTGTTGGAATTTCAGGCTGCTCTTCCTCAAGGGATCGTCCCATTTGTGTTTGCCAAAGAATATAACGTTCATCCAGACATTTTAAGCACCGGGTTCGTATTTGTTTTTTTTTTCTCATTTATTCTTGTCTTTTCGTTTGAATTTATGCTTGAGAATTTCTGTCTTTTTTGGAATTTTCAGAGTTATATTTGGGATGCTAGTAGCTCTTCCAATTACTCTCGTATTCTACATTTTGCTGGGGCTTTGAAGCTTGAAATCCATAGAAATTTTATTGACTGCGGAGCCAAAGAAAGAAGTGTTTGTTTATTAGTAGGGTCTAATATGTGGTAGTTTTACTGGTTCTGACCCTTTTTGTGGGCAATTTCTTTTTTGGGTAACTCTAACTAAAGAAGATAGATATGAATGCATGTAGTCGATGTAGGGTTTTTGAGATACAAAGTTTGACTCTACTTTTCGTATTCTTTTGTTGTCTACCATGTCACGTTCAAACTAAAAACATCAATCCATGGTGCAATTAATTGTACACTAATCCTGAAAACTTGAAATATTAAAAAGTAAAATAGATTTTTTGTAAGATCAAAATTAATCTTAAAGATTTGATGATATAAATAAATGTCTTGGCGTTGGTTCGTTCTTACTTTGTTAGTTTTTATTGGAAAATTTAGTCAATTAATTGGATTAGTAATATAATAAATTTATGTTATTATAATAAATATTTCTAAGTATTTAAAGTTGTAAATTCAATTCATATTAAATATTCAATCAATTATTTTGTCTAAAAATTGAAAAAAAAAAAAAACAATCAATCTATTAGATTTGACAAGTTCTCCTTCAAATTTTCTCGCTAATCATCACACCCGTATAATCTATACCATCAATTCAAGCAAATTGAAACAATCTCGTAGATCTATTCCATCATGTCAAGAAAATTCAAACCATCATCATGTAGAGAGAGAGAGAGTGAGTGAACTCGAGAGGAAGGCTGGAAGAGTCGTCGAAATCTTGTAGAGAGAGAGAGAGAGAGAGAGAGAGAGAGAGGGTGCTTTTTAGGCTGTAGAGCATGAAGATGACTGTAGAGTAGGAGGCAGAGAGAGAGAGAGAGAGAGAGAGAGAGAGAGAGAGAGAGAGAGAGAGAGAGAGAGAGAGAGAGAGAGAGAGAGAGAGAGAGAGAGAGAGAGAGAGAGAGAGAGAGAGAGAGAGAGAGAGTGAGTGAACTCGAGAGGAAGGCTGGAAGAGTCGTCGAAATCTTGTAGAGAGAGAGAGAGAGAGAGTGAGTGAACTCGAGAGGAAGGCTGGAAGAGTCGTCGAAATCTTGTAGAGAGAGAGAGAGAGAGAGAGAGAGAGAGAGAGAGAGAGAGAGTGAGTGAACTCGAGAGGAAGGCTGGAAGAGTCGTCGAAATCTTGTAGAGAGAGAGAGAGAGAGAGAGAGAGAGAGAGAGAGAGAGAGAGAGAGAGAGAGAGAGAGTGAGTGAACTCGAGAGGAAGGCTGGAAGAGTCGTCGAAATCTTGTAGAGAGAGAGAGAGAGAGAGAGAGAGAGAGAGAGAGAGAGAGAGAGAGAGAGAGAGAGAGAGAGAGAGAGAGAGAGAGAGAGAGAGAGAGAGAGTGAGTGAACTCGAGAGGAAGGCTGAAGAGTCGTCGAAATCTTGTAGAGAGAGAGAGAGAGAGAGAGAGAGAGAGAGAGAGAGAGAGAGAGAGAGAGAGAGAGAGAGAGAGAGAGAGAGAGAGAGAGAGAGAGAGAGAGAGAGAGAGAGAGAGAGAGAGAGAGAGAGAGAGAGAGAGAGAGAGAGAGAGAGAGAGAGAGAGAGAGAGAGAGAGAGAGAGTGAGTGAACTCGAGAGGAAGGCTGGAAGAGTCGTCGAAATCTTGTAGAGAGAGAGAGAGAGAGAGAGAGAGAGAGAGAGAGAGAGAGAGAGAGAGAGAGAGAGAGAGAGAGAGAGAGAGAGAGAGAGAGAGAGAGAGAGAGAGAGAGAGAGAGAGAGAGAGAGAGAGAGAGAGAGAGACATTTTGCTCTTGATATGGAATTGTGCACACTAAATATTAAACTCAAAGACCTAATTTTCAATTAAATCTTTTTGTAAAATTAGTTAATTCTTTTTCTCTATTATTCTTCTTTAAAAGCTAAATTTGTAAATGTGTTAAGACATTAATTTAGTGGAGTGGAGAAAGCACTAAAAATAGAAGGATAATCTACGGAAACATAGTTATCTCAGTGGCTATTGACGTATTATTTGTGTTGTTCTCGGTTCAAAACAGACAATATTGAGATATTACAATAATATCGATTGATTCTATATCAGTGATATAATCTATCTTGAAAATTATAAAACTTTGGACAAAACTCTTCTCAACGCAAAATCCTTGGATCCTCGGTCGCCATATCCTGAGCGTACTGGTGCCACAATGCCCCTGCACACTTGGGCACTCCACGATGGAATGCATATTGCATTGCTCGAATTTTCACAAAATCTCTATGTTTTTTTGATTTCTCAACATAAAATGGTTTTAAATCCAATCCACTAACATAATAATCCATAAAACAATCGACGTAAATGATTTTTATTCAACAAGTTCGAGTTTGCAAACTCAAAATCAAGTCTTTAATCAAAAGTTCATAAATATAGAAAAAGACAACGAAAATGAATTTATGTCTTAAAGACCAACCCTCTACGATTTTGAATATGTTGTCGATCAACGCAACGAGAAAACAAATATGAAGTTGGAATTTGCACAACTTCAGCCCAATTCTCAACTCCTACCCTTTTCTCTGAATAGCCTCCACCACCACCCTTCTATTTCAAAAGAAAAACTAAGCCTTCTATATGGAAAGCTTGGCTCATAAAAAGCCCAATATAATATTGTGACATGTAAGGCAATTTAATTAGGATATAAGTACATCATTGTTAAAACAAGATCCTCAAATACATATCACGACCAAACAAACTAATAACATCATAAAACATGGTTCACATTTCATTATTACTAATAATCTGAAATCGAAATTGTGACAGTCCACTATGTGAAGACAACGACGACATAAATTTTGTTAATTGTGAGAACGTAATCCATACCAGTGAGGGTGCACAATTTCATATCGTTTTGAAGAGTATAAATTGAGTGATTTATAACAAGAGTTCTCCCCCTCCCTAGTACAATATGTTTCGAGTTAATCTTAAGAACAATTTGTGCGGAATTCGTACCAAAATGAACAATATTGTACTTGAACCACTAGAGAATTCTACAAAAATCTCTAAAAAAAACCTCGTGTTCTAACATTTCTATAAATTCGAAGAAATTAATAAAATTCTATGTGATAAATTGCCTAATTTGTCATCAAAACTACACCGTATAAATTATTAGCAAATGACAAAGTGAGAAGTCATAAAGAAGTGGCACTTTAATTATAAGAATATACTTGTCAGAATGTCCGTAAACACGCGTGTAACCTAAATAATTTGTTGAATGATCTTGTCTCCAATCCATTTGAGAATTTACCAACTACGTTAACTTTAAGATTGGAGTTTTAAAAACAAGTAATCTGTTCAAGTTAAGATTGAAATTTGATTAAAATGGTCAAAGATTTCAAAAAATATAAAACAAAATAGACAATTCATAAAGTCACGAGAAAATGAATCACTTCTGTCCACAACATCATGATTAAAATCAAACCTAAAAATAAAATAAAATAAATAAATAAAAGACCACCGAAAGCTCAAAGCTCCACCATTAAACCTTCACTCACTTTCCCTTGTTTCGTTTTAATTTTTGTAGACTGAAAAAAAAGGGAAACCCTCCTTCTCCACAGCGATCATGCAGTCCGATAACTCGGAGCTCTACAGATTGCTCGCCGGAAATGGTTTCTTTGACGTCGGACGGAAAAGCTTATGCAGTTCTTCCTCGTACTACCCTCTCGATCAAATTTCTGGAACGCCAGACACGCTTCCATCTGCACACGAAAGAGCTCTCGTTGCTCTCAGGAATCATAAGGAGGCTGAGAAGAGGAGGAGAGAGAGAATTAATTCGCATCTCAACAAGCTTCGGAATCTTCTTTCCTGTAATTCCAAAGTAATTTCATCACTTTATGGATTATGCTCTATCGAATTGGTTTCTGGTTTAGATTTTGAGCGCGAGTCAGTTTTTTTAGTCTGGGTATCTCTTTCCTCGTTCTTTAAGTACAGTTTCTTCCTTCAATTTTTAATTTTGATCATTATGTGCTATAATTACTCTGAATATTTCAACTAGTTGACTGTAAGTGGTTGAATTTCATAGTCATCCAGTCACTTTCGGGGTTTGTTTTTTTTGCCAATTTTCTAACATTGCAGGGTATAAATTTTCAACCTGCCATTGCCACTCAAAATATGGCGACTGCATTGTGTTCACATTCTGATTTTATTTTTTTTATAGTTATGGCGTTTGTTTTCAATAAAGCGTATTTTCTGCAGTAATTATCTCGTTCAAAGTTCAAACTACAATACCCAGAATCTGAAAAGAGAGGAATGACTTTCTTGTTTCTAGGGTTTTTTGTTTGGGAAAGTAGCCACACTTTTGAAAATTAGGTTTCATAAGCTACTTTTTAATTTTTTTCAGACAGACAAAGCTTCTCTTCTTGCAAAAGTTGTTCAACGCGTGAAAGAACTAAAGCAACAAGCTTCTGAAATCTCTGGAATCGAGACTTTCCCTTCAGAAACCGACGAAATCTCTGTGCTATCCGGCGATTTGTCTGGCGACGGGAGATCCATTTTCAAAGCCTCTTTGTGCTGCGAAGATCGCTCCGACCTGATACCAGACCTCATCGATATCCTCCACTCTCTCCACTTGAAGACTCTAACAGCTGAAATGGCGACCCTCGGAGGAAGGACCAAGAACATTCTCGTTGTTGCCCCCGAAAAAGATTCCAGCGTCGAATCGGTGCATTTCCTTCAAAACGCATTGAAATCTCTGCTTGAAAGTTCCAATCCCAGCGAAAGATCGAAGAGAAGACGGGTTTCAGATCGCCATGACCGACCATAATAATTCTGAAAAGAATTTAGCTTATTTCGATTTAGTGTTTTGTGTGGACAATGGCTTTCTTTCTAGCTTTAGGGGTTTCCCATCAATGACGAAGAAATTTTTGTTTTTTTTTTGTTTTCCTGTCTCTCTGCAAGAATGTGTGTCTATAGATCTAGGGTTTTCGGAATCTTTTGCATGTGATCTTAGTGTGATGACAGAGTAGAAGAATATGAAAAAAGGGTAATCTTTATGTGAGTTCCCACGCCAAGGAATGAGATATATCCTTTCATGTCTGAAAACCTTGTTTTTATGTTTTCAATACAGAGAGCAGATTTTACACTGATGCGATAGGATAGCAGAAGATTGGAAAACAAAATCTGGCATGCCCTAATTATTCTTCATGCATCTGACTTCAGATATTTTCTTCAACACCATTTTAACATATAGTTGATTATTTCTTCCTGAAAACTTAATTATGGGAAATTTTTTATTGCAGAGAGAGAGAGAATGGACTGGCGAGAAGAGAGAGTGTGATAGCATGACTGTCGAGCATGTATAATTATACTATATATATAAATATATATATATGTTGTATTGTTTCAACTTAGCGAAAATATATCATTTGTCACTGTTAGTTCTTATTATTTGCCAGGGATTTCATTGTCCTGGATGTTCCGAAGACATTCATTTGAATACTATCATCCAAACTGGTTTTTCGAAAATTGAAATGTTTATTATTTAGTATTTATACTTATTTCATTATTTTTTAAATAGATATTTGAATAAAAAACCAATAAAATTTTAAAAAAGTATAATAAGTGAATAAAATCACATTATACGTGAGAGAATATTGTAAGAAACTTAACATATTTACTAGTTAAAATATATAGAAAATAAATAATCAACCATAAATAAGAGGCTCTCTATTTTTGTTCTCGATTAATAAAAACAAGTGTAAGTGTTTATTATCGCTGGACAGTTAGAGTGAGAGCTCAATGACATTATATATAATATAAAAAAACAGTATTTTATGATCATACCTCGACAAGACTCCATAGAAGTGTAACGCTAATCCTCGAAACAAAGAAAAAGAAAAACTACGTTGGAAAATAGAAACGTCAGAGAGCAGAATACGATGCCTACACTGGCGGCATACTAGCACAGAGGAAATGCAGGGGGAAGAGCTAGAGAGAGACGTAGAACATAGATAGAGCCAGTCGGACAGAAGAGGAGAGAAAGAAAGAGAGAGAAAGAGCGAGAGCGAGGAGAGAGAGAGAGAGAAGGCGTGCAAAAAGGGAGAATTATGAGAAAGAGCAAATGATGGGCACAGAGATTAAAGTGAACAACTTTGAAAACAAAACACAAATCCTTTTTTAAGTTTATTAAGTGGGAGAGGGTAAGAGGAGACAAGTGCATTGCAAAATGGGGTGCTTTGTCTCTCCTACCTCTCTCTCCTCTCTCTCTCTCTCTCTCTCTAATCATTACCTCCATTCTTTCTCTCTATCCAGCCCTTTTCAGCCTCTGACCAGCTTTGCCTTTCACATTAATTTCATCATTTCCTCCAACCTTTTTTTTTTTTTAAATATATATTAATTACCAATAGTTATTGATATTGTTTTCTACACACTATTTTTAAGTTAGTTAATAGTTTAATAAATTCTTAAATATATAATTTTTAAGTTAACTGACTTGTCTGATTTTGCTTACTTAGGGCATGGTAATTCAATCAGATTTCAAGGATATAAGGTAAATGCCCATTAACAAGCTTTTAAACTCTGGTGGGCTGCTTGGGCCTGGCCCCAAATGATCTCTCCAATTGATCAGTGATAATGCTGGTGGAATTAGAAGAACACCCATTCCTGGTTTAATGAAGGAAGAGCAAAGCCAGGCTATGCAAATTATGTCAAAACATCATCTACTCTTGCTTCCCACTGGAACCTCTCGGAGTTGAAACTCTAGCCGGAATTCTTGCTGGCTTCCTGCAGGCATTATTCTACACAACTGGAGACCATCTCCAAGCACTCTGCGGATTCATGGTGGTCTAAAAATCAAAATTCTTGCTTGAATTTTGACTTTGTTTCTCTTCCAATTTTATTCTCAATAATATTTCTTTTTCATGAAAAAATATATATTTTTAAATTGTGTTGAAAACTCAGGTGTTAATTATTGGTACAATAATTTAAATACGAGGATTTTTTTTTTTTATAAATTATATTGTCTCAATATGATATTTATATTTTCATTTCCATAAATTATAAATAATTTCTACACCATATTTTTTTTAAATATATAAATTTTTATTTTCATTATTTCTTACCCTAAATTCAATTTCCCTTAAATATAAAACCCTAACAAAATTTCTCCAATTTAATTCTTGAACCAAACTTGATGAGATCGTTATAAACCCTAAATTACTAAATACGTAAGTCTTTGAGAACCCTGGTTGAAGACATTCATCCCCGAGAAGGAAGATTATTACTTTTTAAGTCTTGATATTTAGAGATAGAATTAGGTAGGGAGTGATAGTGGGATGAAGGTAGAGATGTTAAACGAGCAAATCGAGCCGAGTCGAGCTGAGCCGAGAAAGACTCGGCTCACCGAGCCTGTCGAGCCAAACGAGCCCAGTTTAACGAGTCGACCCTAAAAAATTTCCAACCCGAGCCGGCTCGCTAGCCACGAGCCTAACGAGCCGAGCCAAGCCGTCTCAACGAGCGTAACAAGCCGAGCTTAACGAGCCAAGCTTACATAAATAAAAATTTCAGATTACATAACTAAAATATATTACAAAATATAACAAAGTTACAAGGCAAACTATAGTCACTCAAACTTAAAATAAATATGTCCTCAGTGCATAAAATAAACTAAAAACGTAGGTGAAAAATAATATAACTCATGACTGGTCGAACTCATCGTTGTCCTCACCCTATTGTGGAGGACGATATGGCCTCAATAGGTGCTCCGAAAAGATAGGTAAATTTGGATTCGCTAGATCCGAATGGCCATAATGAGCTTTTAATGCTCTTACATATTGTGCAAAGAAGTTTGTCTGCTCTACCGAATGATTTTGCATATTCGTCAACCAATGTTCGATGCGAGTGTGATCTCGTGATAACTGTCTTTGCTGATGAGAAATATTTTCCAGCCTTGGTCTTATATCGTGTTCAAAGCTAGTTTGTTGAGCAGTCAGATTGGCAAAAATTTGGCCTTGTTGAATTGTAAGATTTTCTAACATCTGCCCCACATCGTTATTTGAGTAAGAGCGAGGTGGCATGGCAGATGATGAAGAGGCACCTTGATCGGGAGACATAGTTGATTGGTTTTCATATAACTGTTTTCGACGAGTCTTGGCGCGCTCTCTTTTTGTCTCTGCTATACTACTTTGTGCCATCGTCATAATACCATCTTTGCGCCGGATACTAGCCAAGGGCATTAGTTGAGGAGGAATTTCAGCATCAGCACCATGCTCAATGAATCCCAATCCATTAGTTCTAGCTTTGCCGTACGGCAACTTAGGTATTCTTGAAATATTTTAGGAGACATAAAGCTTTGGCTGGATCCAAGGCTCGTCAGTTGAGCTCATAAGAACATTCTCTGCAGCACATAAGTGTGTGATGAGGATGGGGTGGATATGGCCAGCAGTGGTTGAACCCTTACGATATGCACTGATATTATTATGGATAATTCGTCCGACATTTATGGAGCGACCAGTGAGAATGCAATACAAGAGTACCGCCCGCTCTTTGGTAAGCTCAGAATTATGGGACATTGGCATCAAGTTTCCCTCGATAAACTTGCATCAAGCTTGAGCGTAGCAGTTGAGACAATTTAGTATCAAGTGTGTTAAGCTCGGTTGACGATTGAGTAAACCCTGTGAACCTCGGTGTCCCATCTCTTGTAGGATCATTTCATAATCTGGTCCCTCTTCTATCATGGTGTCATAATCATCTTGATATAAGTTGTCTAAACCAAGTTTAGCATTAATGATCTCGGCTGAGAAGTAGATGATCTTGTTGCGAACTTTAACGGTACTATCTGAATTGGATGCCCTCAGATTTGCGTAGAATTCACGAATGATACTTACGTTCGCATCACGACCTAATACAGCATGAGTCTCCCATCTTCGTTGTTTAAGCATGACTAAAATATCTCCATCTTACTTATCGGGTTGAAATTGGATTTCGCATATAATAGGTTTATTTTTTGCCATGAAATATTTCATTGTCTCAAATTTTACGAACGAGTGATTGATTTGTGGAGCTGAGCTGAGCTTGAAGAACATTTGAAACGTTTTGGCAGGCATTTTTTTAACCTGTGAGTTACACAGAACACAAATACTAAACACCCAAATAAACACAAAATTTGTGTACAAGAACTTCCAACTTACAAAATATAAAGAGAATTATCAATTTTTAAAACTTTGAATTCTCGTAGACATTTCATCGAACAAGTGATATGCACAATTATAAAACTTCTTTAACAATTATTTTTATATCTAAAACCAACCTCAGCAATCAAAATCAACCCAAATTCCACAAAGTAATCAAATAATATTCAATTAAATTATCAAATTGTGGAAGAAATATAACCTGGTCGGATGGCTGAGATTTACTGAGTTGGATTCGAATGTCAAAATTATGGTGCGAATTGCGATACTGCAATTGACGAGAGGCGCTGCGAAGGGAGCTTTGGCAGTTTTCGGTGTTGAGTTTAGTCGTTGGTAGGTTTCAGAGTTAAAGGGGCGATTGATTGGGCCTCGAGGGAGGTTGTTGTCTGCTGACCTAAAGAGGTAAATCAATTTTATACGTGTGAGGCGATTGATCGGCTATTCTGATCAACAGCCGATCACTCGCCCAAATTGGGCGATTGATCAGCTATCACTCGATTTTCGACATTTATTTAAAAAATAAATAAATATCTAAAAAAATATAATCTTCATTATAAATTTATAAATTTTCACATTTACATCACTAGAAATTAAACACATCATAACTAGATTGACATCCCATCTAATCATCAATCATGTGCAAAATGTAAAAAAAAAAAATTACAAAAGGCTAATCTTCTTGAACAGTCCAAATTTTGAAAGTCTTCGAGTATTTCGTTTTCTCGTTGTTCGTTTCTCGTAACCGCGTTATTCTAATCCTTCATGCAAATGAGTGCCTCCATGAGATCGAGTGCAAGTCGTCCTCAGCGATCATTGTACACACGTCCACCTGCACTAAAAACAGACTCCGATTCTACGGTTGAAACCGGAGGTATTAGTAAATCACGAGTCATTATAGACAGAATATGATATGTGGTGGGAAATATTTTCCACCAATTTAAAATATCAAAATTTTCTACTCGAGAAAATTATTATCGAGTGTCAAAATAAATATACATCCGTTTCTAATTGATTCCAAATATCATAAATACAAAATTGTGAACCTACAATATTTTCACCACCACTACTTGAACTAGCATGTGAAGAAACAGCGACTAACATTCGAATATTTAGATTTATAAGAAGACTATAAACTAGTAATTCCATGTGTTATTTAATCTATAGAAAATAAAGGAGTTTGTAAATTATTAGAAATTTTATTAACAATGAGACATACTTCTCATAACTTATATCTAGGATTTATTATACATGCATAACAAAAAATAGGAGGGATGTCAAACCAATATTTTTTAAATTTTGTTTCCATTTTATTAAGTATATCTCTAAACTCATCTATATGTCGATATTGTCCAAAATTACCCGTTAAGTTTATAAAAATTGGAAGAACAATATGAAAATGTGATAACCCGGATGTGTAAGTATGTGTACGATGGCTGTACGAACCGGAACCCAGATAGCAGTACGTCCGCACGGGCGAACCGGAAGGTGACGGGTTGTAAAAAAAGGGTCGTCACAATCTCACATCGCTTGGGGAAGTATATAGAAATGAAACATATGTAAAGAAACCTTCCCAAGATAGTAAGACGCATTTTGGAGTACGATTGGCAACGGATCCCATAAGAACTTCGAAGTTAAGAGTGTTTCAGCGAGAGTAGAGCCAGGTTGGGCGAGACTGGGAAGTCCTTGCCAAACAAAGCCGTGAGAGGAGAATATTGGGCTACGACCCAATCCCCAGAGCGGACAATATCTTACTAGGATAAGGGGTCGTTATAAATAGTATCAGAGCCTGTACCCAACCGAAAATGTGGCCAACGGGGACGTTGGGCCCCCGAGGGGGGGTGATTGTGATGACCCGGATGTGTAAGTATGTGTACGATGGCTGCACGTACCAGAACCAGATGGCGGTACGTCTGTGCGGGCGAACCGAGAAGTGACGGGTCGTAAAAAAGAGGTCATCACAATCTCACATCGCTTGGGGAAATATATGAAAATTAAACATATGTAAATAGACATTCCCAAGATAGTAAGACGCAATTTGAAGCACGATTGGCAACGGATCCCATAAGAACTCCAAAGTTAAAAGTGCTTCGGCGAGAATAGTACCAGGTTGGATGACCGACTGGGAAGTCCTTGCCAAACAAAGTCGTGAGGGGAGGATATTGGGATACGACCCTAATCCCCAGAGTGGACAATATCTTACTGGAATAAGGGGTCGTTATAGAGAAGTGAGATAATAAATTCTCTAACATTCATTTGTAGCCTTATAAAATAGTTTTAAAAAATCAACAAATATATTAGCTACGTCGCAACTAAATTTATCAATGATTAATACATTGAGTTTTCTCGCTAATAAAAGCACAAATAACTTGTCAATATGGCCTAGCATTTTTCAACATTAAATAAGTAGAATTACACATATTATCTACATCAATTTTTAATTTTCGTAGTTTAAGTTGAGCAGCTTTACAAAAATCTCTATAATCTTGGTGCCTCGAATTAGATCCAATTATATAAGAAATTGTGGATCTAATTGATTCAATATGAAGTGAAATATATGTCATAACATCTTTAACGAATAAACTTAAAACACGACAAACACATATCATATGAAAAAGAGAATCGTGAGTAATATGTAATTGAAAATAATTTTTAATATTCTATCTCGAATGGAATATTCTTGCAATATCGCAACAATATATTTATAAATCGTAATACCGGTGTGGGGATATTCACAATTACGAAATCATAAAATTCTTTTATTTAATTGCCAAGAGTTATCTATAAAATGAGAAGTTACAACTACATAGCCTATAGAATTACGCGCACTTCATACATCGGACGTGATACAAATAGATATTGAAGGAGCATTTGAAAAAAATGAAATTAGTTCAGTTTGTCATATCATTAAACATTTTAATAATATCATTATTAGTTGTACTTCTAAGAACACGTTTAAAATTAGGAGTAGCGTATTTTTTCATAAAATTTTCAAATTCAACACTATCGTAAACGCTAGAGGCAATTCACATCGTGCTACAAGTTTTGCTATTTCTTTTCTTATTTTATTTTGTGAATACATAAAAGTGCTACTACCACTAACATTTAAGAATCTTTGTGTAGGATCTATAACTTGATCGTTTAAGTGACACTTTTGATAATGCTTATTTAATGAGGTAATTGAACTACCTGGAAATATATGCATAATTTTTATTACAGTATTTACATTAAACTCTAGATTCTACTTTTCCACCCATTTTAATATCTTTCATTATAAAATATTTTCATACCTCAGACGTTTTATTTATTATTTTTTTTTGAGGTGATGAAGTGGATGTAGATACTTGTGCAGATGATTGTCCTATTGAAAATGCATGATTTATTTCCTTAATTTCTTCAATATCATCATCAAAATTAATGTTATATTCACGTGGATCCACAATTAAAAATAATCTCAAATAAAAAAATGATACCACAGAACCAATTTTCAACAAGAGCTTGTACGTGGTGATGTGAATTGATCACTCACTTATATGAAACCCTACTAAAAAAATTAATGTAAAATTTTTTTGTTAGTATAATCATTAAATATAATTAAAAATGATGTAAATATATGTAAAAATAAAATAAACTAAATTTTACTTTGTTGAATGAATTAGAGCACCAGAATGGATTGAGAGCAGAGTACAGAGAAAGCAGAGTACAAATTGATTGGGAGGAGTAAATAAATTGAATTGAGAGAGATTGAAGTGAAAAAAAAATGAAGGAAAAATGAAGAATTTATAGAAAAAATGGAGTAAAAGGGGAGAGAGAGGCCGAAAGTCTTTCTGATGTGAGCAACGGTCACATTTCTAGCAACGGTCACAAGACGAGTTACAAGACTGTTGCTGAGAATTTCAACGACTCAGCTAGAGCAACGGTCTTGTTACCGTTGCATGCAACTGTATGTAATCTGTTGACTGTTGGCGTGACCCTCTGTTTTTTTTTTTTGTTTTTAGTAATTAGTAAATATAAATGACAGAAACAGAGACAATCAATCGCCTCTCATTAGGCGATCGATTGGCTATGTTTGTAAAAGTATTTTCGTTGATGTAAATTGTCATGTTTTATGTTTATGGCAATTGGCAGAAGGCAGAAGCATTGCCGATCGATCACATTCGCCGTTCCTTCCGCGATCAATCGGCTCTTGCTTGCTCAATGCTCGGTAGAGGCAGTGCTGATCGATCGTCGAACGTGGGCGATCAATCAGCTCTACTACTGCAAGTTCTAGTTGATACTTGATAGTAAAAGCATTGCCGATCGATCGGCGCTCATGGGTGATCGATCGGCTATACCTCTGTGAAACTAAATCACACGACGCTCAGAACTCCAAAGCTGACCAAGTCACCGAACTGAGGGCAGACACAGACGGCAAAACTCCAAAGCCGAAGATGGTTGTACTTGTTGTCGTCGGTAGATGTCGATGAAAGATGGAGACAGGGTTGTCCATGTACGCTGTCAAGGCGTCGGAGAGGGCCCTGAGCTGGGCGCCGGAGAGGGCCCCGATCTGGGCATTGTCGGGCCTTAGAGAGGCTGAGAGAGCTCAGGGCCCCGAGCTGGGCTTGACGAGCCAGCTCGCGAGTAGGCTCGTTGAGCTCGATCATTGATGGGCTCGCGAGCGAGATGGCCGAGCTCGGCTTGGCCCGCCTGTGTGACCCGATCCAAATCCGCTTGTTATTGTAGCTGGTCGAGCCAAGTGTGGGCTGGCGAGCAACCCGTCCGTTTATCATCTCTATCGAAGGAAATAGGAAAAGAAAGTGGAGAGACGTAGCTGAAAGTTTTCATTTTTTTTAACATATAATTCTTTCTTTATTTTAATTTGATGTGACCATTTTTAGGATATGAACTTGATTATTCACTAATTTGATTTTTATTTGATATAACCAAGTTTTACAGGAATGATTTTTATCTTGTTCAATTGATGTTTGAATTTGGTATAAAATAAGATAATAATAAAGTGTAAAAATAAAAATACATAAACATCATCGTTAGTAAACACAACAATTAAAATAATAAAATTTTAAAATCAAAATGCATAAACCTTATAAACAATAAAACATAATGAAAATAAAAAATATATATGCATCACAACCAATAAAACACATAAGGTTTTAAAATAATAACACATTAAAATAAAAAAATTATAAATAATACTAATTAAGTGTAAAAATCAAAATACATAATCATCCTAACTAGTAAACACATAACAATTAAAATGATAAAACATCAAAATAACAAATCTCATAATCATAAACGATTAAAATAATAAAATGTTAAAATCAAAAAGCATAATTAAGTGTAAAATCAAAATACATAATCATCGTCACTAATAAAAACAAATAAAAGTTAAAATAATAAAACAAAATGCATTATTATTATATTATTTATAATAACTTGTTCTATTGCGTTGTTAGGTTGGAATGTTTATGTATTTTTTTTTTAATTTTGTTTTATTGCTTATGAGAATGATGCATTTTGATTTTAATATTTTAACCTTTATCTCTTTATTAGTTATGATGATTATGTATTTTGATTTTACACTTTATTATTGTCTTAATTATGATTTTTCTTTAGTGTTATTATTTTAATGTTTTATCATTTTAGTTTGGATGATTAGTTTGGAGTCCAGCATATCAAACCCAACCCAACCTCCCTCGGCCCACCTAAGCCTAGCCTACTCCAGTCCAGAATGCCAAACCCAACCCAGCCCACACAATCATAGCTTAGCCCAGTCCAAGTCACTGAAATCAAAATACATAATCATCATAACTAATAAACGCGTAAGTATTAAAATAATATAATAAAAGAGTAAACATAACATTACTATTTTTGTGTTATATAAATTACAATCAGCTCGTTTCAAACCAATAAGAATGGAAAAAAAAAAATAACAACTTTCAGAGTTGAGTTGCTATAATGTGTTCAAATCAAGAGTATACCACATAAAAGATTAGACTAGTTGTCAGTTATGTGATGAACAAAAACAAAAAATAAATAGCAAACAGTTTATTATGGACACACCCGGCCCAGATACGTAGCGTAGAAACTAGAAATAGCCGTTGGGGAGCACCAACCAGCAGTGGCAGTGGCTTTTGAATGGGGGCACCCTCAAACTCATCCCCCGTTCTCCCCGTGCTTTGCATGTTCGTGTAGGGGGTCTCCACCCTCAAACACGCCCCCAAGCATACACGTGACCCGCAAGTGCACGTATAATGAATATTCTTAGAACGGTCCCTCGTTATAAGAACACGGCAAACAAGTCTTAGAACACGCGGGGGGTGCTCACCCTCCCTCGTTCTCCGTCAGTATATAAGAAAACAACGAGATTTTTTTGAGAAAACCCTGAGTTTTCTCTCGTACAAACCCTCAGATTCGTGCGTTTTGTAGCTGAAATCATCAGATTCGATCGTTTTTCGCCAAAATCTGCAAAAAACCTTCATGGAAAATCCAAAGTCCGAGCTGAAAATCGTGACAAATTGAGGGTTTTTCGCGAAAACCACAAAATTTGGGGTTTTTCACACTGAAAATCCACAAATCCGCTCTGTTTTCTTGCCAAAAAATCCAAAAAAACCCTCAAACCCGAAAATGACCCCCCCCCCCCCCCCCCTCCCCCAAAATGTTTATTAGTAAAAAGATTCTCCAGATGGCACAAGGTGACCGATCAAACCAGGCGCCGGAGCAAATGCCGCAACTGCATCCTAGTTATTTGTACATAAAATTTTGTAACCAGGGGTGTAAAGAGCAATTCGAGCAGGATACGAAAATCCACTCGATTATTTATGAAAAGACCGTCAACTTTAGCCGTTGGGAGTCTTTAGAGATTAAAGAGATGTTTGACGACATCTCCTTGCACGAGGTGTACAACTTGAAGGGCGACAAATATGACATAGTTATCCGTTTTTTTATGCGAACTTGGTTGGTACTGGGAGGACCGGGTGCTTGAAGGCGTACCTATTGGGTACAGAAATTGTCGTCTCTCCAGGTCTAATCAACGAATTGCAGGGATTTGTGGACGATGAGGCGAAAAGATACTATCACAGTTCATGTCAGTGTGATTTTTCCAGAACAGAGGGACTAGAGTTCCTTAGGCGAATCCACAGTAATTCGAGCATTGCAGAGTTCGTGAAGCAGAGATCGAAGGCTCTGAATGTCAAAGCTCGGGTGGTACACAACTTGATCAGCCACACCATCCTGCCGAGAAATGGTCATAGAGATCTCTTCAGCTGGATGGATTTATACATCACGGAGAAGCTCTACAGCGACACAAGGTTCGACCCGGAATTCATGATTATAGGTCACATGCTTGAGGTCTGGCGAACCAAGAATAAGAATATGCTGTTTGGGACTTTGATTTGGAAGATCGTCCAGAGATGTCAGCTTCAGGTGCCCAGTGGAGAGCATATCAGATCACACAGAGTTGTCGATCTATTTGACAGAACCCATTTGACTCGGATGGGTCTAGTCGAAATTGACAGGTTTTGGATGATCAAGAAAGATTGTAGAGCCTCCACATCTCGGGATGTTTTGATGGAGAACGCCCCCATCGCCACCGAGGAAGCCACCACTATCGAGGACGCCAACGCACCACCATTTGCCCCCCAGGTTCATAGTAGTTGAAACATGATGCAACAGATATATGAGATGCAGCAACAAATATATCAGATGTATCAGATGTAGCATGAGAATGAGCAGCTGAGAGACCAGAGGATAGAGTCCCTTGTAGGCACGGTCGACGAGTTCACCACAAGTCAGCAAAAGATGGTTGAGTCACGAGACTATCTCAGTGAGTCATTTAGAGAGCTTACTGACAAGTTGGATGGCGAACAAAGACGATGATGTCCCACAAGATTAGGATAGTGTATATGTTGTATTGCATTTGATGTATTTTACTTGTATTATATAAATTTGATATACTTTAATTTTATATCTTGATTTATAGTATTTGTACTGAAATCTAGCTGTTGGATATATATTTGTGATTTGAAATTGCAGGAATTGTGTGCAGATAGCTATAGAAGGACTCATCAAACAAACGAAACTTTGTCTTTTTTTTATAATAAACTGAATAAACAAATAATTGTAAATTGAGTAACCTATAATTAATAAATAAGTATTATTACACTAAACTAAACTAAAATAATATTATTAAAAAAAATTAAGTATAATTTGAAATTACTTCGAGATGTAATTTGTTATATCAGCTTCTTCGAACCAAAAGAACATCGCAAAGCTAAATGCTTGGAAGACAAATTTAAGTACTCCACTCTTTTCATAATCTAACTATTTTACCGCATCTTTATCTTGGAACATATTTCATTTAACATGTGTTTCGCTCCATCATTTTCGGAAGATCCATCAATGATATTGAGTACTATACTCTTTTTATAATCTAACTGAAATGTATTTTTACAACTTTGCTTAATGCTTGTAAGACATGGTTGTAAAAATACGTTTCTCATTTAATATATGTTTTGCTCCATCAATCTCGAAAGATCCATCAATGATATTGAGTACTCTACAGTTTCGTTGGATTATAAAAATAATAGAATACTCAATAACATTGATGAATCTTCCGAGATTGATAAACCGAAACACATGTTAAATGAAATATGTTCCAAGGAAATGCGGTGAAACATGCGATAAAATTGTTAAATTATGAAGTGTGGAAGAGTATTCATACGATAAATTTATCAGCCAGAGATTTTTTTGACACGTTTTTTTATAGTTTAAGAATTTTTTAGGATAAATATAATTAGAGAGTTTTTTTACACCAAACCCTAGCTTTGAGGGTTAAAATATAAAAAATATATATTTAGAATAACTAATAAACACATAGTGGCTAAAACAATTAAACATTATAATCAAAAATCATAATTAAGACAATAATAAACCATGTAAATCACATAGTAACTAATAAAACACATAAGACTAAAATTATAAAACCTTAAAATTAAAATACATAATCCTCATAACCATTAAGTATAATAAAAATAAATATACATAAACAATAAAAGCATAACAATTAAAATCATTAAATCATTAAAAAGATAAAAATAAAAAAATATATAATCATCATAGCTTATAATCAGGTAACGATTAAAATAATAAATTTCATAAAAGATTGAATAAATAAAACATTAAAATCAAAATGCATAAACCTCATAAGCAAGAAATAGAACAAAAAATACATAAACATCATAATGAAGACAATAATAACAGTAAAAATCAAAACACAATACATATAACAATTAAAATAATAAATTTCATAATCGATTAAATTAATAAAACATTAAAATCAAAATGCATAAAACTCATAAACAATACAACATTGTGAAAATGAAATAAAAAATAAAGAAACATCACAACCGATAAACGCGCAACTATTAAAATAATATCACATTAAAATCATAATCATAATCAATGCAATAATAAGGTGTAAAAATCAATATACACGATCATTATAACTAATAAACATAAAAATCAAAATATATAATATGATAACTAATAAACAGATAACGATATGATATAACGAAACATTAAAATCAAAATACATAAACCTCATAAACAATAAAAGCATAACAATTAAAATAACAACACATTAAAATAAAAAATCACAAAAAAGATGATAATAAAATGTTAAAATAGAAAAACATAAACCTCATAACACAGAGTAATGAAAATAAATAAGAGATCATGAAAATAAACAATACAGACAATATTAAAATATAAAAATTAATATACATAAACATCATACCATACCTAATAAAACACATCAAGATTAAAATCAAAATACATAAAAATCATAATAACAGTGGAAATATAAAAATAATAATACAGTAAAATCAAAATAAATAAAAATTACAATTAAGACAGTATTACCATTCAATAAAACATTAAAATCACGATCCATTTTCACTATAACTAACTACACTAATCACTAAAATAATAAAACATTAATATCAAAATGCATAAACGTCATCCACAAAATAATAAAACGTTAAGATTAAAATATATAAAAATTAAGAAAATTTAACAATTCAAATGATAAATGCAAAAAAAAAGCCCAATATTTGGCAATATCGTCATAAAAAAGATATAAATAAAAAATAAAAATCTATGGAAAAACATCCAGTATAAAATTTGTAAAAGTAGGAAATTAATCATAAAAATATCATCCACTCACAATATAACCTAAGAAGATAAATAAAGACAAAAAATTCAAAAACTGAAGGCACACCCTATGTTACAAAGAACCTAATTTGTGATGCCTTATCTAGTAAGTTTCAAATAAAAGACCTTATGTCGTGATACTAAGAGCACATTTGAATTCTTGCAAAGGAAATATTCTATAGTTTCAAACAATGGATAATCACATACTTTATGTTAACACTAGGGGGAAGTGGGGAATAAGAATCATGATAGTCTAACTCAAGAGTTTAATACTAACTAATTAAAAAATTGATTCTTGCATAGGAAATATTCTATAGTTTCAAACAATGGATAATCACATACTTTATTCTCATCGGGATCAAATTTGAATTCACGACAAGTTCTCTCAATGCACTTACCTCACTAATTTAATCTCCCTTAACAACGTCGTACTCCTCTTGGGGTTACTTCATAAAACTAGTTTCGCTAGTCCTCTTCATCTAGCTTGCAAAGTTTTCATTTCAAACAGATAAAACAATGTTGGGTCAATTTTAGCAAAAAGAGCTAACACTTTACTTTTCCCCGAGGACAGCAGATAGGTATTAAAGCATCATTTCCACTATTCATTTAAAGTTCATTTTAGTCTACTTAGAATTTTAGTCTAGTTAGATTACAACGCTTTGATTCAAGTATATGTAAGGTCAAATACTGGGTAAGACAAATAACAGAGAAATCATTTCATTCAGCCGTTCTTCCTCTTCTCCATTTTCACCTTCTTCTTCCTTGTTTTTACAGAAGCAAAACAAGCATTTTTAACTTTCTCAACGTGGTATCAGAGCCCATGCAAAATGGCTTCCCCGAGCTCGACAGTCCCTTCCTCACCCTCCCTTACTCAAGTTTGCTCTTTTCCCCTGTTTCCCTCCATGAATCAAACTCAAACCGTTAAGCTAAACAACCGCAACTATCTGGGATGGCAAGCTCAAATCCTCCATCTTGTTACTGCAAATGGCATAAAACACATCCTGGACGGCTCCTCCCCTCAACCCCCTGAATTTCTGGACAATCTCTCCAACCAGATTAATCCTGAATACCTTCTCTGGCAACGATACAACAGCCTCATCATTAGCTGGTTATTCTCCTCACTCTTAGAGGAGTTTCTCCCCCAAATTGTTTTCGTCACCTCGGCAAGTGCTATCTGGTCCGCCCTTGCTCAAATTTTCGCTTCATCTTCTCTGGCACGAATCAGCGACCTTCATTCTCAGCTTCATTCCCTCAACAAAGACGGTCTCTCTGCTGCCACTTATATCCAGAAACTCACTGGTCTCTGCAACACCTTAGCAGCCATCGGCGAACTAATCTCTCACAAAGACAAACTGCTCTATTTTATTAACAGCCTCGGGTCGGAGTACAATCCGTTATTTACGGCCATTAGCAGTCGCTCCGACCACCCCACTTTGGAAGAGGTTCAGAGTATGCTCCAGAGATACGACTTCCGCCTGGAAAAACAAAACCCGATGGTTTTTCTTCCATCGTCGTCTCAGATGCACGCCAACCTTACCTTCCAGCAAAACACCCGCCCAAATTGGACCCCTCGGCCGGATTATCATTTCAGACCAAACACTTTGATAGAAACTTTCCTCTGTTATTCAAAGAATCGAAGGAAACAAAATACAGAACCTGGGTTGTTCGAGAGACCCCCTCTACTGCCAAGACTTCAACTTCCAGCAATTACCAGAGCTGCTCTACTTCTCTTCTCCTTCCTTTTTATTTCTTCTCCTATTGCAACTGCTTGTAACTAATTTTCTAATTTTGAAATGAACAACTACGTATTATTGTTACACATTATTTCTTTCTCCTAGAATATGTAAACCTAATAATAGGCTTATCAAACTTCAACTGCTCCTCCACCAAACCGGCTCGGTTCACCGAATTATCCTCAGTCTGGCCCATGGCGTCCTCGGCCCGCCCAACATTCAAAGCCTCACTGCCAGATTTGTAACAAGGTCGGTCATTCGGCTCTTAAATGTTATCATCTCCCTTCTGCAGCCCACAAAGCCCACCAATATTCCTACCCGGCCCATGCCAATTTTACCCAGTTCTCCCCTCACCCGACCCAACTCACTTATCCTTGCCCCAACCCAACCCAACCCACCCACCTCTCCTCTCACCCGACAACCTTTTCCTCACCCCCTCCTTATTTCTCCTTCCCGAACCAGTCGGCTTCTCCACCGACGAATTCCACCGGTCTACTTCCCACTCCGGCATTCTCCTCATCGGCCACCCCCTGGATTCTTGATACTGGAGCCACCCACCACTTCTCACCTCAACCAGAAATCCTCGACCCCCTTCATAGTCTTCTGGTTCCTTCTCAGGTGGCTACGGCGGAAGGTAATCTCATTCCTCTCCTTCAATTTGGTTCTACTACACTTCCGTCACACAATCTTATGAGCATTTCCAAATTATGTCACGACAATTCAGTGTTTGTTGAATTTCATCCCACTTTTTTTCTTGTTAAGGATCAAATTACACATCGCATTTTGCTCCATGATTTCTTCCGTGATGGTCTCTACTGGCTACACTCCACCACCCCTGTTTTGTACCTTGCTACTCGACTCCAGCCTTCTGCTCTCTCCCTTTGGCATCTTCGGCTAGGTCATTCATCTCCTCGCGTTTTGCAGTAGGTGTTAGGCTTATGTAATTTAAATTCCCGCAATCTTTTCTCTGAACTTTGTACTCCTTGTAACATGAGTAAAAGTCATCAACTCCTGTTTCCCATTTCACAATCTCATGCTCTGTTTCCTTTCGAATTGATCCATATGGATATGTGGGGTTCATCCCCGATTAAATCCATCACTGGTGCTCGTTATTTTGTTTTTTTTTGTTGATGATCATTCCCATTTCACCTAGCTTTTTCCTCTCAAGCTGAAAAGTGATGTTTACGATACGTTTAAAACCTTTACACATTTTGTCCATAATCAGTTTAGTACCCAAATTAAATCTGTTCAATCCAACGGAGAAGGTGAATTTCAATCTCTTACTCCTCTGTTTCGTACTCTTGGCATTCAGCATCACATTTCTTGTCCATATACTCCCAATAAAAATGGTCGTGTGGAAAGAAAAAACCGTCACGTGGTTGAAACCGGTCTCACCTCTCCTCTTTCACTCCTATGTACCTCATTATTTCTGGCCTTATGCTTTTCTTACACCTACTAACTTAATCAATGTCCTTCCAACTCCCGTCCTCCACCACAAGTCTCCTTTTGAATGACTGTTCCACAAACTCCCAGATTATCTTTCCCTTCGTGTTTTTAGCTGCCTATGCTTTCCACTTATTTGTCCTTTCAATCGCCACAAACTCTAACCTCGGTCTCTTCCCTGTGTTTTCTTAGGTCTTAGTCCGCATCATAAAGGTTTTCTATGTCTCGACAAAATTTACAACTCTCGCCACGCCACTTTTGTTGAGTCTATTTTCCTCTTTTCCTCTCTACCTAGCACTCCTTCCCCAGCGCCTCCTTTTCAACTTCACATTCCCTCCATACCTCCACCTCACTATTGTTCTTAACCCTACTGCTCCACCCTCGTCCCTCTCCGTCCTACCAGTATCCCCTCCTCTTCATCCCGGTCACCTTATTCCCTCCTCTCCCTGCCCTACCTCGTCTACTACTGGCATCCCCTTACCTCCCTCACCCCAACCCACACCCCTCCAAATCACCAATTCTCCCGGCCTTAATACCCACCCTATGACCACTTGGGCCAAAGCCGGTGTTTTCAAACCTAAGGCTCTGCCCCTTCAACCCGCCCTTGAACTTAAAACCTTTAACCAAGCTGCCAAATGTCCTCACTGGCTCGCCGCCAAGACAGAGGAAATTTTCGCCCTTCACCAAATCCACACTTGGACCTTAGTTCCCCTCTCTCACGGTTCCAAACTTATCGACTGCAAGTGGGTGTTCAAAACTAAGCTCAATTCGGATGGCACCGTTTCTCGGTATAAGGCTCGCCTTGTGATCAAAGGCTATGATCAGACTGAAGGTGTTGACTATGATGAGACGTTCAGCCCGGTGGTCAAACCCACGACAGTCCTCTCTATTGACATCTCCTTTCATTGGCTTATCAGACAACTCAACATCAGCAATGCTTTCTTACACGGTGATTTAACTGAGAAAGTATACATGCAATAGCCCCCTGGGTTTATTGATTCTTCTTCTCCATCAACTGTCTATTTCCTGCACAAAGCATAGTATGGCCTGCGGGCATGGTATACCAAACTGTACACTACTTTAATAAACTTGGGCTTCTCCGCATCCCGGTCTGACTCGTCTCTCTTCATCCAGCATACGCCATCATCCATCCTTATCATGCCGGTATATATTGACGACATCATTGTGACAGGTGACTCTGCTACCTCCTAGTCCAGCTCATGTTGTACTTACACTCTCACTTTCGGGTTCGAGATTTCGGGCCTTTATCCTATTTTTTAGGCATCTCCGTCACTCAGACGTCTGCTGGCATGCACCTTTCCCAATCTCGCTACATTTCAGAGCTACTTTTCAAAGCGAATATGGATTCCTCTAAACCAGTTCCGACCCCTATGGTCGCTGGACCTGTGTTATCCATTCACTCTAGGACACCCTTACGTGATGATTTTCTATATCGCAGCATTGTCGGCGGTCTCCAGTATTGCTGTCTTACGAGGTCTGATATAGCGTTTGCAGTCAACAAAGTCTCTCAATTCATGCATGCACCTTCTTACGTCCACTGGCAAGACGTCAAGCGAATCCTCCGCCATTTTCACGATACTTCTTCTCTCGGCATATCGTTCTCGATTTCTCTCTCGTATGATTTGACATGTTATAGCTTTCTGTCCCGATGATCGAAAAAATACCAGTGGTTTCTGTGTCTTTTTAGGCACAAACCTTATTTCTTGGACTTCCACCAAACAGAAGGTCGTCTCTCGCTCCAGCACTAAATCCGAATATCATAGTGGCGCTAATAGTGTAGCAGAAGTCCTCTGGCTCCAATCCCTCTTAAAAGAGCTAGGTATTTTCTCTACCAAGGCACCTCTCATCCTCTGTGACAACTTGAGTGCTACTTATCTTACAATAGATCCAGTCTTGCACTCAAAGTCTAAAATGTGGAAATTGACTTTCATTTCGTTCGGGAAAAGGTTCTCCAAAAGAAGCTCTCAGTCAAGTTCACTCCTTCAGCAAATCAACTTGTTGATGCGCTTACCAAACCTCTCCTGCCGTCATCGTTCAATCTCTTCCTCTCCAAGATCTTCGATTGTCGCCCTTGCTCTTGAGGGGGATATTAAAGCATCATTTCCACTATTCATTTAAAGTTCATTTTAGTCTACTTAGAATTTTAGTCTAGTTAGATTAAAACGCTTTGATTCATGTATATGTAAGGTCAAATAATGGGGAAGACAAATAACAGAGAAATCATTTCATTCAGCCGTTCTTCCTCTTCTCCATTTTCGCCTTCTTCTTTCCTGTTTTTACAGAACCAAAACCAGCATTTTTAACTTTCTCAACGATAGGAAACCACAAAATCGGAAAAATATTACTTCTGCATTCAAGTAATTTGTGGAGAATCCCAAAATTAAAAGCCTAAAATGTTCTTTATTTCTGCATCAATCTTCTATCTCCATTTTAATATTGTACCTTTTTGTCATGGGATGGGCGATGGGCTGCTGAGTGAGCTGGGTCTGGACGTGATGGCTATTTAGTTGGGAGTTCGGCTGCAGGAAGGGCATGGCGTAAATAGAGTCTGATTTTCTCCCTCTTCATTTTGCATCTCTCTAGAATATTCTTCTTGCTCAGCTATTCTTCTTCTTTTTCACTTCTGCTGTTCTTTCTCTCTTATTCCCTCTTCTCTGCAACCCAATTCTGTATTCCTCTATCTTCTTCTTCTTTCCCTCAACTCGACTACTCTGTTCTATTTCTTTATTTCCTATTTTGATAGCCTACTGTATTTCGCTCAGGATTAATACAAAGGATTTATGCTGGGTATTTTTGTTGGTTTATTGATTGTCTTTCTGTGATTTGAAGCTATTGTTTGGTTTTGTTTAGTAAAACCATAACACTTTTTCAGTCGTGAATCATATCTTTCAACTAAATAGCAAGCATAGCGAATGTATTTGCTCCAATTGTAACATACTTGTTCAAGAACAAACAAGGAAAAGAAAGACTAAGTTCCAAATCATGTATCGTAAAGAGAAAAAAAAGGGTTATTATATGCTAGCGAATGACAGAAAAAATCACCAATATGAAATCCTTTTACCTAGAACTAGCGACATTGCCACAGACCCGACACTTAGGTTTCTTGAGGCCGCGGAGTGTCTTAGGTGGAGTTTCGGCGTGCAGAGTTAATGGAGAATATCGAAGTATTGAGGGAGAAAGAGAGGGGACACTTAGGTTTTTTGAGGCCACGGAGTGTCTTCGGTGGAGTATCCATACGGCGTGCAGGGAGAATGTCGCACTGCGGACAGAGAGAGGATGAAGAAAGAAATGGCGGGATGAAGAAGAAAATGGCGGACTGTTTTGGAAGATTCCAAGGGATAGGGTTATATAGAGGTGAGCCGGACAATCGTAACCGTTGGAGCTGAGGTTGCTAATGCTTCTTGATTTTAATTATTATTAATTAATTAATCATTTTTATTAAATTAAAACAAGAATAAAATGGGACCAGGGAGTATGTTGACCGTTCGATTTGACCGCATGGGTCCCACAGTCCTTTTGATTTACGAACCAGAGATTGCAGATCCGAAGAGCATCCTCAATTTTAGACAGTATCTGCGGCCGAGGTGCTGGGGGAGAGGACATCAATGGTAGATGGATCTGCGCGCGAAGAAAGCCCTTTGGTCTAAGCGAATGAAACCCGCGTCTTTCATCACTCACATTCCCTCTTCTTCTGGCTACTTCAATGGCATTTCACCGATTCCCAAAGCCTAAAACCAAATCCATACTTAGATCCTCAATCGTTTTGTTCTCTCTCGCCATTGTAGCCGTTTGCCTTCTCTTCCTCCTTTCCTCCTTGATTTCCACTAATGGGTATTCCTTCTCCTCCTTGATTTCCGCTAATGGGTATTCCTTCTCTTCTTCAAAATCCCTGCAAAATGTTTTCAGATATAAGAACCAGACACGCCCCACCATTACTGGTAACGAAAAGTACTTGTACTGGGGCAACAGAATCGACTGCCCTGGAAAGCATTGCGGCTCTTGCGAGGGTTTGGGCCACCAAGAGTCTAGCCTCAGGTGTGCCCTAGAGGAAGCTATGTTCCTTAAGAGGTATGTCAATGGCTGTTTAGATTTGTGGATTCTTTTTCTTTACCATTCTTGCTGTTCTTTTGATGTTTAGGCAAGTTTATCGACTGAGGAAATATTTGAGGTTGTATGACCAATTGAATGTATTATATCAGCTTAACTAGCCTCCTATTTAGATTATTAGCTTGATTACTTTAAGTGAGTTATTAATCCACATGGTTAGATTTTGCTGGTCAACTCAAGACAATTAGCTCCTTAGTGAAAATTCAAGATATAACAAATATTTTCTGAATGTAAGTTTAGGATTCAGTGTAGCTTTTTTCCTAGAGAATCAGTGAACTTTCTTATTTCTATACCTGGCTGGTTGTTTTACTTCCGTAACTCTGATCAACTTATTGTGTCCAATGCATTGTTGTGATGTGTAATATTTGACAGTTGCCAACCTTACCTTTTAAGGATTGATTTTTTCTATGAAATCTTATTCAATAACGTTTATTTAATTTTTTATTGTTGCAGGACTTTTGTAATGCCTTCTAGAATGTGTATCAACCCTATACATAATAAAAAGGGAATTCTTCATCAATCCAATAATGTGAGCTCAGAGGAAAGGTAACTTCATTTAATTTCTCTTTTTCCTTCTTTGTAGTCTTATGTTTAATGAATTCAGGACTAGGTTTTGAAACCAATCTTGGGATGTAGTTATTTTCATACTTTAAGTTTATCCTTCTTGGTGGATGAATGGAATATTTTTGCTGTTCCTCTGGTGTGAAATTTCACTAAATTAATAAGAAAATTCTACTATGGAACCCTCCTTGGATTTGTAGGTGGGCAGCAAGCTCCTGTGCCATGGACTCGCTATACGATCCAGATCTCATATCTGATACAGTACCAGTAATTTTAGACAACTCAAAGTTATGGTCTCAAGTACTATCAACTAGTATGAAGTTGGGAGCTAGAGGAGTTGCTCATGTGGAAGGACTTAACCGGGTTCATCTCAAAGAGGACGATCGGTATTCAAATCTCTTGCTAATAAACCGAACTGCCAGTCCTCTTTCATGGTACATCAACTCCCCTGTTTTCTGCCGTCTGACGATTGTCTCCCAAGTACCTTCCCTCAAATCTTGTATCAATTGTAGTCATAATTCTTGTGATTAAGTTGGAATGTTTTGATTTGATTTCACTTAAGGTTATTAGTGGAATGACCTGAGAAGATACCCATAGGATCTTTACAAATAATATTCTTAGGATTTAGGAGTACCAAATTTTCCATGATTTGTCCCTATGGTGTTAGTGGATTGATGAAGATGTCTTCATCTTCACTGACTTGGCTTTCTTGTGGGTGTTATAATGATACCATTCAGGTTTATGGAGTGCAAGGATCGTAACAACCGTAGCGCAGTATCATTGTCATATCAGTTTCTCCCTTCAATGGCGGCAAAGAAATTAAGGAATGCTGCTGACAAGGTTTTGTAGCATATGAAGTTCCATTAAGTTCTTTCCTTTGCCTTTTCAATGCATAAATGTCATTGCATTTGATTTTGCTGAACATTTTTCTTCCTAGTCGCCGTCCATGCTTTGCCTTCAAGTAAGGAGCTGTTCGATAATACTAATTCTTTTCTTATTTACTCCAACTGGGGAAACTTAAAATAGCTATTGTTGACATTTATTTCGTTTTCTGATTAGTAATCCTAAATTGCATTAAAAGAAAACCATGTGCAAGAAGAGGTAGAGCTAAAATTGTGATGCGTGTACCATATTTTATTTGGATTGTTAGTCCACTATCCTTTTTTTTTTTTAAAGTTCCACCACTCTCCTAAGGCAAACTAAACCCAAAATTGTTATTTTAGCAAGTACCCTTGAAAAATCAAGTGGGAGATATATGGTTATTTTTGTGTGTAAGATTGGTTCTTTGTTGGCTGATGGTGGAGGTGGGGACAAGAAGGCGGTGTGAAATTTTAGTGCCTCTGATTTTGGGACTATTTGGCATAGGGGTCGTAAAAGGGTAATTTTCTTTCAATGATGAATTTTTGGATATAAAGGATCTTATGATTTCTTCTTGTAAAACCTAGTTGGTTTGATGTTAGATCAATAGGCGTTCATCGTACAGACTTTCGTGTAAAGCATTTCTATCCTTTTTTAGTAACATTTTTATCATCAATCAAAGAAACAGTTCTACTATTATGTTTGAGGCTGTTACATTTTCTTTTTGTATCGACAGATTAGGGCCCTACTTGGCGATTACGATGCAATCCATGTTCGGCGAGGCGATAAAATAAAGACGAGGAAAGATAGATTTGGCGTAGAGCGGAGCCTACATCCTCATCTGGACAGGGATACACGGGCAGAGTTCATCTTGCATAGGATCGAGAAATGGGTACCGCCTGGACGAACTCTTTTCATTGCATCAAACGAAAGAACTCCAGGATTTTTTTCGCCACTCTCCGCGCGGTAAGCACTTTACAAGTTGTCTTCAAGATTCATCAATTTAAGCAAGAATTTTATGTTTTTAATAATTTATTTAACCAAAAATTTGCAGATACAAGCTGGCATATTCCTCAAATTACAGCCATATTCTGGATCCAGTGATTGAAAACAATTACCAATTGTTCGTGATAGAAAGGCTTATTATGTATGGTGCCAAAACATTCATAAGAACCTTCAAAGAAGAAGATACGGATCTCAGCCTCACTGACGACCCAAAGAAGAACACCAAGATTTGGCAAATACCTGTTTATACTATTGATGACAAAATAAACTGATCGATGTTCCTTCTGTGATCATGCAAATTCATGGTCATTGTAAAGCAGTGCAAAATGTGACGTGGGATTTTTTAATCCATGTTGAATATTATGATCATGATTTTGGAAATTTATTATTTTTGTTGTTTTTCTCTTTTTAAACCTTCTAAAGAGGAATGTTTTATGGGTCACCAGATATCTGCAGTTTGCTTTCAGAAGTCCTGCAGGAATCATTGTAAATGGTAGGTAATATTCTCATAGACCTTGATTCCAAAGCTTATGTTGGTCAAGTATAGTAACAGCTTCCCATTGCCTTATGCCCAAGTTACCTAAAATAATATTTACTCCATCAAACTACTTATCAGTGCTTTTGCAGAAAAGTTATCGACCAAACTACTTTAAAGTGCTCTTTTGTACACAATCTTGGGATGATAGATACTAGTTTTCAAAGTGGAGTCGAAGAGAAGTTCGTGTACAACTGTACATCATGATCCATCCAGTTGCCTAAGAATATTTTCAGAACAATAAGTCGTATTCTGACCAAAAGAATGTTCTGAATAAATATGCAACTAAGACTAAGCATTGTGGTCCTACTTTTTCTCAAGGGAATTGTCCATCTGCAAGTAAAATTTTGTACAGCTTCCTATAAATCCCGACTGTCATGATCTAATGAAATAATTGAGATGAAACCATAAAATTATAGGCACTGTACTTTTGAACCTGTTAGCCAAAATAAGTGAGAACTTGTTTTGCAGCCAATGCTGAATATCAGGTTGGATTGATTCTTTCTTTGTTTTTTCAGAAAATATTGTCCCCAAACTAATGGGATTGTGCCTCCAGAAGAATGTTGGTCGCCGTATTGATGTCGTTTCGAGCATGCACAAGAGCTTGCCTGGCTGAATCTCTGTCAAATCCCATGGATACAAGTGTAGAAACGGTGTCCTCTGTCTGCTCTACAGCAGCCACTGGGGGAGGGGAGTTCCTCTGACAACAAACGGAAGCATGAAATAACATGAAACTAAATTTTATACTAAATTCAAAATCACAAAAAAAAATGAGAAAATCCTTCAAGAAGAAGAATCCTCTGATTTCCATTTGATCAAACTACAAAAAACTAATCATATACTATAAAACAACCCAATCATTACAAATACCATAGACTTGGACCATGAGACCCAAACTGTGGTACTAATAATATCCCAAATGAAAGCACTAATCTTATTTCTTATTACATACATAACCTCAGTTTTTTGATTTGATTCAACTAGCAAAGCCAAAATAAAACAAGTGGACAACAGTAGAAAGCAGAGGATCGTGTATGATAGGAAAAACAAATAAAAATATTAATATAAATAAAATTATAATAATTTAAATTGATATAATTAAATAAACACGTGTCAATGAAGTTAAGCTTCCAACCTGTTCACCAATACGGTCTCCATTGAAATAGACCAAATAAAAGACAAGATTACTCAAGTTAATGGCTTCCAAAATAATAATTTGCATACTCATTACAGGGAATTGAAGAAAAACAGTAAGATAGTTTGAGCCTTGAAGTGAAGCAACCATAGAGGATCCTCCTTTACATAGTAGGATCCCCAACATTTACTTTCTACCAAACAAGGAGAAAGATACAAAACGTGTTTTTCAGAACAACCCAAAGAAAATGGAAGAATAAAGGCCCAATGCAGGTAGCTATTCAATGCTATATTGACATCTGAAACAGTTCGATAAATTTTTATCACTTAGAATGTGATAGTAACAATGTTAACAAAAGTTGGTAACTATTCATGCTACATTCGCATCTGAAACAGTTCGTCCCTTATCGTTCCTTAAATTATTATCACTTAGAATGTGATAGTAACAATGTTAACAAAAGTTGGAAGTTGAGAAACTGTACTACTGTGACTAGATTATTTGAGAAGTCCTACAACATTTCATTATAACTTGAGCTTTTTCTGTTTGTTTCAGCAAGCCAGGTTTTGACAAAAATAATCAACAAATACGACCAATACAAATGCATTTGATCTATTGTTTGTTTTGAAGTCAATGATACCATCATGCATAAATGAATCAAATGAAACAATCATAATTGTAACATATTAAAGAGTAGAATGTGTCAATGTGCAAAGATGTTTGCGAGTGAACCTAAAATTCGAACAAAATGAACACACATTAGCACTTGCCTCTGCTTGGTGCGCAGGAAAGGGTGGTATGTTTCCTACAATATTTCTTGATGGTGCCGAAGGTGGACCCCCAACATAAAGCCAAGAAAATCGTGAAAAGTAGGAAAGAATACCATCTGGAATCTGGAAACAGAGAGGCATCCATATTCATGGATTGCTGAAGTTAACTCACAAAATAAAATCTATACCGAGCAATTCTTTAAGAACTTAAATAACATTTACCATAAAACAAAGTAATCAATTCAATATCAAATAAGAGAAAGAAATGTGATCTTTCTCTTCGCTACAGTATCTGAGTATTGTTTCATTTGGAAAGGATATCTCCTAAACCTTATCGAAGTTATTGTATAAACAATGGTGTATCAGTCATGAGGTCAAACGCAACCACTGGCCAGTAGTAGCTATATCTAAAAACTAAGTGAGAGCCATACGAATTGAACAACAAAAATTAAACATATGGGAGCAGGAGCAATCACTTTTCAAACCTCATTAATCTCTTTTACTATCGTTGAAAAAAAAAAATTTATCAACATCTATGACAAATTATGCCTGGTTAATAATTTCTGTAATTTGCGAGTCATGTCTTCAGAATAAATACGTCAGCTGGGCATAGCATTTGGAAAATAAAAGATATCATATAAAATAAAGAATATATAATAGGATTAACAAACTAAAGAATAGTTAAATAGAATTCAACACTAACCTTTGCCTTTCTGATGCCTAAGACATTCAAGCGATACAAAGAACCAGCAAGAATGCCACATAAACCAGGTAAGATGGATCTACTCCAAGATGACAAGAGAAGCTGCTAAATGAAAACTTTCGTTAGACTAGTAATTCATTATGTGACATAAATATCACCACAAAATTCAAAGTTTACCTGGATACCAGCCATATATATGAAAACCTTGTCAGAGAATCGCACACCGTATACATTAAACCGTGTGGAAACAGGAATGTCAAAGAAAAAGGGTACAAAAGAAGAAAATATAAGACCATATGGTCCAGATGTGACTACATTTGCTACAGACTCTGCAAAAAATAGGCAAAATCATTACCACAACAAAAAAAAAAAAGATTTATCATAATATCAAGATGATTACAAATACAGGAAAAGAAATCAAGACTTCAATAATATACATCTAGTGGAAAAAATATAACTATAAGCACAACTCTGATAGAGATATGATCTCGAAACCACAAAGCTCAAGCATGAAAAATGTCTAGAAAATCTTACACGATGCACATTGCACAAAAAAAGTCTGTCAACTGACCACTTCAACCATGGAGCAAATTAGGAATATTATTTCATTGAGAATGCAAATACTGCAGTCTATTCCAAAATATGATCAAGAAAATATAATGAGACTGTCACCTTTTCTAATATCAACATATCAAAAAAAATTCACTGCTTTCGCTCAAAACATTTAGAGTATGACACCAACCCACTAAATATTAATTTGCATAATCACCATTGACACCAATACAGTCAAGTCCCATAAAACTCCGCAGAACTCACAAGAGCTGAAGGAATTCATTTTGACAGGAACTTAGGACGAAAAAAAGAAATTAATATTACATATTACCTCAAATCAAATCAAATATATCATAGTCTAGTGCCAATCTGCCTATGCAGAAGGGAAAAACTATCATTTCAGTCCAAGGGACATGATAACTATTGCTTACTTAATCTACATATGTCGCTTACAGATGAGTCTCCTTAGGGATAATGAATGTTTTACGCGAAATGGATATGTTTATATTAGCATAATTTCCATAATTATGAGACATCGCCATTTGGTCAGAATAGACTAGCTGTATTTAGGTTGGCACTCCACTAATTGGAGGTTCTAAGGTGGAAAATGCAGACGATTATAGAACATACAATTAGGAAATGGATTTTGCATGGTTTGAGACATTAATAAATAATTGCACGCTAATTTTCTCTCTTTCCATTTAAAAAAAAAAAAGAAAAAAGAAAAAGAGAACAGCGGAGGGAAAGAACTCATATTCACAGGTATAATTCAATAAAACTTTGTTTCTACTAGATACACCAAAAGTTAACAATGAATTAAACTTGATAGAATTGGCTAAATTGATAATCAATAACATCATTTCAAGAAACTGCTTCAAATCTTATAATTTTTCCAATCTCTGTGAACTTCAAGCATGCTACTTCTTACATAAAACAATTTGTCTCAAATGAGCATGAATATACCTTTAAGGAGTGCTAGAGAAAGAACCTCGAAGAGTAATGAGGCTATTATAGAGAAGAAAACAAACACCTGCATTATTGAGTGTTAATTAGAGACAAGGACATTCCAAATTACAAACCAATAATATTCATTGACGAAAAAAATATGAAAACAAGATCTCTCCTACAGCAAGGACCTAGTTAAAAAGACAGTTGAAGTATTTAAAGTATTTAAGACAATTGCATACTGAGGTACCACAATTTATTGAGCAAATGAAACACGCCAAATTAGCAACCAAGACACAGACTTTTCACAAATCAGAGCAAGCAACAAGCTTTAGCAATTTCAAAATCCCGATAGTAAATTCAGGTAGTCAATTTCTTTCAGCACACTTGACTAGTCTTGTGGGATTAGTCGCCCAACGACACAAAAGGAAAAGTATATAGTGATCTTAAGCAGTTTAGGAGGCAGATGACTGATTACTCACAGAGTACTTATTTGAACCTATTTGCCGCTCAAAAACTCTGAAGTAGTATAGCAAATACAGTCCAAACAAAAGTTCAGGAGTGGACGAAAAGGAAAAAACTGACATAATTAACTTCCAAAGACGGAACTTTCCAAAGATATCCTGCCAAAACAGATGTAAAGACATCATCCATCTATAACCAATTACAAAAAAAGAATACGAAGAAATCATTAAAATAGATAGAAAAACTGAAGGTAAGTACCTGATAGGACAAACCTAGCTTACTAGAACGTCCTTGGATCTCGAAGAGAACGGTGAAGATCGCAGAGAAAGTAAGAAAAGCCCGAGTAACCGGAGCATTGACTGAGAAAAAGCGCGCAGACATTACGAACAAAATTAGGAAACGAAAAAGAGAAGTCGACGAGAAGAAAAGCAGAGATATTTCTTCAGCACAGACCAAAACCAGAAAGACTGCCGTTCATCTCAAACTAAGCGCTTCAATCCGCCTCCGACTCTTCGGTTGTCAGAGGATTGTCTCTCTCTGCGCTTTCACCGTGGAAAACACCTAAACTAACAACTGTAGGGATTAGCTGAATATGTTCTTCGGCCGCTGCTTCTCCTCTTAACGACGTTTCCTTTCATAAAGCCCTACTCCCGAGGTCAGCAACCTATCTGCGGCAGCGGGCCGGCTCAGATCCAGTTGTGTGTTTTCGTCGATTTATAAAGATTGCCGAAACGCTGAGCTAAAAATGAGTCTGCATATTGACTCACTTGCCAGTCTGATCTCAGCCTACTTAAATTTGGGTGGGCCTGAACCTTGTTTCAGCGAGCCGGGTCGACTGATCAGACTTAATAGCCTTGAAAAATAGAGTTCGAAATATGCCTTATCTATAGTTAAAAAAAAAAATCCAAGTTATCATTGCAGATGCAGATGCACTTTTAACTTCACCATACGTTAAGTTTCGCCATATATATATAATTGTGCGAGATTGCATTTTATACGCTTGGTATCTATTTACTAACTTTTAAAGGACATTTAAACCTTTATTTTAATCAATGAATTTCTTTTTCAATTGACATTTGATCATATAATCTTACTAGGGAATGAGCCATTTTCATTGTGAATATATCTACTATTAAAATTAAGTCCATTGAATCTTATTTTTCCCATTATTTTCATTTTTGTATCCATAATAGTGCGAAAAGAGGAAAGAAGATGAGTTCTTCTTTCTTTTATCACTTAGCTTATCATATACATATAAAATGACAGCAATGGAACGCCAATCTTCGGGCTTTATTTGTAAAGTCTCAATTCCTTAGTAACCAAATTTTTTATTTCTATCTTAGTTGATCCTGATTCGACATTGGACATATATTGATTTTTCTCCAATAACCGAATACTTTTGTCTATAAATACTGCATATTTTATTTCATCCATAAATTTTCTTCACCATGAGTTCTAGTCTCAATTTTAGAAAGTTATATTAAGTACAAAAGCGAATTTCTTCTTTTTGTTAACCCGCTGGAATAGGCCGTCTATTAAACTAATGAAATGTCACGTTAAATGTTGGATTGTAAAGATAACTAGTTGATTTAGTTAATGGTTTTAAAGAAGCCAACGAATTCCATATCCATTCATATCCAAAGGAAAAAAAAAAATCAATCCTAAACTCCACCCGCTCATGTAAATTTATGTATACTCCACCCGCTCATGTCCCTTCGTCCAAATACTTGACAATACGTTTAAATCCGAAGCAATAACTTAACAAACTAATTTATGATGACCTTTTTAGCACTCACATGACCCTGGCCTACAAAATCCATAATAATTAAGATTCAACGGAGCCTTGTTCACTTGTCCTACTACTGCCCAGCAACACCTTAATATCATACACAAGGTGATTCAGGGCAACGAAGGTATATGTCAATGACCATACCCAAAAATTTCATTACTCAGATCACAGCTTAAAACTTCATACCCTAATCCTATGCAGTGCTGAAGCACGTAGGCTACGAAAATCTTGCAGCAGTTAACTTATGATCGCATCAAATTAATTTGAATAAATCTTGACTGCCCACTAGTTTTTAGCTAAATTTTTCATCACCACGGCCTCGTTTCATCCACCAATAAAAATTTAGCTCATCGAAGTGCAACTCAAAACATGATTTTTCAAAGAATTACCCTCCATTAGTAATTCAAGGTTCAAAACAGATTTATTTATTGATAAAAGATAAATAATTAATTAAAAGAAAAAAGTGGCGTCTACTCGTCCTCACTTCTATGATTGAAGTTCTCGACGTATTATGTGTTCACCATGTGTTAGGAGGAATGTACTATTCATTCCTCCATCACCAGCCCATGCATTATTATAAGCAAAAATTATTAACCCGATGACTAAATAAGTTGCAGAATAAAAAAACTCCATGGCTCAGAAGTTAAGCATTTAAAATTAGGTGTTTGCGACAGAATAGTAAAAAAGGTATCTTCTGAAAAAACAGTGCATCTGGAAACATAGTCATCAATATATAATAAAATTTCAGTGAAGATGCTTAAAGACCTAACCCGACCGTACGGCCATCTCGTCGTCGAAGTCCTGCAGTGTATTGCTTCTCTAAATCCAACTGAAGCTCCTTCTGCTTTTCGGCTCGAAGCAGGTCGTTGCCATCGGGATTGTTGAGCTTGTTCTCCACATTTATGTCGCCCTTCACACCCTACAATTGGCCATAGGCACCAAGGCAACCTCAGACTCTAAAAATGTGTTAGTATAAGAAGGGACCGAGTAATAAAAAGGCTACTTAGTTCAACTATTATAAAATAATTAATCAGAAAACAATACAAAAAATTTACCATGAGTTTGTTGAATTTTTCTTGCCTTTCACGATCAGTAAAAAGTGGTGCATCCCAACGGTGACCCGGCTGCCAAAATGAGAAAGGAAGCATATGATAACGATATACATAAATTCAATAACAAAATTAACCTCCTGCAATTGGGTTTCACATCTAGTTTTTAGAACAGAATCAACGAATGCTTAACAGCAGAAAATTGTAGTCAAGGCAGATGATACATATTTCCCGTAGGTCAGTGATTTCAAAACAGTGGTATGAGCTCATATTTGTCAGATTTTCACAAAAAAAAAAAAAAAAAAAAAGTCAAAGCGTAGTAAGAAAATAACCATAGTAACTTAAAAGCATTAAAATAAAAATAAAAGAGAAACAGAAAGTCATAAATACCTCTTCCTCGACATTGCTCTTTTTGTTGCCCCACAGCAGCTTCTTCTTCTGCTCAGTAGACATGAAACCCACCCCAACTAGGTTTTTGTTAACTGTAATGGTAGTACGACCATATGGAGGTTAGAAGTTATCTGAAATATCTTATCAGATAAAGGAAAAGGAACCCCTAAGTTGTACAGAGTAGTCAGGTGCTCCAATCCTTTTGAGGACAGTGGTTAGTTATAATGCCAAAAACAAAGGCATTCAGCTGTATCTTCTTTTTTCCCTTTTAAACAAAGATAATATGCTTTAAGGATTCAACTGTACATGTAGAATAACTTTCCTTGGAAAGTAGAAGGACATTTCAACTTGCACATATATCATTGCGAAAAGTTCTAGCCACGACATGTGTTTATCATATATAAAAAAATAAACTTTGCACCTAATTCAGCAGCTTTCATTGCAGCAACTTTTGCAGCACTCAGGTCAGAACTGGCTTCAGAATCATTGACCTGTCCCTTGTCAGGAATCGATGTTTCCTCCTGTGTCTGCTTTGAGCTCAAATACTGCTTTTCAACAGCAGAACTAGTATGCTTCAAACCTGAGAAAAAACAAGGCAACTATTTAAGAATAAAAGCTATTTACGAGCTGCTGGTAGTTATAATAAACAAGGGAGAAGATATGAAAGCATTTACCAGCTTTATCATAACTAACTTCCTTGTCTGAGCCAAACAATTTTGGTTTTTTAGCATTAGAATTTTCAGTAGCAGAAATAAATTTACTGTTGAGTTGCTCTTTTAATTCTTTACCACTTGGATCCTTGTCCATGTTATTTTCATTATCATTGTCTTTCATGTTTTCCCCTTTAATAAGTTTTTGACCATCTGATGCCCTTTTGCCACCCTTGAACAGTTCTTTAGGCTTATGTTTAGCAACTCTTTCTAAAGCAGACTCATCAATATTCTCACAGAATTCCACATTGTATTCATCTCTATTTCTTCTATTGTCTCCTGAAGACCTATGACAGTCTCTCCGGTCATCACGACCACCTCGATCTCTATCAAGCCTGTCCCTCTCTACTTCATCTGAATCTGTGTGTCTTTTGCCGTTTCTTTCAGATGATGAATCTTTATCCCTGCTTCTACATCCAAAACCATCATATCTATCCCGAGAATACTTCACCTGGTCCTTATCTCGATATTCCCTAGAACGATCAACTTTACTCTCTTGTCTAGGGCGATCATAGTTAGTATTTGTCCTTGACTCCCTATTAGAACTAGAGGAAGACTTCCTATGATTTCTTTCTTCTTCACCTGTGTGTTTATCACGTCTCACATAATCATCGTGCCTTGAATAAGCATGTGATCTTCTAGAAGACCGTCGATCAACATCTCTATAATAATCACCATTTCTATCATACTGGCTTCTGTTTGAATCCCTTTCTACCTCCCTCCTATCATCTTTTCTTCTCATTTGATTACTGGTATCCTTTGTAGCATCGTCCTTTGAAAGTTTTGGGCTTGAGCTATGGTGACGATTGGGGCTTCCTGAAATTAAATGAGGCTAAGGTCAAAGAAAAAATGGATAATCATTACAGCATAAAGAATAGCATCTGCGGTTACAGCATTTTACCAATACGATATAATCGTGAAAAATTGGGTACTAAACTAACCATCAGATGAAGATGAATAGCTAACTGGAGAATGGCGTCGATACTTCCTGCTGGCTGCTTCGATGGATGGCTTACGAAACTCTGCTTTGGGACTAATATTGTCATTAAGATGAGATTGCTTGCTCAAATCCATGATACCTGTAATCTCAAGCATAAAAATAAATAAATCAGAAGATTGGCTAAACCTAACAGCCCATCGGAGAAAAATAAAATAAGAAGCATTATCAGGGTGCTAAAGGCCAACAAATACTCTCCAAATAGCTATCAAAATTATCTCTAATTAGTCAACAAGGAAAACGATAGAAGCATTTCCGTAACACCACGTTAAAATTCCACAAACCTTCTAATGAGAGCTTCTAAACTCGCGACCAGATTCATAATTACTTACACTTAGTTAATTTCTTTGAGCTGTCCTTCATCAAAGCTTTGCTACCAGTCAGTAACTACCCTATGGAAAACGATGAATAGATTCAAACTTCATCTTCCTAAATAAAAATAAAAAGACACCGAAATATGATTCCCAACCTCACTTTCAGCGGGAAATCAAACCAGCTTGAAAGCGCAAATAATGGAAACGAAATAGAGGAGGCCAAAGACAACTATCATAAACCCTAGGCCATCATTTCCAATATGAGCGACCAGATAATATCCAACCTCGCACGCAATTTTCCGGACAAAAAATTCTGTCAAACCCTAGGTATTCAAAGTCCGCATCACGACAGAATCATTTGACAGAAACAAATCGAATAAGAACATACAGAAAACACCAACAGCTGAAATAAGGAAAAGCTACCTCGATGGATTTCTCAATCGGCGAAGGTTCAGTTCATTCAGAATGATACTTTGTTCGTCGCGTCTCTTAGATATTTCGTCTGACGAACCTTGTGTGGTGGTGTAGTAGCAATTTAGCGGTTTAAAACTAAAACAAACTAAAATTAGTATATCTGGGGGGGTGATCAGGTGCGCTCCACCTTGTCCTGAACTCCAGACGTCGAAATTACATTTTTGCACTATTTATTAATATTTTTTTAATTTTTCATTTCACAGGTGTAAAATATTTTTATATTGATAAATAAATGGAATATAAGCACTATATTATTATCGTGTTATTGTAATATTATCGTATTTTTGTGTGAATTAAATTTTTTAAACAAAAATATTTAAATAGAGAATCATAAATTTATCTTTTTTTTCACAAATACTAAGAAATATTTCATTCTACACGTGACGTGCTATGTGTTACAACTTTTATCTCTTATCACAAAACGACGGTCATGATATTTTTAACTTATCAAGTGACTTCATCAATTATATTATGTTAATACGAAGATTCTTCCTCCACGACATCGATTTAGTTATCTAGACCTTAGATGTTGGCCATTCTTATTGTTGCTTGTCTATTAGTGTGAAATCCACCATCTGAATTGGTGAGCAAACCGTCAAATGAGTGGTGGGAGAAAAAAGAAATTCTAAAATTGTACGTTAAGCACACTCTCTCCCCTAAATCTCTTATTCGGTAAATATCTCCTCATATGGAAAATCTTCCACCTTTACACACACTCTCTCTCTTTCTCTCTCCATAACTCTCTTATTCCGTAAAAATCTCCCCATAACAAATTTTGCTCTTATCTTCACCCTTTTGGAAGGCTTCCTCTTGGCGATTTTTAGAGACGATTTGGAGATTCAATTTTCAACCTTAGTCAAAGGAAAAAAAAAACTCAATTCTAGGTAAGTTAATTTTCCTCTCTTTCTTCTGATTTCAAAACTATCAAATATCTAAAGTCTTACTCAAATTCTTCTATGCTGAAATAGAATTATTGTATTGCTGAAAAATTGAAATTTTGGTAAGATGAAATATTTGATTTTTCTACCTCTTTTTCATGACTTTGAATTATCGATCTTGAGATAAATATTTGATGGTATTGTACGTGTTAATTTTTCATAAGTTGTAGAGCTGATCTGAGGTAGAGATTTATTTTATTTTCGAATAAGTATTATTTTTAATTGGATAATTAAATTCATTTAATTAACATAAATTAATTATTTAATTTTATGTTATTGTTTTATTCACATATTTATCAATTGCATATTTTTATCATTTGATGTGAATTGTGCGTTTTAACTATAAGTAATAGGACAACTGAAGAGCCGTGTTATTAGGCGCGAAACCCTAAACCTAATCAGGGTAATTATGTGGCTTACGACCGCCGAGTGTCGTTGTTTTTAATTATGACCGATAGTCTAGTGTGTTCAGAGTTCATGAGAGACTTCAGTTTCACTAAATTTCTTTTAGCAAATAACATGTTGAGTATAAACATAAACATTTTATAAAGGCTGAAAAAAAACTCTATCAATATTGAGTAGTCGACTCACCCCAAGTAATTTATCTCTTTTAGGATCCAATCAATAGGAGTTTTAGTTATCAGCTAATTTTAAGATTAGATACTATTGAGAATTTGTAAGTCTTTTCTTTTTGCTTTACGCATATATTTTATTTTGACTTATATCATCACATTGTCTGGTGTTATTTGTTGGACATGTTGAATCCATATGTTACGAGCCTTGGTTTTATTTTAATCAATTTTTCTGTTGCATCTTTCAAGTAAATAAAATTAAAAGTTTGACGGTTTGATTCGATTTTCGGGTTGGTTGTTCTTCATTCTATCCTGGGTCTCCTTTGGGGTGTGACAATTAGATTGTAACTTTTAAGTTATATTGATCACATGCCCGTCCACTGTTGCCCATGAACACCTTTGACTGCCCATTCTCCGCTATACCTCAACCTTTAAAGAGCAATCTGGTGACCACCTTGGGTTTAACAGAAGCGTGCATGTCATATAGTCAAGGAGTTATGACATAACTAATAATATTTTTTTCAACATTTATTTTTCAGTCCAGTAAAAAAAATCTCAAAGTATTGAGTTTCAATAAACAAATATATAGAATAAATAAGGTAAATATAAATATGAGCTTACCAAGTTAGTGAAGTGAGCTAAGTGGATCGACACCTATAGGCTATAGGTAGATGTCGACCGCGGGGCTAACATACATAACATAATTGTATAAATATTTGTACTACCGTAAAATAATATCACTTATAAATAATATTAATTTTTCGTTAGTTATATAATTACTGACTTTTTTATTTGTCAATTATTTATATTATAATAAATATATATAAAATGAAGAATTATTTTCTATTGTTATTATTAAATAATAAAAATATATTTTAACAATGAGTAAGGGTACGTTTACCATATTCAAATACTCGATGACATGCCAAATATTGATAAATGTAATTAATGTAATAAATAAATTATTTATAATTTATTACAGTAATTGAACCAATCATTGTTTGACACGCCAACGCGTATTTTAAAACAGTAGAATAAAAGAGTAAAAGTAGAATTATTCTTTAAAAATTTACTAGAACTAAAATAATTGTTACACGTAAAATTTTAGAGTATTGTCAGGCGTACTTTTATCCTCTTATTCTACTATTTTAAAAAACTCGATGCGTGTCAAATAATTATTGACGCAATCAATGTAATAAATAATAAAAATTAATTTATTACGTTAATTGCAACAAGTCAACTAGTTTTTTAAGAGAGTAATTCTAGCATTACTCAACAAAAAAATATAATTTGTATTCTCGAGTTAAACGGTTAAACCGATCACGGATACAAATGAGAAAAGGATTTTTTAAAATGATAAAAGTGAAGTTATAATAAGCTTTGAGGGTGTTTCTGCAAAATCTCTCAAGTTCAAGTTTATGACCTGACTAGTGAGATTTGTACACCTGAACTGAGGTTCTTCCCCTTTGGTTTTCAACAAACTTTCATCTTCTACTTTCTTCCACCATTTTCAACATTCTGTTTCTGATTGTTCGCTGCTATTTCTTCATCCGCCATGTGGGCTTTTCTTCGAGCTCATACTCCTCTTAGGTATGCTTCTCTCTCTATCGGCGCGTTTTTTGGGAGGTGAAGAAGGTAGTCGGGTTTGTATTTCGATCAAGACCTGTTTTTTTTTTTTTTTTTTGGCGATGAGAGGTTTAAATGACAAAGCAAAAATAATTGTAAAAAGAAGAGTTTAAGAGTTTGACGCTGAAGAAATCCTGGAAAACGCTGCTTGCCTCACTCTTATCGCTTAAAATTCAAAAGCATATAACTATTATCGTGGGATGAAAAAAAGCTCTTTTGCGCACACACACAAACACCGATATGAAGGGAGCAACTGCCCAGGATTTTAGAGAAAGACTCCTGCTGTTAATTCGAGTATTTAGTATAGAGTCATGGAAGTTCCCTGCTTGCTGTTATGTGTTCAAATTTTATGTTGGCATAGTTGTTTCAATTGCACTTGATAGACCATGTAAATGCTAAATTATGATTGACATTGATTTTTTGGCAATTAAGTATTTAAGGTAATTATATATTTATTTGAATTATGGAAGGAAGTTTCTTGGAGATCAAGTTACTTTTGAAAATTGGTTTTAGAAGGTTGATTTGAGAATCGAAGCGCGAAATTAAAGCAATATATGAGATCACAATTATTATGAGATTCATTCCTAAATTATTGGGAATAAGTTGGCAGAACTTTTCTAAAAATATCAACCAGTTTCACACAACCGATTTTGTGGAATTCGGTTTCCTTATTTTATGGGCTTCTGATTCATTATGACATTTGGATTAAAAAATACAGATAGGGTTGTGACAAACCATATTTAAAACGTTTTTCTCTCACAAGCATGTGTGCGAATTGTTGATTCCTCGTGGAAGATTTCTTGTTCTGCAAGCCGTCGTTTCTTCTCTCTCTAACGCTTATGCGTGTGGGTTTGTCATTGTTCATTCGATCATTAATTGAATGTTTACACACTCTGTTTATTGCTGGAATTCATTATTATCTGAGTGTGTTGATTGATTGCATCTGAAGACAACGGCGCGTGTCATTGGCGGTGTCAAATGTGCTTTCTTTGAGATATTCATTGAAACTCAGTCTCGGGGGGAGACTGCCTGGAACTCGGGAGGAATTCTGATCGTGGACAAGAGAATCTTGGCATACACGGATTCCGAGAGGAGTCATCATCGACAAGAAAATCTTATCACATTTAGATTCCGGAAGGGATCGATCTCAAGACGAGGGGAGCTTGCAAAAACAAATTCATTGAGCAAGTTAGTAAGAGGCGGCGATAAAAAAAAAAAAGGAGTCTTGCTATGTGTTAAACTGGGTGTCTTGTAACTTTGTAAATTCTGTGAATTGTTTTTAAATCTGGGCGTGGCCCCGCAGACGTAGGCAATTGCCGAACTGCGTTACCAACTTTCTGTCTCTTTACTTTCTGCATTTTATATTGTCTATCATCGCGTTTATTATTGATGTCTCACTTAGTGTTCCAACACTCACTAAAGACACTACATATCTAATCACGATCTTTTAGATCATTTAGTATTATGCCATTAGATACAACTTTACACTTGTCTGATACTAAAAGGTAACCGTGTTTAAAATGTCTAGAAGGTCCTGGATTTCTGTGTCTTGCTGCTTTCACAGGATTCTAGACAATAATATTTCTTCCAATAATGCTGTTGAATAACAACATATATACGCTCACAATTTCCTTGTTTGCTATATTCATCTCGACAATTCATTTCACAATTTCCTTGTTTCCAGGAGTCAAGGAGCTAGGATAGGAACTTTGTGTAGTTGTTCGAAATTAGTGATGCCTAATGCTTTTGTGGAAGAAGAGCTTTGTGTCCTTAATTATTCCCACTCCATATCTGATAGTCCTCTACTTTTTCAGCGATTTGATCACATTAAATGCTTTTCTTCCAAACCATATGGACAGTTGCTTTTGTCACAATCTGGTGCGGAGAGCAGTGGGGAACAAGATGGGTTTTTAGAACTTGAAAGACCGATGAACGAATCAAACAAGTCTGATGATGCATGGGATGATAGTGAAGATGAATTGATTTCTTATTCAGAGCTCTCTAATGACAATGACGATGGTGTTGAAGAAGCTGCTCACAGTGAGTTTAATTTATCAAAAATTGAGACAATTGCTGATAAACTTACATCACAGAGAGAGGCCTTCTCTGAACTTTTCAAGGCCATTATCCTGTCTCCTGGTACATCTGTTGGCAATGCTCTTGATGAGTGGCTAAAAGATGGAAATGATTTTAGCCGTCTTGAGATCTCAGTCATGATGTTCATTCTCCGCAAACGTCATATGTTTCGAAGAGCATTGCAGGTTATTGCACTCAGTTTACTCTAACTAGATTTTGGGTGATTTTGTTGAATATTTATGGTATAAACTGTGTCCTCAGTATGATTAATAATAGAATTGATGTGTTTGCAGTTTATTTTTCCATCTTTCATTTAACTTGGACGTCAATTAACTAAGGTAAGAACATCGATGTTCAAATTTGTCTCGACCTTATATGCATTTTTGCTAACAGTTAGAGCTTGCACCTTTGGTTTCTTGTTTTGTTCGACTGTAACTTACACCTTTGGCTATAATTTTGTTCGACTCTTATTTTTTAATCTTTTGTTCATATCAGTTTAGCATGTTGTTCAATTGTTATTTTTTAATCTTTTATTCTTATGGCAACTGAGCTGCAACAAAAATTAACAAGGGGACTCGCCCTGTTTCTGGTTGACATGGGTCTATTAATTTTATGAACGTCGACAGACGATCCGTTTTTATGTTTTATCAGAAGGTTAAAAGTAGCGTATTTTGATTGTATTTCATTCTTTGTGTTTTGAATATTTCTTGGATGCTGATTATCATTTTTTTTATTAAATAGTTAATATATGTCTATTGTGTTTCTTTGCTGGGCTGTCTTGTAGCTAATTTTGCAATGAGACAAACAATTGTAAGGGATCTTTTGATGAGGACATCAAAATTAGATTTTTATTTATGTTTTACATTAAAAGTATTAAGCTTTTCAATTTTCTAGGTTAGCATTATTATGCTAATTTATTATTATAGGTTAGCATTATTATGCTAATTTATTATTATAGTTTTTAGTATTTTTATGGTTTTCTGTTATTTGTTTAATGGGTCATTAGTGTCTTTGTCATTTTCCAAGTAGGTTTTATTCTATTTAAGTGTTGCATTGTAACTTTGAAGGTTAGTTGATGAATGAATGATAAAAATGAATGTGTTTTCTCTGAAATCCTCGTTCTCTTCCAATCTCCCTGTCTAGAGCTTCTCCCCTTTCTCCTCTCTTTTCCTAGCTATATTTCTTCTCTATTCTCAGTTTCTTCATCTCTCTAAGCTATATATCTTCTTCTTATTTCCCGCTGCATCAAATTGGTATCAAAGCAAAGCAATTGTTTTCTTAAACAATTGATTCTGGGCCTTTTTCTTTTCTCTTCTGTTATGCGGTGTTGTACTGTTCGCGTACTGTTCATAACACTGTTCATCCGCTTTGTTAATCGGGTTTAAATCTTGGTTTCTATCTGATTTGGCGTCTGTTACCAGCTTCCTTCCAACTGTCCCTCTTGTTCGTTGCTGTTCATCTCTTGTTCGGCGAGGAACCCAGACCCGCGCTACGACAGAGCTGTGCGACAGAGACGTGCGAAGGCTCTGTTCGATGCTCGCTGTGGTTTATTGCAGGTTCATCCCCAGTCGTCGCCCCTCGCCTCTGTTCGGCCTTGTTTCGGCCGTCGGTGCTCGCCGCTCCTCCACCTTTTCGCACAGGCCGAAGTTCTTCATCAACGGAAGATTCTGGTTGCTGTCAGCTGGTTTCATATTTAGCTTTGTGGAAATCTACAGTGGTTCTGCAACTTCTGTTCTCATTTCCTCCTGATTTGCCGATTTTGGTGAATGGTTCTTTTGGTGTTCTCTGCCCAGAAAGATAGCTTATTTGATTTGGTGATATTTTGCTGTTCGGGATTGATTTCATATTCAGCTTCGTGGAAGTCAATAAGAGTTACTATTCAACTCCAAATTTTCCTATTTTCGGTTCTCCAACGCGGAAAGGACTGATATAATGACAAGAAATTATGCTCAAAATAAGCAGCATCGAGAGGCTAGGTTGCAAAGAACTTCAATGGACTACTTTGATCATGTAAGACCATATAATATTTCACTACCTATTTTTAGTGGTCATTTCAATGGTTATGAAATTTTTGATTGGATAGAAAAGATGGATATATTGTTTGAATGTCATGATTATTCAGAGAGAAGAAAAATCCTGCTAGCCTCTTGGAGTTTCAAAGGGTATGCTAATTTCTGGTGGGAAAAATTTACGAGAAAGAGAAGAGTAGATGACAAGGGCGAAATTCTTACATGGGAGTTAATGAAGTACCAAATGAAAAAGGAGTTTGCTCCAAGACATTACGAACAGAAGTATGGCTCTCGGCAATTTTCGGGGTCACCAAACACATTGGAGCCACCACCCTTTCTAGCCCACGCACGTAATGAATTTGTTGAGAAGTTCTTCGATGAAGGAAAAGTTAAACTTTAAAAGATTCAACAAGGTCTTGACAGGCTTACCGAGGCTTTGAAGGAGTTCAATCAAGCTAAGGTTGAGAAAGAGAAAACTCATGTTGATTCTTGTGAACCAATACTTGACAGTTGGTAGAGTTATCGGAAAAGGTTTTTGTGGAGCCTACTCCAACAAATACCTCTCTTGATTCCTTAGGTGACTTGAATTGTTTAGATGAATACGCTTATATGGAGGGACCAGCCCTTGCAAAGGATGAGAAAGAGACTTTATATGAAAAGAAAGATGTTTTACTAGAGGAAGAGATCATCTATCCTCACGAGAGTCCTCTACTCGAAATTGATGGACAAAAGGATGAAGAAGAAAAGATGACCATCGCTGTAAGAGAGCTTGATCAAAATTCCAATTTTGACTGGAATCAAATTCAAGAAAGTGGACAGGAGGTGGAACCAATACCTGGACCAGGTTACAGTGGTCTTGTTAACCTTGGAAATAACTTCAAGTTTGGTATTGAGGATCGTATGACGTGTACTTCTGGAAAAGTTGTTTATAATAGAAGGCTTGACTACATTCTTTCTTTCAATATTCCCTTACATGAAGCTACTAACAAAGAAGAACTTGCAGCCTTTCAAAAGTTAAAACAAAAAAACATTTCAGAAGGAAAGAAATTGGAAAACAATGAGATTGAATCAGATAAGCTGTCAATGGAATGCAACCATCTTCACTGTCAGAAAGCTGCCATTAACACTTCAAATGTTGGAGTGCAAGAGGCAATGAATTGGCTACTTTCCCATTTGGACGATTCAGATATAGATGCCCGCATCACTCAAGAAGCATATGGTGTTGTTGACCAATCTAACCTGGGTGTGTTGCTTCATTTTGGTTTCCAAGAAGACGTTGGGCTAGAAGAAGTCTTTAAGAAAGGACACTTGCATGGTGAAATCGTCTCTTTGAAGGCAAGTATGAGAAAAGAAATAGTTTTACCTTCCCTAGTTCATCTTTTCCACTCAACAGATGAAAGATTGCTGTCATCTGCTAGTAATGCTCTTGTAGGTATGCTCAAACTTCATAACCAGAAAGTTGAAGTCATATATGCTGCTGCTCTACTTCTGAACAGGGCATTTGCTAAGTCTGCATTTGAAGGAGTAAGTGAACTAGCTGTCGAATTTGTGGATGTCGACAGAAGGTTGTTCAACCGCTTAACTTTTGGTTGGGAGGTTGATTAGTTGTTGTGCTATGGGTCTTTCAACTTGAATGAGAGTTTCTCGTTCCCCGGGAGAATTGATGAGGACATCAAAATTAGATTTTTATTTATGTTTTACATTAAAAGTATTAAGCTTTTCAATTTTCTAGGTTAGCATTATTATGCTAATTTATTATTATAGGTTAGCATTATTATGCTAATTTATTATTATAGTTTTTAGTATTTTTATGGTTTTCTGTTATTTGTTTAATGGGTCATTAGTGTCTTTGTCATTTTCCAAGTAGGTTTTATTCTATTTAAGTGTTGCATTGTAACTTTGAAGGTTAGTTGATGAATGAATGATAAAAATGAATGTGTTTTCTCTGAAATCCTCCTTCTCTTCCAATCTCCCTGTCTAGAGCTTCTCCCCTTTCTCCTCTCTTTTCCTAGCTATATTTCTTCTCTATTCTCAGTTTCTTCATCTCTCTAAGCTATATATCTTCTTCTTATTTCCCGCTGCATCAGATCTTTAAGTTCTATTTTTGTTGCAGACTGCATATTATTCTTTTTTTTTTTCATCAGTATGTGGTTAGTTCTTATGCCCTCTCTCTCTTTCTTTATTTCACTTGAAATGACTCTGTTTTGTTTGTATTCTCTCCCAGTCTTTGTTTCCAAGAGTAGTCTGAGTGTACTTGTCATTCTGTTGGTCCTAAGTTTAGTCGTTATAGATTTTCCATTAATTTCTTTATTTGTGTATGAATTTTGCAGTTCTTGGAATGGTTGGAAGCAAATAAGCAGCTTGACTTTGTTGAGGGAGATTATGCTTCTCTTGTTGACTTAATTTCTAAAGTACATGGCCTCTATGAGGCCGAAAATTATATTGAGAGGATTCCTCAGTCTTTTAGAGGTGCGAAAATCTACAGAACCCTATTGGCCAACTGTACGCGCATGCACAATCTGAAAAAAGCAGAGGAAGTGTTTAACAAGATGAAGGAGATGGGATTCCGAGTGACTAGTTTTGCTTGCGACCAGCTGCTTATTCTTTACAAGAGGAGCAAGAGGAAAAAAATGGCAGATGTCTTATTCTTGATGGAGAAAGAAAATGTCATTCCTTCCATATTCACTTACAAAATCTTAATCGATGCAAAAGGTCAGTCCAATGACTTGACTGGGATGGAGGAAGTTGTAGAGAAAATGAAGGCTCAAGGCATGAAACCAGACATCGGCATAAAAGCCATCTTAGCATGGCACTATGCAGCAGGTGGGCTTAAAGCCAAAGCCGAGACAGTTCTGAGGGAGATTGAAGGAAATGATCTAAAACAGAATCGTCGGGTTTGCAGGTTTTTGCTTCGTATCTATGCGGAGTTGCAAATGAATGATGAAGTAGAGAGGATCTGGAAGGTCTGTGAGGAGAATCCCAAGATTGATGAATGCTTGGCTGCCATTGTTGCTTGGGGAAAGCTTAGAAAAATTACAGAAGCAGAGGCAATTTTCGATAGAATGAAACAGTGGAAGAAGCTTTTACCTAGGCATTATAGTTTGATGTTGAAAGTCTGTGCAGAACACAAGTTGTTGTCGACGGGGAAAGATATCATCAAGCGCATGGAAGATGACGGTTGTAAGACAGGCCCATTAACTTGCGATGCGCTTGTGAAGCTTTATCTTGCCGCCGGAGAAGTGGAAACAGCCTACTCCTTTTTGCACAAGGCAGCTCGGAACAACCAGATGAAGCCACTGTATAATTCTTACCTGGCTATTATGGATGGATATGCAAAGAGAGGAGACGTTCATAACACTGAAAAAACTTTTCATAGAATCAAGATTGGTGATTACACTGCCGGACCTCGTCCTTTTCAAGCTCTATTGCAGGCCTACATTAACGCCGGAGTGCCTGCTTATGGAATGAGGGAGAGGATGGAGGCAGATAATATATTTCCAAGCAAAGTTGTGGCTGCGCAGTTGGCTTTGGCAGATCCTTTCAGAAAATCAGCGGTTTCAATTTATGAAAAATGACATACTAGGCATAAGTAATATATCTTTCTCGACATTATTTTCGGAGCCGTCTTCCATTTTCACACATTCGAAGTATTTTTAGCAAATATGTATGTAAAACTAATGAACCGAGTCAAGAAATCTGGACTTACCGAGTCAAATAATCGAGTCAAGCTAATCCTAGCCTTAAGAGCAAAGTTGAGTCATATATGTACACCTTTGATAAATTTCTATTTCTATTTCTATGAAATTTTTTGTTTATTTGTTTTTGTATTTAACGATTATTTTTCCGGCAAAATATTTTTAAAATGAAGAAATATTCACTATAGTTATTTATTAAATAATTAAAATATATTTTATAAAATTGAATAAAAAATTTACTAGGATTAAAATTGTTCTCAGACGCCAAAATTTCAATTAAAATAATATATATACATATATTTATTCATTTATTTTTTATTAATCTTCCTTTAAGTGGGCTTGTATTAGAGATGGGCAGGACCAGAAGGAGAACCGGACCAGACTGGCAGTTTCGATTTTTGAGTGATGGACTGCAATCCGGTCCAAGGTCTCTGGAACCGTGGTCCGTCGGTCCAGTCCTCGGTCCACAGCCTAATTTCTTGAAGAACCGAGACTGGACCAAAGGACCGAATTTAAACCAAATTCGTCCCGACCTTTGCTGACAGCTGTGCTATCCCAATAGCCTGACCCTAACACCAGGCGAAAGCGAAGTCCCGACCTCCGATTTCGCAAACAACCAACTTCCGAGTCCTTAAATGCTTTACACCTACAACAACGTCGTCCATGGTTTTGCAACTATATTAACAATGGCGGAGGCCAAATCGCTGGATGGTCTACCGGGAATTCTAGCTGTTCTGTCGAAAATGAAATACGAGCTCCACACAACTCGAACACCAGAATTTCTCGGGCGCGAGCGCGAAAGGAGTGTAGACATGTTCCCAGAGTCCAACTCGATAGCTGAGGTCATCATTGCAGTTCTTGATACCGGAATCTGGCTGGAGAGCAAAAGCTTTGCCGATTCCTGCCTTGGACCAGTTCCCAGTACCTGGAGAGGCGAATGCGAAGTGGGTATTAACTTCAATTCCTCAAGTTGCAATAGAATGTTAGAATTATAAGGATTTATAATTCTAGTTGGATCTAAATTGTTAAACTATAAATTATACATTATGTTATCATCAAGTTTAAGTCCATATTAAAGTGATTTAATATAGTTTCAATGGACTTTAGAGTATAATAAATATAATATGGATATATTATAATGTGTAGAGACACCAGAGGTAATTTACCAATTTGTGATGTGTAAACTGGTAAATTACTCAATTAGGTTTAATATAGGGTTATGGTCCCCAATTCTCAATTGAACCCTTTGCCTCTTAGAACCTCCATCTTTCTAGAGAGACATTAGAGAGGGCGATTGACGAATCGAAAGATCTATGTACCCGATCTACGTACCCGATCTACGGTATTTTGCATTCAAACAATGGATCCGGGTATGTCCTTCTTACTTTAACGATTTACTTGTAATTTCTAACGTATCGATTCAAGAATTGGGCTCTCGCTCTTTTCAGACTATAGAATTTATTCTAGATTCAATTACTCTGGTTATTTTTATTGAATCCAACAATTGGTATCAGAGCCGGTTACGTTAGATTACAAGTAATCGAATTTTCTGGCTTGAAATCCGAAAAAAGCATCAATTTTTTTTAATTTTCGAAATTATTTTTAGGCCTATAATTTTTGCATCTAATTCCGCTAGAATGCATGTTTTAATGCCTAAAAATTAGTTTTTTGTTGATGCACGTTAAGGATTATTGCCCGATCTATCATTATTTTGATAAATCGAAAAATTTTGGGGTGAAAATCCGCAGGAATCGGTGAGATTCCGGCGATTTTCATTGCTGGTTCGCAGCCCCTCTTCGGTGGTTTGGGCCAATTCGGTCTGATTGGGTTAGGTTAGGTCCAAATCGGACCAAACCATTTGGGTTCGGACCCACTCGGACCAAACCAACTCGGTTCGGTTATGGTTCGAATTGGTTCCTTGGTTGGTTCAACCCAGACCAGTTCGGTTCGGTTCGGTTCAGTCTGGTTCGGTTAAGTTCGGTTCGGTCTGGTCCGGTCCAACAAAAAAAAAAATTGACTGATCCATTTGGTTAAATGGGCCCCGGTTCACTTTGGTTCGACTACTTTGGGTCTTTTTAATGACTGTTTCTGGACAATTCAGGGCTCGGTTCACCCTGTTTCGCCCTGTTTTTGCCCAGTTTTGGCTGATATGAACCTTCTATTCTAGGTTGATTGATCATTTGGTTTACTGATTAACTACTATGGTTGCTTAGCTATTGAATATGTATGTATATGAATTTCCTTAACTCTTTTTTGGTGCAATTTTAATAAGTCTTACATTGTAAAATAGGATGGTTGGGTAACATGCTATAAAATTAGCCTCTCTTGCTTTAATTATTCTATTTTTATATGTTGGGCATGAGACGTGCATGGTATGAATTTCGATCGGCCCAAAGGAAGGTTGATGTTTGTACAGTTGCATGGCTTGTTAGCAGTATTAAAACATGTGACAATTATTAGGCTGCCATGTGAACATTGAACTTGTACAACGATGAGTTCATTGTTTGACAGGTCTTATTGTCAATGTTTATATACTGGACCAAGTTACCAATTACAAGTTAACACTTTTAGTCAAAAGACTAAGTGTTAATGTTGTGCCGGTTTCTTGTTGATGGATGCACTACATTTTGAGTTATATCATTGTCGTGTATATGCATATTAATTCGTGAGCTAATGTTATTTCATTTTCTCTGTTGTTACAGTTAACATCTCAAGTATAATAGGTAACGTTAATGCAGTTCCTATGCTTAACGGGACCAACTATAAAGTCTTGGAAAGAGAACGTTATGATTGTTCTCGGGTGCATGGATCTTGACATTGTGTAGGATCGAGATTGTCTAAGAGGGGACGTGAATTAGACATTTTTTAAAATTTAATTAAGTAGTCTAATATTAATTTCTTTCTTATTGTAGGACTCTAAATTAAAAGCAATCAGACAAGCAATCAAAGTAAAGAGAGAGAGAGAAATTTAACACACAGTGGTTTTTACGTGGTTCGGCCAAACCTTGCCTACATCCACGCTTCAAGGTTCACCCCTTGAAGATCCTTAACCTTCTCCTCAACGAGAATACACAGATCGGAATTCCGGGCTCCGATCAACTGCCTTTTACAAATATGGATTGTTCTTCACGGGCGACAATCCACTGCCTTATAAAAATATATGAGTTGGTAAAGTTCTAGCTCAGACTACACTCTCAAAGATTAAATCTCAAGTTATCGAATCGAGAGGTGTAGAAGAATAATACAGAGTATAAGATTTTTGCAGGTTAGGGCTCAGGAATTCAATTCGCAAAAGTTGTATCTTCGTGCTCTAACCTCGGCTTAAATACTCTGTCTTCAGAATCGGCTTGACTTCAATGCTCTTTATCCAATAATAGAAACTTTGTTACCGTTGGAGCAGCTTTCATACAGAAGCAGGTAGCCGTTGCTTTCTGAAAGCGCAAGTCGCCCGACGCCATTAATGTACTCGACTTTAAGCTTCTGGGCGAGATACACTGTAGCTTTCGCGACATAATTTAAAATCTGGCGGAAGACGTTGCTTTACAATTCTTGAACCGGCTTCGTTATGTTTGTGAAGCTTGAGCCGAATCGGAGGATGCTGCTCTAGAAGATGAACCGCTGTCAGAAAATGCACCATTAAACAACTGAAACGCTATCGGAAGATGTAGATATGAAGTCTTTCGGTTTTGTCGTCTAGTGAGCGGAGGAGGTCTTCTTCGAAGTCTTCTGGTTTTGTCGTTTAGCGATCGGATGACTTCGTCTTTCGAACTGAGGATGTAGATCTTGAGCGGATACTATATGAGAATTTTTTCTTTTGTCTTCTAGCGATCGGAGGACGTAGTCATTAAAAGCTTCGCCTTTTGTCGTTTTCCCATCAGTAGACTTTATCTTTAAAACGACTTCGCCTTTTGTCGTTTTCCCATCGGTAGATTCAGCGTTAAACGCCATCGGATGAAGCTGCGTTAATAGCCATCAAATGATTCAGTCCTTAAACCCATCGGATGACTTAATCTTCGAAGTCATCAGCTTTTGTCGTCTAGCGGGCGGTGGACTTCGTCTTTTATTTTCATTCACCGGTGGACTTCTTTTCTTTTAATATTTTAAATCACCGGTGGACTTCTTGGCAACTTGACCACTGAATGTGCATTCACAGCCCTGTTTTACTAATAAACCTAGGACACTCAACCAAATTCATTAGTAAACTAAAATACCCTTTTCAAGGGTATTTCCAACAGATTAATCTCAACTGCATATACATTATTTTCATTCAGTAAACATAATCAAATTATAATATAAACCATACAAACTCATCATCAAAAACAAATTTGGACTTAATTATCATTTAAGTCAACAATCTCCCCCTTTTTGATGATGACAATCTATAGGTATAAATTTGATTAAATAAGTCTCTCCCCCATAGTTCTAGCTCCCCCACAGCATATGCATACTTTAAAACTATCATTTCCAGATTTCACAGATTAATCTAATACATGCCATCAGAATATCAAACAATGATCAAAGTGTATCAAGCATCTGTGTTCTCCCCCATTGTCATTATCAAAAACAAAGAAACACAGAAGAATACAAGATGTGAACCATAAAAAGATTGTTCAAGAAGTCACAAAAAGACTAACAGCCTAATTAAGTTAAGTTCTTAATATGTGTCCACAGTTCTTGGAGAAAGAAAGAAAACACTGCTGAGTCCAGACTTGGTTGATCAGTAATAGAAGCAGGAGCAGGAGCAGGAGCAGGAGCAGGAAGAGCAGGAAGAGGAATATGAGGTTGATAAGATGCCCAAATTAGGGCCAGAAGCTCCATCAAGTCCAAACACGGAGAGAGCACTGGTGGAGGAACTGATGAAGAAGCCGCCTGAGATGAGCCTTGATATACCACCATGTCTATACATGGTGAAGAGTGGGAGGAGGACGCAGAGACAGAAGAAACTGCTTGGACCTGGACTGGCAGCTCAGCTTGATGTAAATCCAAAGACATGAACCGAGTATCTTCATCTACCTCAGGTCGAAAAACGGGAGGGAGAAAGTCTGCAACACACGGCTCAGAGGAATACTGAGGTGGTGGTGACCGTGCAGGTTGAAGAGCTTCAATTTGAAACTGAAGAGACTGGAGGGTCCGAGTAAAGAGTGTATGGTTAAGAGTCATGGTTTGACCCAGTTTAGCTAAATCTACACCAACATCCAATTTGAGCTGTTTGATCTGCTCATCCATCTTGATGCTCAAGTCCAATGCATGCTGGGCTAGCTTAGTATCTATAGAAGTTTCAATTTGACTTTGAAGTGAGCTAAAAGTTGTCCCAAGACTGTTAATGCTGGACTGCAATGCAAGAAACTGATCCTCACTGATGAACATTCTCCTTTGATATGTCTTTGGAGTTGCAGGTGTAACTGATGGAATTGGTGAGGATAATTGGACTGGAGGAGCCGTTAGAGCTAGGGGAGGAAGTGGGACAGGAGAGAGAATGAGCATAGTAGAAGGTGGAGAGGGTTGGACTGGTGGAGAAGGTGGACTCGAAAGAGCAATTTGACTTGGAGGAGGTGAGTCTGGAAGAGGGAGAACAGAATCCTCTGGAGGTGGAGAAGCAGTAGAGATGACTGGAGAGATAGGTTGAACGGTTTGAGGCAGAGGAGGTAATAAGAGTGCAGGGAGAGAAGGAGAGGGAGGATTTGCTGGAATGGGAAGAGGCACAGAGGATGAAGCAGAGATTGCCTCTGAAACATGTGATCTTGAGGAAGGGGCACGACGCCTTCGCACTAGAGGAAGAGAGTGGGGGCTAGAGGTCTGAGATGGAGAAGGGGAAGGAGGTTGGACGGGAGAAGTGGGAGCAGGAGCAGGTGGCAGAATTGTGGCAGATGTTTGGACTGGAGGAGGCAGGGAAGGAATCAAAATGGATGGTGGAGGAGAGGATGGTACAACAGGAGATAGAGGGACAGGAGTAGGCAGAGTGGACAGCAGCAAGGAAGGTGAAGGGGCTGAAATGGTGGCAACAATGGGTGTTGGAGAGGGAGGAGGAAGAGTTCTTGGCACTGGAGGAGGAAGAATTCTTGGCACTGGAGGAGGAAGGTGGAGGCGAGAGACCGGAGATTGAGGAGGGGAATCAAAAAGAGCAGGGATCTCTGAATCACCAACGCCCTCTTGAGTTGATGACTCATCAGTCAGTTCAAGCTTTCTTTTCCCTTTTCTGGCAACAGTAACCTGAGCAACCCTTTGTTTAGACTGATCCAAATAAAACTCTCCTTTTCTATTCTTCTTAATCCCCAGTCTGTTCAGAGTAGATTTGGAGTAGTAGTTGGCGGGTTTAAGACAAGTAATCTCAGCATCCTCAGGAAAACTAATGTCATGCTGCTGAAAAACCTTCATCAGAAGCAGATTGTAGGGAAGTGAAGGAGCTCTGTCATCCTTCTCAAGACAATGTATCCTATATCGAAAGGGGTCTTTTGGTAGATGCCAAGAAGGATAAAGATCTCCATACAGCTAACCTCATCATAATGGCCACCTTTTGGACAGATGTTATAACCGATCATTTGATGGAAAAGTTTAGCCCTTATATTCAAATGCCAGCTCTTTAAAACAGAAGGAGTGTTGTTCGGGTCGAGAGCTATGGATTGTAACAGAAAACGACCTTCTTCTGTATCAAAGGAAGGTGACTCTTGCCCTGTGGTATAGTATTTTGGGCATGCATCTAAGTGTGGGCTTTCCAGAAGCTCATTTATCGAAGAGGAGGTAATGGTTATGTGCTTTCCATACACATAACTTTTGATCACAGAGTAATCAAGAGAAAAACTCATATTGATATAAAACATCCTAACCGCATCTGAATAATAGAAGGTTTCAACATCAAATAAACCAAGCAATCCTATGTCCTTCAAGAGTTCAACTAGGTTGAGACTAACTATTTCATCAGTCGTAATGCCTCGACTAGGAATCAATTTCCTTAATTTAAAACCTTCATGATACCTTATTTCTGCATCCTCAGTAATGAAGTAATACGATGGCCAGCTATTTGAACGAGGAAGTTCACGGGACTGACGAACGGTGGTCTTGGACTTCTTAGCAGCGGGTTCCTTACCAGCTCTAGAAGAGGATTCCATAATAGCGATGGAAGAAACGATAGAGTGTAGACGCGAAGGATATAAGAGTTTGGGAAAGGGGAAAAACACGACTATCAGAGGAGAAGCAAGTGAAAGAGCGCGAAAGATGAAGCGTCTTTGTAAGAAGAGGAATTTAAATAAGTTAGGGCATCGTCCGATAGAAAGAGACAAACGTGGAAGTCGGATAGGACTCGATAGAGCACACGTGTCATCAGATAAGAAAATGCATCATCCGATAAGTGGAGGTTGCACATCTTCCGGTGAAAGGAAAAAAAAAAAAAAGGACCGGAGGATGTGAATAATAAGGACAGAAACTTATTTTGCATACTTGAGAAGACCTAATCTTATTCTAATACCACAGAAGGTTTTCTCATTCAGAGGTTTTGTAAAAATATCTGCCAATTGATCTACAGAATTAACAAATTCCAACGAAATATCACCTCTCTGAACATGATCTCGGATGAAGTGATACCTTACATCAATATGTTTTGTTCTAGAGTGTTGAATAGGATTTTTGAAAATGTTGATAGCACTGGTGTTATCACACCGAATAGAAATCCTATTATAAAACAGATTATAGTCTTCCAAAGTCTGTTTCATCCACAACATTTGTGCACAACAACTGCCAGCAGCAATATATTCATTTTCTGCAGTTGACAATGCAACAGAATTCTGTTTCTTAGAATACCAGGAGACAAGAGATTCACCAAGAAACTGACATGTTCCACTGGTGCTTTTCCTATCAACTAAACTTCCTGCATAATCGGAATCAGAATATCCTATCAGATCAAAGGAGGTGCCCTTCGGATACCATAATCCTAAATCATGAATCCCACTTAGATATTTAAAAATTCTCTTGACAGCATTTAAGTGGGATTCCTTAGGAGCAGCCTGAAATCTAGCACATAGGCAAACACTAAAGAGTATATCTGGCCTACTTGCAGTCAGATATAATAGAGAACCAATCATACCACGATACTTCTTGATATCCACACTTGTACCATTTTCATCCTTGTCCAATTTTGTAGTGGTACTCATGGGAGTTCTAGAGGATTTGACAGATTCTAAACCAAATTTCTTAAGAAGTTCCTTATGTACTTTTTCTTGACAGAAGAAAATTCCATCAGGAGATTGACAGATCTGAAATCCTAAGAAAATTTTAACTCCCCCATCATACTCATCTCAAATTCGCTTTGCATGAGGGAAGAAAACTCATTACACATTTGACATTAGTTGATCCAAAAATAATGTCATCGACATAGATTTGAACTAGCAGAATATCTTTATCCTTTTGCATGGTAAATAGAGTTGAATCAGAGTTACCCTTTTTGAAATTTCTTTCCTCAAGGAAATTCTTCAACCTATCGTACCAAGCTCTAGGAGCCTGTTTAAGACCATAGAGAGCTTTCCTTAACTTATAGACATAGTCTGGTTTGTCAAAAGCTTCAAAACCTAAAGGTTGCTCAACAAAAACTTCTTCTGTAATATATCCATTTAAGAATGCACTCTTTACATCTATTTGATAGAGTGTGAAGTTTTTGTAGCAGGCAAAAGCAAGAAGCATCCTAATTGACTCTAATCTAGCTACAGGGGCAAAAGATTTCTCAAAGTCAATACCCTCTTCTTGAGAGTATCCCTTAGCGACAAGTCTAGCTTTATTTCTAACAACAATCCCATTTTCATCTAATTTATTCTTGAAGACCCATTTAGTTCCAATAATGGGATGATCCTTAGGCCTTGGAACAAGTTCCCATACCTTGCTCTTTCAAATTGATTTAAGCTCTTCTTGCATAGGCCTAAAATCCAGTACTCATCACTCTCGGCTTCTTCGAATTTCTTAGGCTCTACTTGAGAAATAAATGCCACATTGGCACAGAGATTCCTAAGAGAAGCTCTAGTCTTAACTCCTAAAGAAGGATCACCTAAAACTTCATCTATTGGATGATCTTTGACATATTTCCAATCTCTAGGAAGAGCAGGATTTTCATCCTTGACAGGAACAATATTCTAGAGATGTAGAAGAAGGTTCTATGGATTTTTCTACTTGAGGAGGAATCACTATGCTTTTCTAAGGAAAGGGAATCAGTTAGTTATTATCCAAATGAATCATCCTCATCCACATTGATTGTGGGTTGAGGGGACTCATCAAAGTTACATGTACTGACTCCTCTACAACTAGAGTTCTCCTATTGAATACCCTATATGCTTTACTGGTAAGAGAATATCTTAGAAAAATTCCAAGATCGGATTTGGAATCGAATTTTTCTAAGTTATCCTTAGTGTTTAGAATGAAGCATTTGCTGCCAAAGGCTCTAAAGTATTTAACAGAAGAAGTTTTTCCACTCCAGAGCTCATATGGAGTTTTCTCAAGAATAGGTCTTATGGAGACCCGATTAAGCACATAACAAGCAGTAGCAACAGCTTCAGCCCAGAAATATTTTGGAAGGGAATTCTCATTGAGCATAGTCCGAGCTAGTTCTTGGAGAGACCTATTTTTCCTCTCAACAACACCATTTTGCTGAGGGGTCCTAGGAGAAGAGAAATTGTGCTCAATTCCATACTTGAGACACAAGAGTTCAAATTTCTCATTTTCAAATTCTCCACCATGATCACTATGAATAGCAACTATGGTGAGCTCCTTTTCATTTTGAACTCTTTTCCTAAAACTAGAAAAGGTGTCAAAGTCTCATCCTTAGACTTTAGAAAGTGAACCCAGGTAAATCTAGAAAAATCATCAACAATGACAAATGCATAGAATCTTCCTCCTAAGCTAGCAATATTTGAAGGACCAAAGAGATCCATGTGAAGAAGTTGGAGAGGCTTAGAAGTAGAAATTGCATTCTTAGATGCAAAAGAACTTTTGATCTGTTTGCCCATTTGGCAGGCTTCACAGACCTTATCCTTTTCAAAGGATATCTTAGGGATTCCTCTAACTAAGTTCTCCTTAGTAATCTTAGCTAAGGTATCCATCCCTACGTGTCCTAATCTCCTATGCCAAATCCAAGAATCATGGGAAGAATTCACAGCAAAACATTTTTCATCAGACACAGCAATATCATCTAAGTCAATAATATAAATATTATCTTTCCTATAGCCAGAAAACATAACTTTGCCATTTGAAGCATCTTCAATTATGCAAGAGTCTGACTTAAAAATTACTTTATATCCTTTATCACATAACTAGCTAATACTAAGTAAATTATGCTTTAATCCATCAACTAATAAAACATTCTCAATAATAGGATTAATGCTGTTACTTATGTTGCCAATGCCAACAATTTTGCCTTTCTGGTTTCCACCAAAAGTGACACTTCCTTTCTTCTTGTTGACACCTGCAAACTTGGTTGAGTCTCCTGTCATATGCCTCGAACATCCACTGTCGAGGTACCATTGGTTTTTCCCAGGAGAACAGTCAACCTGCAAAACAGAAATCAGGTTGTCTGCTTAGGTACCCAAATCTTTTGGGTCCTAGTGTTAGTTTTGGTTCCTTTGAGAACCCATTGCAGCTTACTACCATTTTTCATATTATGTGTTTTTAAAGGACATATGAAGGACTTATGTCCTACTTCATTACAGGTATGGCAAGTAGTCGGTTTGACAAAGAAATTCTTAAACACTTTTCTCTTATTGAATTTGTCATAGCCTAAACCTGCTTTATCATGAGTAGCTCTATGATTCCCTATTAGCAATGTTAAGTTCTTGCTACCATTTGAAAACCAAAGAACAAGTTTATTCAAAGATTCATTTGTCTTCTTTAGTTCAGAAATTTCTTTTTCATGCAAGTTCACTTCTTTAGCATGCTTCTCAATTAGACTTGCATTTTCCTTTTTCAGTGTATTGTATTTAGCCTTTAGCATGCCAAACTGTTTAACCAAATCGTTAAAGGCATCAACCATATCCCCATCATCATCAGACTCACTCTCACAGAAAGAAATGCTTACCTCATTATCGTGAGCCATGAAGCAGAGGTTGGCTACTTCCTCATCTTCTGAAGAGGATGTGTCACCTTCACTGTCATCCCAAGTGGCCTTCATAGCCTTCTTCTTAAATTTCTTGGGATTCTTCTTGGACTGTGGACAATCTGCCTTCATGTGGCCAGGCTTTCCACATCCAAAACAGGTAATTTCCTTCTCCTTGTGAGATTTCTCCCCCTTTGGAAATCTCCTTCCTTGCATTCTTTTTCTTTGGAGGAATTTGCTGAACCTCCTAGTAATGAGAGCGATATCCTCATCATCTTCTTCTTCTTCTTCTTCCTCAGACAGATCTTGTTTACTTGAGGAAGCTTTCATTGCAATATCTTTTCTTTTTGTAGCCTCTCTCTCCTTGAGATCTTCCTTCTCGTTAGACCTCATCGTGATCTCATGTGTCATGAGAGATCCAAGGAGTTCCTCAAGTTTTAGAATCTTGAGATCCTTTGCTTCCTGTATGGCAGTCACCTTTGGCTGCCAGCTTCTAGGAAGACATCTAAGAATCTTCCTGACCTGTTCTTCACAAGAATATGATTTACCAAGAGCTTTTAAGCCATTGGTAATGTTAGTAAACCTTGTAAACATAGAAGATATCGATTCATCTTTTGGCATAGAAAATAACTCATACTCATGTACAAGCATATTCAATTTACTCTCTTTTACTTGATTTGTTCCCTCGTGGGTAACCTCTAATAAGTGCCAAATTTCTTGAGCACTTTCACACCCTTGTACCCTATTAAATTCATCTCTATTTAAGGCACAATACAGGGTGTTTATCGCCTTAGCATTAAGGCTTAGATTTCTCTTATCTGACTCAGTTAGATCAGTGGAAATCTTAGGAACACTTTGGCCATCTACAGTTTTCATGGCTTTAAATGGACCATATTCTATAATGTTCCATAGCTCATAGTCCATGGCTTGAATGAATATCTTCATTCTTGCTTTCCAGTAAACATAATCACTCTCATCAAAGAAGGGAGGCCTATTTGTAGCTTGACCTTCTCCGTGTGTGGAGTTAGTGTTGAATGCCATTGCCATTGTAAATATATCACACAATGATTAAAAGACAGCTTAGACAATGATAACCTCGCTCTGATACCAATTGTAGGATCGAGATTGTCTAAGAGAGGGGGTGAATTAGACCCTTTTTAAAATTTAATTAAGTAGTCTAATATTAATTTCTTTCTTATTGTAGGACTCTAAATTAAAAGCAATCAGACAAGCAATCAAAGTAAAGAGAGAGAGAGAAATTTAACACACAGTGGTTTTTACGTGGTTCGGCCAAACCTTGCCTACATCCACGCTTCAAGGTTCACCCCTTGAAGATCCTTAACCTTCTCCTCAACGAGAATACACAGATCGGAATTCCGGGCTCCGATCAACTGCCTTTTACAAATCTGGATTGTTCTTCACGGGCGACAATCCACTGCCTTATAAAAATATATGAGTTGGTAAAGTTCTAACTCAGACTACACTCTCAAAGATTAAATCTCAAGTTATCGAATCGAGAGGTGTAGAAGAATAATACAGAGTATAAGATTTTTGCAGGTTAGGGCTCAGGAATTCAATTCGCAAAAGTTGTATCTTCGTGCTCTAACCTCGGCTTAAATACTCTGTCTTCAGAATCGGCTTGACTTCAATGCTCCTTATCCAATAATAGAAACTTTGTTACCGTTGGAGCAGCTTTTGTACAGAAGTAGGTAGCCGTTGCTTTCTGAAAGCGCAAGTCGCCCGACGCCATTAATGTACTCGACTTTAAGCTTCTGGGCGAGATACACTGTAGCTTTCGCGACATAATTTAAAATCTGGCGGAAGACGTTGCTTTACAATTCTTGAACCGGCTTCGTTATGTTTGTGAAGCTTGAGCCGAATCGGAGGATGCTGCTCTAGAAGATGAACCGCTGTCAGAAGATGCACCATTAAACAACTGAAACGCTATCGGAAGATGTAGATATGAAGTCTTCCGGTTTTGTCGTCTAGTGAGCGGAGGAGGTCTTCTTCGAAGTCTTCTGGTTTTGTCGTTTAGCGATCGGATGACTTCGTCTTTCGAACTGAGGATGTAGATCTTGAGCGGATACTATATGAGAATTTCTTCTTTTGTCTTCTAGCGATCGGAGGACGTAGTCATTAAAAGCTTCGCCTTTTGTCGTTTTCCCATCGGTAGACTTTATCTTTAAAACGACTTCGCCTTTTGTCGTTTTCCCATCGGTAGATTCAGCGTTAAACGCCATCGGATGAAGCTGCGTTAATAGCCATCGGATGATTCAGTCCTTAAACCCATCAGATGACTTAATCTTCGAAGTCATCAGCTTTTGTCGTCTAGCGGGCGGTGGACTTCGTCTTTTATTTTCATTCACCGGTGGACTTCTTTTCTTTTAATATTTTAAATCACCGGTGGACTTCTTGGCAACTTGACCACTGAATGTGCATTCACAGCCCTGTTTTACTAATAAACCTAGGACACTCAACCAAATTCATTAGTAAACTAAAATACCCTTTTCAAGGGTATTTCCAACAGATTAATCTCAACTGCATATACATTATTTTCATTCAGTAAACATAATCAAATTATAATATAAACCATACAAACTCATCATTAAAAACAAATTTGGACTTAATTATCATTTAAGTCAACACATTGCACTTAGGGTCGCATGCTTCCCACCTCTTTCAGCATCAAGTACCCTTGATAATAAAAGGGAGCTGGAAAAGTGGGAGCGTTTGAATCGTGTAAGTCTAATGATCATGAAGCGCGCCATTCCAGAAGCATTTCGGGGCAATATGTCGGAAGACACTGATGCCAAAACATTCCTTGCAGAACTTGAGAAACGTTTTGAGAAAAACGAGAAGGCTGAGACAAACACGCTTTTAGCTAAGCTTGTCTCACTCAAGTATAATCGCAAGGGGAATATCAGGGAGTACATAATGGAAATGTCTCATCTTGCTTCAAGACTTAAGGAACTTAAGTTAGAGCTGTCTGATGACATGCTTGTTCACTTAGTCTTGATTTCTCTTCCCCCTCAGTTTGGGCAGTTTAAGATCAGTTATAACTATCAAAAGGATAAGTGGACACTTAATGAATTAATATCTCATTGTGTCCAAGAGGAAGAGAGGATTAAGCATGATCGAATAGAAAGTGCTCATTTGGCATCATCTTCCAAAGATAAAGGAAAGAAAAGGAAGAAGGAAGCTGTTGTTGTTTCTTCTAAGTTGAAACAAAAGAAGTCTAAGGGCTTCAGTTGTTTCTTCTGTAATGGAGAAGGGCACCAAAAGAAAGATTGTGCCAAGTATCACGCATGGCGCGTGAAGAAAGGTACACTTCTCAACCTTGTTTGTTCTGAGGTTAATTTGGTTTCTGTATCTAGACATACGTGGTGGTTAGATTTGGGTGCTACCACTCACATTAGTTTGTCTATGCAGGGTTGCCTGAATTGCCGAAAGCCGAATGATGCTGAAAGATTCATCTTTGTGGGCGATGGCAAATCAGTTGAAGTTGAAGCCATCGGAGATTTTAGATTGTTATTAAAATCTGGACAATTTTTGGATTTAAATGATACTTTTGTTGTACCGTCTTTTAGACGGAATTTAATTTCTATTTCTGCATTGGACAAATCTGGTTATTCTTGTTCATTTGGATATGGAAAATTAAGTTTATCATTAAATTCAAATATAATGGGTTCTGGTTTTTCAACTGTTTATGACAATCTATATATGCTAGAAACCATAGCTTCATTTAATGAAACCTTGCATACTGATTCAAGAGGTACAAAACGTAAATTAACTAATAATGATTCAGCTTCGTTATGGCACAAGCGATTAGGTCACATCTCTCAAAAGAGAATTGAAAAGCTTGTGTCAGACGAAATTTTGGGCCCTCTTGATATGACTGACTTCAAGGTTCGCGTCAGTTGTATTAAAGGGAAACAAACAAGTGTAAGGAGATTATAAGCTAACCGAGCTTCAGAAGTCCTTGAATTGATACATACAGATATTTGTGGACCTTTCCCTACGGCATCTTGGAATGGTCAACATTATTTCATATCATTCATTGAAGATTACTCGCGTTATGGCTACCTATATCTCATTCATGAGAAGTCTCAGTCTTTGGACGTGTTTAAAGCCTTTAAAGCCTTTTTCCTCAGTACAACTCATGCCGGGTTGCCCAACATGAATGGTGTTGCTGAAAGACGGAACAGAACGCTTAAGTACATGGTAAGGAGCATGACTTTAAAGCCTTTAAAGCCTTTAAAGCCTTTAAAGCCTTTAAAGCCTTTAAAGCCTTTAAAGCCTTTAAAGCCTTTAAAGCCTTTAAAGCCTTTAAAGCCTTTAAAGCCTTTAAAGCCTTTAAAGCCTTTAAAGCCTTTAAAGCCTTTAAAGCCTTTAAAGCCTTTAAAGCCTTTAAAGCCTTTAAAGCCTTTAAAGCCTTTAAAGCCTTTAAAGCCTTTAAAGCCTTTAAAGCCTTTAAAGCCTTTAAAGCCTTTAAAGCCTTTAAAGCCTTTAAAGCCTTTAAAGCCTTTAAAGCCTTTAAAGCCTTTAAAGCCTTTAAAGCCTTTAAAGCCTTTAAAGCCTTTAAAGCCTTTAAAGCCTTTAAAGCCTTTAAAGCCTTTAAAGCCTTTAAAGCCTTTAAAGCCTTTAAAGCCTTTAAAGCCTTTAAAGCCTTTAAAGCCTTTAAAGCCTTTAAAGCCTTTAAAGCCTTTAAAGCCTTTAAAGCCTTTAAAGCCTTTAAAGCTGAGGTAGAAAATCAGCTTGATAAAAGGATTAAGGTTGTCAGATCTGATCGTGTTGGTGAATACTATGGTCGATATGACGGGTCAGGTCAACAACGTCCAAGACCATTTGCTAAATACCTAGAGGAGTGTGGTATTGTTCCTCAGTACACCATGCCGGGTTGGCCCAACATGAATGGTGTTGCTGAAAGACGGAACAGAACGCTTAAGTACATGGTAAGGAGCATGATTGCTCATTCGACCTTACCAGAATCCCTCTGGGGTGAAGCACTGAAGACCGCAGCTTATATCCTTAACAGGGTACCTACTAAGGCGATGGCTAACAAAACCCCACATGAGTGTTGGATGGGCCGAAAACCCATTCTTAAACACTTACACGTGTGGGGGTGTCCAGCTGAGGCAAGGCCTTATAGGCCCAATGAAAAGAAACTGGACTCCAGGACTGTTAGTTGTTATTTTGTAGGGTATCCTGAACGGTCAAGGGGGTACAAATTTTATGATCCCACTGTAAGGACATTCTTTGAAACGGGAAATGCCCGATTTTTTGAGGATGTAGAGTTTGTGAAGGGAGATAAGGAAGACATTGTCTTTGAAGAGGAAGTTGTTCCTCTTCCTTTGGTTTCCCTTGACTTCGATCAAGTGGATAATGAAAAAGACAATGTTGAATCACTTCCTGAACCTCTTCAGGAAGTCATTCCAGAAGAACAAACTCAACAGCCTCAAGAAAATATGCCATTATGGAGGTCCACTATAGAGAGAAGAAGTACGATTTCGGATGATTATATCGTATTCCTACAAGAACATGAGGAACTTGGTGAGATGGAAGATGACCCTGTCACTTTCAACCAAGCCATTAAGAGTTCTGATTCTCAAAAGTGGACTGATGCCATGAATGAGGAGTTAAAGTCTATGAAGGACAATGACGTTTGGGATCTCGTCCCGTTACCTGCAGGTTTGAAACCCGTCGGTTGTAAATGGATTTTTAAATCCAAAAGGGATTCAAAAGGTAACATTGAGAGATTCAAAGCACGTCTTATTGCTAAGGGTTTTACTCAAAGAGAAGGCATTGACTACAAGGAAACTTTCTCTCCGGTATCTACGAAAGATTCATTTAGAACTATAATGGCACTAGTAGCTCATTTTGATTTAGAGCTACATCAGATGGATGTAAAGACGGCGTTCCTCAATGGTGACATTGATGAAACGATCTATATGGTGCAACCCGAGTTCTTTGATTCAAATAAATCAAATGACTTAGTTTGCAAATTAAAGAAATCCATCTACGGGCTAAAACAAGCTTCCCGTCAATGGTATTAGAAATTTCATCAAGCAGTCACCTCATATGGTTTTGAGGCAAATAAAGTTGATGATTGTGTATACCACAAATTTAGTGGGAATAAAATGATATTTCTGGTTTTATATGTCGATGACATATTATTAGCATGCAACGATATAGGCTTGTTGCACGACACCAAGAAATTTCTTTCAAAGAAATTTGAAATGAAAGATCTTGGTGACGCCTCTTTTGTATTAGGAATCCAAATATACCGAGATCGTTGTCGAGGTATACTTGGATTATCACAAAAGAGCTATATCGAGAAGGTTTTAAAAGGATTTGGCATGCAAGAATGTAAACCAGGAGATACCCTTGTTGCTAAAGGAGATAAAATAAATAAAAGTCAATGCCCTTCAAGTGACTTTGAAGTCAAAGAAATGCAAAAGATTCCTTATGCTTCGACAGCAGGAAGCTTAATGTATGCTCAAGTATGCACGCGTCCGGATATTGCGTACATAGTTGGCATGTTGGGTAGATACTTGAGTAATCCTGGATTGGATCATTGGAAAGCTGTAAAAAGGGTACTCAGATACTTACAGAGAACCAAAGAATACATGCTCACATACAAGAAATCAGATCAGCTTGAGATCATTGGGTATACTGATTCTGATTTTGCTGGATGCCAAGATGACTTGAAGTCAACATCGGGCTATATTTTCCTTTTAGCTGGAGGAGCTATCTCCTGGATGAGTGCCAAACAAAGACTTACGGCCTCTTCTACTATGGCAGCTGAGTTTATAGCATGTTATGAGGCATCCAATCAAGCATTATGGCTGAATAACTTTGTCGCGGGATTGCGAATCTCGAATGGTATTGAAAGACCACTTCGGATTTTATGTGACAATCAGTCAGCTGTAATGTTCTTAAACAACAATAGGAGCTTCTCAAAGTCTAAGTTTGTAGACATCAAGTTTCTTGTTGTAAAGGAAAGAGTTCAGAGTGGTCAAATATCTATAGATCATATTGGAACAGACTTCATGATTGCGGATCCGCTAATTAAGGGATTACGACCCAAGGTCTTTCACGAGCATGTTGCTCATATGGGGGTTGTATCTCTTGGAGATATTGAGGTTTAGTGGGAGTCTGTCATTTGTTTTTATGTGATTCTATTCTATAGATATTTGTAATGAATATTTTGGTTACTGCAGTATTCATTTTATGAGGTATTCATTTAATTCACTCTGACATTTGAGTTTTAATGATCTCAATAAAGTTTTGGTTGGACCAGTTGGAAATAGGCATGTTAAATCACATCACATGTAATTTACATGCTACACATCCATATTTGATCTGTGTCATTTGGTTATGTTGGTGTTTGTGATCATTGATAGGTTTAGTTACGACAATTGTGACGAAAGCCGCTTTGGTTCTGCATTTGATATAATTGATGGACGAGATTGTTAGAGTATACTCTGTTTAGATGATAACAAAATTTGATATCATAAGGATAAGGTTATAATGTGTAATTGATTAGTTTGTAATTTGATCCAAGTGGGAGATTGTTAGAATTATAAGGATTTATAATTCTAGTTGGATCTAAATTGTTAAACTATAAATTATACATTATGTTATCATCAAGTTTAAGTCCATATTAAAGTGATTTAATATAATTTCAATGGACTTTAGAGTATAATAAATATAATATGGATATATTTAATGTGTAGAGACACCATGGGTAATTTACCAATTTGTGATGGGCAAACTGGTAAATTACTCAATTAGGTTTAACATATAGTTATGGTCCCCAATTCTCAATTGAACCCTTTGCCTCTTAGAACCTCCATCTTTCTAGAGAGACATTAGAGAGGGCGATTGATGAATCGGAAGATCTACGTACCCGATCTACAGTATTTTGCCTTCAACAATGGATCCGGGTATGTCCTTCTTGCTTTAACGATTTTCTTGTAATTTCTAACGTATCGATTCAAGAATTGAGCTCTCGCTCTTTTCAGACTATGGAATTTATTCTAGATTTAATTACTCTGGTTATTTTTATTGAATCCAACATAGAAAACTAATTGGCGTGAGATACTTTGTGAAAGGCTACGAAGCGACGTTAGGCCCAATCGATGAATCGAAAGAGTCGAAATCTCCGAGAGATGACGACGGCCATGGAACCGACATTGCGAGCACTGCCGCTCGATCTATCGTCGAAGGCGCCAATCTTTTTGGCTACGCACCAGAAACCGCGAGAGGAATGGCCATGACTGCCAGAGTTGCCGCCTACAATGTATGTTGGACCAGTGAATGTTTCAGTTTAGACATCCTGCCCGCCATAGACAAGGCAGTGGAGAACAATGTTAACGTCCTCTCCATGTCCCTCGGCGGATTATTACAGAGACAATGTTGAGATCGGAGCATTTGGAGCGTTGCAAAAAGGAATTTTTCTTGTTGAGTGTTTATTTTGTTATATTTATCATTTTTTTTTTAATTTTTCGTTTTTCATAATTTTTTCGTTTAATAATAATAAAACCTTGGGCGGAATCGAGACCAACCCAGGACTGGACCAAAAATTTTGGTCCAGTCCCAGGTCAGTCCTGGTCCCACCCGAGACCGGTTTCAATTTCGGGATTAAAATCCCGAAACCCTTGGGCCTGTTCGGTCTCGGCTCGAGATCAGACCGGACCGAACTGGCTTGTGCCCACCCCTAGCTTGTATCATGAGAATGTCACTACGATGATGGATGACTTACTCATTTTTTAATATTAAAAAGTGTAAAAATAAATTTAAACCTTAAAATATAGGTTTAATTTGAAATAACTCTTAAATTAAAAACTTTATAAACTAAAACGTTAAACTATTCAAAATGTAACAAATCAAACCCTGACGGGGGGCCGATCAACCCCTGATTCTAAATTTACGCCAAAATCAGGGGTTGATTTAAATGGAATGGCCTCCTGATCTGTTTAGTGCTTATGTGTCACTGGACATATTGGGTAGGAGGGTCGATGTGGGGGGTGGAGACGGTGCACGTTGACTTAAGACTGAGGGGACACCGCCTTAGATCGGCCTCATGTTCCCTACCTCTTCCTTTTTAAGGTTCTCGAGAATAGGGGGTCATCGTCCTGGATCGACCCCCCATTCTCAAAATTAGTGCTGAGAATGGAGGGTCACTACCTCGGATTGGGGGGTCGATTCCCGACTTTATATAAGGAATCGACCCCCTATTCTCACGCCCCACTGTCAAAAAACTTGATTTTCTCTCAGCCCCCCGCAATTCCAACCTAAAATCCAATCATTTCACTCCTCCACGATCGTTTTCTTCAAATATCAACAAAAAAATCCCACAAATTCGAGCCCTAAATCGTCCAAATCTCAAATTCAACCTAAATCCCCAAATTTTCCTCAAATTGGTGATTAAACAAAAGGTTGTCCCGTCACAAGAAGGTTCGTCACAAGGTGGCCCGATTGAAGGTGCTATGCCAAATTTTCCATTGTTTTCACAAGGAGGACCATCTCAAGGGGGTTCGACAAACCAGGTACCTTCGTCACAAGGTGATTTGGCTCAAGCACGGCGACTGCCAACTGGGTATGTTTCGATTGAATTTCAAAATTAGATGTGCCAAGATCAGTTTGAGTGGGTTATGTCAAACCACTCGATTATTTATTCGAAGACAATCAATTTTAGAGGGTAGGAGTCGTTGTAGATCAAAGAGATATTCGACAATATCGCCCTACACGGGGTGTACGAATTGAGGGGCGATAGCTGCGACCGAATTGTTCGCTTGTTTTATGCAAACTTGACATCTACCGGGAGGGTATGATGTTTGAAGACGTACACCTTGGTACAAAGATTGTTATACCTCGAGAGTCAATTAATGAATTGCTCGGGTTTGCCGGAGAAGAGAATGATGTGGAGAGATACTATCATGCTTTCCGCGATTGTGATTTTTTTAGATCGGCCGAGAGACTAGAGTTCCTTAGGGAAATTCATTGCAATTCCAACATCGCTCGGTTTGTGAAGCCAATATCCAAGGATTTGAATGTCGAAGCTCGGGTTATTCACAATCTGATAACCCACATCATTTTACCTCAGGATGGACATAGAGTTCTCGTGAGCTGCATGGATCTCTATGTGATGAAGAAGCTATACAACGGGGAGATGTTCGACCCTGGCTTCGTGATTTTAGGTTACATGCATGAGATTGGTCAGACATACAACAAGAATCTATCGTACGACATGTTGATACAAAAGATCGTCAAACGAGCTCGGATTCAACTACCGACTAGAGAGCAGATGAGAGCACAGAGATCAAGTGATGTATTTGATAGGCTTCATTTAATTTGGATGAGTTTAGTTAAAATTGACGAGACTTGGGTATTCAAGGGAGATTAAGGGTCCTCCACCTCTGCAGATGTTCCAACGGAGAACGCCTCCGCTCGGCTATTGTCCCCCTAGACGGCTAGTAGGTGAGACATTATAGAGTAGAGACTGAATTTCCTTGTAGGCAGAGTCGATAAGCTCACCATGACACAAAGAGAGCTAGCTGAGTCCAACAAAGAGCTGAAGAAATTTCTCATGGATTAGGTAGAGCGAGACGACGACGATGTCCCACCGTAGTTTAGTATGTTTTGTATTTCATTTTATGTACTTTACTTTGTGTGTGTACTTTAGTTTATGCTTGTCATTTAGTTTATGCTATGTTGTATATGATTGTACTTTACTTTATGACTTTACTTGAGTGATACTTAATTATCTGGAACTGACAGCTTTTTATAAAATTATGATTTGAATATACAAAAATTGTTTGAAGCTAGCTATGCAGAAGTCATAAAACAAAGGAAACTCTGCCAATTTTTACAACTTTATCTCACTAAATTACACATTATAATAAATACACAGATTACACAATTTAATAAATACATAAATTACAACCTGAATAGTCATACATTTATGCATCTGCCGTACGTAGAATATTTCTGTACATAATGAAAACTATATTAGACAATAATAAAATTGTGTTTATGAACGAAATGTATAATGACCTATATTTTTCAGTAAGATATTGTCCGCCTTGTAACGATCCGGGATTTACCTATACTCGGCTCCGGGATTTGCCTATAGTCGGGCTTGGATCCCCGAGGTTTGCCCCGCAATAGTACTCACGGATTTGTTTTCAACGAGGGCTTCCCAGGTGGTCACCCAATTTGGTACTGCTCTCGCCCGAGCATTCTTAAATTCGGAGTTCTGATGGAATCCAATGCAATTGTGCTACAAAACGCGTCTACTTTCTAGGGGAGACATCTTTTACATATATTTCATTTCCATCTTCCCCTCAAGCGAATGTGAGATTGCGCCCAACCCCCTCTCGGGTAGTCATAATCACACCCCCTTTCAAGAGCTCAACGTACTCGTTGGCCACATTTTTGGTTGGGTAGAAGCTCTGATACCATTTGTAATGACCCCTCTTTTCCAGTAAGATATTGTCTGTTTTGTAAAAATTCGGGATTTGCCTATACTCGGCTCCAGAATTTGCCTATACTCGGGGTTAGATCCCCAAGATTTGCTCAGCAATCGTAATCACGAATTTGTTTTTAACGAGGACTTCCCAAGTGGTCACCCAGCTTGGTACTGCTCTTGCTCGAGCACTCTTAACTTCGGAGTTCTGATGGGATACGGTGCAATTGTGCTACAAAACGCGTCCACTTTCTAGGGGAGACATCTTTTATATATGTTTCATTTTCATTTTCCCCCCAAAGCGATGTGGGATTACGCCCAAACCCCTCTCGGGTCGTCACAAAATATGTTGAAATGTACCTGTGTCCCGTCAAATGTGTATTGCAAAGCAGAAACAGAAGTAGCGCCTGAAGTGGATCCCCTGTCAGGACAAGTGCGACTATTATTCCCCTGACGCCAACATATACCACATGACATGGTTGAGTTCTTCCTGGTAATTGTCGAACTTGGCGGTTCATTGACATCTCGCACTTTTTTCTTCTTCAGCCTATTAGGTTGGCGTTTTCTTTTGGGTGGAATGATTGAGTTCATATTTTGTACGGACAGCCACATGTGTTGGCCGCTAAGGAGATGAATGAAGTTTGAGTACATCTGCAGATAAGTGCCTCAGTGATAGTATTGATGAACGTAATTTTCTGATGCTAGTCTCATGAATTGAATGTAGGATATAAAATAGACACACGAGATTCCAATAAGCTCCCACCTGTAACAGTTGCACACACATATATTCATGTCGACAACATATTGTTCGTTGTCGTTACTGACCTCAAATCGTGCAGCTCCCGCAAACATAACACTATAATTTTAAGTTGCATGTTCTACCTTTACAAGTTTTTTTTTTATCTAGGGACACAAGACGTCTGTTGACGAGGCTAACTTCTCATATTTTTTGACAATTCTAGTCATTAAACACTTTTGGATCATCTCGAACATGGTCAGAATCGGTTTGTCCCTGACAAGTAATAGAACTTAGGGGTGGGCAGGACCGGACCATGTCCTGAGAACCGGACCGGAGCGACGATTTTAGTCCCAACTCGCTGGACCACGGTCCGGTCCTCGGTCTATAGCCAAAAATCCAAGAAAAACCAGGACCGGTCCGAATGTTAAAAAAAACTTGAAGAGTCTTCAGTTGTAGAACACTCACGCACTACGCAGAACACACTCACGCATAACGCACTCGTAGAATCCCTCTTGAAGCCCCGACGCATTCTTTTGCTTAGATGAACACCTGACGTCTGACAACTCGCGACTCATGTGCTATGTTCCCAGATTCGCCTCACCTCCAAAGTTGCTTCGATTCGCCTCGCCTCCAAAGCTCTCATGCTCCCTGCTGACCTGCTGATCGGATCACGCTCGCCTCTATCCTCGGTTGATTGGCTCGCCTGGTCGCCTCGCCTCTCCTTTGTCTTCGGCTGTCTTCGACTACTCGGCTGGCCTCTGTCCTCACTCACAGTCACTATATGTGTTTGATTAGGGCTCGACTTTTGCTGCTCATGGTTAGTTAATAAATTGTTGATAATGACCATAGGAACTGTGATGGATTTAGGTTGTAAAATGAGGCATGATCAAGCTGATAATGTTTCTCTTTTATAGATATATCTGGTTCTTGGCTTCTTGCAAGGAAACGGCCGAACAGTTGTGACAATCATGCACTATTGAATATGTTTTTTTTATAATTAATAGTTTGGGATGAGATGCATCTATATGAATGTGATTACTTAAGTGGGAAATTTTATAGCATAAAGTATTAAAAAAAAGGTGGGAGGAACCGGGACCAGACCAAAAATTTGGTCCAGTCCCGGTTCGATCCTAGTCCCTCCTAGGGTTGGTTTCGGTTTTTGAAAAAAAAAATCCCAAAGACTTGGTCTAGTTTTGGTCCGGGCTCGGGACTAGTCCGAACCGGCCCGTGCCCAGCCCTAATAGAACTACATTGAAAGACTCATATAAATTGTTTAATACTAGTTCACACTTGGGAATCAAAGAAAATGCATGATTAGTCCAATATCTAGGGTCTATGCATTGAAAATATGTGTGGGCATCCGGGTTAATCTAATGTAAGTTCTTTATTTCTCTCTCGAAATGAAAAGTCGTGGTTGCCCTAACCGCATTTCACATTGCATCTCTTTATACTCTGCCCCGAAATTAGTTTTTGAAATTTGCGTACATATGCGGGAGGCAGAACGGTGTTCGGCTAACGATAATTCTTGCTATATAGTGGGCAACAACCTTTGATATTTAAAAGAACAACAGAGTCAACATAAAACAATATAACTACTACAACGCCCTAATAATTGAAAGAACAATTGAAAATGCATTATACATGTAACGACCCCATATCCCAGCAAGATATTGTCCGCTTTGGGGATTGTGCTGCAACCCAATATCTTCCCCTCACGGTTTTGTTTGGCAAGAACTTCCCAGAAGGTCACCCAACCTGGAATTGCTCTCGTCGAAGCACTTTTAACTTCGAAGTTCTTATGGGATCCGTTGCCAATCGTGCTCCAAAACGCGTCTTACTATATTGGGAGGTTCTCTTTACATATGTTTCATTTTCACACACTTCCCCAAGCGATGTGGGATTGTGACGACCCCCTTTTTACGACCCGGGATTCGCCTATACTCGAGTCTGGGATTCGCCTACACTCGGCTTAGGTCCCGAGGTTTGCCCCGCAACTCGAGGTTTGTCCCGCAGTTGTACTCATACGTACACATTCCATTCGGGTCATCACAATCACCCCCCCTCGGGAGCCCAACGTCCTCGTTGGCCACATTTCCGGTTGGGTACAGGCTCTGATACCATTTGTAACGACCCCATATCCCAGCAAGATATTGTCCGCTCTGGGGATTGGACCGCAGCCCAATATCTTCCCCTCACGGTTTTGTTTGGCGAGAACTTCCCAGAAGGTTACCCAACCTGAAATTGCTCTCGTCGAAGCAATTTTAACTTCGAAGTTCTTATGGGATCTGTTGCCAATCGTGCTCCAAATCGCGTCTTACTATATTGGGAGGGTCTCTTTACATATGTTTCATTTCCACATACTTCCCCAAGCAATGTGGGATTGTGACGACCCTCTTTTTACGACCCGGGATTCGCCTATACTCGAGTCCGGGATTCGCCTACACTCGGCTTAAGTCCCAAGGTTTGCCCCGCAGTCGTACTCATACGTACACATTCTATTCGGGTCATCACAATACATTTCGTCGATCTGAAATAAATATTCATCCGTATCCTGATTCAATCTGTATGTCTTCTTTCAATAATTCAAAAACCATTTCCATGAGTCCATACACTCTGATTTTAGACTGGCAACAACAAGAAGATATATTTCATCGTTGTCATCATTGCTGATAGCTGTCAGTAATTGGCTGAGACAGAAATCCTTTAGAAGACAACTATCCAAACATATAATAAGTATACTACATTGTAGCAAACATGTCTTGCAAGCAAGTATATACATATACATTCTTTTGGATACACATGACTCATAATCGGCAGAACCCACCAAGTAAGTTTGTAGGCCCAACGTGCTACTCGGATTTGATCTACGAATTTCTTCTGTGTACGACTACGATAGCTTGTATTGTTCATCGCTCTTCCATTCATTAAGTTTTCGAGCTTCGCTTCTTGCTCTTCTGGCAAGATTTGGTGTAATGTTGACATTCAAATTCTTCCTCACTGTCTCGATAATGGATGAAATTTCCCATGTAGGTTGATTTTTGAACCTATCCAAATAATGATTTGCTACTCATTTTGCAGTAGCGCGTCGATTCTCAATTTTTCTTGAACAGTTGGGACAATCGTTGAAACTTTTTATTTGAAACGTAAGCCCATTTTGCATCTTCGAACTATGCAGTCGCCAATCACATCTGTCTTCACACATTGTCGTCAGTTGTAGATATTCACTTTTAATGAATTTTATCCCATAACAATTATTCAAAGCATATTCTATTATTTCTTCTCTAATTGCCCTTAAAGAACTATATTTTTTTTTTCAAATAAAATCTCATTAAAATTTCTTCCCTTACCGGTATGCTTTCCACTTCATCATCCTCCGAGTCGACCGGTGTTCGAAGCTCATTATCTAAAGTTTTCGACGTCAATTGCACATTTATTTCTTCATTACCTTCAAGGTGATCGAATGCCTGAAGATCACCATATATGGGCGTGGAGTACGAATACCAGTCTATATTAGCATCACAAGTTATTGTCTCGTATAAATCAACCGATCTACTTGAATCAGAATCCATCGACGTTGCTAAGATAGAGAAAATTTGCTGAAGCAAGAAAGAGTAGAGGTTTGAGGGTTTTTTTTTTTCAACAGAGGGTGAGAATATGAGTGTGTCTTTATATAGTATCGGAGATTGGCCCCCCATTCCTTTATATAGGGTCTGTGAGAATAGGGTGAGAACGAAATGTCATTCTTAGGCAAAATAATTTAGATCAGGGGGCCATTTCGGGGCGGCGACCCCGTTCTCGAATCACATGTGGTGCACGTTCGACTCCTTGTTTTCAGACAAAATAATTCTCATACCTAATTTTGAGAACATGGAGCCGATCTAGGGTGGTGACCCCCCATTCTCGAAAATCTTAAAAAGAGAGAGACAGGAAACATGAGGCCGGTCCGGGGCGATGTCCCCCTCGGTCTTGAGTCACGTGTGGTGCACGTTGAACGAGAAGTCTTCACCTCCCACATCGACCCTCCGACTTAATATGTTTAGTGTCACGTAAGCAATATATTAAATCGGCCCCCTGATCTCGGCATAAATTGAGAACGGGGTGAATGGCCCTCTGCTAAGGTTTGATTTGTTATATTTTGAATATTTTAAGTTTTTAGTTGTTAAAATTTTTAGTTGAATGGTTATTTTAAATTAAACACATTTGGAGTTTAATTTGGTTTTTACCCAATTAAAAATTTATGCACTAATGAGAAAAAGGATTTTAAAGGGGTAAACGTGTCATTACAAGAAGCTTTAAGGGTTTTTCTGCCAAATCCCTCACCTTTACGTTTCCGCTGCTAGTAAGATTTTTAGGGTTTAAAGACACTGAAGTGAACAAGGTTTTTGCTCTTATAAACTTTCATAGTCTTCTACTTTCTTCTCCATTTTCCACATTTCTGTTTGCTAGCTGCTAGCTCTTCATCAGCTATGTGGGCTCTTCGTCGAGCTTACACTCCTCTTAGGTATGATTCTCTGTATTCACGCGTATTTTTTTTGGAGGTGAAGAAGGCAGTCGGGTTTGTGTTTCAATCAATACCTTTTTTTCTTTTTTGGATAGAAGCAGAAGAAATGGAAAGATTGTTAGTATTGAAGATTATGAGAAGGATGTTGACTGTGGCTTTGGTCTTAAGTCGCAACGATAGTAAACATCTCAGTTATTCAAGTTTTGTGATTTTCTCACTTTGGCTGACAGGATGAAGAAATGACGATTTTATTTTGGATTCGTTGTTCGTATATTTTTCTCCGCCTAACTTGTGATGGGATGTATTGATCTTTTAGAATGTTTGAGGAAACTAATCGTCAACTAAGCAGTTTGCCATCTACTGTCTTCAAAATTTGTTTTTAATGCATTTAGGAGTTAAAAATGACACGAGAGGATTAATATCAAAAGGAAGAAGTTAAGTCTTACTGTGAGACGCTACTTGCCTCACTCTTGTCGCTTGAAATTTAAAAGCACATAACTAATTTCCTGCTATGAAAAAAAAGCTCTTTTGCAAACACACACACAAACATGCATATGAAGGGAGCGCCTGCCCAGGATTTTACAGAAAGACTCATGCTGTTAATTCGAGTATTGAGTATAGAATCATGGAAGTTCCCAGCTTGCTGCTTTGTGTTCAAATTTTTTGTTGGCATAATTGTTTAAATTGCTCTTGATAGATCATTTAGAATTATGCCAATAGACACAAGTCTACACTTGTCTGATACTGAAAGGTAACCTTGTTAAAACTGTCTGGAAGGTCCTGGATTTGTGTTTCTTGCTGCTTTCACAAGATTCTAAACGATGACATATCTTCCAGTAATGCTGTTCCATATGCTAACAAGTTCCTTGTTTTCTATATTCATCTGGACAATTCATTTCTTCTTTCTATTCAGGAGTCAAGGAGCTAGGATAAGAACTTTGTACAGTTGTTCTAAATTTGAGACGCCTAATGCTTTCGTGGAAGACAAGCTTTGTGCCCTTTATTATTCCCATTCCATATCTGATAGACATCTACTTTCAAAGCGATTTTATCACTATAAATGCTTCTCTTCCAAACTCTGTGGACGCTTCCTTTCTTCGCAACCTGGTGCAGAAAGCAATGGGGAAGAAGATGATTTGGAAGGTGGATTTTCGAATGATGAATCAAAAAATCCCAATGATGCGTGGGATGAAAGTGAAGATGATTTGATTTCCGATTCAGAGCTCTCTGGTGAGAAGGAAGAAGGCGATATCGAAGTATCTTCTCATAATGTGTTGGATTTATCAGAAACTGAGAATGATGTTTCTGAGAAACTTAAATCACGGAAAAAGGCCACCTCTGAACTGTTCAATGCCATTGTACGGTCTCCTGGTTTATCTGTTGACAATGTTCTTGATAAGTGGTTAAAAGATGGAAACGATTTCAGCCGTGTTGAGATCTCACTCGCTATGCTCAATCTTCGCAATCGCCGTATGTTTGGTAGAGCATTGCAGGTTATTGAAACTCAGTTTATTTAAGTGTTTTTTAACTAGATTTTGGGTTATTTTGTTAAATATTTATGGAATAATTGCGTGCTCAGCATAAATGATGTGTTGCAGTTTTTTCTCTCTTCAATTTAACTTGGATGTCAATCAACTAAGGTAAGACTATGGATGTTAAACATTCACATAATTCTAGTTTGCTTAGAAATAGTAACACAGGCTTTTTTGCTTATTTATCTTGATGAACTTTGTTTCTAATTAACAAAAAAGAAAGCATCTTTTTAACAAAACCTAGTTGAATTTTGTTTCCAGTAGTGCATATTCTTTTTCTTTTTTTATCATCATTTGGTTAGTTCTTATGCCCTCTCTCTCTCCCACTTGCACCAGTTTTTTTTTTTTTTTTGTATTCTTGTCTATGTTTCCAAAAGTAGTCTGAGAGTACCTCTAATTCAGTTGGTCCTGAGTTTAGTAGTTCATGTTTTTTATTAATTTCTTTATCTTTTGTGGGATTTTCAGCTCTCAGAGTGGTTGGAAGCAAATAAGCATCTTGACTTTGTTGAGAGAGATTATGCTTCACGAGTTGACTTAATTTCTAAGGTACGAGGCCTCTATAAGGCAGAAAATTATATTAATAAGATTCCAGAGTCTTTTAGAGGCGAAATAATCTATCGAACTCTGCTGGCCAACTGTTCGGTTGCAAACAATGTCAAAAAAGCAGAGGAAGTGTTTAACAAGATGAAGGAAATGGAATTCCCAGTGACTGCATTTACTTGCAACCAGCTACTTATTCTTTACAGGAGGCATGACAAAAAGAAAATGGCGGATGTGTTGTTATTGATGGAGAAAGAAAATGTCAAGCCTTCCCTATTCACTTACCAAATCTTAATTGATACAAAAGGTCAGTCCAACGACTTGATAGGGATGGAGCAAGTTGTTGAGACAATGAAGGCTGAAGGCATGGAACCAGATGTCAAAATAAAAGCCATCTTAGCAAGGCACTACACAGCAGGTGGGCTTAAAGCCAAAGCCCAGACAGTATTGAAGGACCTTGAAGGGGATGACCTAAAACAGAATCGTTGGGTTTGCAAGTTTTTGCTTCCCCTCTATGCGGAGTTGCAAATGAGTGATGAAGTAGAGAGGGTCTGGAAGGTCTGTGAGGCGAATCCCAAGATTGATGAATGTTTGGCTGCCATTGTTGCTTGGGGAAAGCTGAAAAACATTACAGAAGCTGAGGCCGTATTCGATAGAATGTCAAAACAGTGGAAGAAGCTTTCAGCAAGACAATATGTCACGATGTTGAAAGTCTATTCAGAACATAAAATGTTGTCCAAAGGAAAGGATATTATCAAGCGTATGGCAGATGATGGTTGTAAGATAGGGCCATTAACTTGGGATGCCCTTGTGAAGCTTTATGTTGACGCTGGAGAAGTGGAAAAGGCCGACTCAATTTTGCACAAGGCTGCTCAAAACAACCAGGTGAAACCATTGTATAATTCTTACATGGCCATTATGGATCAGTATGCAAAGAGAGGAGATGTTCATAATACTGAAAAAACATTTTATAGAATGAGGATGGCTGGTTACACTTCAAGATTCCGCCCTCTTCAATCTCTATTACAGTCCTACATTAACGCCAAAGTGCCAGCTTATGGTATGAGGGAGAGGATGAAGGCAGATAATATATTTCCAAACAGAGCTATGGCTGCACAGTTGGCTGAGGTAGATGCATTCAGGAAATCAGCGGTTTCAGATTTGCTAGACTAAGAACAGAGAATCTGTGCTTGACTATCATTTTCAGTTTATTATTTTTTCAGTCACGGTTCTATGGTTGAGCTACAGGTATGTGGAATAAATTGTGCTTATCATCTGTGCTTTCTTCCGCTAGGCCTTAGTTTGACTGAACTACTCCCTAGATTTTGCTGAGAAAAAGAAAATTTTGAGAACTACTCCTTAGATTTTACAAGAAAATGCAATTTTAATGCATTATAGCTATGAAGACAACTGTGTGTTAATGCTGATTTCGTCACTATCACTTGGCTAATTTCATGATGCTTTTATGAGGATATAAATTGAGACATTTTTTTTAGTGACATGCGTTATTATTTGATGTAGTATATATTATTTTTATAGCGTGGTACGTGACTCAATAATATGGTACAATTTATTCGTTAAGAGATGAGAAATGAGGAGGGAAAGAAGTCTTAGAGAGAAACAAGAGGATCAGGGGAAGAAGTTTTCTCTTGTATTTTTATGATAAGAACGCAACATGATAGTTGCATGGCTGTAAAATAACAAAGAAACTCTAAAATAAAGAATCATCAACTTCTAATGATTTGAGGTGGGATACCTCTGAAAGGTTCTTTTTTTTTTTCTAGAATTGTTGCGTTGAATTTTATTTTTACGTTTTTAATTCTTATCTTATGACTAATTCTAATTATTGTATTCTGTAATTTAGCTGCACCGATTAATAATTGTTACGTTGATAGCATATAAAAATAACGGGAAAAATTAATATATTTTTTTTTTTTGGTCCTACACCTTTTCAATATGCCACTGTTATTTTTGAGTTCCAGGCGGCAAGATGGTTTTGATAAATATAGAAGATCAGATTGTGGTGTATTTGGATAATAAAATAAAATAAAGCGTTTAAAATTGAAACAGCGAATGTAACGACGGTCGACGGGGAAGATAAAAAGACTAGAGAAATATTTAAAAAGTGGAGGTGGCAACAACTAATTAAGGATCGACGTTGGCAGTCGTTGCTTAGCTCCGATCCGGAGTTTTCATCTCTCCTCCGCGAAACCCCTTTCAACTTTACCTTCAACCAATGCGCTGCTTTCATCAATACCCGTCCGTCCAATCGGAACCCGACATCTTTTTGACGGAGGAACCGTCCGATTTAACGAATTCTGAAAAGACATGGCAGCTGATGGAGTCAGGCCTGTCTTCAGACGCCACCATCTGTATTCAGGTCTATAAAACTCGATCTACTTTCAAATGTTTATGGCATAGTTTTGGCTGGAATTTGGAAAGGTCACAATTTTGTTTGATTGTTTGCTAAACCGGCTCCGATCATTGGGGCGGGAGAAAGAAACGGTGCCAGCGCCGCCGGCGACGGAGAAGGAATGGAATATGGAATGGGCAATATGACCACATCGAAGTTTTGTAGAGAATGTAATTGATATATATTATTGGAAAATAGAGCTCTACGTCACGACCTTTGTTGAACAAGATTTGATCTATAAGCTTTACATCTTTTTCCTTGATTTCCAAGGAAACAGAAACCTCAATACAGTAGGACCAGACCATCTCCCTAGAACTGGTCCAGTCAATTGTTTTCAGTTCCAACTCGCTTGGACCGTGGTCCATTACTCAATCCAAATCTCAAATAAACCCACTGGTTTAGTTTACTGGCGACTCCCGTGCTCCGTTGTCCGATTCATCTCCCTACCGTGCTCTGTCCGGTCCATAGCCAAAAATATAGGAACCAGACCGAATGTTAAAAAAAAACTTATAAAGTCTTCAGTTGCACGCACTCGCAGAATCCCTCTTGAATTCCCGATGCATTCTTTTGCTAAGCTGAACACCCGATGACTCGCGACTCCCGTGCTCTGTGCTCCATTATCCGATTCATCTCGCCTCCAAAGCTCTCGTGCTCCCTGTTGATTGGGTCGCGCTCGCCTCTATCTTAGGACCGTCTCCCTAGAACTGGTCCAGACAAACGGTTTCGGTTCCAACTCGTTGGACCATGGTCTAGTACTCGATCCAAAGCTAAAAAAAACCACCGGTTTAGTTTACTCGCGACTCCCGTGCTCCTTTATCCGATTCATCTCCCCACCGTGCTCTGTCCGGTCCATAGCCAAAAATATAGGAACCAGACCGAAAGTTAAAAAAAAACCTATAAAGTCTTCAGTTGCACGCACTCGCAGAATCCCTCATGAATTCCCGACGCATTCTTTTGCTCAGCTGAACACCGACGACTCGCGACTCCCGTGCTCTGTGCTCTGTTATCTGATTCATCTCGCCTCCAAAGCACTCGTGCTCCCTGTTGATCGGGTCGCGCTCGCCTCTATCTTTGGCTGATCAGCTCGTCTGGTCGTCTCGCATCGCCTTTCCTCTGTCTTCGATTGCTTGACTTGCCTCTGTCCTCACTCACAGTCACTGTCTCCCGTGTGACGACCCTCGTACTATTCCTAAATTTCCCGTAATTATTTATTTATTTATTTATTTTAACTTTTAAAAATCTAAAACATTTAAATTAGAGGACATAAAATGAGGAACATAAAATAGAAGTTGTGGACAACAGAAGTGCAGTGACAGTGGCAGTGGACAACAGAATTGTAGTGGCAGTGGACAACAGAAGTGCAGTGACAGTGGACAACAGAATTGCAGTGGCAGTGGACAACAGAAGTGCAGTGGATGTGGACAACAGAATTGCAGTGGCAGTGGACAACAGAAGTGCAGTGGCAGTGGACAACAGAATTGCAGTGGCTGTGGACAACAGAAACAGAAGACATCATTGTAGGATCGAGATTTGTCTAAGAGAGGAGTGAATTAGACTTTTTAAAACTTAATTTAATAATCTAAATAATTTCTCTCGTGATTTGAGCTTAAATGCTAACAGCAAACAAACATACAAAATAGAGTGAGAGAGAGAGAAATTAACACCAGGAATTTTAACGTAGTTCGGCTAAACCTTGCCTACATCCACGCTCCAAGGCTCCCCCTTGAAGATTCTTAACCTTCTCCCCAGTGAGAATCAACTGCCTTTACAATTTATGATTGAACTTCACGGGCGTCAATCCACTGCCTTATACAGAATTTTTGAGTTCGTAAATTGTAAGCTCAAACTACACTCTCACAAGATTTAAATCTCAAGTTAAAATCGAGAGGTGTAGTAGAAATACAGAGTATGATAGATTTCGCAAGTTAGGGCTCAAGAATCAAATTCACAAAAGTTATTCCTTCGTGCTCTAATCTCGGCTTAAATACTCTGTATGTTAATCGGCTTGACTTCAATGCTCCTTATTCAAAAATAGAAACTTTGTTACCGTTGGAGCAGCTTTCGTACAATTTCAGATAGCCGTTGTCGTCTGTAGTTGCAAATCGTCGTCGCCTTTAATGTTCTGTAGTTAAGACTTGAAAACGACGTCACTGTAGCTTCGCGCTAATTTTGAATTCTGGCGGAGACAATGTTGTTTTAGCTTTGAACCGCCAGCGGTGGATGCAACTTCAAAATGTTGAACCGGCATCGGATGATGAGTCTTTAAAACGCTGAACCGGTGTCGGATGATGAAGCTTTAATATGTTGAACCGGCATCGGATGAGAAAAGCTTTAGACGTCTTCCGGCTTTGTCGTTTAGTGAGCGCAGGATGTCTTCGTGAAGTCTTCTTTGACTCTCATCCGGCTTTGTCGTCTAGCGAGCGGTGGAGTTCTTCTTCGAAGTCATCCGCCTTTTTCGTTTAGTGACCGGTGGAGTTCTTCTTCGAAGTCATCCGCCTTGTCGTTTAGTGACCGGTGGACTTAGGCATTTCACTCATCCGCCTTTGTCGTTTAGTGACCGGTGGACTTAGGCATTTTGAAACTGTTTCCAAACCGGTTATAGTATTTAGTCCTGTACACTTAATCATATGCATTAGATAACTAAAATACCCTTTCCAAGGGCATTTCCAATAGAATAAAAAACCTTGCATAAATCATTGTTCTCATTTAATAAACATAATCAAATTATATATTTAACATTTAAATACATCATCAAAAACCTAGTTAGACTTAAACACTAATTAAGTCAACAATCATGGACGACGAAGTCAGAAGGCTTCGTAGCCGACGTTTCACAGAACACTTAACCAAAATTCATAAAAATTTCTGAAGACAGAATGGACTACTACCGTGGACGACATCCATAAACTTATAAAATTCCGACTACTTAACAGATTTCCAGAGAGCTTAACTTCCTCTCTGGAATTCACTTCTTCCCTAAAATTTACAGAAACACCAGAATAACCCAGAAATCCTCAAAACATTTACTCACTTCCTCAACCACCAAATAAATCAACCTAAAACATATCCTAGAATGTGTTTAAAAATTTAGTAGGATTTCATAAATAAACGAACTGCGTGGATCCATTTTAAAAAAAACTAAACATTTCCTCCTGTTTAAAAGAAAACTCCAAGCAGTTCCAGTAAATTGCGAAATCAAAATAGTTCTATTATCAATATCAACTCAACTAATTCTTACAACAACCTAAACATATTATTTACATATTTCTTCCCAGAGTAGCCCAAAAGACTTACACACCTCCCCACGGGTCAAAAACGCCTCGACTACGCCAGCACACTCCCGCGACCATTCTTCTTCAACCTGTTTCATGCTCCAGGAGGAGGAACCTCGTCCTCACCTGTATCAAAATCACCTACACCATAAAGACACCTATTAGCTAAAGGCTCAGTAAATTCTACGTAAATGCAGATGCGTGCAGTGCGTATGAAGTTCGGAAATCATGCATAACATACAGATCGTGGCAGACAGAATATCACCGAGATCTCAACCCGCTAGGTGGAGAGGGCACATCCGGCGGTTGGACAAATCCCTTTCCACATAGCGGAAGGGGAGGCATGCTTACATCCATAGAGCCATGCATGGACCCCACCTCGCGTGACCAAATAAAAGATTACGTATTTTAATTTCATTACATTAGATGTGGTATTGTGACAGACCCTTAGTCAGCCTACACAATAGATCGATAGCCCCCTTTCGGGCCACATCCCTTTTCTGAAAACATAGTGCAGAAATTCATTTTCATGCTATGTTAAAATACGTGATGCATGAATAGTTATAAACATAAAGTAAACAACCAACATGCGTACCATCAAGACGATAAAAATATAACCTATAAAACGACTAACCTAATTACCCAACCAAAGCAATTTAACTTCACTAATAATCCTCGATGCGACATCGACGTATGGTGTAGGCCAATCGGCCAGAGTAAGTCACAAGAACTTACCTCGCGTCAGTTGCAATTCAAGCTCCGTCCACGAGCGTTGATCACCTAAGGCAATTTACAACAATCGTCGTTAAATCGAGAGTTTAAACCGCTAAACCTCCAAACTAACGAAACCTTAACTAAAGAAATTTTCCTAAAATTCTAACTTAACTAATCGAGGCATTTTAACAAACAAATAACGCCCGATACCTCGAACCACCATTAACGAGTTTTCCCCAAAATTCAAAAATTCGTCAATCTCTAATATTCGTCCTAAATCGATTAACTTCGTCCAATAATGCTCAATACGTTCATCATATTCACAACTACGACAAACCTATTAATTTCAAACCCTAAATCACGTTTTTAATGAAACCCTAAACGAAACCCTAACAGTTAAATGACCCGAAAACTACGAATAAACTTTCCAAAACCATAGAACCTTACCTAGAACGTCGTTTTAGGAAGAAAACACGAACAATAGAAGTCGATCGGAGGAGGAATCGTAGCCGGAAGTGAGAACACCGTGAGAGGCGATGAAAATCGCTTGGAGAGAGAGAGAGAGAAGAAGTGGAATTCGCGTGGAGTGTTGCTGGAGAAAAAGAAGACTTTGTTTTTAATTAAATTTGGCTTGGTGAATTACCTTTTTGCCCTTCCATTGTTTTTATATTAATTTCGTCATTTGTTTCATTAATTGACCAACGATTCGGTTTCTCCTAATTTTCTTATTTCACCAATAACTCCAACTTATTATCTGGGCTTTATTAAAACTGTCTGTTTGCAAAACGAACATCGTTTACTATTTTTACCACAACGTTCGTTAAACTACGAGAAACGTAATTCTCGTAAAATTAGCGTTACAACTCCTAAAATTTCCAAAATTTTCTTCAAATCCATATTAATAATTAGGATTCTAATAACGCTTTCTTTTCGTAAAACGGACTTGATTTGACATATTTTCAAAAATACCATCAATATTAAAATATTAATATCCCGTAAAGTCGGGTATTACATCCCGAGAACCGGACCAGACAGATGGTTTCAGTTCCAACTCGCTGGACCATGGTCCGGTCCTCGATCCAAAGCTCAAAAGCCAAAAATATAAAAAAAATAGGGACAAGACCGAATGTTAAAAAAAAACCTAAAGAGTCTTCAGTTGCAGAACACTCACGCACTCGCAGAATCCCTCATGAATTCCCGACACATTCTTTTGCTCAGCTGAACACCCGACGACTCGCAACTCCCGTGCTCTGTGCTCCGTTATCTGATTCGTCTCGCCTCCAAAGCTCTCGTGCTCCTTGCTGATCGGGTCGCGCTCGCCTCTATCTTTGACTCATCAGCTCGCCTGGTCGCCTCGCATCGCTTCTCCTCTGTCTTCGACTGCTCGACTTGCCTCTGTCCTCACTCACAGTCACTGTCTTCCAAGAACTGGACCGGACAGATGGTTTCAGTTCCAACTCCTGGACCATGGTCCGGTCCTCGATCCAAAGCTCAAAAGCCCACCGATTTCGGTTTGGTCCTCGGTCCATAGCCAAAAATTCCAAAAAATAGGGACCAGACCGAATGCTAAAAAAAAACCTAAAGAGTCTTCAGTTGCCGAACACTCACGCACTCGCAGAATCCCTCATGAATTCCCGACGCATTCTTTTGCTCAACTGAACACCTGACGACTCGTGACTCTCGTGCTCTATGCTCCGTTATCCGATTCGTCTCGCCTCTAAAGCTCTCGTGCTCCCTACTGATCGGGTAGCGCTCGCCTATATCTTTGGCTGATCAGCTCGCCTGGTCGCCTCGCATCGCCTCTCCTCTGTCTTCGACTGCTCAACTTGCCTCTGTCCTCACTCACAGTCACTGTATGTGTTTGATTAGGGCTTGACTTTTGCTGTTCATGGTTAGTTGATAAATTGTTGATAATGGCCATAGTAACTGTGATGGATTTAGGTTGTAAAATGAGGTAGGATCAAGCTTATAAGGTTTCTCTTATATATATATGGTTCTTGACTTCTTGCAGGGGAACGACCGAACAGTTGTGACAATCATGCACTCTTGAATATTTTTTTTTTATAATTAATAGTTTGGGATTGGATGTAGATATGAATGTGATTACTTAAGTGGGAAATTTTATAGCATAAAGTATCAAAAAAAAAAAATGGTGGGAGGAACTGGGAACGAACCAAAAATTCGGTCTGGTCCCTCCCAGGGCCGGTTCCGGTATTTAGAAAAAAATCTCAAAGACTCGGTCTGGTTTCGGTCCTGGCTCGGGACCAGACCAAACCGTAGGGTGAGCAAGAACCGACCAAAATCGAGAACTAGACTAGAACCGAGCTATTTGGTCCGGTTCTGGTCGGTTTTGTACAATGTGTTAACAGTTTTCGGTTCTGTCTTATGCACAACCAAAAATCCCGGTTCGGTCTCAATTTGAGGACAAAAATTGGTGAAAGCGACCGGGACCGAAGCATTAGCACTCTGGCTAACATAACTATCGAGAAATGAGATCTCACTTCTCACTTCTTAGTTATCTTTTTCGCACTTCACAAGTTCGCAGACCTGACTCGCCCTCTCACCTTTTCACACCGTCTCTGACTCTCTGCCGTCTCTCGCCAGTCGCCAGACACTTCGCAGACCTGACTCGCACTCTCGCACCGTCTCTCGTTGTTTCACAGTCTCCAATACGAGAAACCCTAACTTAGAAGTTTTATTTGAACTTGTTTTTGTTTCTTGTTTCTTTTTTTTTAACTTTTTTTTTGTTTCTTGTACTCTTTAGAAATTTTTTTTGAACCTATTTTTGGGATACTTCTTTCTTGATTTTGGGGTACTATCTCGGCTTAATTGAAAGAATACCGACCCTCTGGGCTTTGTTATTGTATCATGTTTAATTGTATCAATATGTGTAATTAATTAGGGTGTTTAACTTGTGTTTTAATTGTGTGTTTTGTTTTAATTTTACAACATGATTATTGACTTTGGTTTATTTTACAGCATGTTATTGTGTGAAATCTTTTTTGTTTATGGTTTATAAAGTTTACAGCATCTTATATTAAGTGAAATCTGTTGTTTATTACTTGAAATATGTTCTCATGTTAATCACTAAAGTTTAAAGGACTAAGTGTTAGATTGTTGGATTTGGGTACTGATTGATTATTAATTTGATAAATTATTTTTTTTCTAGATTTATATTGGACCTCGTTAGCTTATAAACTAAATCATATTTCGATAAGTTATATTAAGTTGAGATTTGGAAGCAATTTTTATATTTATGGGAGTAGTTTATGCTTAATGTTAATCAACTATAAATGAGACAAAAAAAAACTCAGATTTAGAAGCAAAATCAGTTATATTTAGAGCAAAACTGGTTTTGCTAAAAAAAACAAAAACATGGGAGGACCAGAACCGAAACTAGATTTTTGGGCCGGTTCTGGGAAATTTTTTGGCATTATTGGTGTAAAATTTTGAAAACCGAATTTAATGGTCTGATCCTAATCTCTCTAAAAACCTGATCGAATCAGACCACGATCACCCCTACGAACCGGCTTGTGCCCAACTCTAATAGAACTATATTAAATGACTCATATAAATTGTTTAATACTAGTTCACACTTGGGAATCGAAGAAAATGCATGTGTAGCCTAATATCTAAAGTTTGTGTCTCAAAAATATGCGAGGGCATCCGGGTTAATCTTATGTAAGTTCCTCATTTCTCTCTCGAAATGAAAAGTCGTGGTTGCCTTGGCCGCATTCCACATTGCATCTCTGTATACTTTTGCTGCATAGTGGGCAACAACCCCTGATATTTGAAATAACAACATAGTCAACATAAAATAATATAATTACCACAACGCCCTAATAATTGAAAGAACAATTGGAAATGCATTATACCTTTTGTCGATCTAAAATAAATGTTCATTTGTATCTTAATTTAGTCTGTATGTCTTCGTTCAATAATTTCAAAAACTATTTCCATGAGTCCATACTATCTGATTCCACATTGGCAACAACAAGAAGATATATTCTATCGTTGTCAACATTGTTGATGACTATCAGTAATTGGCCGGGACAGAAACCCTTTAGATGATAACTATCTAAACATATAATAGGTCTACTACACTGCAGCAAACATGTATTGCAAGCAGCCATACACATATATATTCTTTCGGATACATATGACTCATAATCTGCAGAGCCCACCGAGTAAGTTTGTAGGCCTAATGTGCTACTCGGATTTGATCTATTAATTTCTTATGCGTACGACCACGATACCTTGTATTGTTCGTCGCTCTTCCATTCATTAAGTTTTCGAACTTCGCTTATTGCTTTTCTGGCAAGATTTGGTGTAATATTGACATTCAAATTCTTCTTCACTGTCTCGATAATGGATGGAATTTTCCACATAGGTTGATTTTTGAACCTATCCAAATAATGATTTGCTACTTATTTTGTACTAGCGCGTTGATTCTCAATTTTTCTTGAACAGTTGCGACAATCGTTGAAACTTTTTTATTTGAAACGTAAGCTCATTTTGCATCTTTGAACCATGCAGTCGCCAATCACATCTGTCATCATCCTCCGAGTTGACCGGTGTTCGAAGCCCATCGTCTAGAGTTTTTGAGGTTAATTGTGTCTTTATTTCTTCATTACCTTCAAGGTGATCGAATGCCCAAAGATTATCATATATGGGCGTGGAGTACGAATACCAGTCCATATTAGTATCACAAGTTGTTGTCTCGTCTAAATCAACTGATCTACTCGAATCAGAATCCAATGACGTTGCTACGCCGGAGCAAGAAAGAGTAGAGGTTTGAGGGTTTTTTTTGCCAGCAGAAGGTGAGAATATGGGTGTTTCTCTATATAGTATCGGAGATCGGCCCCCCATGACTTATATAGTGTCGGTGAGAATAGGGGTGAAAACGAGATGTCGTTCTTAGGTAAAATAATTGAGATCGGGGGGCCATTTCGGGGCGGTGTTAGTGGTTTTACACACTTACACGCAAGTGCACGTGTCGCTAACAAAGTAATAAGTAAGTAAAGTATCGATCCCACGAGGATATGCTCAATTGAATTAATCGCTATAAAAATCTTATAAAAATATTAAAATGATGGATGAAAATAATTAGAATTAAATCTGAATAACTATGCAATAAAAGACAGCGAAATAAACTAGATTAAATCGATGAATAAAAGCCTTGACTAGGATCGATTTATTCGTTACGATAATTTCACTACTGATGCTTTGGTAATGCTCTGCAGCATTGTCTATGAACAGCAAGAATTAAATATTTCTAGGATTCTTTCGAATTGCCTAGGTAAATTCAATTTAGAATTTCTTTCTACCTTGAAGGAATGTAACTAATATTGAATTTCTCATACGCTCTATTCTTATAGCCAATTGAATTAATGCTAACCACTTTGTAACAATTTAATCCAATTAATTATTCGTGCATCTAAAAATTTATATCTATCTATCGATACAATATAAACATGGATCGCCAACCTATCTATCGATATGATCTGACTTAGCAAGGAATATCACAAATAATTGTTCAATAAACAATTGCATAGACAAAACCGAGATCGTAGCAAAATACCGTAACGAATACTATCGTCCTAACCAAGTAATAAAATTTAGCCTAAAATCATAATAGTAATACTAAATAAAAATAAAGTTTTCAATAGCATAAAAGTGACAAATAAAGAAAAGGAAGAAGAAAATTCAGCAATGTATAAGTTATCCTCCTCTGTTCAGAGCTTTTTTTCTCCACCACGAAGTCACACGCCAGAGAATGCTTTTTTCTTCAAAAGTATCCCCCTTTTGTTTTTGCATAACATCCTTTTCTCTCTCTAATTTATTATTTATTTAATTGATCCACCTATTCTTTTTACTTGATTCCAGGATTTTGTTTTTTCTCTCTCCAATATTTCTTGAATTTGGTTTCGTCTTTTAGTGCTGCCCCTTTGTACATCTTCTGTTGTAACACCCGGTTTATTAGAATTAAAATAACCAATTAATCTTCTAAGTGTGAATTTTATAGAATGAAATAGGGAGAAATAGCAATTAGGTTAATGAGTAACTAAGTGAGGGCATAAGGGTAATTGTCAATTTATATTGTGGATAACGTATTTAAGGAAAGAGTAAATGAGGTATAGCCGTCAATGCTCATTTCACTCTCGATTTTTCAGCTCAACCCAGTAGAGCTCTCCAGACGATTTCCCTTCCCGATATCCTTCAACTTAGGTAAGTTCTTTAGTTTTCTTCATGTATTGATGAATAGATAACCGAATTAGGACAATGTGAGTATTTTGGAAAAGTTGAGAGAAATAGCGGTTCGGGTTTGGAGTTTATTCGGGAATGCTCTATGAGTAGTGTTCCCAAACTAACTCCTTAGATTTCTGAATAGCTTAGATTAAGGTTTAACATTCTGTTTATGAATATAGGTGAACAAACCCCCGAAGTAGCTCTTAACCGAGCATTTGCTAGGAATCCAGGTAAGTAAAGTTTGCTTGTGCCTTCGGGCCTACATCACAGAACATTAGGATTTTTGTGTGTTTGAATATTTTCCTGTTTCATGCATCATATATTTGAAAATATACGAAAATGAGTTTACATGTTTTGATATAGTGAGGAAGTGAACATTCTGAAGTGATTTATGTGAAACATTTTCTGTTAAGGGAACTAATCCAACCCTTAATGAGCCAGGGATCATACTTTGGGAAAACTGATCCAACTCCCAATTTCGAAGTGGATCTGAACATTGATCAGTATATATATATTCACTGTTAGGAGAATTAATCCAACTCCTAATGAGACAGGGATGTTCATACTTTGGGAGAAGTGATTCAACTCCCAATTTAGAGAGGAATCCGATTATAACGATGAATATGTAACAGAGATGAGAAAAGTAGAAACTGCATGCTAGGATGACATGTCTTCAGCTTTTCATGCATTATTGCTTTACTTGCTTAGCATTAGGCTAATAGATGAGTTTTGTGATGTAGGTGAAGAAGTTTTAGCAGGTGTGTTTACTGAGTTCACAGAAGGCTAGTTGGGTTGGAGGAGTGCATCCACACAATGTTCTGGCAGCTGATGGGGCAGTTTAATTGATGTCTGTGGAGTGAAGGTTTTATTATCAATGCTTTATTTTAGATGGATCGAGTTTTCATAACAGTAGTGATTTCAGCGTTTTGGACAAATTGAGTTTTACTTTCTGATGTTGGTATTTTTTTGGAAATTTGAAATTTATTATTTGATGGATGTAGAGTGATGCATTGGTCTGATTTGTTTATAAAGCGATTTCAGTAGAGCAAACAGGTTCTCTTCTTAGATGGGGTCGTATAGGTATAGTTAAGAGTATTCGGAATGTCGCTCTGTTTCTATCGGTAGGTGATGCCTATCGGCAGGTATTGAGTTGTGGTTTGGTGTCTATCGGAAGATGAAAGTCTATCGGTAGATGCGGTGTGTAAGTCTATCGGAAGATGAAAGTCTATCGGTAGATGCGGTGTGTAAGTCTATCGGAAGATGAAAGTCTGTCGGTAGATGCGGTGTGTAAGTCTATCGGAAGATGAAAGTCTACCGGTAGATGTCTTATGGAGTCACGCGTGAAGCACGTGTCGGCAGATGTAGTCTAATTGATCGGAAGATGTAGTGTGTATTTTAATTCTATCGGAAAGAGTTGTATTGGCATTATCGGCGGAGGGTGTTGCGTTGTTTGTACACGTCATCGGTAGATGAAGTCTACCGAGTGATGTCTTTTGTTTTCCTTCCTTCCGGCTGACGTCATCGGCAGGAGTCTTCGGTTTTCTATTCCTGCTTCTTCCGTTGACTTAGTCGTCGGCAGATGCGTTGTCTTCTGAAACCGAAAGAGTATTTCGTGCCTTAAACCCTCATTCCTTTCGGCTGAATATTTCTTAACATTCCTAATGACTATTTTAATAATGTTTTTCACAGTTTTGTTTAACTTCATTGTTGTTCAAAAAGAATTTCCGCTGCAAGTTTTAAATATTTTGAGAAGTCTAATCTTGACTGTCGAGTGAAGCTTTGAATTTATTATCAAAATTTCTTAGTCATGATAATGTTATGGGTAGCGAACCGGGTTCAGATAACTCGGGGCGTTACATCTGTTGCCCATTTTTATCTCATTCTTTTAGCATCTTCCACTGCCCAAGTTTTGTCATCTAGTGCTGCCCAGATTTTTAGCCTTCTTCTTTCACATCTTCCGCTGCCCAGCTTTTCTCCATCATCCGCTGCCTTTATTAACATTGATTTCTGCCATATTTTCTTTACATCTACCACTGCCCAGAATACCTTATTCCGCTGCCCAGCTTTTGTCTTTTTCTGCATCGACCGATTGCTTTCGTTTACTTTACTGCATCTTCCGATGCCCGGTCTTTAAATCTTCCGCTACCCAGCCTTTCAGGATCTCTTTCTTTTCTCCACAAAATCTTCAACCTATTTGATGTTCCTTAATTGTAGTAGTTTCCTCTCTCTCTTCTTCGTATTCTGTATCAATTTTACAACCAAAATAAATCTTTTATTTTAGGTAACCATAATTTTCTCTAAAAAAAATCAACTTTTGAACTTAATTTTCCCGCTATTATTTTGGCATTCAAATATGAAAATATAAAATTTAAATTGAAGATACAAAATCTGCTTTTAAGAGAAAATCTGTATAAAATAAATTGAATTCCATCAAAACACTAATGTTGCAGCATTACATAGCAATTGTATTAAATTAATACTAATTTCTTTATACATTCACTCAAATCATACAAGTTTTATCAATTAAATACCATATAAAATAACTCTAATTTAAGAGTTATCAGGCGGTGACCCGGTTCTCGAATCACGTGTGGTGTACGTTGAACGGGGGTTTCCAAGCCCCACATCGACTCCCCATTCTCAGACCAATAATTCTCATAGCTCATTTTGAGAACATGGGGCCGATTTAGGGTGGTGACCCCCCGATTTCGAGTCATGTGCGGTGCACGTTGAACGGGGAGTCTCCACCCTCATATCGACCCTCCGACCCAATATATCCAGTGTCACGTACGCACTAGATTAGATCGGCTCCCTGATCTTAGCATAAATTGAGAACGAGGTGAACGATCCCTTGGCAAGGTTTGATTTGTTACATTTTGAATATTTTAAGTTTTTAGTTGTTAAAATTTATAGTTGAAGGGTTATTTTAAATTAAACACATTTGGAGTTTAATTTGATTTTTACCGTGTTAAAAATTTATGCACTCACGAGAAAAATGATTTTAAAGGGGTAAACGTGTAATTACAAGAAGCTTGAAGGGTTTTTCTGCCAAATCTCTCACCTTTACGTTTCCCCTACTAGTAAGATTTTTAGGGTTTAAAGACACTGAAGTGAGCAAGGTTTTTGCTCTTGGGATTTTCAATAAACTTTCATAGTCTTCTACTTTCTTCTCCATTTTCCCCATTTCTGGTTGCTAGCTGCTAGCTCTTCATCCGCTATGTGTGCTCTTCGTCGAGCTTACACTCCTCTTAGGTATGATTCTCTGTATTCGCTCGTATTTTTTTGGAGGTGAAGTAGGTAATCGGGTTTGTGTTTCAATCAATACCTTTTTTTCTTTTTTGGATAGAAGCAGAAGAAATGGAAAGATTGTTAGTATTGAAGATTATGAGAAGGATGTTGACTGTGGCTTTGGTCTTAAGTAGCAACGATAGTAAACATCTCAGTTATTCAAGTTTTGTGATTTTCTCACTTTGGCTGATTTTGGTAGATGATAAATCCAGGAGGAAGAAATGACGATTTTATTTTGGATTCGTTGTTCGTATATTTTTCTCCGCCTAACTTGTGATGGGATGCATTGATCTTTTAGAATGTTTAAGGAAACTAATCGTTAACTAAGCAGTTTGCCATCTACTGTCTTCAAAATTTGTTTTTAATGCGTTTAGGAGTTAAAAATGACACGAGAGGATTAATATCAAAAGGAAGAAGTTAAGTCTTACTGTAGAATTACTGTGAGACGCTACTTGCCTCACTCTTGTCGCTTGAAATTTAAAAGCACATAACTAATTTCCTGCTATGAAAAAAAAGCTCTTTTGCACACACACACACAAACACAAACACGCATATGAAGGGAGCGACTGCCCAGGATTTTACAGAAAGACTCATGCTGTTAATTCGAGTATTGAGGGAAGTTCCCAGCTTGCTGCTTTGTGTTCAAATTTTTTGTTGGCATAATTGTTTAAATTGCACTTGATAGATCATTTAGAATTATGCCAATAGATACAACTCTACACTTGTCTGATACTGAAAGGTAACCTTGTTAAAACTGTCGTGAAGGTCCTGGATTTGTGTTTCTTGCTGCTTTCACAAGATTCTAAACGATGACATATCTTCCAGTAATGCTGTCGGATACACTCACAATTTCCTTGTTTTCTATATTCATCTGGACAATTCATTTCTTCTTTCTATTCAGGAGTCAAGGAGCTAGGATAAGAACTTTGTACAGTTGTTCTAAATTTGAGACGCCTAATGCTTTCGTGGAAGACAAGCTTTGTGCCCTTTATTATTCCCATTCCATATCTGATAGACATCTACTTTCAAAGCGATTTTATCACTATAAATGCTTCTCTTCCAAACTCTGTGGACGCTTCCTTTCTTCGCAACCTGGTGCAGAAAGCAATGGGGAAGAAGATGACTTGGAAGGTGGGTTTTCGAATGATGAATCAAAAAATCCCAATGATGCGTGGGATGAAAGTGAAGATGATTTGATTTCCGATTCAGAGCTCTCTGGTGAGAACGAAGAAGAACATATCGAAGTATCTTCTCATAATGTGTTGGATTTATCAGAAACTGCGAATGATGTTTCTGAGAAACTTAAATCACAGAAAAAGGCCACCTCTGAACTGTTCTATGCCATTGTCCGGTCTCCTGGTTTATCTGTTGACAATATTCTTGATAAGTGTTTAAAAGATGGAAACGATTTAAGCCGTGTTAAGATCTCACTCGCTATGCGCAATCTTCGCAAACTTCGTATGTTTAGTAGAGCATTGAAGGTTATTGAAACTCAGTTTATTTAAGTGTTTTTTAACTAGATTATGGGTTATTTTGTTAAATATTTATGGAATTAATTGCGTGCTCAGCATAAATGATGTGTTGCAGTTTTCTCTCTCTTCAATTTACTTGGATGTCAATCAACTAAGGTAAGACTATGGATGTTAAACATTCACATAATTCTAGTTTGCTTAGAAATAGTAACACAGGCGTTTTTGCTTATTTATCTTGATGAACTTTGTTTCTAATTAAAAAAAAAGAAAGCATCTTTTTAACAAAACCTACTTGAATTTTGTTGCCAGTAGTACTTACTCTTTTTCTTTTTCTTTTTCTTTTATCATCATTTGGTTAGTTCTTACGCCCTCTCTCTCTCTCTCTCTCTCACTTGCAGCAGTTTTTTTTTCTTTTCTTGTCTATGTTTCCAAAAGTAGTCTGAGAGTACCTCTAATTCAGTTGGTCCTGAGTTTAGTAGTTAATGTTTTTTATTAATTTCTTTATCTTTTGTGGGATTTTCAGCTCTCAGAGTGGTTGGAAGCAAATAAGCATCTTGACTTTGTTGAGAGAGATTATGCTTCACGAGTTTACTTAATTTCTAAGGTACGAGGCCTCTATAAGGCAGAAAATTATATTAATAAGATTCCAGAGTCTTTTAGAGGTGAAATAATCTATCGAACCCTGTTGGCCAACTGTTCGGTTGCAAACAATGTGAAAAAAGCAGAGGAAGTGTTTAACAAGATGAAGGAAATGGAATTCCCAGTGACTGCATTTACTTGCAACCAGCTACTTATTCTTTACATGAGGCATGACAAAAAGAAAATGGCGGATGTGTTGTTATTGATGGAGAAAGAAAATGTCAAGCCTTCCCTATTCACTTACCAAATCTTAATTGATACAAAAGGTCAGTCCAATGACTTGACAGGGATGGAGCAAGTTGTTGAGACAATGAAGGGTGAAGGCTTGGAACCAGATGTCAAAATGAAAGCCATCTTAGCAAGGCACTACACAGCAGGTGGGCTTAAAGCGAAAGCCCAGACAGTATTGAAGGACATTGAAGGGGATGATCTAAAACAGAATCGTTGGGTTTGCAAGTTTTTGCTTCCCCTCTATGCAGAGTTGCAAATGAGTGATGAAGTAGAGAGGGTCTGGAAGGTCTGTGAGGCGAATCCCAAGATTGATGAATGTTTGGCTGCCATTGTTGCTTGGGGAAAGCTGAAAAACATTACAGAAGCTGAGGCCGTTTTCGATAGAATGTCAAAACAGTGGAAGAAGCTTTCAGCAAGACAATATGGCACGATGTTGAAAGTCTATTCAGAACATAAAATGTTGTCCAAAGGAAAGGATATTATCAAGCGTATGGCAGATGATGGTCGTAAGATAGGGCCATTAACTTGGGATGCCCTTGTGAAGCTTTATGTTGACGCTGGAGAAGTGGAAAAGGCCGACTCGGATTTGCACAAGGCTGCTCAGAACAACCAGATGAAACCATTGTATAATTCTTACATGGCCATTATGGATCAGTATGCAAAGAGAGGAGATGTTCATAATACTGAAAAAACATTTTATAGAATGAGGATGGCTGGTTACACTTCAAGATTCCGCCCTCTTCAAGCTCTATTACAGTCCTACATTAACGCCAAAGTGCCATGCTTATGGTATAAGGGAGAGGATGAAGGCAGATAATATATTTCCAAACAAAGCTATGGCTGCACAGTTGGCTCAGGTAGATGCATTCAGGAAATCAGCGGTTTCAGAGTTGCTAGACTAAGAACAGAGAATCTGTGCTTGACTATCATTTTCAGTTTATTATTTTTTCAGTCACGGTTCTATGGTTGAGCTACAGGTATGTGGAATAAATTGTGCTTATCATCTGTGCTTTCTTCCGCTAGGCCTTAGTTTGACTGAACTACTCACTAGATTTTGCTGAGAAAAAGAAAATTTTGAGAACTACTCCTTAGATTTTACAAGAAAATGCAATTTTAATCCATTATTATACTATGAAGACAACTGTGTGTTCATGCTGATTTCGTCACTATCACTTTGGCTAATTTCATGATGCTTTTATGAGGATATAAATTGAGACATTTTTTTAGTGACATGCGTTATTATTTGATGTAGTATATTATTTTTATAGCGTGGTCCGTGACTCAATAATATGATACAATTTATTTGTTAGAGAAGAGAAAGGGGGAGGAAAAGAAGTTTTAGAGAGAAACAAGAGGATTAGAGGAAGAAGTTTTCTCTTGTATTTTCATGATAAGAACACAACATAATAGTTGCATGGCTGTAAAATAACAAAGAAACTCTAAAATAAAGAATCATCAACTTCTAATGAAAGGTTCTGTTTTTTTTTTTCTAGAATTGTTACGTTTAATTTTATTTTTACGTTTTTAATTCTTATCTTATGACTAATTCTAATTATTGTAGTCTGTAATTTAGCTGCACCGATTAATAATTGTTACGTTGATAGCATATAAAAATAACGGGAAAAATTAATATTACCCTTTTTTTTTTCTTCCTACACCTTTTCAATATGCCACTGTTGTTTTGAGTTGCGGCGGCAAAGATAGTTTTGATAAATATAGAAGATCAGGTTGTGGTGTATTTGGAAAATAAAATAAAATAAAGCGTTTAAAATTGAAACAGCGAATGTAACGACGGGGAAGATTAAAGGAGTAGAAAAATTACAGTTGCAGAGAAATATTTAGAAAGTGGAGGTGGCAACAACTAATTAAGGATCAACGATGGCAGTCGTTGCTTAGCTCCGATCCGGAGTTTTCATCTCTACGCCGTGAAACCCCTTTCAACTTTACCTTCAACCAATGCGCTGCTTTCATCAATACCCGTCCAGTCGGAACCCGACATCTTTTTGACGGAGTAACTATCCGATTTAACGAATTCTTAAAAGACATGGCAGTCGATGGAGTCAGCCCTGTCTACAGATGCCACCATTCAGGTCTATAAAACTCGATCTACTTTCAAATGTTTTATGGCATAGTTTTGGCTGGAATTTGAAAAGGTCACAATTTTGTTTGATTGTTTGCTAAACCGGCTCCGATCATTGGGGCGGGAGAAAGAAACGGTGCCAGCGCCGCCGGCGACGGGGAAGGAATGGAATATGGAATGGGCAATTTGACCACATCGAAGTTTTGTAGAGAATATAATTGATATATATTATTGAAAAAGGGAGCTTTATGTCACGACCTTACTTGAACAGGATCTGTTTTATAGGCTCGTACATCTGCTTCCTTGATTACTAAGGAGATTGAAACCTCAATCTGGTAGATGAATCATGACCGTCCACCAGAGCGTGATTAACGGCCTTGGGGACTCTCCCGTCTGCTGAGCTGTAGAGGATCGTTCTCAGTTGGCTAGCCAGCTGGGACGGTTGGTCGGTTGTCTGACAGATTAAAAATCTTTTTTCTTCCGCTTATTATTATTTTCAGAAAAACTGACGAGAAATCAAGTTTTTGAATTGCTTTTTTTTCAACGTTTTGAAAAATATATAAAACATTTTATTTCGCTTTCTAATACAGACGGTCACTTTTCTTTTAAAAAAGTGAAGAAATTATGGAAATTCAATTTCATTAAAATTAAAATACCAAAAAAGATAATATAAGCCCAAAAAAAATAAATAGTTTGAATGTTATTTTTAAATTATTATTCCTATATAAATATTATTAGGGACCCCGTTTTGATAATCGGTATTGCATATCCATATGTTGAAGAACCTCTTTTGATTATCCATTTACCACAATCAACCAAACCATTGGTCTATTTGTATTAGAGAAAATTCATTTAGCCAATATTTCAACTCAGTTGCAGTGAAAACACTTGTCTTTAAATTGGGTCGGCCACACTCATTTCATTCATCAAATGATGTGAGAGTTCATTCTTGTATGATAAGAGTCTTTAAATTGCTTTCATAACTTAAAAGGTACGTATAACTACAAACCCTTTTACAAATTGAAGATGAAAAAAATATACAGAAAATGAGATTTTTCCTGCAAAACCAAAAGTTAGTTCTTTACACATACACAAACCTCGCCATGCAGCTGATATAGATTAGAACAATTGAACAATTTCTCTCAAATAAAAACCGAGATTAGAGAAAAATGTTGTTCGTCTGACCAAAATGTAACAGCCCCTTCGACATTGTTGCTTTCCTCAGTTTCTGGCATTCCTAGAAATAAAATAAGTTGAATCAGGCAGATTATGATCATTACCACAACTATTCAGATCGTAAAAAGGTGTTCTATTTCCTCGTATTTTTTAGTATATAATCCGAACTTCAAGTAATTCGGGTTATTGAGACGAGAACTACTGAAATTTGAAAATAAATTACCTAACGGTTAGGGATTGCGAACCATTTATGGCCCCCCTTGGAGCACTCAGCCGACGGGCTCTTTGCTCACGCTCTTTGTCTATCCGAATAGTAGCAACTTCCTTCTCCATTGCTGCTACTTCTCTTCGCATCTTTTTAGCCTCAACTTCCATGGCTTTGTTCAAAGTATCAACCTTCTTTGCCAACATCTGCTCAATCAAAATAGTATAAGCATTAAACCAAAAATGAAGAATCAGACAAGGGTGATTCGACGTCAAAGAAGAAATAAACCTCAATTGCATCATCCTTGTCTTTTAAGGAAAGATCCTTCTCATTACAAGCCTTTCTCAGAGTTATAACCTCCTTTTGTAGCATGTCATAAAGTAATCCAGAAACGTAATCTTGATCCATCTTTGTTTTATCACCGGCAATATCATTGGCCCCTTCTACGTCTCGACCAACTGCCTCAGAAAAGTGAACCTGATTATTGGTATTCACGGTAAAATTATCATTTCTGACTGCATCTTGTATCTGTTTATCTCTATTTGGAGATCTACTACCTCCATCAAATGATCCAGAAGAATTTTTTGCGTTTTTCAGCAACGAAAAAGCACTATTTGATCGGATAGCTCCTGATTGTGGGTTTGTAATTCTACGTAGTGAATGACCATTGGAAGCCAGTCTAGAGAAATTATCTGCTCCACCAAGGGATTGACGCCTAGAAGGCCCGTTGCTTAGACTTCTTCCTTCAGATTGGTGTCTAGTGCTACCCCCAGATGCTTGAAGCCTTTGCTCCATAACCTTGAACCTCAATTGGTATTTTTCCTAGGCCAAAAAAAAAAAAAACCAAATAATTATATTATGAAGGATACAAACAGGCAAAAAAAGAGTATGAAACATATGAGTTGGCTTTCTCACTTTTAATTGAGCTTCTGCCTTTGCTGTACGTTCGGCTATAGCTAATTTATCTCGAAGCTGCTGCATTTCTCCCTACAGAAATATACAAAAATCTGGTAAAAACTCGCATTTAAAAAGTTTCTTGATTCACGGATTTGATTGATTTATTGTGCAACTTTAACAAAACACAAACAGTAATAAGGATGAACGAATCACGATAAGTATAAAACTGAGAGCATAAAACTTTTGAAGACGGCATAGAAAATACATTCCAACCAGTTCAGAATCCTTTAACTGGTCAAAAACAAAATCTTTTAGTTTTTCTTCACTGAGAGGCAGTCAATCATAAGAAAGCATCCATCACTTTGTTTGATTCTTCTACTGACACAAGAATTTTCTATGGGAACAAAATTTAATTCACAAGATCTCAAAATCTTTAAATCTAATCACTTCCAGCTTTAATTTAAGTTACTTACACATTTAGTCTGTCTACTTTATTGGGATGTCTTACCATAATTAGATTGGGTAGTAGGCTCTCTGGCTCTTTCTAACTAGTCTTTTTTCTTTTTACCATGAGTGGCACTAGCCTTGCAGTTAAAAGAAATGGTAGCACTACTAATTTTTCAAGACCATAAGATCAAGAAAAAATTAATGATTTGAACTATTGCATGTGTTCTAAAATGATCTATAAAAAAAAAATATATATATTTTAAGCAAAAGCCTCTTGATGGAAGGGCATAAATTTGGTTACATGCCTGGAAAAATTTTCTTTCCTCCAGCCACTGCTTGACAGGCATCACCTTGTCATTTCCATCTTTCCATTCATTGGCCACAACTGTGGCAACCCGGTTAGCACTGACCTTTGCTCGAGCAACCTCTCGTTCCAAAGTTTTCCTCTCTTCCTAAACAAAATAAAAAATCAGAACTTCTGGGGCAGTTGACACCTCAAAAATCAAAAGTTGGTAATCATGAAGTTCTGAGACTAAAAAGTCACTACATTCATCTCTTGCACTTTTCGCCGGTAATCACGCACAGCATTAGCAGCTGCCCCACCAGCCAGTACAGCCTCCTCCAACTCACAAACAGTTTGCATTAGCTTTTCAACTTCCAAAACCTTTTGTCGATGCATCCTGTCCAGGATTTTATTCTCCTCCTAATAGAAAAGCAACCTCCATAAGCCAAAGATGAAGTAATTACATTCCAAGTATTTTTTAGTAATATACAGGCTCCACATACCTGGCATATTTCAATCTGCTTCATTAGCTCCTGGTTTTTGTTTTGTAGATCATCGACTAAAGATGCTTTTGCCATAGCAATCTGAACAGTTCTTTCAGCCTCGAGCAGTGCAGCCTCCTTGGATTTAGTAAGCCTATCAAGAGCCCTGTTGTCATCTTGCAACTTTGCAACCTAAGAAATCACAAATATGCAAATAAAATAAACATCTCAGACTTCTCTTCTACATTTGGATGAACCAAGTAACCACAACAATTAAAACGGAGACTTTCTTCTGACGACTACGGGAAACCTAACTGATATTTTCACATTGATAAAATATAAAAAAATAAAAACAAATAAAAAGTTTGATGAACATGACGACAATGAGAAATCAAAAACTCCAAACATACCTCCAGTCTCGCAAGCTTAAGCTCTGCCTCCAGTGGCGTAATGATGGCCTCAATAGGAGGCATTTCATCATCCTTTTGTGCAGCATGAACTCTTCTAAGGGTGGCTTCTGCAGCAAATTGTGCAGCCAATGCAGCCTTTTTCTCATCATTTATCTTCTTGATCTCAAGGTTCTGCAACAAATCAAATGCTATTAATTACTGTGGATAAAAGTGGTAGTCCATGGTTCATCATTGCTTTTGATATTGAATGTGACTTAAGTAGCACCTTGCTTTCCAAAAGAGCTTCTGTTGCTTTCAGCTTTTCATCAACCTTTGTCAGTTCATCTGTTAGCTGTAATTATTATCAACAGAAATAATTAGCTCGCATGAAAAATAATATGGACCAATTCTAAACTTCTAAACAATTCTGTCTTCTCTTTTGTTTTATGACCAATTATGAAATATAATAAATGGAAGTTCATTTTCCCACAGGTTCTACAACTTTAGTCAGCCAACATAGATCATCACTACTAAAAACAATACTTTTAATCATAGGGTTGCCTTTGTAAGAGAGCATACACTTTGATTTTGATTCATTCAAACAAACACAACTTCGTTCATTTCAAATTTAGGTTGGTTAATGTGAAGGAAAAAATTTAAAAATAATAAATGGGGTACCTCTTCAACTGCTTTCTCTTTAAGGCGTTCAGAGATTTTTAAAGATTTAATTTCTGCAAGAGCGTCTCCCAACTCTCTATCTTTATCTGCTCACATAATAGAAGAAAGTAATGAATGTAATTTCATATTGACTTCAACTTAATATTTGCTAAGGTTATTTGTATTTATACTGAAAAAGTCTTAGTAAATGGATGGGATAAACTCTACAGTTTTGGTCCATTCAACAAATGTAGTTAAATTGCCAAATCCAAACAGATCTCGTGTACTATGAAAATTTGAAGCCGGGATTCAATTCATAAGAAATCTGTACAATGAAAAGGGATGAGCAATACACAAAGTAATAAATGAGAAATGCAGGAACACGTAGTAAATGCTTTCACGTGTACTACTCCACACACCATCCGTAATTGATGAGAGTTACAAACAGGTTTATTTCCTTGTGTTGGTAGTGTTTATTATGTCCATGGAATATATTGAGGGAAAAATAGATTTTTAGGCACTTTATCCTTTTATGTAAATGGTAAGAAAAGAGTATGATCTGGCATCGTTTGATGGGTAGAGAAATACAATCATTGTGGCAATAACTACTATGCATGCTTTACCTCTGAAAGATCATAGAAGAACTACTCCGTAATTTCAAAACCTTTACAATTTTGTAATTTAGAATCTGCATAATAAAAACAAAACTTTTACCTGAAGCATGATATCCATGCCCATGATAAGCGGGTTCAGACAATCAAATCGGAGGCACATTTGAATGATCTTAAAAGGAAAATCAATAACTCAAATTCGTCAAAATTTGAAATTTTAATGTAAAAAAACGGTTGGCTTAAACTTTAGTTTTTCAACCTAAGAAAACGGTTGGAAAAACTAATGTACAATCTACCAATGATTGTACATTAGTTTTTCCTGCACTCACAGGCTTAACCAGAAGGGACGATAAAATAAGAATTTTGCACGAAACTTTACAAATTGTATAATAATTAGAACCATAAATTATCGTTATTAAAATAAGATAGTTCATCGATAATTTAGCATATGTGCTCCATTTTTTCATTAGAGGTCATTTCGACTTTAAGAACAGGGAAAACAGATTTACATCAAATTTATTTTTTGAAAAATCTTTTTTGTTCCCGTAAGTTCAGTCTCAAAAGCAAATAAAGTAGACAGCTTAAAGAAAAGCCTTGCACCAAAGAAAAGAATCTGAATAGAAAACATTTACTTACCCTCAGCTGTATTCTAACGAAATCCAAAATGTGATTTACTTCGCACCCATTAAAGTTTAAGGCTCAAATTCATACCAAGTAATTCATTGCAATGATAACTGAAAGTTCATTCACGTGTAAATCATTAATACTCCTACTTCAGGTTAATTCTGGACAACAATGGAAAATTTCGTAGTAAAGTTGGAAAGAAAAGGCGACAAAATTAAAGAATTGAAGTAGAAAAAGAGTAAAGGGAACAACCTCGTACTTCATTGTCGAGTCGGTTGAGCTCGACCCGAACTGGATCGGAGCCGTGCAAGAGAGTAATGATATCGTCGACGTCGGAACCAGGTCGGGAGATGAATGGAGCTAAGCTGGGCTTCTTACGAGCCTTGAGGGAGGCAGAAGAGGAGAGAACTGGTCTAGCTGGTTCAGATTCTCCATTAGTGGAAATGTGATTGCTCGCCATTAAGGATCTGGTTGAAGTTAACTCATGCAAATCAGGTGAGCCCTAGAAATCAGCTACAGGGAACGAGATAGAGAGAGAAGGAGAGAAAGAAACCCAGAGACCTATGACTCTAGAGAGAGAGAGAGAGAGAGAGGTGAGAGGTGAGATTTGAGAAATTAGAATTATGGAGGAGTTTATGCAGGTTTAAACGAGGGAGAAAGAGACGGAGAGGCCGCTTTTATATGTTAATTATAATTTTATTTTATTATTTTTTTGTGTAATTAATTTAACTAAATCTATTTTTGAAAATGAAAGAAATTATGAAATTCTCTGGGCCCCACTTCGAAAGAATCCAACGGCTAGATCTCTTTTGTCTGAAAAGTGAGTGCGGCCCTACCGTTCAACTCTACCAATTCGTATTCCGTTGCAGTAAAGATACAGTCATCTGGATTACTCAAAAAACTCCAAGTAAATAGAATGAACGGCTGTGATGCAATCAGACAAAAAGCATAAGTTATCCAGCCCCGCCTTTTGTTCTGTTTTTGATGCAACTTAAATAAAAATTCTTTGGGAAAAATTTAATTTAGCGCCCAACGTATGGGGTCAGTGGTCATTTGGTCCTTAACATTTATTTTTGACATAATCAGACCCTATTATATATACTGTTTGCAATTCAAACTCTCCCGTTAAATTTTCCGTTAAATTTGATATGTATTCTGCACGTGCGCAGCGAAAATCCCAAAATACTTTCATTTCCTCCTGAAATCCCTAAAATAAAAGTTAAATTTGTTGACTTATAGAGTGTTTAAGTCATAATATGTTTTTGATGATGTATTTAAAGGATAAATAATGTAATTTGATTATGTGTATTTAATGAGAATAATGAATATGAGGTTATTTGGAAATACCCTTGAAAAGGGTATTTTAGTTATCTAATAAATTGTATTGAGTATACAGGGCTGAATAGTTAAACAGGGCTAAAATTAGTTGTTCCTTGTACCGATCACAAGACGACAAAGAAATGAAGGCTTCTGCCGATTGCTAAAAGACAGAAGAAGAAGTCGTTCAGTGCGTGCTTGTGCCGATGACGTGTCAAGATGCAATCTGCCGATAGCATTTGAATTGAAGCTACTCTTGCCGACACTGTTCAAGGATTCTCATGACCGATAGTATTTACGGTTGTCTCTTGCCGATGGGAGTTCAAAGTTTACATCTGCCGATGGCATTTTAAAGAAACTCGTGCCGATGGCGTTTAAAGAAACTCGTGCCGATGGCGTTTAAAGAAACTCGTGCCGATGGCGTTTAAAGAAACTCGTGCCGATGGCGTTTAAAGAAACTCGTGCCGATGGCGTTTAAAGAAACTCGTGCCGATGGCGTTTAAAGAAACTCGTGCCGATGGCGTTTAAAGAAACTCGTGCCGATGGCGTTTAAAGAAACTCGTGCCGATGGCGTTTAAAGAAACTCGTGCCGATGGCGTTTAAAGAAACTCGTGCCGATGGCGTTTAAAGAAACTCGTGCCGATGGCGTTTAAAGAAACTCGTGCCGATGGCGTTTAAAGAAACTCGTGCCGATGGCGTTTAAAGAAACTCGTGCCGATGGCGTTTAAAGAAACTCGTGCCGATGGCGTTTAAAGAAACTCGTGCCGATGGCGTTTAAAGAAACTCGTGCCGATGGCGTTTAAAGAAACTCGTGCCGATGGCGTTTAAAGAAACTCGTGCCGATGGCGTTTAAAGAAACTCGTGCCGATGGCGTTTAAAGAAACTCGTGCCGATGGCGTTTAAAGAAACTCGTGCCGATGGCGTTTAAAGAAACTCGTGCCGATGGCGTTTAAAGAAACTCGTGCCGATGGCGTTTAAAGAAACTCGTGCCGATGGCGTTTAAAGAAACTCGTGCCGATGGCGTTTAAAGAAACTCGTGCCGATGGCGTTTAAAGAAACTCGTGCCGATGGCGTTTAAAGAAACTCGTGCCGATGGCGTTTAAAGAAACTCGTGCCGATGGCGTTTAAAGAAACTCGTGCCGATGGCGTTTAAAGAAACTCGTGCCGATGGCGTTTAAAGAAACTCGTGCCGATGGCGTTTAAAGAAACTCGTGCCGATGGCGTTTAAAGAAACTCGTGCCGATGGCGTTTAAAGAAACTCGTGCCGATGGCGTTTAAAGAAACTCGTGCCGATGGCGTTTAAAGAAACTCGTGCCGATGGCGTTTAAAGAAACTCGTGCCGATGGCGTTTAAAGAAACTCGTGCCGATGGCGTTTAAAGAAACTCGTGCCGATGGCGTTTAAAGAAACTCGTGCCGATGGCGTTTAAAGAAACTCGTGCCGATGGCGTTTAAAGAAACTCGTGCCGATGGCGTTTAAAGAAACTCGTGCCGATGGCGTTTAAAGAAACTCGTGCCGATGGCGTTTAAAGAAACTCGTGCCGATGGCGTTTAAAGAAACTCGTGCCGATGGCGTTTAAAGAAACTCGTGCCGATGGCGTTTAAAGAAACTCGTGCCGATGGCGTTTAAAGAAACTCGTGCCGATGGCGTTTAAAGAAACTCGTGCCGATGGCGTTTAAAGAAACTCGTGCCGATGGCGTTTAAAGAAACTCGTGCCGATGGCGTTTAAAGAAACTCGTGCCGATGGCGTTTAAAGAAACTCGTGCCGATGGCGTTTAAAGAAACTCGTGCCGATGGCGTTTAAAGAAACTCGTGCCGATGGCGTTTAAAGAAACTCGTGCCGATGGCGTTTAAAGAAACTCGTGCCGATGGCGTTTAAAGATGCAAATACCGATGGGTCTTACACTTCAAATACCGATGAAGTTTTACACTCCAATACCGATGGCATCCAAAGATTCTTATAACGATGACATATGAAGACTCTTTTGCCGATGGTATTCCTGCTGATGACATATTAAGTCAGCTGCCGATTACATTTGAAGCCTCATATGCCGATGGCTCTACAAGTGCATTTACCGATGACGTGGCATTATTTTAAACTGTCTCTGCCGATGCATTTCCGCCAGAATTCAAAGCCAGCCGCGAAGCTACAGTGACGTCGTTTTCAAGCTTTAACTCCAGAACATTAATGGCGACGACGAACAACACTTTCAGATGCAACGGATAAATGTTTCGTACGGATGCTTCCCAACGGTAACATTTTCTCATTTGAAGATAGATGCATTCAATTCGGAGAAGAATATACAGAGTATAAGTCAAGCTCAAAACACGAAGGAAGAACTTTTGCGAATTTTCAATTGATAGCCCTAAGCTGCAAAGTTTTCATACTCTGTAATCACTGTACATCTCTCTAAACTCGAACTTGAGATTTCTGCTGTGAGAGTGTAGTCTGTGATCAATTTCACAAACACAAATTATTTGTAAAGGCAGTGGATTGACGCCCGGCAAGTTCAATCCAGAATTGTAAAGGCAATTGATCGGAGCCCGGAATCCCGATCTAGTCATTCTCGTGAGGAGAAGGTTAAGGATCTTCAAGGGGTGAGCCTTGAAGCGTGGACGTAGGCAGTTTGGCCGAACCACGTAAAAAATACTGGTGTCGAATTTCTCTCTCTCTCTCTCTTTACATTATTTGAGCACTTGTGTTAAATTTAAGTTTTAATCAAGAAGAGAAATTAAGTTTAATTTTAGTAAAATTAAAAAGTCTAATTCACCCCCCTCTTAGACAATTACGGTCCTACAAAATTTACCTTAAAAACATACACTAAACTATCTCTCATTATTCCAATTTGAATTTATGGTAGAAATTTCAGACAAATTTAACTTTTACTTTAGGGATTTTATGAGAAAATAAAGATATTTTGGGATTTTAGTAGCGCACGTACAGAGCACGTGTTAAATTTAATGAAAAATTTAATATGAGGGTTTGAATTACAAACGGTATATACAATAGGGTCTGATTGGGTTAAAAATAAACGTTAGGGACCAAATGACCACTAATCAATTATAAAAATAACAATATATAAATAAATAAACTTTAAAAATTATTATAGACAAGCACCAAAGACACTTTAATAATTTTCTATTTTCAAGCTTTTGTTAAAAAATATTTCAACTAGGGTTTAATTTTTGGCATCACGCTTATAATTAGTACGTTCATCATAATCAGATATGGCAGCTGTTTGTCACCGACCACAGTGTCAATAGAATCATCATCGTCGTCGTCCATATCATCAATAATGGTTGTCAAATAATTTGAGTCTCGTGCCTTTTTCATGAAATATTTGGCAGAGTAATCATACAATATATGAACTAATTGTGTGCCCATCTAAAAATATAGCCAATTTTTTGGGAAATAACTAAAAAGATATGAAGAGATTGATTGAGGAAATGGGTTTGGAATTTATGTGTATTTCCCTAAGGTTAGTTCCTTATGATTTTAATTGGGCCACTGGTAGAAATGTAAGTTTAATTAGTTGACTGTTAAATTAATATTTGTTGGTGTTATGCGATGAGAAAAATAAAAGGATACAATTTGCTTACAAATGATGCTATTGGTGAATAAAATCCTCGACAACGTGTAAGCAAAGGAGCTTTCTTATCTTTTCCTTATCTTACTCTAACGAATCCTACGACTGAAAAAGACACATCAACCTCCCCAGCTTTCTAACTAGAAGCCTGAAATTTTGTGATTAAATAGCTCAAATTATTGTCCTGGTTGGGTAAGAACTTACAATCTTAAGTTCTTTTAATTACTATAGTTTTTTTTATTATGCCAAGGTCTTTATTCCATGTCAAATTATCGAGACAAGTAGTAAATCAAATTTCGCTAAATATCTTTATGTTACCAGTGTTTGGATTTGATTCTTCGTTAAAGATCTGAAAGCCTCCTATTTCTACAAAAGACGGGAAAATAATCATAACTCTTTAATTCTTTTGCTACATTCATTTTGATCATCATATAATAGAATAATTTCAAACTAGCATCGACGTAATTGGATCTAACCCATATCATCCTGTATATTTTGAGTTCAATTAACGAATTAGTGTATAAATATAATGATTGGATCTCTATCTTTTGTTTTACTCGTGCAAACAGCCATCCCAAAATGGGCTACTCATCATGAGTGCAAAGGACACAAAAGTTGTCACCATGAGGGCCAGAAGGCATGGCAAAGTAGGTTAAAAATAAAGCGAGAGAGCTGATAATGCATGTGATTACTGTTAGCATATGTAATGTTACTTTTTCATTTCTCATGCTCATCATTTCGTTGACTATAATATACATGTATTTTCTGAATCAATCGATAAGTGAAGGAAATATACAAAAAAAATTTCTCTCTCCTGCCACCTTCATCATCATTTTCTTCTTCTTCTCCTCTTTATGTTGCTTCCTCTTCTCTTGTTGTTACTTCATTCATCTCAACTTAGTATCAAAGCCAAAAATGGCGTCTCCCAGCTCCACAATTTCATCCTTCTCTTCAACTCCTCTTTTTTCTCCTCTACCCTCATTTCCCTCAGTGAATCAAACGCTCACCATCAAGCTGGACAACACAAATTACCTCGTATGAAAAACTCATGTATTTTCTGTCAAATAAGTAAAACTCATCGTTTGTCTTTTCAAATTTCTATTTCTCATGCTCGTTTTCGTTTTGATACTATACATACTGACGTTTAGGGTTCATCTCTTATAAAATATATTAATAGTGTATGTTATTTTCTCTTGTTTGTTGATGATTGCACTCGGTTTACTTGGTTTTTTCCTTTGAAATTAAAAAATGAAGTTCGCACTACTTTTGTGCACTTTCTGTAGGATCGGTATTGTTTAAGGGGAGGGGTGAATTAGACTTTTTAAATTAACTTAATTTTCTAAATCAATTTCTCTCTTGAATAAAGCTTAGAGACTAATAGCATACAATCAAATAAAGTAAAGAGAGTGAGAGAAAATTCGACACCACAGTTTTTAACGTGGTTCGGCCAAACTGCCTACGTCCACGCTCCAAGGCTCCCCCTTGAAGATTCTTTACTTCTCCTCAACGAGAAATGCTGATCGAACTTTACGGGCTTCGATCCACAGCCTTTCACAATCCTGGATTGAACTTTACAGGCGTCGATTCACTGCCTTACAGGGTTTTCAGATTTGAATCACAGATTACAATAATTTACAAACTCTGAAAACAGAATCTCAAGTTTTGGAAAGGAGAGATGTAGATAGAATTACAGAGTATGAATAATTTCAAGTTAGGGCTCAGCAATGAATTTTCGCCAAAAAAAAGATGTGTCTTCGTGCTCTAACCTCGGCTTAAATACTCTGTCTTATTTTTAGCTCAGAATTGAATGCTTCTTTCTTCAAATGGAAAATGTTACCGTTGGGAAGCATCCGTACTTAATCAGGTAGCCGTTGTCGTCTGTAGTTGCAAGTCGTCGTCGCCATTAAAGTTCTGGAGTTAATGCTGAAAACGACGTCACTGTAGCTTCGCGGCTATTTTGAATTCTGGTGGAAGATCATCGGTAGAAGCAGCTTTAAAACAGCTATCGGCATGAATATCTTCAAAAACGTCATCGGTAGATGCGACATGATAAGTCATCGGCAGAAGCAAGCTTTGAATTCAATCGGCAGATGCATGCTTTGAATTCCATCGGCAGATGCAACTTGTACTCCATCGGCAGGTGCAGCTTGTAAGCCATCGGCAGGTGCAGCTTGAAAGCCATCAGCAGATGTAGCTTGAAAGCCATCGGCAGATGCACGCCTTGACGCTATCGGCAGATGCACGCCTTGACGCTATCGGCAGATGCAACTTGAACTCTATCGGCACAAGCATTAGCGCTGAACCATTATCGATATGTACAACTTCAAAAACGCCATCGGTATGAGTAGCTTGACTATTCCATCGGCAGAAGCAATGTAGCCTTTTGACGTCAAGCGATCGACATGTGTAGTCTTTGCTTATCAATTTTTCAGCCCTGTATAAACTATTTAGCCCTGTACACTTAACCCGATTGTTAGAATAATAAAATACCCTTTCCAAGGGCATTTCCAACAGATTGAATCAACTGAATAATTCATTATTCTCACTAAACAAACATAATCAAATTACAATATTAACCATACAAATACATCATCAAAAACATATTTAGACTTAACCAACATTTAAGTCAACACTTTCATCAACTTGTTTAGACTCAATTTGATATTACTATAAAAGTCGTCCAATCCAACTGGGATGGGGAGTTTCAATCTTTCTCCTATCTTTTTAGGTCATTGGGTATTCATCACCAGGTCTCTTGTCCCTATACTCCAAATCAAAATGGTCGGGTAGAGCGCAAAAATTGTCATGTTGTCGAAATTGATCATACACTATTCTTTCATTCCTCAATCCCTCAACATTTTTGGTCATTTGCATTTGCCACTGCTACTACCTTAATAAATTTGTTACCTACTTCTATCTTAAATTTGGACCTCCTGCCCTGATGATCGTAAAAGTACGAGTGAATTCTATATTTTTTGGACTAATCTTATCTCTTGGTTCTCTACTAAACAAAATGTCGTTTCACCGTCCAGCACCAAATTTAAATAATGTAGCGTAGCAAATGACGCAGTTGAAGTTATATGGCTACAATCATTACTAAATGAATTGGGTATTGTCTCCACCAAACTACCCCTTATCCTTTGTGATAATTTAAGTGCAATGTATCTTGTTTTCAATCCTGTGTTACACTCCAAATTCAAACATGTTGAGATTGACTTTCATTCTGTTATGGAAAAAGTCCTCAAAATGACGTTGTTGGTCAAGTTTACTTCTTCGGAAAACCAACTCGCCGATGCTCTTACGAAGCCCCTTCCGCTGTCGATGTTCTCTAATTTTACATCTAAGATCTTCGGCCTACGACCTTGCTATTGAGGGAGGATGTTAGCATATGTACTGTTACTTTTTCATTTGTCATGCTCATCATTTCGTTTACTACAATATACATGTATTTTCGGAAGCAATTGATAAATTAAGGAAATATACAAACTTCTCTCTCTCTCTCTCTCTCTCTCTCTCTCTCTCTCTCTCTCTCCCGCAATTTCATCATCATCATCATCATCATCATCATCATCATCATCATCATCATCATCATCATCTTCTTCTTCTTCTTCTCCTCCTCCTCCTCCTCCTCCTCCTCTCCTCCTCCTCCTCCTCCTCTTTCTGCTGCTTCATCTTCTTTTGTTGTTACTTCACTCATCTCAACTATTACAAGTATATTGTTGGTTTTTTTTTTTCAATCTTTAGTGAGTTTCATTATGATTTTTACACACTATAATGTCATTTATGAATCAAGTATTAAGAAAGATCAAACAATAGTCATTCAGTGCTCTTAGTTCAATATTATCCTCTTTGAGCTGGAATCCGCACGAATTTATTATTCGCATTAGTCCAAAACATGTTGTACTAGGTAGGGAGGAAAATTACTTATAACCCACTCAATTTTCATTCATTCATGCGATGTGAGATTGTGCACTCCACTGATATGGGTTGGGTCTTCACAATCAACAAAATATTGGGTCGTTCTTGCATTCACATGGCGGACTGACACAAATATAAAATTATTCACTTTATATCGAAGTTATCATGTTTTATTTTCAAGTTTTACTCCGAAATACATTGTCTAATCTGGCGGCAAACAATGAGATTTTATATTACTTATTAGAGGTTCCATAAAATGATATTTTCTTCGTAAATACACACCATGACCCATTTTCATATATTTTTTATTTTTATTATATAAATTATAAAAAAAATTAATTGAATAATTATATGTTTGAAATTACCAGAGTAAAAGCAGAATACAACTGCCACAAAAGCCTAAAATGGCCACACCCACACTTTAAACAGAGAGGCTAACCTACGCTTAGAAGATAGGGCTTCCAAGACATGATTAGGTGGAGCATAGGACATATGAAAAGAACATTTTGACACCAAATTAACGTGGAATTTTTCATAAATTAAAAAAATAAAAAGAGAATTTTAATACATTTTAAAGGATTGAATGACTTAGAATTAATTAATTAATAATTATTCCACCCACTAGCACGACTTTTAGCACTCCCAATAATTCAAAAAAGTAAAGAAATAATAGCTAAAAATAACATAGTGTAGTTCATTGTACTTAGATTTTCCACATCTTTTTCATATTCTTCTTTTTTTTTTATTCCAAAAAGTAAATTTAAGAGTATGGGTATGTTCATGTTCCAAGACTATTGTCCCTCAAAGCTAACTTTAATTTAAAAAATTAATTATTGATTAAATATATTCCTTTTTAATAATTTTTTTTTTATCCTAAGCTTATCCCATTTGCCGTGATCAAATGCGAACCTCGAACGCATGGATTGAGGGGGAAATCCCCGCAAATTTATCCTTGAATCCAATCTAAAAATACACCAATCTCGGGATTATTATTGCCCTTTTATCTCTAAATTTTATTATATGAACATGTTTTATTGTTTTTTTTTACGATGTTTCGTATTTTTCAATAAAAAAATATTAAATTATTTATAATTAATGAGTTCGTTTTTAAATATATTTCCAAAGCTAAGCCAAGTAGATTAAAGAAAAAAAGGATTACAAATAATTGTAATTTATGAAGTTTAACTACATTGCAATGAGCAAGTCAACTCACTGAAAAGAAAATATCTCGAGATCCTCCTCTTCATTTTTTGTTTTTTTTTTTGTCGGAAATTAGTAATTTAATATTTAATTTCCCAAAATATAATATTAAGCACGCAAAAAAAAAAAAAAAAAAAAATCCAAAAGTGAAGATCACTCCATTCCAATTCAATGAATTCTACTCTACTTTGTCGACATCAATTACATTAAATATTTAACGTTTGAATTGCTAATAAATTTCTTATAATTTAGCAAACCTGGATTTGATATTTACAAAGCATGCTAGATCAAATCCTCCTAAACTATGTCTACATAAGTTTCATATTTCTTTTAATAAAATATATGAAATATTACTTATCCTTTCTCAGTAAATGATCGAAATTACTCAGAAAAAGATTGGAACGTTGACTATAACTTAAAAAGAACCACTCAAACCTTCTGAATTATCTTCAAATAGAGTAGAAAAAAACAGCTACAACATGCTAACCTTAAAATCATAAAACAATCTGAATTTCCTCGAAGAATATCCATGGAAGAATTATTTTTTGAAAAGAAGAAGAATTTACAAGGACTAGATCAAGCAGAAGGGTTGGCAATATCAGGGAGATGCGAAGTATCAGACATGGCTAAAAACAAAAGAACGAACATAATAAGAACAGGAACTAGTAAGACTAAGAGCAACGATGGAGGTGGTGGAAGAGGAGGCAGAATGATGGGTAAAACCAGAAGAAAAACTGCAAACGCTATCATCGCCACGATCGACCTGAAGCTGAAGAACCTAAACATAAATCAAAGTTTACCTTCTTCTTCTTCTTCTTCTCGCTCTAATTGTAAACCAAGTTGATCGTCAAGCTCTTGCATCTTCTTCTTCGTTGTCGAGGGAACAGTGTCCGGCGGCCTAAGAAGAAAGGAACAAAAGTTGTAATTTGGTATGAAACTTGGTAGGTGAGAAAAGCATATTTATAAGAGAGAGAGGGGTTGCCGGTGGCTGTGAAAATTTTTACTGATTTTTGTTTGGAAAAATATTAAAATTTGGAATCATAGCATGATTAATGCTGATCACACTCACACCCACTGATTTATCTACTTTTAAATTATTTTTTGACTAATTTAACAACTAATAGAAGATAAATAGTAATAAATAGACCACTGCTAAAGCATTAATTAAATTATTAAACTTCAAATTATATAACCCAGCAGCATTTTAGGCTCAAATAAACAAAAAAACTGATATGTTTCCGCCACTTGTATTATTGATTACTTAGATAAGATAAACAATTTCTTCTTGTTTTTTCATTTCCTTATCATCGTTGTTTAAAGTTAAGTAATTGATTTATAATTTAATGGTTGTAAGAGGAAAGAGATCAAACCAGATCGGAGTACCATGGGACGATGATCCAAGTTGATAGACACTGTGAAAGAGTAGATGTTGGAGGAAAGTAAATTGAGCTAAAACAAAGGTGAAACTTAGATATCTTTGACGACCAATTAAGCAAAATCTAACCGTGGCTTTAATATAAGGTCAAACCTTGCATAAATCTAAATAATTTGTTGGAAGGTGAAGCTAGTCTGTTGTGTTGCTGCAGGCTGGATCCTCAGCCCAACCCACAAGTTGCTCGATGTGGATCTAACCCGGCCCATGACCCAGCTGAATCTTTACCCACCCAACTCACTTAAAGTAAGAGTGTAAGACTATTCTATTAGATTTTTCTAGAGAGCATATTGAAAGAAAACAGCAGAGTTCTTCCGAGGGTTTCTTCTTCTCTTTTCTTGGCGATTCTTCTCTGTCAATGTTGAGTTCTCTGAGATTTTGATAGATCGTTGTGCGCGGTGATTATCTTGATCATCAGGATTTAGTTTATGTCTATTTTCTTTCCTAGTTGAGGAACGAGTGATGCGATTGTGTATTCTTTGAGAGTTCTTGATGATGTATTTGTGAGATCCGAGAGATCCGAGGACTATTGCTTTACATTTGAGGTTGATAGTGCATTTCGAGCTCGCATCGAGCTGCCGTGGATGTAGGTTGTCGTTAGTAACAACTGAACCACGTAAATCGGCTGTCTCTTTTTCTTTTCGGCATTTATTGATAATAGAACAGAGAAAGATTCGACCTTTGCTCGTTAAAAAAAAAAAGAATAAATATTTTGTAATTTATTTATATTTATAATAAATGGGCATGATCTCAATATATGAAAAATATATTTGAAAATTCCATTTTTTTCCCCACAAATTTGGGCTGATTAAAGAGTAGGCTGGGGCTTCCCCATTTATAGGCCATGTCTCAATCATTTGGTGGTAAGGATTCAAATGTTTTGCAATTCAAGTTCATGTATCCATTTTTCTCCAAACCATTCAAACAATCCTCTCTCTCTCTCTCTCTTTCTCTCTCTCGTCGCAACGACGTTTTCCAACGAGAAATTTGAGAGGTTTGAAGAAATAAGGGGAATGATTCGAATCATATTCGGTCTCTTTCTTGGGAGCCTTTTGCAAATAATTCCATTTAACTATTGCATTGAGAGAGAGAGAGATTGTAGTTGACGAGTTTAACTATTGTATTAAGAGCTCAGCTAAATTCAAACAACTCTTCTCTCCTTTCCTGAAAGATCAGTCCTTCAATGGCAATCTCATTCTCCAATCTGTAATTGCTTTCCACCTGCGATCATCATTCAAAGCAATCAAATTAAAGCCAATCCATTAACTTAAAACTTTTGATCAATTTAACACGAAATAGCTTAGATCACATAATTAAATTACTGGATTTGCAGAGAAGGATAATTCAAGCCATTCTCATTCTGAGAAACTAACCTGAAGGTGTAAATTGAAGAAAGCATTCCCATTTTGAGACTCGAAGGAAGAAGCATTCAGAAGGTGAAGACCATCTTCTTCCAAAACAGGCAAGATTTCAGAGAAATGATTTTTCTGAAACTGATCCAGGCATAGCTGGATCGATACTTCTCTCTCGTTAAGCTTATTTGCAGAAACGGCAGATGAAATATTAAATTTCCTCCATGCTTCGCTTTTTATTTTCTTCTCTTCTTCTTTGTTTTTTTCCGCCGCCATTGATTGCAAAAGCTCGTCTTTCTTCTTCGTCATCTTCTCCATTTGGCTTTGTAGCTCTGGTATGTAACTCAATACTCTTGAAATTGTTGATGGGTTGCTTAATTTTTTCTGCAACACAAAAGAGAACACACCAAAATCAAAATACTCTCCAAAAACATTAAAATTTGCAAAAACAAAATAATTTCTTCGTATTCTCAAGTACCCTTTGATCCGCCATGGGTAAGAGAGATCGAAGAGAAGAATAGAGAGAGTTGATATTCTTCCTCCGATGTCGCTCTCTAGCGCTATGACTGAGCTTCTTAGCCACGGCAGGGTCAGGGTCGCCAAAGCTGCCGGACGTTGACGGTTTCTGGTAACCCAGATGGTGGCTGATCTGCGGTTGAGAAATTGGAGGAAAACAGAAGTATGATTCTGAAGCTTCATCTTTCATGAACAGGTGGGTTTGTTCGTTGGTTTTAGCGTCCCAAACCAATGGATATGATCCTGTCATCATCATGATTGAACAAAGCCTTGGGATTTTCTCAGCAAATATTTTTTGAGAAATATTTACGCGGAAAAGAAGTGATGGATGTGTTGTGTTTTTATACCAATTCAGAAAACGACCATCTTTAGTTGTCGTGATATTATTAAATTTTTGCATCTTTTTTACGGCGACAGAAGGAATCTAACGTCTTGATGCTTTCAAACTATTTCTAATTATTTATAGGGTCAACGGCCAACGCATCAATGATAGTAGGTAACAGGGTTAAAACCAATTTTAAGCCTCTTAACTACGAATTTAATTTGAAACACTTGAATTAAAAATTATAACTAAACTTTAAACTATAAAAAATATAATAGATGAAATCCTGACAGGTGACTGATCAGTCCTCGTTCTCAATTTACGTCTGAACGAGAGGTCGATCACCCCTCATTTTGTTCAGTACTTAGGAATCGACTCCCGGTTTTAGGGCAATGACCCACTGTTCTCAGCCATAATTTTAAGAACAGAGGGTCATTGCTCCCCGGCCCCCGTTCTTAAACATTGTTCTTGAGAATGAGGGATCGTTTCGGGGCAGTGACCCCTCATTCCCGAATACCTCTAAAATGGGGAGGCAGGAACGAGGGCTCGTTGCCGGGCGGAGACCCCCATTCTCCAATAATGTGTGGTGCACGATAAACGGGGGTCCCCGCCACCCACATCGACTTCCCGACTTGATACGTTCAGTGCCACATAAATTGAGAACGATAGGTGATCGGTCACCCGTCAGAGTTTGATCTATTACATTTTTTATAGTTTAAGGTTTTACTTATTAGAATTTTTAATTTAGAGAGTGTTTCAAATTAAACTTATATTTTAAGGTTCAAATTAGTTTTAACTCTATATAATATAACAATTTCTATAGTTCCTTTGGTTTTAGAGTTTATTGTTTTTCTTCGCACAAATTTCAGCCATGAATTTGATTGGTCTTTTATCCATGTTATATACTATATATATGATCTAATCACGTTCGTATTTAAACTTCATATAATCACTATAAAAAATTCTTCTGTTATATGATATTGTCTGTTTTAAGTCGAATATCACGTGATATTGTTAGTATGTTTTACCCTGAAACGTATCAGTTAGAGAAAATTTTATTCATCAATCAATCACTTTAATCACATCTAAATGACGTGAGACTGCATGCTCTTAGTCATTATAATTACGACGACTACACTCTTTTGCAAATTATTACGTCTTAAAGTCTCCAATTAACGCGTTCAGTGTAAATGAGTAGGTTGTCTCCACCAGATATACTATATACTATATTTTGACATATTTATTATATTAAGCTTTAACAATGACGCAATATATGATTCTATCAATGCAGAGATTGGACTGAATAAACAAACTTCTAAGACACTCAACTACCCGGACAGATTAATAGATTTATACATTAACAAAATGTCTGGAGGTCTATTAAAATAATAATTTATGATTTTAATAAACTTACTTCTGTAGAATGTGTGTGTCTTGTGTGGAAGAGACAATGTTTTACGATGTCCGATGTTCCAACGTACATTCTTCGCGTGCCATGCATCTGCAAGCACGTGCCCTACCCTGTCTCCTGCCCCTGAGCACACGTGCTTAAGCTCTTACACTGCGTGACAATCATAATTCAACCTTCCCTTTGTTTAATGACATAAATATACTTATATACTCGATTATTGTTCATAAAATTGTTTCAATGAATTCAAGTACGTCCATTCTTCTTCTGATAACTCTTCGCGAATTAAGATTATGGGTAAAGTGTAATTTGGCCCCTACAACTAGGTGAAATGGGCAATTTACACCATAAACTTGGATAATGGACAATTTGGCCCCTACTACTAGGATAAAGTGCAATTTGGCCCCTACCGTCATATTTTCTGTCAAAAAGTAACATTTTTTTGCTTGTTTATTTTTTTTTCCCGAAATGTCCCTCACTGGACCGAACCGGAAAGGACCGGTTAGGCTAATTTCACTATGGTTTTTTTTTTTAATTTTATTCCTCTATCTTCTTTTTTTTCGAGAATTTAAAAAAAAAAAAACAGAGTGGAATTAGCCGAACCGGTCCTGTCCGGTTCGGTCCAGTGATGGGCATTTTGGGAAAAAAAAATAAACAAGCCAAAAAAATTAATTTTTGACGGAAAATATGACGGTAGGGGCCAAATTACACTTTATCCTAGTAATAGGGGCCAAATTGCCTATTATCCAAGTTTACGGTGTAAATTGCTCATTTCACCTAGTTGTAGGGGCCAAATTACACTTTACCTTAAGATTATATATAGAGAATTACATAATTACCCCTGGGAACAGTATGCCATTCTCGCCCCATAACGTCATTGAACTGGAGCTTTGGATTTTCTTGGGTTGCAGCCTGCAAAAGTGAGCAAAGGTAAGGATTTCAATCGAACCATCTAGCAGAAGACCAGCAATAAGCACAACAAACCCATTGTCCAATCAAAAACTATGAACCAGTTAAATCCAGTTCGGCCCAAATCTTAACCAAAATTAAATATAAAAAATTCTTTCAAAAACACTAATTATCGTATAATATTAAAATAAATAACCAACTGTCGTCTATTCCAAGCAAAACCGCCATTGAAGATAACACGTCCAAGCTTTTCTTACAGCTGATGGATCTAAGCTGTCACTGAATGATTCAGTTACAGTGACCCCTTGTCTTCGGAAAGGCCATCACAGAACAAAATATAAAGATCCATCTCTTCATTTTTCCAGCGTGACACGTTTTTTTTATAATATATAGTTTTTTGGTTCCAACAAATTAAATAACACGTTCACTTCTGCTGTATTCATTGTACCCAGAACAAGGTTTTGCCAGTTTGAGTTATCTAATTTGATTGGTTGCACCTGCTTGATTACCAACATTGATTAGGTCTTTTTCTATTCCTTTGTCCACCTTCATTTCTCTCTTTTTTCACATGGTGATGGGATACATGTACGAGAATCTCAAAGTTGGAGTTTAAATTATCATTTTTTATAAAACTTCCATTAACTAGTTTATATATATATCTATATATAATACGAAAGATTGTTAATCTTGGATCTACTGATTAACTAAAAAAATTTATTAAATCTGTCAATAAATTACTATAACTTTTCAATGCGTATATTTATCAGAAATCTAATCATAACCGGAAAAAAGAAAATACGATGTGAGACACCAAATTTACGTAGAAAAAAAACTATGGTAAGTAGAATAAATCTACTACGAATATCGAAATTCAAATAAGAGTTTTATAACTATAATTTACGTGAATTTTTAGAGAAAATAGAACTCTAATGAAATTTCAAATATTGACTTAATCGGCATAAGTCATATAGAATTCATGTCACACTGAACTCTAACAATTTTCACTTAATTAGTGAGCAAATAAATTATGCATTGAAATAAGAAATAAATAAAGAAAGAAGGGATTGAACCAGGTACATTCACCGGATCTACTTCCACATGGGAAAACTTATCGACCTTATGGACATTAATATTTGAATAATTGCATAAGTCAAATCTTAATAATAAATCTTATTATATAGTTTAGACTTTCATGTTTAAGTCATTGGATGATCATCTTTCTTCGTCCAACCAATATTTCTGACTTCAATGAACTTTTATTTTTCACTAAAATCTATGTTTTTTTTAGCATTTATCATGACTCTATAAGATATCAACATGTCAATATGGAGCTAAATTTTGCCTTGCAGAATTGCATTAGGTTTGGAAAATAATAATAATAATTATTATTATTATCATTATTTTGTTGTTTTTTTGAAATTTCCAAGCATAAGACTGATGGAAAAAGAGTCAAACTAGTTTTGAAAATATATTTTAACATAATTAATTTCTAAAAGATTATTATTTTTAAAATAATGAATTTATCTTCAAATTTTTTTTGATAAAAATAATAATAATAGAGAGTAAATGCAACATGAACTTTTGAGAAACAACATGTCTTACAATTCAATATAATATTTACTATACGATCACATTTGTTTAATAAACTATTGTCGTTGAAGATTTTAGACAAATCGAACCAATTATAGGCGATTTAGTCGATTACTTATATCTAGTAAAATAATTTTGTAATCAAAGTTTCAAACTTAAATAGTGTATTTTACATATAAAAGCATAACTCTCTAAATTGATATGCTTTGAGCAATAGAACTGAGAATCATTTCAGTTAAAATTGAAAACCAAGTCGAACTGAACCGAACTAAGAATTTTTTGATCGGTTCTTGGTTCACTATTTTAAAAATCAATTAAAAGAAACCGAACCGAATTTATAATTTTGATGTAAATTTTTATATTGAAAATTAAAAACTATAAACCTAAACTGGTCAAAATCGGACCAAATCGAGTTTAAACAGAACAAAACTGACACAAAACAGAATTTTAACCGCAAAAAATCAAGAACCGAGACCGAACCAAGGAGAACCGAAAACCAAATTGAAAAATGAGGTTCTCCTCGGTTCGGTTTCGGTTTTCTTTATTCAAAATCAAACCGACTCGTTTCGATTCTAATTCTGTCCAAAATCAAACCGAATCAGACCCGACCGAACGGATTCCACCCCTATTGAGTAATCATATGAATGTCGAAACTATACTATAATAATAATAAAACTTTCAAAATTAATGTTTTAGTTTGGAGGAATAAATTCGTTTTTAGTCATATCGAAAAATCTGCAGTATAAACATCTTTTATGAATTCGTGTCAAGGTAAAGACAATTCTTTTGGGTCATGCTTACATGACATATCTCTAATTTGGAGTGGCAAAATTAACCGTTAAATTGCATAGTAGATTTTCTTCTCGGCAATTTTTTATTTTTTAATTTTTTTTAGATGCAACAAATATCTAAAATCCCACTGTCTCTCCTTTTTTTTAAAAGCGTATAAATGAATGGTGTGTTGAGCTAATCTTGAGTACAAATATACAAAACACATAATTCAGCATTCATCTTCTCCTCTTCTTCTTACCTCGACTTGGAATTCAGTCTGCGTATCAACCCTAGAGATAGAAAGGGAAGTGAAATGGGTGTGGGAGGAGAGTGCTAGTTTCCATGTCTTAGCAGTTGATGACAATGTAATTGACAGGAAGGTGATTGAGAGGCTTCTGAGGATTTCTTCTTTTCAAGGTAATAATAAAATCTCAGTCGTCTTTCACCTTCTTCTTCTTCTTCGCCATTGTTGATTAAATCTTCCTCCCTTTGTTTATCAAAGTTACCACAGTTGATTCTGGAATCAAGGCTTTAGAATTTCTTGGCCTCAAATCTTCTGTTTCCCCATCCCATCATCAGGCATGATTTTTCTTTTTCCTCGCTCATTTTTTTTTCCTCATTTTCTGCGATTTTGGTGACATTGCAAATAAATTTAATCTAATTTACAGAAAGTGGAAGTGGATCTCATAATTACAGATTACTGTATGCCTGGGATGACCGGCTATGATTTGCTGAAGAAAATCAAGGCAAGCTCTAATTTCCATTAATCGTCCTCTTTCTCTCTCGTCAGTAATATTACATTTCTGATTTCTTCAATCTGTTCAAATTGGGTTGGTTTAATCGTATTAGTAAAAAGCTCCCATCTTATGTAGAATTGTTTATATATTACTAGCATCAGATCAGATGAGTAAATCTTCCCACTTTCCGTAGACAAAATCTGTAGGAATATTTTCACACCTACTTTCTCTACCCAGAAAATTAAAGCTCGAGATTTTGTTGAGATTTTTCCTGTTTGAATTTTCGAAAAGCACCCAAGAAAATTCATGAGTGATTATGACGCAAGAGATATGTGATCTTGCAGGAATCCTCGTCGTTGAGAAATATACCAGTAGTAATCATGTCATCTGAAAATGTTCCTTCGAGAATCTCCAGGTATTTCTCGTCTCGAAATGTGTTTGGCTGCTGAGAATCTGATTGTTTTTTCTCGAGATTCTGACGAGAAAATCTGGAACAGATGCTTAGAAAGAGGAGCAGAAGAATTTTTGTTGAAGCCAGGCAAACTTTCAGATTTAAACAGGCTTAAACTCCACATGCTGAAGGCAAAAATGAAGGGTAAAGCCCCAGAACAATCAAGAGAATCAGAAACGCCAAGAAAAACATGACGAAGAAGAAGAAGAGAAAGATTCTAAGACCAACAAGAGGAAAGCCACGGAAGAGGGAATGACACAACCATATCCAAATACAATCACTGCTGCGCTGTGATTTGATTAGTTAGCGAATTCACTTCTTGATTTTAGTTTAGAACGTAGAGAAATCATTTCTTGTATAGTAAGTGACAATAAATAAATGACACGGAAGCGTTTACGCACCTATATTATTGAGTTGAATCAGATATTTGGAATAACAATTAAAAGTTGTATCGACATTCAAGTAAAAGTCTGTATTGACGTTGGTTGGAAAAGTTGAATAGAACCCACGTAGCTGACATTCGAATATTGCATATTTATCAAAATTATTTTTTTCAATTCTTTCGAGCGATATGAGATTGTACAACTTTATCAGATGAGTGTGATGACATGTTCGTATAAATATTAGATTTATGACAAAGTATTATTTTTCTGAAATATAGAGATTATCAGCTAGAAAAATGTCTTAAAAAAAAGATTAATGGAAAATAACATTTGTACGAGTACTAGATTTGTCTAATTACTTGTAGTCAAAGGCGTGACAGTTCGAGTGTTACTTTTCATCTACGTGTCTAGGTCTAAGAATACATTAGTCATTTAATAAATTTCTTTATTTTTATTATATTATTTAAAGGAATGTCTCATGTTTTCCACAATTAAATTGGGGAGGGTGAATGAAGGGAAGGAGAAATCAACTTTTTCAACCTGAGGTTGATCCGCGAAACGCTCCACGCTCCATCCACCATTAAAACACAAGCTTTCTTCATCTTCTTCATATTCCCTCTCTCTCCCTCGCTCTCTCTCTGAATTCTTCTCCTGATAAGCTCTCGAGCCTTATTCTGATTCCAATGAACTCTGGTGAGATCGACGGAACCGCATCGTTATTTTCTGTTCTTGCTATGTTTTCCGGTTTCGTTTAACGGTTTGAATTTGGCAATTCATATGATTACTAGCTGGTTATGTTATGATTAATTTGTTGCAGTTTTTATAGTTTGGGGCATTGTTAGGGTTTTTAATGAAGTTGTGATTGAATTATTAGAATCTGGAGTTTGGTAGGTGAATATAGCGGTTTCTTTACTCGCTTTTTTTTTTTTTCATTTGATTTGTTTACGTATTGAGTTATACCTGCACATATTTTTTTTGACGCCATTTCTCAGTCTTCGTTCAACTTTTTGAATGTTCTGGTAATTTCTTTTAGTTCATGCAAATTCAATTTCCGTCAATCAAAGGGGCTAACATGTTTATATTTTCTAATTTGGCCATGCAAATGAGTGTATCAAAATGTTAGCTGTAATTAGCTAGTTGTAATGTTACAAATTCATTCAATTTGGCCGTACTTCGGTTTTACCTTTTGGTCTTGTTCATGGAAGGAACTACTTTTTAATATTAGTTTACCAAGTTTTGGGAAGGAGCTCTATCTTTTTCATGTGTTTCAAGTAGGTGGATGCTGGACTAGAGAGTTATTACCAAATAACTTCTGAAGTTTGACTACCCCATTTACTAACTTCTTTACTTTGGGATATTAAATTATGTCAAGTGGGCCAGTAAGGAAGGTTTCTCGTCAACATATTCAGCAGGTAAGGTCCCATTTTCCTGATCTGTTTGTTATAGTTAATAAAGTTGATTCTTTACCCTAAATGGTTTGCTAAACTGTGCTTTGTAAAGCAGCCATGAGACATCTTTGCCCAATATTGTGTGAGACAGTTGTCTTCTTTTCTTATATTCATTGTGATATGTCTGTCATTTTATATGGTTTCTTTTCCGAAGGGATAATACATTCTATGGATTTTATAGGCAAGCTAAAATCCTTATCCAAATATTTCTTCACATACAAAAATACAAAGTTTGGAATCAGAGTTTGCCTTTTCATATCTTTTAATTGTCAAATCCTTCAATGCCGGGTGTGCTGCACGAAATCATAACCCTGCGGTTAGGCTCTTGGGGTGTGCACTGTGGACTCTGTTGTGGCTTGGATAAATAAATAAATAAAGGACCATGCCAATGCAAGGGTTTCCAAATATTTAAAAATGAAAAACAAATATAATAAAGATTTTCCTAATAGTACCAGCAAAATATAGCGAAAACATGTTTTGGTTTTTGAAAATATTTTTGGTATGAGTACATGCACTTGACCTGTCCCAGAGACCATTTTACTTTTGATTGGTTGTTCCAGTAGGTGGAAAAATTGATGCCTGCTGATACTATGATTGCAATAATTTTTTGTTGCTATTTTATTTGATTGTTTTCAATTTAAGTTTTCGACTGTCACTCGTCCCCATAGGCATTTAAGTTATACTGCAAAAATGATTTTTAATGGGTTATTCTATCCAAAATAGCGATCTTACTAATTTATCCGCATATTTGTTTCTAATTATAGGTGCAAAATCTTATAGAAAGATGCTTGCAGCTGTATATGAACCAGAAGGAAGTTACAGAAATGCTTCTAGATCAGGCAAAAATTGAACCTGGTTTTACTGAACTTGGTAAGAATTAGGAGGATTTCAAGATCAGATTATATGCTTCTAGTCTGCTTAATTATGTACTGCAAACTGGTTCCGTATCATGTTTTTCTTATATTATTTTCTGTTGTCTTTTCCTTTTCCTTGTTTATCATAGTCAAAATTTATTGCACTATTGAGGAGGGTTCTTTTTTACCTTTCTTTTTTTTAGGACATTATTTCTGGTTAAAAAACATCTTTGTGACACCTCCTTCCACTTTAAACAGGGGTTTGATTGTATTTTCAAATAATGCAATAGTATTATCTTTTTTTGACGAATTTCGTAGCTTTTAGTATTTATATTTTAATAATCATGTTACATATTTGACTTCATGTCTGTTAACTTCAGTTTGGCAAAAGCTAGAAGAAGAAAATCGTGAATTCTTCAATGCTTATTACTTAAGATTGGTCGTGAAGCATCAAATTATCGAGTTCAACAGGCTGTTAGAGCAACAGGTGCAAATAATGCACCAGATTCATCCATCTGCTGTCAATTCCCTGCCCATTTCAAATGGCTCCCATGTCCCACAATGTAAGACTGCTTTTCACCAATTTGGTTGCTTGTGTTGTGCGATCTCCAGAAATGAATGAGTAGGAGAATGTTCAACATTAAGTTAAGCACATAATTGGGAATGTTAACATGATATTCTAAGGCGCAAATCACTTTTTTGATAAGATTATCTACAAAAAGGATTGTCAATCACTATTTTTAGACTCTTCTAGTCTGCCTCAAATGTGAGGAAGTAGTAGGTCAATAAAGATATAAATCTAGTATTACTTATTCTGCATAGAAGCCCAAGTAGGCATTTGTATCTCCACAGTTAAATTAAGCTTTCTAGTTTGTCCACTGAAATAGTTCTTTGATTATAATAATGTAAATCAAGTTTGGAGGAGTTGCTTAAATTCTGGTTTGATATTTCAGAGTTTAAACCAGTCTATTATGCAAAACATGAATGTTGTGCAACATATCTGAACTAACCGTTATATGATTTTAATGTAATGATGCACTCGAAGCAAACAAATTCTACATGTAAAAGTTAAACTCTTTTGAACAATTTACATTTTAATCTCGCGTTCCATGAAATTTGTTTTATTTATTCTTGTCAAAAAGCTAGATTATATTTATTCTCGATGGACAGATGAGGACGTGGCTTTTATTAATTTTTAGTGTTTTAGTGTATGTTGAATAAATAAGTTAAATCATAATATATCGGATATCTATGATCTTAGTATGTGTATAGTGCCTTTTGAAGTCAGCACCACATAGTACATCAGGTGAATGCATTCAGTGCCCATTTGAAGGAAACTTTTCACATTATCTCGCAATGCTAGGTCTGTACTAGCTTAAGTAGTGAAAGTAATGACTTTAAAATTACTATTTCTGTTCAACATACTACGTATAATTTGCATCTCCCTGAAGGATTAGACTCACGAATCAAACTTTAGTTGCATTGTTTACTTCCCACGGAGAGAATTTTTTTTCCTCCTATATATGATTTTTTCTTCTGGTACCCTGCAACTTTGTGAATTTCGTTGATTATGTTAAACTTCAAAAAGACAATGTTGCTTGCTTGACAAAACTAAACCTATTTTGGTATGGTCTATCTTGTAAACAGTGCGCCAGAATACTACTTGCTATGCAACTGAACGTACTGGGCATTCTCTGAAACATGAAAACATACACAATTCAATGAGTTCCAACTTAGTACATCAATTTTCCAATGGTTTACAGTCACGTGTCCACCCTGCAGTTAACATGCAAGCACATGCCAGTGTGGATGCCTCACCAAGCGTGCTGTCATCTCAAGGCCCGAACATGGGGATGATGCAGGGTTTAAATGGAAGAATGATAAAATCAGAAGCTGGGAAATTCAGACAACTATTATATGTTTGGCACTGAGGGTGGTGTTCTTAATGCTCGTCCATCAATTGGTGATGCAACTGTGGGATCTTTTAGCTAGGGTAGAGTCCTGTGCGCAACCTTTGGACGAGTCATTTTTGGAAACAGATACTTCACCATTTGGATTTCTTAGTCAGATTCCTCGTAATTTCAGTCTCTCAGATCTTACAGCTGACTTTGCTCAAAGTACAGGTTTGACTCTATATTCTTGTGTATGTCTTTGCTATCCTTCTTCAAGTGTTATCAGGGATATGGAAAATAAGATTGCATATATTATCAGTGTACCTGATAGAATTTAGGGAAAAACAAGGTCACAAAATAGATGACAAACAGACTTATAGTCGGTGGTGCAAGTGATCTAATGTTTGAAGCTTTAACTGTTATCATTATCACAAGTACCCTCTCTATAGATAACTTGGTTTTTTAAATTGTCAGATATACTGGAGAGCTATGCTAGGTCTCCTTTTCTGGCTTCAGAAACTGACAAATTTCTAGACAGTAGTGAAAGAGGAGATCATCATGGTGATGCTTTTTTCATATTTTCACGCATGCTTGTGATGTTAAGCAAGTTATTGACTTTGGAATGTTGACCTTGTGACAGGCAGTAAAAGACTGGATCCTATAGTAGAAACCTTGAGTTATGAAGGTTTTGGAAGCGATTAGTCTGATACATTAAATGTATGCATCTGATCTCTTTTGTTGACTAGTAATTGGTAGCACCATTGATGAAAAAAGATAAATTGTGCTATTTTATGGCCAGATTCTATCTATATACAAGTAATCTTGATAAACTATCTTCAAAATGTGATGGACAACAAAGATAACAATAGGTATAATCTTTAATAATCCTTCAAAGATCAACACAATCACACAACACAATCAACAAAGGCAATGTAAAACTATTCTCAATTCCAACAACAGAATGTAAAACAAAATAAACAATGCCACAGGTCTGGTAATCCGGCCGAGAATCCTAACCACAAGTTAACACTAGGAATACAGTCCCCTTAGCAACATTATAGCTGTAAAAATATTCAGAGTTCTCTCTCCTCTATTCATGCCTCCTTATATCCTCCCCCACTGAATGCTCAATTCACAAACACCATGATCTCTATGCGGCTTAAGCAAGAACAATACCAAAGTTACCCTTTAGCTCTTTCTGCCATATACCCATTCTTCTTCCTCTATTACACTCTCAACAAATTGCCATGCTAGCCACTACTCATTGTGAATCATTCATGGATAAGGTGCTTGTTAAATTATTAGAAGTCTAACGTCTAAAAAATAGAGTATAGAGGAAGCCTTTCAGTCAAAACAATCACACCTAGTGTTTTTCTTAACAGTGATTTATTTAACGGTTTAGTCTTCTTCAAATTTGTTTATTTGCAAATATCATTTCCCGAATGTTTTATAACCTTATATCAATGTTGTCTTTGCCTTTTGGAGGACAAAAAAAATCATATTTTTCTTTAACCGCTTTCTTAGATTATCTTTGACAAGGAGAATTCGGTTTTCTGATATTTTTGAGGTTCTTTGGTAATGCACTTTTGTCGTAGGGGAACTGTAAATCTTATTTTTTAAGCGCGGGTGATAAGGGACAGTGTCATTGTTGCCGCCTCATCTTATTCGTACTACATGTGTACCCTCGATTATGTACAATGTATTTTGGCTCTTAATGACATCTTTTTTTTTTTCACAGATTGGTCTGCAGGCAATGATCAGAAGGATTGTACATAATAGTTTGTAGCTGAAAAATCTCGTCTCTTTGAAGCGTGAACTTCTCATATAAATTGGTTGGTGTGCAAAAAGTTAGCTGGTGTCGTCTTGGTGTTAGAAATTATCATCAGAGTAGTCTCTCATGTGGTGGCTAGTCCACATTTAGTAAAGCCTTTTCTCATTTAAAACCATGATTGTAGTGTTGATAGGTGTTCGTCAACTGTGTATTGGATTACATTAATTAGATAGGTATTAGATGAATTTGGATTTCATGAAGTTTAACAACTTGTCAATTATTTAAAATGTACATGGACTTGTCTCTATTTTTACTTCAATGATTTCTAGGTTCTACCATTTTCTGCTTCATATGATTTCATTTTTGTGTTCTGGTTTTCCTGCCATTGGTTTAGAATTAGTTCCCAAGTTTTTGTGCAGCAATCTGTTCTTGAAATGAAGTTTGATCCACTCCCAAATACGAGTTTGAACTAGCAATTGGTAAGTACTCGTGGGTTAGTATTTTGTACCTCATTTTGCTATTTATTTTGACACTTTAAACTATAATTTTAAGATTTGTCGACTTATGAAGACAACTGAGAAGTTTGAGCACAACAGGATTTGTCAGTTCTGTGCGAATAATCACTTCTGATGATCTTCGACAGCGTCATTCGTTCTTCTGAGCACAAGGTAAATTCTCTCAAAGAAGTAGCTGATTGATGGATCGTTATCACGACGATTGAATGTGCCCCGATCATTTTGGATTATTCCAATTGTTTTCTTTATTTGGTAATTTAACGTAAATATTCTCTTCAATTCGGAGGTTCACAGATCGTCATATGCGTTGGTATTGTAACTGGTTAGGAAAATAAATTTTGAAGAAGGCTCAACAGAGAAATCACGTTGATTGCGAATTTTGATATTAAATGGTTATTATGTTTCTAAGCGAGATCCCAAGATTCTTTCATTACGAAATACTTCTGAAGGATTAATGACATTGATAGGCAACAAAATCATCACCGGAATTATTCAGATTGAAAAAAAATCGAAAGCTACGAAAATGCAACGCGAATTTGTGTTAGTTCATGGCAATTAGCAAGGATTGTGTATGGTCCGGCGTATTCTTCGTAGAATCGAAGGGACGGCGTCGAATCTGGGATTGGTCTCCGGCAAGGTGTAGCACCATGCGGGGCGATGATTCCGTCCTGTTTTTTGAAAATACACCTGATATTTTGGTAAAAAGCTTGGAGATCGAGCCAGTGCAGAGCTTGAGCGACGGTGACGAGATCGACGCTCTCTCTCTTGTAGCTACTTTTTCTTCGATTTCAAGAACGTCAGGCAAATTTTTGCAGAGAATGTAATAGTACCACATCGACATTTCGCAGAGAAGGCAGTTGGTATATATTATTCAAAAAGAGAATTACACGTCACGACCTTACTTGAACAGGATCTGTTCTATAGGCTCGTACATCTGCTTCCTTGATTCTAAGGAGACAGAAACATCCATCTGGTAGATGAATCATGACCGTCCAACCAGAGCGTGATTGACGGCCTTAGGGACTCTCCCGTCCTCTGAGCTGTAGAGGATCGTTCTCTGTTGGCTTAGCCAGCTGGTATGGTTGGTCGGTTGTCTGACAGATTAAAAATCATTTTTACATTATTATTATTTTAAAAAATATATAAACATTTTGACAAACTTCATAATTTCTACTTTGAAAGCATTATTAATTTATTAATAAATAAATACTAAATTGTTATTGGAGAAAAACAATTGTGGTAATCAAATAGGAGGAAACGAAGGACCACGTACTGTTTCAGAAAACCCTAGAATGAGAGAGAGGGTAGTTAATTCAAATGGCTGAGTCGGATTTTGAAATCGATACGACATTAAAAAATCCAATGGTTCCTAAACAGTACATATTATTGAAAACTAAAGTTACATGGCACGACCTTGCTTGATAATGATGTTCTATATAGTCTCGTAAACCTCAATTATAATTATAATTATAATTCTTATCTTATGACTAATTTTAGTTATTGTAGTACGTAATTTAGCTGCAGCAATTAATAATTGCATATAAAAAATAAAGGAAAATTAATATTACCTTCTTTTTTTTTTTACTACACATTTTCAATATGCCACTGTGGCAAGATAGTTTTGATAAATGTAGAAGATCAGATTGTGGCTATATTTGGAAAATAAACTAAAGCGTTCAAAATTGAAACAGCTAATGTAACGACGGGGAAGAGTAAAAGGAGTAGAAAAAATTACAGTTGGACAGAAATATTTAGAAAGTGGAGGTGGCAACGACTAATCAAGGATCGACGTTGGCAGTCGTTGCTTAGCTCCGATCCGGAGTTTTCATCTCTACCCCGTGAAACCCCTTTCAACTTTATCTTCAACCAATGCGCTGCTTTCATCAATACCCTCCGTCCAGTCGGAACCCGACATCTTTTTGACGGTAGAAAAACTTTGGAAATGAGTGGGCATGAATGGGATTTTCGTAGAAAACCCAATAATGAGAGGGCAGTTAAGTCAAATGGCAGAGTTGAATTTTAGAAATTAATAAAAAACTGCGACCTCTTTGAAGATTTTCGTGATTTTTTAATTTTCAAATTTTGGTCGCAACGTGAAGCGAGAGTCTTCAATTATATATACTATTTATAAACCACTAGCGATTTCGATGTGGCATTAATTTGATACGAACAGCCTGCAGACATCTCTTTCAAAAAACTCTAAGATCACTGTCTCAGGTACCTGTTCGGCCATCTCCGTTCTGCCATCTCTACTCCTTTCCCGGTGGGAAAAATTTGAAGGAAATTTATATGTATTCTTAGTTGCAATAGACTAGTGATTTAATACTCTGCCACAGCCGTTTTCGAATTGTAGATTTATCTGTAATTAAGATTATATTGCTTGAATAAGGGTTTTATTCTTAGAATTTGTTTGGGTTTACCGTTCTGAATCTGATGATATTTGCAACAGTGAGGGAGGAGAAGCAAGAGGAAAATGTTATTCAACTCGGTAATCCACATTGTGAAGGAGGTAAATTGATATTTTTAGTCTGAATTAACTCTTGAATTTTTTTCATTCAAGAATCTGGAGCACTAATAAATGCTGTAACAGCATCGTATTTTTAAGCTTATAGTTTTTTTTGGTGTTGAAAATCATTTACTAGCTTCTTCAGGAAATATTGTACGTTGCTTTTGATATCTACATCAATCGGAGAATCAGGGCAGGTATGGTTGCTAGAAAACGCATCAGAACTTGAATTTTTCTTCTCACTAAGAAAAGAAGCTTGGTGTTTCTTTCTTTTTCTCTGGTTCTTCTTTGGACATCGGATATTTTTCCTTCAATCTTGTTAAATCATATCATCTATCCATCTACGCTTCTAAGAAATGATGATTTGTTTATCTCCTTTTTCCCTTGGAACAGGTCCTAGGCGCGATTACTTACCAAATAATCCCTGCTGACACACAGTTTGCAGAGATACCTCTTGCTGTTGTTAGTTCAACCCAACAACACAAGGTATTTTCAATTGTTTTCTTCAAGTTTTGGCATCTAATTTAGTTTTCCATTTTTCTTGGTTTTGAATGTTGGTAGACTGAACTCATACCGTAGTGAAATAGAATAGACTTTTGCAATGTCAACAGTTTCAGTTCCATTCTTTAATTGTTGCGTCCCTCCCTACCTTACTATGGTCTTGCAATTACTTGTCTATTACTTGGACATAGTTGTGCTCATTTAATTATCCACTGCTGTACTAAAATTTAGTTGCTTTGTAAATACATTATTGATCTAGCATGTTTGTTGCATGTTACTTAAACAAGACTATTTTGGAAACATCTTTGTTTGATACTGATTTATGCGACTAACTCGCAGGGTTTTGGTAGGAAAATGTATACTGAACTCAGAAGAAGACTTGAAAATGTTGGTATCCGCTCAATATTTTGTTGGGGGATAAAGAATCTGAAGGATTCTGGTTTAAGCTGGTACTTGTTTAGCATGTTAAGTTGAAATTTGACATTATACTCATAGTCATAGCGGCCTATTTACAGAAATGCAAGTTAATTTGTAATTTTATTACTGAATTTTGAATTATTATTTAATGATTATGGACGCTTTCAGGAGAAATCTATATGCAAGTGTTTTTTTTGCTTTAATATGCAAGTGTTGAAATATGACATTCTACTCATAGTCATAGCGGCCTATTTATAAATATGCAAGTTAATTTGTAATTTTATTACCGAACCTTGTATTAGTTTGCATTTTAACTTTTTATCATTTAATGATTATGAACAGTTCTATGACAAATCTATATGCAAGTGTTTTTTCTGCTTTAACAGGGTCTATAAAAAAGGCTGAATATTTTGCTCTGATTATGATCTTATTTATCATATTGTGTTTTGATCTTCTTTTCTGAAAGTTTTTTTTTATTCCTTTTCTGAGCTGTTTTGAATGAGATAATAAATTCCAAGGGCAGGGTTTTGTGTTAGTAGGAGAAGTGGATAACAAGGGAAGAGCACATAGACTTCCTATCAAAGCCAACATTAGAAGAGCATTGTGCTTTCTAGGTGGCTCAACTCTCGTGATTTCTCACATTTGCCATGTCATCGCTACTACTATATCCTCTTTAAACTTATGTTCTCAATTAAAGCCTCATGAAAAGTCTTACATCAAATACTCATTCTGAAAATCAAGATCACCAACTTAAGCATTCGAAAGATGGTTTCAATTATGTAGTCAGAGTTAAACAAAAGACTAAAAATGACTGTAAAAAAGGGGAGTTGTTGGTAATCAATGGACCTTCAGTGAAAGATAGTGGAATCTGTCTGTAATATACATTTTTTTATACCCAATAATCTGGTACTTTTTATGATTCATGAATTTCATATCAGTTGATGCTTACATACTTTGGACTTATACAAAATAAGTTTCATTCTGCTGTATTTATGTCAGTATGAGGCAAAATTACTTACCAATCATGAACATAATGTATGTTCTGTTACTAGACTCAAAACCATCCTTGTCAGTAGGTTGTGTTGTGCATTTTCCTGAAAGAAGTTTTCTTGACTCGTGTTACTAACAGGTTGGAACCGTTTTGCTTTGCTAGCAGGTCTTCAGATTCAAGATCCAGCACCTGACTGCAGGGATACTATTTCTCTTTCCCTTGTCAATTGCAAGACGACCACCGATATCGAGTTACCAATACCAAGGATTGGAGCTGACATGGAAGAGAGACATTGTTCTTTTTCAACTCAAGGTGTGAAGAGAGTTTGGGAAGCTTCTATAACTTCATTAAAATCGAAAAAAGTAAAGGGGAGCCATCCAATTGACTACCAAACCTGTAACCAGAGTTTTGTTCCAGACAGCATTAGAAACGATTCTTGTCTTCAATCGCTCTCATTCGATGCTTCCAATGATAAGTTTTTGAGGGGCTTTTGTAAAGATTCTTCAATTACCAACAGTGAAGAAAAAACTTTGAAAGAACTAGGACAGGCTAAAGAGCAATCAAAGGCTTTACAGGGAAAAAGGTTTGCAATTAGGTTGATGAATATTGCAGATGAAGATAAACAAAATCAACTGACAAAGGTATTTTTGCTGCTAGTTTAAACTCCAATTATGTCATAGGTAATGTTGAATTCAAATTTTTGTTGTTGCTATTGAAAATTTCACTATCTTGACGTCTCATTTCTCTGGTTATTGTTCCATATTTTAATGCTTATTGTATACTTGGTGAGAGTTAAACATATTTCAACTTATCTTTTCTTTTTGTGCACAAGTATGTGTTGTTATGGCAGTCTTACTTTTTTCATGAGCAAAACTATGAGACCATGATTGGGATAACAATAACTTAGGAGTTTAAACCATTTTATAGCAATTTATTGTCATTTACTGTTGGAGTTGATTGAAGCTGAATTACAAACTCGTTTTGTTGAAATAAATTCATTAATTAGTAGCCCTATATGACGTTCATCACACAAATTCATATTCTCTTGATGGTCAATTACAAACTCGTTTTGTTGAAATAAATTCATTAATTAGTAGCCCTATATGACGTTCATCACACAAATTCATATTCTCTTGATGGTTAATTTAGTATCTTTTTGTTTTGTCCGGTAGGTATATGTAAATAATAACAACCATCTGCATGTGTCTTAACCTTTGTTTCCTTACCAGATACTATGCTGAACATTTTTTTTCTTGTAATAGGTAATTAAGGACCTCGGCGGTTCTGTTCCTTCTGACGGGAGTACAATCACACATTGTAACCGGCAAAGTGAGAAAAACACAAAATTTTTGCTCTGCTTTATGTACAGGGTTAGTTCAGGACCTCAACATCCGCAAGCTCATATTCTATTGCTTATATGGCTGCAAAAATCTTATGATTTCTAAGTTTTGCATCTGGACTCTATTAACTCCCAGGTGGAGCACTTGGTAGTTTCTTATTTTTAGTTTGGCATTGCTAGTAATTATCATGCACACTTTTCGACATAGTATATTACCTTGTGCTTTTCGACAAATTCTAGATTTTTATCTTTAAAATTACTTCTTTAAGAATTGCTATTTTTTTATTTGGATTTCTGTGTTTTTCATAGTCTTGTTTTTAGTTTAGTACACATATGAAATACTTTATTAACGTCTTTGTTCATGTATTGCTAAGACAGAGCTTGGATAGTCTCACCCTCATAAATGCAGATTTGTTGGTAAGTTAGAATGACTTTTGGTATCAATAAATTTCATCAAATTTTACAGTTGATTTTGCGACTTGTTGTTCAGATGAATTGCCCTACATATTAAATGATGGAGATTATTTGTTGAAGTACAAACTTGAGCTAAAAACTGCATTCTTGAGAGCAAGATCAAGCCCTGGGGGTTTCCTAAAGGGGTATAATATATACATTTCAACTCGTGTCCAACCTCCTGTTAAAACTCTATCGACTATCGTTAGATCTGCCGGCGGGAATGTAAGTTTTCAAAATCTTGTTGAATATAAATTTTTCCCACCATTACCATTATCTGTTGGTATATTTCTTACTGCTAATTGGTCAAGTATTGTAATGTATCTTATTGCTAATTGAATTCTAAATATTTACATCCCTTTTTTCTCCTTAAAGAAATATTATATTACTTTTGTAATTATTTTTGCATTTCATGTGTATGATGAGTGCTTTAGATTATTAGTGGATTGGAGAAAACGAACGAGTTGAGGCGAACAATCTTCGTGGCATGTGAGGATGATTTGTAGGAAGCATTAGTTGCAGTTAAGAAAGGGATATGGACGTTCAGCAGTGACTGGCTTATGAATTGTGCGATGAGGCAGGAACTAGATTTGGAGGCTTCCCAATTTGCAGAGTCACTGTGAGGAAGCAGAGAACAAATGTAAGTCTCTCTCTCTCTCTCTCTCTCTCTCTCAATTAAATTTGACTGATAATCTCTACTCCCTTCTGATTATAACTCAAATTTGATTAGAATTATATAAATGTGTTATTTTGTAAGACTTGGTATTAGAAAAATGTTGAAGAATTATTTGTTTTCATTGAGAAAAATATGTTTTTGACGCCTTGCACCAAACCGTCACTATTTTTGTTTATTTTTATGGACTAAAACATTGTAATTATGTTACTCTAACTTAATAAATACTAAAAAAACAATTATAATTATGGAGACTTTATTTTATATATTGTCACGGTGTTTACATGAATAAATATTATTTTTTAAAGTAAAAAATAAAAAAAATTGAAACTCTTCCATGTCTGTATCGCTTCAGTTTCATCTCTCTCTGTATCATCAATTCATCATGTTCATACAAGTTCAAAGTTTCATTTCTTCACCTCAAATGGCTGGTCAATACTATTTTACTTGACAGATCTGCTTCTTTGAACTCTTCTGATCACGTCTCCGATTATTTCATGCCAAAGGCTCGTGCTTTCGGTTTGTGAAAGTTGAATATTGATTTTTTGGGGTTATATATATTTTTTTTTTGAATTTTGATAGATATTATAAAACTAAAGAATTGGAAGATAAGTCAGTCTCTGCTTCTTCCATCATTTCTCTTCCCATTCTCTCAAGTTTTTTCTCTAAATTGTAATAATTCAGAGATGTGTATGTACTTGAAAACGAACGTCAACTTCTGCGAAAAGAAAGAACACAAGAAGGATTTGAGGAAATAGCCTGAAATGGTCGTGTTCATTTCAGGATTTGGCCATTACATAGTCGGATCGGAATGGAATTTGTTTCATCAAATTTGAAGTAAGTTGAAGTCAAAATAAGAAGCTGGCTAATCTAGTTTATGAATTTCACAGCATCTTTTAGAAAAATAAAAATAATTTTACGAAAATGATAAATTCTGTTGATCGAGTTTTAGGATTCTACAAATATTACAAATCACATTATTCAAGCAAGATAGTCCAAAACATAATCTTTTCGTAAATGGTGTATTTAACAATCAAATCTGGTCAAAGACTCTTACAAATCATATTAGTCAAACAAGAAAGTTCAGAACAACCGCAATATCAGTTTGACTGTACCTCAATTGCATTCTTTGTTGAAATATAGAAGGTATGGCAAAAACTAAGAGCCTGGGAAAACAAAATATTTCAGCTCTTACGAGCCAAGGAAGCAGCGATCCCGCCAACAATAAGCCCCACGGTTGTTGCTGTGATTCCAATGCCAATAATTCCAACTGTTCCAAACATGGGAATACATTTTACTTAGCATAACAAAATGTTTTCTTTGTTAACTACAAAGAGAAGTGTATGAATTTTGATAATTACCCTTTGAAATTTGATCTTCGATTGCCTTCTTAAGGCTCAATGCCTGCCTCCAATCCGGTGCAATCTACAAATATGTAGAAATCAATAGAACTGGTGGAAGAGGTGATAAAATCATGACAGTCAACAAAGTTATAGCAGAAGATGAAAATTATGCATATCTAAATCGTACTTAAAAAGGATTATTGAAAATAAAAATGAAAAATATAGTCATCAAAAGAAACAGACCTCTAAACATTGCTCAACAAACTGTCTACTCTTCGAATAATCACCATTTCGGAAATAACCAACGGCAAGAAGATACAGTTTTTCTTTCCGTTGCAAAGGGGCCTTCCCATTGGTTAAAGAAGCTGAAATTGAATTTTAATCAAGATTTTAAACAAAATTTTTATCATAATAAAATTGCATGCAAAACAGCCTCACGAGCACATGCACAAGCCATCAAAAAAGTCATTGTTAAAAGGTGAAGCAGAATAGCAGTTGCAATGAATATACACTGAAGTTCTGTCTTTTTTTCTTATCTAAGACTCCAGTTTATATACAGAAAAAAGAGAATAGATTTCCAAAACAAGAAATCTACCATACGACCTCCATGCATTTATCCTATAAAGGCTTTCCATCATGATATGGGGAGAATAGTAGAGGAAAACATCGTAAACATAACACTTCATGGCAAGATAAAAGGTATGAATCACACGTAAAGAATCACGTGGATTCTTCTGAAAAATACAAAGTAAAACTCGATAGATATTTGTACCTTCACAGAATCATCAACGGTATTGGAAAACCAAAACAAAAACTCAATTGCTCCATAGAAACCTTCTCACACTCAAATATACTAAGTACTAACCTTCAAGCATGGCTATCCCACGGTTAACATCATCTGCTTGCCTTGAGTGGACAAGTGCCCATGACAACCTCATAATGCTTTCACCTTCGCGCTCTTCTGTGGTGCCATTAGCCTCTGCAACTTCTCTCTCACAGCCCTGCCATTGCAGGGTAAGGTTCAAACTAAAAACGATCGCGAAACACAGATATTTGGAGTAACCAGCAAAAACAGGATAGACAAGAACATCACTTTTATCAAAATATCTCCCCAACCGAATACCCAAGAGCAAAATTTTCATTTGGAAAACTGATTTTCACTATCGTCTTCCATTTTTATCAGCACACACTGATGTATAAAGGTCGCATGAATGTCGACTCGAATTTGAAAATTGAATTCCATTTCAAAATAATACTACTTACTGTTAATTTTACATCATTATTGCATGAGTCTCATTGCTTCTATTTATACGAGTTCCACCTGATTTTGACTTGAATTCTCCATTTTCCAATCACATAACAGACATTGATGTATGAATGTGACTGGGTGAAGACTTGTACCGGAGATTTAGAAATTGAATTCATTTTCAAATCTGGTAACCCCCACGGCTTACTTGGCATCATTTTTGCATATAATAATTTTACTTGAATGAAACCCTCAAACATAGAGGCAAATCGAAAGAAGTAGTAGTACTATTCTTGTCAATGAAGAGAGAGCAAACCAATTAGTTCAGACTCATTCGCTTACACTGATAATTTGTTTCGAACAATCGAGGTCAAACTGAGATATTATATTGGCCATTTCTAAATGAATAATATCTGAATTTAATATTTTCTGAATAAGATCTGAGGTCAAAATTTCGGTTTACGTCTTTAAAAACTCAATTGAAATCAATGGAATTATAAGCAGGAAGTGAGAAGACAATACTCACAGCGATGATACGACGATCAAACCACGGGATTTGATCGCCGCCGCCAAAGAAGGAACCGACAGAGTCAAAGAACTTACCAATCTTGGCTTCCATTATCCGTATATTGCTGCAGCGAAATAGGCAGGAGGGAGAGAGAGAGAGAGAGAGAGATTCAAATAGTGAACTAACCTGGGTAGAACTATATAGCTTTCGGCAGGGTAGAAGAATTGTCTAGAAATGAAGAAGATAATAAAAATAAAATGGAGAAATATTATTTTATAATTTCTATTTAGTCGTTTAATTTTTTAGATTATTATTTTATTTTTATTTTCAAATAACCATTTTTAAAATTAACAGAAAAATTTAGGTAACAATTATTTAAATTTATATAATTCAAATATATTTTGAAATAAATCAAATAGTGTTTAGTAACTTAAATTAATTAACAAAAAAACTTAGAAATAACTAAACCGCATTTTATTGCAATTATGTATTTTATATAATTATTTGTTTCTATTAAATTTAACAAAGAAAATAGATTTGAAAACTATTTTAAAAAAATGAGATTTTCTATACTAGGTGATTTCAAAGAGAAACAACTTCTGATCGAATAATTTTGATAATTTTAGCGATTACCATAGAAAAACAAGTTGAAAAATTCAACGCTAAAATTGCCAAAATTTACAAAAAATTGTTATAACATAAGTTGTTTATCTGGAAACTGCCCAGAAAAGAATATCACGTAACAAAAACGAGATTTTATTTAAAACCTTTCATCACATGACTTAATCAATGATATCTCGCAGTTCATGGAATTGTTGTATAAAAATAAAGTTTAGAGCACTTGTTTTTTACCTTTAAATTTAATAATAATATGCACTATAGTGTTAAAAAATTGAAGTTATAAGAACCTACAACGACTAAATTGAAATGAGCCTGAATTAGAAAGGATTAAAACATATTTTCTCCAAATAAAATGTAACACCTGACATTTCCGATCATGTAATCGTTCTTAAAATTTGTTGAACGAAATAAATTTTCTATAAATGCAATGTACATTTTATTAGAATTTGGACGCTGAAAATTTAAGAGTATATGAAAAATAGAGCGAAAAAGAGAGAGCTAAAACGTACGAGATTTTAAGTCGAATTAACGAAACTTAACCATGAAGCAACCTCTAAACCTATAACCAAATCTCTCTCTCTCTCTCTCTCTCTCTCTCTCTCTACGTTAAACACTCATCAGAAACCCTTATCCCTCATTTGTTTTCCCTCCTCTCTGCTTCTCCGCCAGGCGACACATCGACGACCGAGCTCCCTCATGCCGACGATGATTTCCAGCGCAGCTCCTTTCCGTTTCTTCTGATTTCTTCGTAGAAGATAAGCCTACATGCTAGTTTATGGATTCCGGCTAATTAGGTGTTGATTTCGTTGGAGATTTTTAGGGTTAGGGTTTTAGAAATTCGTCGAATTGATGCTAATGCAAAATAGAACGTTGTTTAAGGGTTCAAATAGATAAACTAAAGCAGAACTAAGCACGTTCGATGAAAAAGAGATTTTCGGATTAAAATCGGCACTAATAAGGCACCTACGAATTTTAGAATTCTGCTATCGTTTCGGGTGTCCTTTTTATAAACTGACGATTCAATGTTAATCTAGACATAATAAGCTTTTCGAAACATGTTGAATCGTCGAAAACGGATAAGAATAGAGGAAGTTACGACCGTTCAAAATTGGACCTAGAACACTTGTGAAATCCGATTTTTCAGTTTATGTTATCAAGTTTTCTTAATGTGAAATTGGTTTAAGCTATTTGAATGGAGTTGAATTACGTTTTCTTAGTTTATTAGCTAGTACTGACGTAATATGTATAATGGTTCAAATGTGCATATTATAGGTTCGTGAGACGCCAAGGAAAAACGTTCAAGGTTTGCAAACTCAACGGACCACGGGTAAGTTTATATGCATGTGTTTGGCCCTTAAGGCCTATTGACGAGCTAAGCCCCAAAAAGAGTTAGCTCAAAACCCACAAAGAACTAAAGGCGCTCGGATGATAGTGTGCTCTCAAATTTGTACAAAAATGTGGATGAAGATGAGGTCAAAATGAAATGCAATAAAAATATGAAATGTAGAGGAGTGTGTGAGGAAGAAATGTCGTGACAATGGCAACACGAAAAAATGAACGAAAATAGATGAAAAATCGTGGTGAAGTAAAGCCCCTTAGAGGCCCTCAAAGCTATCTTATGTTATGCTTTGAGGTTAATGTACTCCCATGGAAAAACCACCACCTTGGGGAATGTTTCTTACCTTCTTCAACCTTTAAACTCTCAAGAGAGAGATTGAAGAAGATGCTAAGAGCTCACACAAGCAACCTTGAGCTTGTGAGCAATGAAAGGCTTCTTCACACGATTCAAAAACCGTGGACAACCACTAGGGTTTTACTCACTCTAAAGCTTGAGAAAAAAAAGATTTTTGTATTAATTTGACAAAAGATCTCTACAAACACCAATATCTATGCTTAAATAGAAACCTAAGGTGACTAGGGTTTTACAATGATCGTTGATCAAATAGAGATGGACGGCCGAGATCATTTGTGCTTGTGCTTCATCCAATGGTGAAACTTCCTTCCTTGCAAAAGTCATCAAGTGCTCTCCTTGTCCCACGTCATCAATCCTTGTGAGCACTACCTCTTGTCATTGTTGCCAAGTCACAAATTTATCCTTCCTTTAAGCTAAATCCTCATTGGTGCAATTGATTGCATGCAATCTTCCTTCATGGTCTAGGATCATCCCATGAACTTAACCCAAATTAGCCACCATCATACATCTAATCCTAACCATTCAATTTAATCTTAACCATACAATCTAAATGCATGCGTGTGACTCAAATGGCTAATTGTTTGCCAACACAAAAAAAAGGCTAATGTTTGCCAAAAGAAAAACAAATAAATAGTTACACGGTGTTGAGGCCGGGAAGACAAATTCCCTTTGAGTCTTGAGTTGAATCCATCTGTGCATCCCAAGTCAAGTTGTGAAGAGGTTGATCCATGTCCATCAAGCTTGGCTCCCATGTCACATCTTCAACGAGATCAACACCTGCAAAAGAAACAAGGTCATTAGTAAGGAGATTATTTAAAGTTTGGGTCTTTGTTGGATCTTCGAGTGATTAATCCCCTAGGCATGTCACCTACATCACAAAGGTACTAGACTTTTATGTTTTATAGGGCTTGTTGACGGGTAGATAGGTTGTTGAAGGTGTCTTAGGTTAGGAATGTTTGTTTTATGTTATCGTTTTGATGAACTGTCTATATTTATGCTTCGAGGATCTGTCTTTTAATTATGTTATGTTTTATGCTCAATATATGTTCATGCATCACGTTTTCAATAAAGTCATGCAAAATGTTTTATGCACATGTTTTAAAGTAAGAAAGATAAAAATGTAAATGTAAAGTACGGTTAAATGTGGGACGAGGTTTGACATATGTTTTGTCCTTCTCTGGGACTAATGTTAAAAACCGTCCTCGTCGCGGACAAACATGTTATTTTATCCCTCCTTGAGACAAGGCAAAATTACTAACCCACGTCATGTACATAATGTCTTACACTCCCCTATAAGCCCCACTTATACCAACATATTCACTTCAACATAAATGTAAAGTATGTTTATGTTTTGAAACTTTCATGCATAGCACGTGCATCTTTTGTATTTATATGATCTTACTGAGCTTTAGGCTCATTAATTAAACTCTATGATGTAGGTACGGATCGTACGGATGAGGACTCAAAGCCTCAGGTCAATGTATAGGTGCGGTTGAAGGGACGAGCTTGCGGGGTTGGTTGTAGCAATCAGACGAATTTTGACCCGTGGATGAAGTCTTGAGGACTATATTTTGTTTTTGAAGTCTTTTGGATTTGGGTTGTACAGTTAGTTTAAGATTTGAAAAGAAAGAATATTGGAATTGTTTTGGGATTTTAGGTACATATGGATATGTTCGGTTTTTAGAGTCATTAATGCAATTTGTTTTTGTGAATTCTTCTACGTTTTCGAACTCATTTTTGAGTTACGTTTTTTAGTCGTGTTTTTAGAGTTTTAAAATATTTTACGTTTAGAGAGGTTGAAAAGGGTTTTAGGTAAGTTTAGAAGGTATTGTAGGTGAAAGGAATGAAGAAAAGATGAAAAGTGGAAAAAATAAATTGGTGAATTGTTGTGTGAACAGTACTGTAGCAGTACTGTTCACTCGGCCAAAAAAACAGACCCTTAACCTGTAGCCGATCGATCAGCACAGTACTGTAACTACAGTACTATTCATTAAAAATAATAATAATGATAATAATTTTTGCCCTTTTGCTTTAACGTTTCGATTTTGGTTTTACGAAACTTCCCAAACGTATCTTTCGAACGTTTTTCCACGTATTTCAAATGGTTTAAACGACCTAAAAACCGAGTCAACATTTTCCTGAAAACGATTTTAGCCTCCGTTTTAAGTTTTACGAAAACAAAAAATTTTATGTTAAAAAGTCATGTCCCGTAGCGGCCCTATGCGAATGGGATCGTTACATAAAATAAATAATATTTAATACAAAATAAATCCTCAACTTTTAGAGATTCGTTTAATTTAAACCATGAAACATTTTTTAATAAAAAAAAAAATCTCGAACTTTGACATTCGTAATTCGTTTAACTTAAACTTTAAATCTTTTTTTAAACAAAATGAACTTTAAACTTCGCACTATAACAAAATGATCTTGAACCTTTTTTTTTTTTTGGCTCAGTTTGGTTATGATTCGGTTTAAGTTTTAGATATTTTCTGTTTGGACTCGATTTTGGACATGTCTAAGTTGGTTTAGGCTTTTTTTTCATTTTTTTTTTTGTAGTTTTTAAAATTAAAATTGAAAAACATATAAATATTACAGTTACGATTGAAACAAAACCAGTATTTTAATTGAAAATACCATCAAAATTTAGAGTTTATTTTGTCTTCTATCATAGAATTGGCAATTATATTTTGATTTAGGGTAAAAATACAATTTATACTATAAAGTATGATATAATCTACCATTCAACTTGAACCCAATTTGTGGAACAAACAAATCACGCAAGCCGTTGCATTTTAACTTTGACCTAAGTTCATTGCATGAAATGCACGCATATCTGTATTCCTTTTTATTTTCAATCGAATTTTTGAAGAATTAACCACTTCTCCAGCGATCTCCTCGCCGTGAACCAGAAAAGCTTCATCCTCCCAGCCCCCAGCGTGTTTGATTTGATCCATTCCCAAACTCTCTCTTCTTAATCTGATCGAACCCAAGTGAAGAATCCCTCCGCCTTCCCCAGCTCCTCTCCGTCTCCCAGTCTCCTCGCAGTGATTCTTAAAGGGCACGACTATTTAGCCGAAAGAGTTCAGCATTTTAGGGCATTAACTCTGTCTTCCTCTTCTCTATTTCTTTCCCGACGGTAATCTCTTCTCTTCTCTTCTCCTTTCCTTCTTTTCACTCTTTTCTTCACTGTTTAGAATATATTTTCTGGTATTGGGTTATACCCTTTGCTGTAATTCATTTCTTGCTATAATCAATGAAAGATCCTTTGCCTTATTTGTTGTTATTCTGTTGTTACTGACTGTTTGAGTTGATATACAATTAATATAAGACTTGATGTGATTTCTTGTTTGCTTGAGACTACAGTTGTTCTGGTTGCGCTTGGATCGGTGCCGGAGTTGGAAAAATAGAAGTGGAAGTGTACTGGTTAAAATGTAGACGATGAGGTTTGTTTACGAAAAACAATAGCGAAAAGTTCAATTTAGCCCCAACGTATGGATCAATAGTCAATTGGCCCTAACGTTTATTTTTGACCCTATCAGCCCCGATCGTTTACTTCATTTCAATTCGAATCTTTCAGTCAATTTTTTCTTTAAAATTTTCAAAGTACCTCTCTCTCTCCTTCTTCTCTGCGTTAGAAGTTTTGTCCTTGTACCTCTAATGGCGGATTCGAGTTTTTTCACGAGAGAGCAGACAAATGTGCTCTTCGCGCAGAGAACAACAAGATCAGATGTGAAAACATTGCAAGTAGAGAAGCGCTCAAAAATGTTATTTGTCCATCTTGTGGTGGACCTCCCAATACCGAAGATTCCTATTTCGACGAGCAGAAACTTCGTATGGAAAGTTGCCAATTGAAACAAGAGGTTTCTCTCTCTTTCCCCTTCCCTCTCTCTCTATAAAATCTGGTTTGCTTTCTCTTGTTTGAGTTGTCTTCTCTGTTTTCTTCTTCTTTAGCTCGACAGAGTTTCCAGTATTGCAGCCAAGTACATAGGCAGGCCAATTTCCTAGTGAAAGCAGTAAATCAATACCCAGTGAAAGCTCTTTCGGTCCCTTTTCGTCGAGTAATGTAAAACTGCTCATTAGTGAGTCGTTTCTTCCAATCCTCCTCACTCAAAGATTTATAGTCAGAAGAACCAGGAGCTGCACAAAAGGAGAAACTGTCTGTTTTATTTTCAAGTTTCTGTCTAGTAAAATCAACAACTCCATATCCAGATTGGTTTTTTGTTTTTGAGTTATTGAAAATTAACAAAATATTGGTAGGTACAAAGAGGATAGTTGTTGATAAACCAGATGAAATCACAAGAATTAATAGACAGAAATTGATGTTTTTATTCTCTGTTCTTGTTTGCATCTACATATTTTCATCTTCTCCGTAGAGAGAGAGAAGGGTACTTGGAAAATTTTAAAGAGAAAATTGACTGGAGGGGTCGAATTACAAACGAAGTAAACAATAAGGGCTGATTGGGTCAAAAATAAACGTTAGGAGCCAATTGACCATTGACTCCGTTGGAGGTTAAATTGAACTTTTACCAAAACAATAAATGTTGAGGTTTGAATTGTAAATGATACCATAAGTAGGGTTTCAATTGCAATTTAAATCAAATTCCAACCTTTCCAATCCTCAGATAGATTGGAATCCTCACGGCCTTCTTCCCTTCTCCGTCTTCGTTCCAAGCCTTCTTGAACTCCTCCAGTATCTCACTTCCTAGCAGATCCACTCCCTCATCCTTTGCCTTCTGATACGCCGACCATGACCTCAAATACGTCATCATCTCATCCAACTTCATCGTTTTCTCCGCCGCAAATTCAAACGGCCCGGTGTGATCTTCTCCGCTGACCGCCTCAAAAGGAAAATTAATCCCCTTGTACTTGTCATCCACCATTTTCCGCGCTACATCCCAGTAAGGTCCGGCGTATTCTTCATAGAATCGAAGGAGGACGGCGTCGAATCTGGGATTGGTTTCCGGCAAGGTGTAGCACCATGCGGCGATGATTCCGTCCGGTTTTTTGAGAATACACCTGATATTTTGGTAAAAAGCTTGGAGATCGAACCAGTGCAGAGCTTGAGCGACGGTGACGAGATCGACGCTCTCTCTTGTAGCGACTTTTTCTTCGATTTCAAGAATGCCCGGCGTCGGAGAAGTTTGGACGTAGCGAACATTTGGAAGCTTCGGCGCGCATTCCAATTGGTTAGCGCTTGTGTCGGTGGCTATCACCTTTTTATAAATCCCGGCGAGCTGACAAAAATTAAAACTTAATTGTTTACTAATATATTATTAATCTCCCTCTCCAAATTCATCATTTCATCATACATTAATTGAAATCAGTGACTTGAAAAAATCAATGAAAATTAGGAAAAGAACTAAAAAAAAGCACGCATCAAATGAAGTTTAATAGCGAATTAACTTGAGATTATGTTTGGAAATAATAAAGACATCAAAAGGGAAGAGAATGTACGGATTGCGCAGCCTGTCCACTTCCGGTGCCGACGTCCCAGGCAAGATCCCTGGCCGGAGTCTTTGAAGCGATGAAATCAAACAGTGATTGTGGGTAACTTGGTCGACCCGCTGCATATTCCTTCGTCTGCTTCAAAAACAACTTTGCCATTCTTGAGCTTAATCCCTCTCTCTCTCTCTCTAAGTTAACTGTCCTCTGGGCTGTAACCTGTTTAACGCGGCCCCCTGTTTTATAGGCTTTGTAGAGGTGGCAAACTACAATTTGAAGTCCATTTTAGATTAAAATTAAAATAACTTTTTTATTTCATTATTTTTTAGACAATTTCCCCCTCATTTTTATGCGAGTCCGTTGGTACTTAAATGATAGAGCTTACTAATTTAGGGACTGGATTGTAAGAAAATGAACTGCAAAGTCAAGCTTTTATTTGTTGGGGTCAAAATAGACAACTTGGTAATCCAAAACTTGCACGGCAAGCATTTAGTGATGTCTAATCATTGATTTTCTTTGTTAGGTACATTGCGTCCACTCCAAATCACAGATTAAATGTTAAATTATATTTTTTTGACAAATTAAAATCTCTATTTTTCAACTATGTCGTTAATTTATCCACTAAATGAAGCACATATATACCGCCATTTCATTTAATCAAATTTTTAATTTTGATTTTTAATTTTTTTTCGGTGATTTTTATTCTGATTTCAATCAATCGCGTAATTGATTGTAAAATCAAGTTAAAAATTAAGCGAAAGAATTAGAAAATAAATTAAAGCACTTTATTAAATAAAAAAATTAACGAGTCTCTGGATTTCTGTAGTTCCTCCGGCAAGGAGATTCATGCCAATGCACTTAGTTCAAGGACTGCTTTGCAAAGCCCAGTTGAGTGAAGCCCAGTTGAGTCCATTTTTGAGGTTTCTTGATTTTCCGCCGTTAGGAGCTAGCAGAGGAGAAAACAGAGAGCAGGTAGTAGCTGCAGCAGTTGGACTACTCACTTGCGAACTCCAAGTTCCGTCTTCCCACTGAAATCATGGATCTCCTTCCCATTCCTACGAATACATACAAGCTAGGGTTCGTCGGAGCAGGAAAAATGGCTGAGAGCATTGCTATAGGTGTTGTTCAATCTGGCCTCTTACCTCCTTCTCGTATTTCCACTGCTATCCATCCGATCCTTCTCGTCGCGTTGCCTTTGAGTCCATTGGAGTTCGAATTCCTCCCTAGAATGACGATGTCTTTCTCAATGGCTGAGAGCATTGCTATAGGTGTTGTTCAATCTGGCCTCTTACCTCCTTCTCGTATTTCCACTGCTATCCACTCCGATCCTTCTCGTCGCGTTGCCTTTGAGTCCATTGGAGTTCGAATTCTCCCTAGAAATGACGATGTCTTTCTCTCTATCTCTCCTACGCTATTTGTACCAGTCCTTGACTTATTGGAATAGCTCATTTCTTTATGTAAAATGCCTTTTTTTTTTTTACGGATTCAGGTCGTTGAAGATAGCGATGTCATCATCTTCTCTGTTAAACCTCAAGTTGGTAAGTTTCTGGTCTCAGTACCTTTCTGTTGAATATTTCGCTTACGATTCATTTTCTCTTCTTTTCTCTTTCTGTTTAATGTGCATTTCTTCTACATTATGTTTTCTAAAATAGTTCAAATGTCTGATCAAATCTAAAGGGTAATACAAAAACTTATTCTTGATATTACTTGTATTGTTCAGAATCAAATATAGAAATATTGATTGTGAAAATGACATAATTTGTATAATTTAATTGTTGATTTTCATTTCGAATTTTCTTTTTTATTTACTTCAATTCTTTTGCATAGATTTTTTTTTTCCAATCGATAATTAAACTCGCAAATTTTGATCTGGAACTGCAGTTAAAGACGTGGTATTGCAGTTGAGACCATTACTCTCAAAGAAGAAGCTTCTGGTTTCAGTTGCAGCTGGTGTCAAATTGATAGATTTGCAGGTGTCAAATTATGAATTTTATCAGTCTTGAGATAAATTTTATGGTTGAACTGTGTAGATTTGTCTGCGACTATTAAACTGTGAATCTATAAGTTTTAGAAAAAAAAATGAAAATGCTTTTTTTATTGATTCTTTGAACCTCTCTTCATTAAGTTTCTCTTAGAAGTTAATACTGTAATGTTGCATATTATGTCCGGTTAAAGTGGTAAATCATGTTGAGTCTGTCGATTAGGAACTGAATTCTTCCCCTTATGATGGTGACAGTTATCAAAATGTAAAATCTACCTTGTTTCATTCCGTGAAACTATTCGTTGACACAAAGACAAATAAATGGAATGTACGCTGTCCAAATTATATTTATTAAACTTTGTATCAAGTGAAATTATTCTTTGTTACGCAATATCATAATATGCTTGTTTTTAAAAATGTGATGTTACATCCTGCATCTCGTGCTTCACAGACCATGAGAAAGACAGGAGCATCAATAATAATGTCTTTCTTTTCCACTCAAAAATTTTGTGGCGCCTTGATCATTAAGGTATTTGATTGTGAATCCGAGCCTGTTCATGGAGAAACTTAAGGATCAGGCCAATTTAGCTTAGATGTTCTTGGATAGATATTAAATTTAGTTTGACAAAAGATTTGTTGTCCACGATCTATATCATCCTGCTATCCCACTGTTTTTTTCTCTTGACTCATTTCTTCATTTTAGACTTCTCAATTACATAATGGTAAATGCTCTATGCCTTTAGGAATGGGCAGGTCAGAGCCGTTTTATCAGGGTCATGCCAAACTCTCCATCTGCTGTAGGTGAAGCAGCATCAGGTATAAATTTGTTCCCTTTATATTACATTTACTTTGTTTCAATGTATTTGTGATTTTTTTTTGTTTCACTTAAAGTTCTCATCTTGATGTGCTTTTTTAAATCTGTTAAATGCTAGATCTCATTCATGTACAACATCTTGATGCACTTTTTTGAACCGGTTAAATGTTATATCTCATTCATGTACAAAATGGTAATAGAAAGAAGTAGAGCTAAACAAAGAAACCTCTGTAGCTTCAAAAAAACAGAGGCTGTAAAATATGCCTAATCCGCAAAGTCAGAGAGATAAATTGTGTTTTAACATAATTCAGAGCAGAACTGCTCTTCGAAATCATTTTGTGCCTCTTCTTCCACACCCTCCAAGACAAGCCAATTGCACAAACAAGGCCCCTTTGAAGCAATTCAAAATCTTCTCCATGTCTTGAAAAAGCATCAAACAGATTGAGGCATCACCCGCTCCACCCTTAACCAATCCACCACCCACGTCTAAATAGAAAGTTTTTGTTAAGTGGCCACCAGAAAGTTTGTCATATTTCCAGATGATTTGGAGGATAAGGAACATTTTTCAAATTTGCGTCAACATTTCTCTTTTAGACCTCTGATTACTTTCTAAAAAATATGGTTTGATTAGGATTACAGATACTGCATTTCTTATAACCCTGCTTTGCAGATAATGATCCAATAAACATTTCGTGCTAGTTACTGGAAAAGTATCTTTGATTCCCATCTCAAGGCAACTTGAAGTTGAGATATATTGACATCTTGGAAACAAATTAAACAAAAATGCCACTGACATTTTGTTCTTATGTAGAAGTATGTCTTTTTTTCAGTTACATCTTTCAAGTTTGCATTTGTTTACTTGAATACAAACATACATGGTTTGTCCTTCAAATAACTAACCTCTCTTATCTAATGACTGGATAGTTATGACTTTGGGATGGGGTGGAAGAGAAGAAGATGGAAATCTCGTGGCAAAGTTATTTGGATCTGTTGGAAAGATTTGGAAAGCTGATGAGAAGCTATTTGATGCAATCACTGGCCTAAGGTATGCACTCTCTCTCTACAAACTGTTTGGGTTCTAATGATTGTTCACTCCCACTGTCCATCCTATGTCACCTAATTACTAGAGACGTGGTTATGGAGAAATGTATTGTTTTTAATAAGCTAGTGATTTTTACAAAATTTTACAGTGGTAGTGGTCCAGCATATGTTTTCTTACTTATAGAAGCTCTGGCTGATGGAGGAGTGGCTGCAGGTCTGCCAAGAGAACTTGCATTGGGTCTTGCTTCACAAACTGTAAGTCCATTTGTGCTGCTTCAGTGCTTTGTTATTAATATTTAATTTTTTTTTTCATCAGTAGGTAATAAAAATATAGAATAATGAAATATTTGCAAAAAGGGGAGAAGCTCTGTATACCACAAATGACTTCAAATTAAGCACCTGAAAGACTTATTTCTCCCCGCAATTACCAGGTCCCTTCAAATCTAAATGCCTAAAAATGCAACGGGAAGATGGCTCACATCGTCTTATTCCTTCAAACACATGACATATCTATGTGGAACAAAAAACTCTCCTTTTCAAATTATCTAAGCCAAATAAAAGCCTTTCTGCTAGGATTATACATTAGATAATGGGATTGATGATATTTTATGTAGTCTACATGCTTCAATCACTACAGTATTAGATATAATTAGTTAAAACTTTACTTTAGAAAATAGGATTTAGTTATCATTTATAATCAAAGCGTCCCTTTACTGTTCTTTTCACACTAAACTGTCATTCAACTACGCATAAACTAAAGAACTCATCAAGGAAGGTGGCAAAGTTCTTGATAGGCCACCTTTAAAGTTTACCTATACAAGAAGGAAGAAAGCAGCAATAGAGGAGGACTGTGTCAAATACCAGTTACTGATGTAGTCAGCTACTTGGGAGTTTAAAAGGGAAAATTCTTGTATGGTTCAGGTAGGAAGTTGGTGAGTGGAATGTGGAGAGACCAGGCTCACGAAATCCTGGAAGTTTTCTCCAAGATTCAATAAAATTCCTCTGGAAGTAGAGTTCCAGAGTTTTCTCAATAATTCCATTGCTAGTTCTAGTGGTAAATCCTATCAGTTCTTTGGTCATTTCAGTGCATGCTGCTCTCTCAGTGTTTTTTCTAATTGTTTATGTAGATTTTTTCGTGAAAAAGTATATTTCATTTATGTAAAAAGTACGTACCAGATTCGCTGATCTTTGTACATGGTTTCCATCTAATAAATTGTGAAACAAAAAGGAGCTAAAAATATTCTCATATTCTTTCTAGTATTAATTTAATGGACCAAATTTTGTTAAGATGCATTTAGACAAGAAACAATTAATGAATTGAGCATAAACACTTTTTAATCCTATGAAAGCAACTTACAAAAGTGGTTACTTTCTAAGGTATTGGGAGCAGCAAAAATGGCTTCTGAAACAGGAAAGCACCCGGGACAACTCAAAGACAATGTCACATCGCCTGGCGGGACCACCATTGCCGGAATTCACGAGCTGGAGAAAGGAGGCTTTCGTGGGATATTGATGAATGCTGTTGTGGCAGCTACTAAGCGAAGCCGAGAGCTTTCTCCCAAGTAAATCGCTTTAATAAATTTAGGATCACTCCAGTAATTTATCATGTTTGAGTGAACACGATAAATTACTCAAATCCTAATCATTATTTCTTTTATCGGCATTCATCCAACCATCATCATGATTACATTTTTGAACCCACTGGGTAAAAGAATTTGTATTTTAAAACTCAAGTTCACTTAGCAGAGACAGCCGTTCAAAGTCTTATGTAAGGAGTATGTTTCTTGATGTGTTGGAGAGTTTGAGTTCTGTCATGGTCGTTGAACATTTACCAGGTCGTTTGTTTTGAAGGTCTCTAGATTGATTGACGTTTTACTGACATGGGCATGACCCCAACAAAGGGTTGATCTTAACTCAAGAGGTACCGTTTAAACTTTCACGTAGATAGTTCGTAGCTCAAATAACGTATTATTAATGTTGTTGAGTATGATGATAATTATATCATCGTGGTCTTTCCGAGTACTGTGCTGAACGGATCTAAGCATAAAACGTTCATCCATCATGCAAAGCCATCTGATTAAACTGCAAAAGTCTCTTTCTGTTTGAACTTCTGGAAGTACATGGTAAAACAGAGCTAATTCACATTAACTCATCCCCAAATATCAAGTAAGACTTGTATAGGGGACTGAGAGGCCTCCACTTCCAGTGTCCGCCACGGTCCAACTCCAAATAGCTTCCTTGACGAAGACTTGTATATGAACATGAAAGCCTCGTTCAAGAGAGAGAGAGAGAGATTTCTCTCTCCAGTAACAAAACTATATTTTTCTTAAAACCAGAGATTAGAATGAGTAACTCTGAGTCTGCGGGTCTGGATAGTGAAATTTAAAGTTAGATGAGGTCGAATTGCAGTCATTGTTTACACTACTCAAGGTGAATTAGATGAGCCAGTACCCCACCTGGGAAATAATCTAGAATAAAGTAGATAATTTGAGTGATCTTTCAAGAAAACAACAACTGAGTAATCCACAAAGTGTTCAACAACTCTGACTAACTGATAGATTAGTTATAATGAGGATTTGATATATTGCATATGGAATTTGAAAATTGTACCACAATTTTCTGCCCTTGTGAACTTTAAGGATTTCTGTCTTGATTGTCTTTGAAAGCTCTAATTCCTTTATTCAATTTGCGATTTCTATATTTGAATCTTTTCGAGTTCGGATCGAGTAAATCCTTGTGCTTTGGTTTGTTTCTGTCTGAGTTAAGGTAGGATTAGTTGTTCTTGGATGGAACACAAATGACTCTATGCAGACAAAGTTGTTGCTTCATTTATGGCTGCCATGTGCCATGGCTGTATGATATCCTGCCCATCTAATGTTTTACCAATGATGAATGAAGCTGTTTGGCTGCTCAGAAAGTGCATGATACTACTATCTTCATGGCCTATGTTTCTGCATTCATCGTGACGAGAGATTAATTTTCAATGACCCAACTTTGTTTTTGGTGAATGAAGTGAAACCGAGCCTAAACTGGCCCAAACAGAGCATAAACAGACCCAAAATCAGGTATAAACCCAAAAATTTTAAAGTTGAAACTGAACTGGAATTAAATCAAACAAAAATGAAAAAATCGATTCAATATTCATTTTTTTCGCTGTACAAAGTTCGAACATAAATAATTACGACACAATAGATTTAATGAAGTACCCATGAAGGATTTTTCATGTGAAAATTACTTAACAATAGTTTTCTAATGTCCATATATCCCGTGAAATAAGAACAAACTAAGATTTTATATGCGAGTTTATCATCTTTATTTAACCTAGTACAGTCTATTTTAGATAAATTTAAAAAAGAAAATTATACAGATTTTAAATTATAACATTGACGTTGTACTGACGACGACAGATAACTCCACAAATAATACAAATGAAACGTGAGATCGTAGTAAAGCAATCATAAATAAGAAAGATGGATAAATAAGCGAAGGATGAGATCATTCTTAAAGCACAGACAATATTTAAAGAAGTCTGAACGTGAATTTAAAATACACATGTAGACACGTAATATACACACGTGAGATCTGCAAACTCGTACAGGAAAACTCAGTGATTCCCACGAGGACTCGGACTGCAATGACTAACGAGTTCAAAAAAGTTAGTCAAATCTGCTGCCACTCCCAAGCAGGTACACATTTGTCCACATGCTCGTTTTACTGGGTTTTAATTCAAATGAAATAAAAAAGGCTCCTTTAAAGGTAATAGTAAGTCTACTGTCACACTACCTATTAAAAGTTCAACCAATATTCAAACTTTGACTAAAACATTAAAGTAAATCAAAGTATTTGACTACTTACGCGTTCAGCTAAAGCTTTGTAAACCTGTCGTAATAGAATTAGAACTGAATAACCTGAGTCTGTCTTCTCCAGTATAAGAGCACAGAGAAGTTTCTTCCCTTCTTTCAATACCACCGACTCCAATGGAAAATCAACTGGAAATGCTCAGAAATATGAAAGCAAAAACAATAAAAACTGAAGGGTGATCAAGAATGTATATAATCCAATAATATCCAGGAAAAGCTAGCTATGGTGGACATATATATATTTGTTTTTTTTTTTTTGGAACAATTTCATGGACAGAAAGCTGGATGATACGGAAAAAAAAAATATTTAATTTGTTTCAGAAGTTGTGGGAACGATGATACATTGCTGGGCTATGGCTTTGGGTACCATCTCCAACACCATCCATTTGAGACCCCATTGAAGCTGAACCAGAAGCTCCAAGATTCAAATAAACCAACCTCGAATCAAGATTTATATTCCCCATATTACTGCTGTTGGTGCTGCTACTGCTGTGCTCTTCATTCACTGGTAAGTAAATAGCAGTTGAAGAAGAGGCATGCACATTATTTTCTTCTCGAGAAAGAACGAGGGCTGCCGATTGAACTAGCTCTAGGCATAGCCTAAGCTTGTTTGGCTCTATGTGGGTTAAACCGGGAACGGCGCCTTTGAAGAGAAAATCGGAAGTTAGGGTTCGTAAAACGTCTAGCGGAGTTATACCATTGATGGTTCGGGAATTGGGGTCTGCGTGGTGGTCGAGAAGCACCGCCACCATGTCTGGGCAGACCATTTCCGCCGCCACGTGTAGCGGGGACTTCCCGGCGGGCCCCGCAGGGTGGTTGACGTCGGCTGCACCGAGCTCGAGTAAAGCTTTGACGACTTCTCGGCTACAGTTCTCCACGGCGTAATGTAGGGCTAAGGCTTCGTCTAGGTTTAGCCCTTCTCCCATTACCATGAGCTTAACGAGCTCCACATCGGAAGAGTCTAGAGCCCTTCTCATTCTTCTGATTTTCTGGTCTTCCTGCTCAGCGGCGGCGTTGGTTAGTTCGTGGTGGTGGTGAGGCATTAGGGATCGGCGGGCAATGGAGGATTTCAGGCGGAGGTCTTCAATTTTGGCGACGATTTCGATTGGGAGATGCTTGGCTAAGACTTCGGGGGGAAGGCCGGATTTGGCGACGAGGTGAGAACAAGTAGTCCAGAGTTGATGAATTTCTTGTTTTCTTGAAACCAACAGCACTTTCATAACATCTTCGATTGAGGCTTTTTCTACCATGATTGCCAGCTGCTTCTGTGAATTCAAAGAAAACTGATGAAGAAATATTACAACGTTTGCAAAGTTTCTGAGATTGACATGAAAATGATGTGATGTTTGTTAAAAAAAGAAGCTTTTTTGTACTTTTATCTCCAATTGGTTGCATTTCAAACATCGAGATGATGTTTTTGGAAAGGTCTGATGGAAGACGAGAATCAAGACTGGATAGAAAATCTCCAAATTTAGAAACGTCTAGGGAGAGAAATCGCAGAAATGGAGGAAACCAAGTCAAGAAAAGTGAAAATGGGTATTCGTTTTCAATTAATCAAACTTCTGCATGCATAAAGGAAAAGGAAAAATAAAAACAAATAGAAAATTCAAGCAAAAACGCATCGAAGATGATGATCCGTCAAATGATAAGAACGAACTAAGCCATGAGATGAAGAGCCATGAGATGAAGAGTGCGAGAAGAAAGATGATCTAAATTTTGGGAAAAAAAAAAAGAAAAGAATTTACGGAGTTCTAAAGAACCTATGAACGATCAAGATTATAAATTATGCTAAAATCTTATTAAATTTTAAAATAAAATAAAAAGAGAATTTATGACCCCAAAAAAATCTAATCCCACTTCTTAAAATCATCCTCCACTATTCTCCCAATTCTCACCAGGCCAAATACACAAGACGAAGAGAGAGAGAGAGAGAGAGAGAGAGAGAGAGGAGAAGGGCAAAGAAAACCTGAGAAAGCAAAGCAAGCTGTTCGACACCAAAAGATCTAGCGGCAGAGAGAGTATCAAGAGCAAGATCAACGGCTGAGGAGCAATGCGTATGCCAACACCCTCTCTCCCTACAATTAGGCCTCGGCTCATGTTTCTGAGGCACAATCGAAACTTGACCACTATACAAGAATTGCAACAACAGCAAGAAAACCTCGTACCCCACCGAGTTCACCGGAATAATCAGTTGGTTCGTCTGCCGAGACGTTGGCGACATCGACGGACTGCTTCTCGAACCACCCAGATCGAGCCCTGGTAGAGGATCTGACCCGCAGAAAAATTTCCTGAAGTAGAGGCTCCGAGCTGCCAGAATACACCGATGGGCGTGAATTAGACGACCCTCAACACTGAAAGTGACGTCGCTGAAGGCTTGGCCATTGATGAGGAGGTTGAGGTAGTCTAGAGAGAGGGATCTCAGAGCCTCTTCGACAGTCATGGCGAAAAAAGTCTCTCTCTTTTTAGGGTAAATAGGTTTACTGTAAGTGCGTCCTTTTATGTGGAAGAAGAAGAAGAAGAAGAAGTAGAAGAAGAGAGAGATACTTACAGAGATTAGAAAGAGTTGGTACAAGAGATTGGGTCCATTTTTGTTCTTCTTCTTGTTCTTCTTCAATGAAGAAGGACGTGTCCACTGTTATAAGTTTTGTTAGATTCTTCTTCTTTTAGCTAAATCAACATTGTAATGTTGCGGTGTGGGATCTTAGAGAGAGAGAGAGAGAGAGAGAGAGAGAGAGAGAGGCTATAAGTGTGGCTTTAATTACTCAAAAAAGAAATCTCATATGATTAAATTAATAGTAACGATAAATAAATTATTAATGAACAAAATAAGGAAAGATTACACGTTGAAAGGAAGATAGAAAATTAATTACAAATCATTGATTACTTAATCGGGGCTTAAGACTTTCAATAACGAGTAAACAAACAAATTAAGAGTGAACCAAGAAACTAACATTCTGCTCCAATCAAATTAATTTGACCAACAAAATAAAAGGTGACCAAAAGTGACGACTAACATTCATTATTTTCAATCAACAATGATGGTTATCTGTATGAAGACTTTATTTAATGAACCCCTCAAATTCAGAACATTTTGCTCTCCCCCCATTTAATTTTCCTTGAGACTACTGACTTCATCAAGAACAATCACCCAAACATGGTAGAGAAAAATACAAACACAGTTAAAAAGAAAAAAAGATTCTTCAACTATTTACCAGAGTATTCTCACAAAACTCCTACTTGTATTTACTTGATTGGCATCTCTACTGCACATACCTCGGCTGTTCATGATGAAGACGCTCTCGTAGCGTCCATGTTCATTAAAACGGAATCATTAAGCAGAGTTTTGGAGACAGAGATAATTCTGTACGTAGAGAGTTCAAGACTATGAATTTATGTGAACATCATCGTCAAGTTCAGATTGACATCTCAGGCGTTTTCAGAGACGCCATGTCCAACGATCAAAAAAAAAAAAGCGTAAAATGACAGAAGGTCAAGGAGAAAATGAAAGAAAAGAAAGAAAGAAGAAAGGCGGATTAAGCATAAAACAAGGAAAAAAGGAGAGGGTTAGAGTATGGATTGGGGAAGCGTGTCGGCTGGGGCCGGCCTGGGTCTATCCATCCGAAGGGATCGGATCACCCACACTCACAAAATACAGTCAGGGTGGCGTGGTAGTGGTGCCCGACAAAAACCTAATTATATTTAATCTTTTTAGAGATGGGGAGGTGGGGTGGGGATAGAGTAGCACGTGTGATAAGACAGAGGCACGTGTAAAAGGTGATTGCCCTATTGCCAAGTTCAGAAAATTCTCTTACGTAGCATGAAAAGAAAGAAGCTGTTGCTTTGCAAGCCAGCACAGAAAAATTTAAAAAAAAAAAAAAAACCGACCTCTTTGAAAAACAAAATTGATTCACTCTGCGAAATCAAACCAGAACCAGATCAAACCAGACCAGATTTACGTGTAAAAATTCTTTCAGTTAAAAAAATCACGAGTAAAGAATAATAACACAATAAATTTATATCACGAGTAAAGAATAATAACACAATAAATTTATAGAGTCAAAATCTCTAATAAATTTTCCAACGTGGGTCAACGATGATCAAGTAGAGTTATTTAAAAAAAAAATGTGGTTTTTAAAAAAAAAGTTAATTTAAATTTTATAATTCGAGCAAAACGAAGAACAGTGCAGCTTTGAGTTAGCTCCGTTTTATCAGCGCTGGGGGAAAGAAAATCAAATCCAATTGATTGACACCGATTTGACGTTTGACTAGTCTTGTCACTCTTTCTCTCTCCACTCCATTCGTCTATATTTATAGTCCTGCACACGTCAGCCTCAGGTCCACACAAACTAAGCCATTTTGCCATATAAGCATATGCTTGTTGACCATGACTCTGTTGACCGCTCAATATTTACATTATATTATATTTTTAGATGCTTTTGATTTGATGTTATTTGTTGCTTGTAGGTACTTCTCTTAGTCTCTAACGTGTCTTGATTTGATGGAAATGTTATCATTCTAAAAAATTAAAATTAGAAAATATATGAACAAAGTGGTCCCGTGGTTTAATTATTTAACTATTTGTATTTTTTATTATTTTCGAACTTAATTTTGTCACATCCATGTCTAATTTGTTTAGTAATGTTGTAGAAAAATTACTGAACATAATTAATTACTAGTATTTTGTAGTTTTCCATTGAAGTCTCGAGTGAAATCAGGTAACAACCATGTATAGTTGTACAACTTTTTTGTCCCAAAAGTGAATATTTTTATTTGGGCATGTTAATATTATGGTCTTATTTACATGATAATTGATTTAATTAAAATAATTTTTTGTGAGTTTTGGAAGATTTCAAAGTTATATTAAGCTTCATGAAAACTCTCGCAATCTTTCTCCTCACGTCTCTTACAGATAACATGTTTACTATATGTGCATTTTTAAGGTATTTTATTAGAAGATGAATATTACCTTCATTGCTAGAAGTTGTAAGGTCTTGTGGAACAAGTAAATCAATCTCTTCTTGTTACACATAACACGAGAGGGTTCAAAGGATGTACTTAGCAAGGGTGGATTCGGTCTGGTTCAATTCAGTTTCAACCTCAATTGAAATCGTAGTCGAACCGATCAAGAGTCAAAATCAAACACGAACCAGACCGATATTTTTTGTGTTGCTTGATTTGGTTTCAATTCAGTTTGAGTTCTTGATTTTTTGGTTTTAACTTGATTTTGGTTCAGTTTAAACTCGATTTGAGCCGATTTTGACTAGTTTAATTCTATAATTTGTAATTTTCAATACAAAAATTTTAAAAACTATATAAATAGTATAAATTTGGTTCGGTTACATTTTGATCGATTTTTAAATAATAAACCGAGATGAAACCAATAATCTCAGTTTGGTTCAAATAGATTTTCCCAAAATTGAAACCAAACTTAATCGAATGGTTCTATTTTTGGTTATAGCTGATCTAATTTCCACCCTTGTACTTAGCTTAGTTCATTTAACCTAATCAAACCAACTCAGGTTTGGTTACTTTAGCGAGTTGAGCTGGCTATGCCCTCGAGCGAATGGGTCAACCGAGTCATTCGTTTGCCCACATTGCAGGTTCCCAACTTAGTAATCAAATAATATTTGTCACAAGTGATACCTCAAATAAAAACATAAAACTTTTACTCAACTTAAATCCACTTTCTATAGAGGTTCAAACGACCACTCATAGGATAATGCTCAAAATATAGAAATTGATAACATCGAAAAATATATAAGGGTTTATTTTTTAACGAAAAAAATACGATCGCATTGTCACGAACAATTTGGAGATGAGTGAACTCCATGTGAGACGACAAACGTATTTGATTACTAACACCTTACTTTTATTTGGACGGAAAAATCTTTCAATTTAGATGTAACATTTGGTTTGGATTTAGTACTAGATCTAGAAATGTGTTTAGATGTTTAAAAACCTAGTTGCAAACATTTACTACTCTTTCTAGATAGGAGAGAGGTAGAGAAGTAGAGAAGGGAGAATCAAGTTCCATATCCATTGACTTGAATGGTGATCGAAGGGTGTGATAAAATAAGAAATATTATTATTTTTATTTAAATTGTTTTGATTTTTTTTAGGCAAATGTCTACTGTGTTTATTTTATTTTTACAAAATAAGAAAAAAACTGGAAGTAAAATGATAAGAAATACGTAGGTATAAGGTATGTACAGTTTAAGGTAAGATATTATGCATACTTAGTTGTAAATGAAATGACAATTGACAAGACGAAAGAGAGATGTAAAACGGATGGACAGAGGTGACCTTTCAAACGGAAAAAAGGCTGAGTTCCACAGTTGAAGTAGGGCAACCGGTAACAGAGAGCAGTCTCTTTTTGTTTTTTTGTTCTCCAATCACAAACCGTTCACTCCATCAAACTCAACGAGGATATTATACGTGTCGTCGCCCCAACATCCATCTCTCTCTAGAGAGAGAATAGGAAGAGAGAGAGAGAGAGAGGGTCTGTGAGATGGGTTTGGAAGAGATTGCAGGCCTTTTATATACGTTTGGAAGCTTTGGGCAGGCACCGACTCTTCACATCAACTCTGAACTCTTAAAACCATTGAGTCCTTCAAGTTTTAGGAGGGTTAACTACTATATATATAAAATAATTTGTTGATTATTGTTAAGTTGAATGTCACAACAAGTAGATTCCACCCTTACTTGAAACCGAAACATAACCTATCAATCATAGAACCGAAATGGAACTGAAGTGATATTTTTGATTTTGCTCTGTTCGGTTTTGGTTCTCGTTTTTTCTTTTTTGTATTTGTGTTGATTTTCTTCGATTTTGATTCGGTTTAGGTATGTTAACTTAATCGATTACCTGCCCTACTGACAAATGACTTCTAAGTTTGACAATACTGACAATTTTGCTTTTCAAAATCTTTGATTTACTTTATAGAATATTGTTGTGCAAAATTTGTATACTAAGCGAGTGTTTGTGTCGCAAGCAAATAATAAATGATGAAAGAACGACTTAGAGTCAATTTTTCTATTATGTGAATTACGACAAATGTTGTAAGGAATGCTACAACAATGAAATTAGATAACTTAGAAAATTATTTATAAATCAAGTCTCGTCAAAGTCTCTTGATTAATTCATAATATATTTTTTTTATGCTTATGAACGACAAATATTATAAAAAAAAATCAATTAAACACATTTCTAATTAACCATGTGATTTTAATAAATCGATGTTAAAATATTAAAAATTCACACAATTCAATATATGTCACGATTCTACTTACCGTCAAGTACAATATCAATCATAATATTTATTCATTATTTCCAACACTGAATAAAATAAACAACAAAATCATATTGAATTATTTAATTTAATCTTGCAACATTCCATAATAAAAGTAATTAATTCACATAATTCGGTATTCCCTCCTCACAGTCACTCTATATAAAATTCATCGCATTGAAAACAAGAAAAATATGAAGAATCTTTTATGCGATGTACTGTTGCGTAGATGTTGCAACAACGAAGTCTGATGTCAGCCTTCGAAGAATGAACTTTGTTCCTGTTCTGAGTTTCCGCCTGCTGAGCCTTTATGCTTGATTCTAGGGTTTGTTGGCCCTTAAGCTTCCTCCTCGTCTCTCGGTTTCACAACTAATTTTCTTCTATTTAAAAGTCTTTTTCCAATAATTCTCTCTCTTCCAACATTTCATTTCCAATTCGAGAAATTATTTCTTTCAAATTTTATTTTGCCAAATTTTTGTTTTCCCTTTTTCAGATGATCTTCTTCTCTCTTCTAATCTCCAAAATTATTGCATTGCTTTTAAAATTCTTGGGCCCCATCTTGATTATAAATTAAAAAATCTATATTTCAAATTAGGTTTATCAATATGTAATAATCATCACTATTAAATATGATTTGTCCAAAATATAATCAAAATAAAAGTTATTATTCAAATATGATGCTATGAGATAATGTTGCAATATTTAACTATAAAACATACATTTTATTATTTTTATCAACAAATTTTTGTAATAATTTCCTTAATTAACCTGTTGTAATAAGTATTTTTCAAGAGTTATCAAATATTGTCGACGAGAAGAAAATATAATAAAATTCTAAGGGTCTTAATTAATTTCTAAATGTTTATTTGTAAGCTTTTGGACTAATGAATTCAAATGCGACAAAGATGTGAGATTTAAACTAGGGGTGGGCACGGGTTGGTTCTGTCTGGTTCCGAGCTCGAACTGAAACTAGCCTGTGTCTTTGGGAATTTTTTTCCCAAGACCGAAACCAGCCCTGGAAAATTCAGTTTGGTCCCGGTTCGATCCTAGTTCATTCCATCAAATATCTATATATTTTTTTAAATAAAAAAATTCAAATCAAACAACAATCAAAATTTGTGTTTTTTAATACAGAGCAAATAGAGATTTGCTTCCACTTTTCAACCCTTACTTATATTATATTCAATCGTCGTTCGTTGTTCTCACACACATTGCGCATCGAAATTCGAGCAGCGAGAGTATGATTTCAGTCGGCGAAATTTTTTTTTTTTTTTTTTTTTTTTTTTTTGGGGGGGGGGGGGGGGGGGGGGGGGTGCAGCTGAAGCCAATAAAAAACAAGTACAGTCGGTAGGTGACGTTCTCGAAGCGAATAAGTGGACTGATGAAGAAGGCTCGGGAGCTCGCTGTTTTCTGCGAGGCAGATAGCGGCGTGACTGTCTTCTCCAACAAAGGCGAGGTTTATGAGTCCTCGAGTAGGGAGGATTGCCGAAATGTGAGTCGACAATAGCGATTCGGGGTCAGGTGTCACCTGTCAGACCGTCGATGTTCAGCTGAGCAAAAGAACAAGAGTTGTCGCTGAGTGGAGAGGGATTCTGTCTGGTCTCTGGAGTCTAGAACGGAAGATTGAAGAGGGAATAGTGAAGCTGAGAGCCTGATTTTTTTTAACCTTCGGTCTGATCTCAGTTTTTTGGGAATTTTAGTTATGGATCAAGGATGGGACGGCGAACTGGTGGGATTCTGAAGTTTGGACCGAAAACCGGACCTTGGTCCAGATACTTGGGATCAAACCAGACCAAAATCGGTGGTCCGGTTCGGTTCTCAATCTTCGGGCCGATTCTGCCCACCCCTAATTTAAACCTTGTAGTAGGGAAGCGTGTTTTGATAGAAAGTCATTTTGTAGTTGTAGAAAACCGTGATATTGTTAATTGGACTCATGGATTATAAAATTTAAGGTAGGAATATATTGATATATAATGAGTTATGATAAAATACAAATTAATTTCGAACTCTCAAATTTGGGTAAAATGCAAATTAAATTCAGAAATTTTAAAGTTATTTCGACTTAAGTATTTAATTTTATATTTGAATAAAATAAATTGTAAATTTTAAAATTTGTTCACCTTAAATCTTAAAATTTATGTATGAATAAAATGAATCTTGAATTTTGCATTGTAAACAAATAAAAGCCTCAAATTGACTTTTTTTTTTCGATTTTATTCGATTTTGTTTTGATTTTAGATTTTTTGGTTTAAACTCGTTTTAAGTCAATTTGGACTCTATTTTTGGTCGGTTTTAATTTGTTTAGGCACGGTTTGGGCCAATTTTCATGGCTTTGAAAAATTAAATTAACTAAATTTGTAAATATTATAATATCGGTTAGTTCTGATTATGATTGGAGCAAAACCAAACATAGTCTAATTGTTAGCAGAACAAAGTTTGATGTTCATTTTATTTAAAAACAAAATTAAGAGTTTAAGTTAACTGCACTCCCAAATTTTAGAGTTTACATTAAAGGTTCTATAATTTATTTTAAAATTTGGTAATTAGAAAAAAAAATACCACGCTTGATCCTTCGAAGTTTTGTTTTTGGGAGACATGTTAAAATCTAAAATAATATTGATGATTTGAGAAACTAATTGAAGAGATCGTAACATCCATGAGCGGGGAACATATTTCTTGTACAATGATTTGATTATTCTTTCTCGGGTCACTCGTGGGTTGGAACAATAATTTCACCCATAAATAATAATCTAAAACCCAACGACGAGACAAGTATATATCCACATTTAAGATAAAAATTTTAAAATAATCAAAGAAGGAACCCCACCAGCAATTATTGCCATGGGTATCCAAAGATGTAAATGTTTGGAACCCTAAAAAGAGAGTGCTTTAATATTTCTTGTCTATTAAAAAACATTATCCACGTACGTCCTTTCGTGATAAAAAGCAATTAATTATGTCACGCTTTTTTTTATTTTAAAGGCATCAGAACAGCGAAAAAAAATTGAAAATGGAGGACAAAACTAGACATTGCACGAAATATAGAATAGAAAAATCTAAATTTAAGACATATAATGTATTATATTTAATTATTTATGATTTAATATATTTATTCTATTAGTTAATGAAAAGATTAGAGTATCAATCTAGCAATGATTATAAAAAACTTAATTTCTAGAAAAATATTTGACCTATCTAAACTGCGTTTGATTCACAACAAAAGAGTAAAACGAGATAAGATACGTGGAAACTGGGAAATGGGTCATAAGTTTCACAGAGACCCCATACATACACGCATGTACATATAGAGAGAAGTAGGAGAGGGAGAGAGAGAGAGAGGGAGAGGGAGAGAGAGAGAGAGAGAGAGAGAGAGAGAGAGAGAGAGAGAGAGAGAGAGAGAGAGAGAGAGAGAGAGAGAGAGAGAGAGAGAGAGAGAGAGAGAGAGAGAGAGAGAGAGAGAGAGAGAGAGAGAGAGAGAGAGAGAGAGAGAGAGAGAGAGAGAGAGAGAGAGAGAGAGAGAGAGAGAGAGAGAGAGAGAGAGAGAGAGAGAGAGAGAGAGAGAGAGAGAGAGAGAGAGAGAGAGAGAGAGAGAGAGAGAGAGAGAGAGAGAGAGAGAGAGAGAGAGAGAGAGAGAGAGAGAGAGAGAGAGAGAGAGAGAGAGAGAGAGAGAGAGAGAGAGAGAGAGAGAGAGAGAGAGAGAGAGAGAGAGAGAGAGAGAGAGAGAGAGAGAGAGAGAGAGAGAGAGAGAGAGAGAGAGAGAGAGAGAGAGAGAGAGAGAGAGAGAGAGAGAGAGAGAGAGAGAGAGAGAGAGAGAGAGAGAGAGAGAGAGAGAGAGAGAGAGAGAGAGAGAGAGAGAGAGAGAGAGAGAGAGAGAGAGAGAGAGAGAGAGAGAGAGAGAGAGAGAGAGAGAGAGAGAGAGAGAGAGAGAGAGAGAGAGAGAGAGAGAGAGAGAGAGAGAGAGAGAGAGAGAGAGAGAGAGAGAGAGAGAGAGAGAGAGAGAGAGAGAGAGAGAGAGAGAGAGAGAGAGAGAGAGAGAGAGAGAGAGAGAGAGAGAGAGAGAGAGAGAGAGAGAGAGAGAGAGAGAGAGAGAGAGAGAGAGAGAGAGAGAGAGAGAGAGAGAGAGAGAGAGAGAGAGAGAGAGAGAGAGAGAGAGAGAGAGAGAGAGAGAGAGAGAGAGAGAGAGAGAGAGAGAGAGAGAGAGAGAGAGAGAGAGAGAGAGAGAGAGAGAGAGAGAGAGAGAGAGAGAGAGAGAGAGAGAGAGAGAGAGAGAGAGAGAGAGAGAGAGAGAGAGAGAGAGAGAGAGAGAGAGAGAGAGAGAGAGAGAGAGAGAGAGAGAGAGAGAGAGAGAGAGAGAGAGAGAGAGAGAGAGAGAGAGAGAGAGAGAGAGAGAGAGAGAGAGAGAGAGAGAGAGAGAGAGAGAGAGAGAGAGAGAGAGAGAGAGAGAGAGAGAGAGAGAGAGAGAGAGAGAGAGAGAGAGAGAGAGAGAGAGAGAGAGAGAGAGAGAGAGAGAGAGAGAGAGAGAGAGAGAGAGAGAGAGAGAGAGAGAGAGAGAGAGAGAGAGAGAGAGAGAGAGAGAGAGAGAGAGAGAGAGAGAGAGAGAGAGAGAGAGAGAGAGAGAGAGAGAGAGAGAGAGAGAGAGAGAGAGAGAGAGAGAGAGAGAGAGAGAGAGAGAGAGAGAGAGAGAGAGAGAGAGAGAGAGAGAGAGAGAGAGAGAGAGAGAGAGAGAGAGAGAGAGAGAGAGAGAGAGAGAGAGAGAGAGAGAGAGAGAGAGAGAGAGAGAGAGAGAGAGAGAGAGAGAGAGAGAGAGAGAGAGAGAGAGAGAGAGAGAGAGAGAGATAAGGAACCACCCATTCTCCGCGATCCTGGGGCTGACCTGGGCCGGAGTGGTTTCTCCGTTGAAGCAGGGGCCGTTACGAACCCACATCGCTTGGGGAAGTACATGGAAAATGAAACATATGTAAGGATCCCTCCCAAGATAGTAAGACGCGTTTTGGAGCACGATTGGCAACGGATCCCATAAGAACTCCGAAGTTAAGCGTGCTTCGGCGAGAGTAGGGAGAAAAGAGTGGAGAGACAAAGAAGTAAATACAACAAGAAGAGTAGGAAAATGTGACGACCCGTCTTTCAACTGACTGATAAGGAACCACCCATTCTCCGCGGATCCTGGGGCTGACCTGGGCCGGAGTGGTTTCTCCGTTGAAGCAGGGGCCGTTACGAACCCACATCGCTTGGGGAAGTACATGGAAATGAAACATATGTAAGAGATCCCTCCCAAGATAGTAAGACGCGTTTTGGAGCACGATTGGCAACGGATCCCATAAGAACTCCGAAGTTAAGCGTGCTTCGGCGAGAGTAATTTCAGGTTGGGTGACCTTCCGGGAAGTACTCTCGCCAAACAAAGTCGTGAGGGGAGGATATTGGGCTGCGGCCCAATCCCCGGAGCGGACAATATCTTGCTGGGATGAGGGGTCGTTACAAATGGTATCAGATCCTGTACCCAACCGGAAATGTGGCCAACGAGGACGTTGGGCCCCCGAGGGGGGGTGATTATGACGACCCGTCTTTCAACGGACTGATAAGGAACCACCCATTCTCCGCGGATCCTGGGACCGACCTGGGCCGGAGTGGTTTCTCCGTTGAAGCAGGGGCCGTTACGAACCCACATCGCTTGGAGAAGTACATGGAAATGAAACATATGTAAGAGATCCCTCCCAAGATAGTAACACGCGTTTTGGAGCACGATTGGCAACGGATCCCATAAGAACTCAGAAGTTAAGCGTGCTTCTGCGAGAGTAATTTCAGGTTGGGTGACCTTCCGGGAAGTGCTCTCGCCAAACAAAGCCGTGAGGGGAGGATATTAGGCTGCGGCCCAATCCCCGGTGCGGACAATATCTTGCTGGGATGAGGGGTCGTTACAGAAAGAGTGTAAACCTAAATATTATAGGGGTGGGCAAAACCGGCTCGGAACCGCCAAATCGGACTAGACCGGCGGTCTGGGCCAGTTCTTGGCCGGTTCTACTTGCCATAGAACCGGTCCCGGTTCCATGGATTGAGGAACCGGGAACTGCAGTCCGGTCCCCGATTTCATGTACCAGGACCGAAATTTTTCATGGGAGAATCGAAAAATAATATTTTTAGTGATTTTTAAAGATTTATTATAAGTTTCAAATAGTAAAAAAAAAAATATCTACAGAAATAAAAATTAAACATCATGGTTTGTAAAAATGAATAAAAACTTGTAAATTTATTTAAGATGTGTATTAAATACTCGAACTTAGAAAATAAATAAATAAAAACCTCAACCAGAAAAATTTATTTTTTTGAAAAATAACATAAGATAAGACAGATATATTTGGACAATGGGACTTAAAGTTTCTCAAGCACGTTGCATCATGCATGTGCTCCAATTGGCATAAATAATAAATAAATATCTAACAAACTATATATATATTAATTAAATAAAATATATGCGAAGACTGAATGGATAAGTCCAAGCCATTTTTCTGTGGATATTGAAATAATTGCAAGTAAGTTTCCTGGAAAATTAAACGACGACTCAATTTTCTTCCTATCCAAACCTCACTATTTTAAATTAACAAAATCAACTCTTAACTGCATTATTAAATAACATTACTTAAAAATATCACCTATTATTGATAACCAAATATTCAACTCTCCTCCTCTCTCATATTTAGATGTTTGTAAAAACAAGTGATTTGGAATTTAGTGAATGAGTTCATGGGAATAGAATAACTTTTACTGGTTTGCTGGGAGTCGAAGTCCAAATGGTTTTTATTTTTGGGTTTTTTATTAAAAACATAATGGTAATGGATTTGACCTAATCTAACAATATCAAACTAGTGAAATTTTGCAATACTAGTACAATATTGTGGGTTCATGAGTCATGACTATGTGATTTGAAGCCCCCATGTCCCTCGCAACTTTGTTATTGAGTGTGACTGTTTTTCACATGTTGTCTTGAGTTCAATTAAAAATGGATCATATTGTATTAAAAAAAAACTTCACGTAAAAAAGTTTTAAAATAATTATTTGATAATTCTATTTTCATATAAACGTATCCATTCACATTTTGACAAGCGTTATCAGGTGCACAACAGAGCATTACAATTAACATAAAGGGAAAAATTTAATTTAGCCCCCAACGTATGAGATCAGTAGTCATTTGTTCATAACGTTTATTTTTTACCCAATCAGACCCTCTTATATACACCGTTTGCAATTCAAACCCTTCCGTTAAATTTTTCGTTAAATTTGACACGTGCTATGCACGTGCGCTACTAAAATCCAAAAATACCATTATTTCCTCCTGAAATCCCTAAAGTAAAAGTTAAATTCACCTTAAAAACATACACTAAATTATCTCTCATTATTCCAATTTGAATTTACGGTAAAAATTTCATACAAAATTTTAAGTTTTACTTTAAGGATTTCGGGAGGAAATTATGGTATTTTGGAGTTTTAGCAGCGCACGTGTAGAACATGTGTCAAATTTAACGGAATGGTTTAAATTGCAAACGGTGTATACGATAGAGTCTGATTAGGTCAAAAATAAACGTTATGGACCAAATGACCACTGATCTCATACCTTGGGGGCTAAATTGAACTTTTCTCTAACATAAATTATAGTAGTTGGATTGATTTGCTGACAGTAAAATAGTTAGGGTCTAAAAATTGAGATATTAGTTGGAAATAACTTATAAGGTGTAATTGCATTTTTAAAATTTGACATAATAATTTTATTATATTAATTAATTTACAATTTTAAATATTTATCATAATTGATATGTACTATATCAATTAATTTACCAAAGCAAGGTCGCCATTCCGAACATACGCGATTTTTATTATGTACAAAAGTCTAATTATGAGAATTTTTTCTTATATTCACATCGATCTAAACCATTAACGATCATGTCTGCGGTGCCATCATGCGGACAAAGTCATCGAAGCAGACGAACCCACCGCCGACCTTATCCACCTCCGCCACCATCCGGCCACAATCCTCTAGTGTGCAGTCATCGTCCCCTAGCGCCGAAAACACATTAAGCAGCTCCTCAGCCGTTATTTTGCCGTCGTTATCCTTATCAAAGAAATCAAACGCTTCTCGTAGCTCCGACTCGCAAACCGCCGATCCAACAGGAGTCATCAGCGCCTCCAAGGTTAAACCATCTTCCGAGGTGCGGTCCACTTCGCTCAGGATCATCTCTACCTCTTCCTGGCTCGGCGGGTCGGCTCCGAGGCGGTGGAAGAGAGATTCCATCTGTTTTAAAGCTGTGGCCACTTCGAAGCTGTTTTCGGCGGATATTTCGGACCAGTAGCCAGGAAAATATGGCAAAACGCTCTTCGGAGTGCCGGCGCCGACTTTACGGATGGAAGAGGAAGATGAGTTCAAGGACGAAGTACCGGCAGACGAAGACGGTATTTCCTGCCGGGAGACGGCGGATGGATGCTTCTTGGAACTGACAAGGCGTCTGGGATTGAATATCGTGGAGGCTATCTTGATGAGCTTCATGGCGGAAAAGTATAGAGAGAGAGAGCGAAGTTTGAGTGGAAGAAAAAGAGGGAATGTAATAGGGTTTTTATAGTGGGAGTGAAGGTAGTGCAGTGAAAGCTTCGAGGAAGCTTCGTTCTCTGAATTTCTGAATCATAGACGAACAAAGCTTTGTCATCTTGTAATTGAAATAAGAATAAAAATAAAGAAGACTACATGAATTAGCACCTTGAAAATCCACGCCTCTCTGTGGGTGGACCCCAAAATTATTACATTTATGATTTTTTTATTTTATTAACTTCAGTTTTTATACTCGAAACCTAAACTTTTGCGTGCGGACTATTTGATAGATATTCTTCTGTTTCTGTGGGCTTGTGTTTTCTATTTTTCTCCAATAACTAAAAAATTCAATATTTTTTAAAATAATAATAATAAAAAAAAATTTTAATCTGTCAGACAACCGACCAACCATCCCAGCTGGCAAGCCAACTGAGAACGATCCTCTACAGCTTAGCAGAGACGGGAGAGTCACATTGGCCGTTAATCACGCTCTGGTTGGACGGTCATGATTCATCTACCAGATCGAGGTTTCTGTCTCCTTAGTAATCAAGGAAGCAGATGTACGAGCCTATAGAACAGATCCTGTTCAAGTAAGGTCGTGACGTGTGTCTTTCGTTTTGAATAATATATACTGTCTAGAAACTATTGAATATTTCGATGTGGTATTAATTTCCGAGATCTGACTCTGCCATTTGACTTAACTACCCTCTCATTATAGGGTTTTCTACGAAAAACCCATTCATCCCGCTCATTTCCAACGCCTATAAATTGAATACAAAGAGCAATTCTAATTTCACTCTATTGTCATGGCGCCAAGAAGAGTTCCTTCGTCTTCCTCTCCAATCCCAATCGGTTAATCTAGCCCTATGTTTCTTAATCGATACTGTTTTTTCTTTTTTCGCTTACTGTTCTGAGTCGATTGTTATTTGTTTTTCAGGGAACTGCAATGTCACTATAGAAACGAACAAATTCACTTGCAAATCTGATGCGAATAGCCTACAGATATCTCTTTCAAAAAGCTCTAAGATCACTGTCTCAGGTACCTGTTCGGCCATCTCCGTTCTGCTATCTCTATTCCTTTCCCGGTGGGAAAAATTTGTAGGAAATTTCTATGTATTCTTGGTTGCAATAGACTAGTGATTTAATACTCTGCCACAGCCGTTTTCGAATTGTAGATTTATCTGTAATTAAGTTATGATATGCGTCATTGCTTGAATAAGGGTTTTATTCTTATAATTTGTTTGGGTATACCGTTCTCAATCTGATGACATTTGCAACAGTGAGGGAGGAGAAGCAAGCGGAAAATATTATTCAACTAGGTAATCCACATTGTGAAGGAGGTAAATTCATATTTTTAGTCTGAATTAACTCTTGATTTTTTTTCCTTCCAGAATATGGGGCACTAATAAATGCTGTAACAACATCGTATTTTTAATAAACTGATGAATGTTATCCTATCTCACTTTGGATTGTGTAGGGGTCTCTTCATCTGCTGGTTATTCGTTTTTACTTGTCAATCCAAATGATGTTGATCATCGAGGCAGATGCTATCTTCAGGTAATCCATGATAGTGCTTCGTAGCTCTTTTCCGATGTTTCCATTTTAAGCTTCTTCATTCGTGGGTTCGCAGGAAGTACTCGAGATGTATAAGAAGGAACTGCCCACAATGAATTATGCTGCAAATTCAGGAAGCAAATCAACATTCATGGAAAAATGTGTATTCAATGGGTATTCATTATTTTGTTTTGTCATTTGGTAATTGTAGCTATCTGACGATGATGGACCTCATTATTTGATTAATTGAACAAACCTTTTCCTGAATCATTTCAAAAGAATTCTCTGTTATTGTTGTTATTGTACATTAAGCTTATAGTTTTTTTTTTAGTGTTGAAAATCATTTACTCGCTTCTTCAGGAAATATTGTACGTTGCTTTTGATATCTACGTCAATCGGAGAATCAGGGGAGGTATGGTTGCTAGAAAACGCATCAGAACTTGAATTTTTCTTCTCACTAAGAAAAGAAGCTTGGCGTTTCTTTCTTTTTGTCTGGTTCTCCTTTGGACATCACATATTTTTCTTCAATGTTGTTAAATCATATCATCTATCCATCTACACTTCTAAGAAATGATGATTTGTTTATCTCCTTTTTCCCTTGGGACAGGTCCTAGGCGCGATTACTTACCAAATAATTCCTGCTGACACACAGTTTGCAGAGATACCTCTTGCTGTTGTTAGTTCAACCCAACAACACAAGGTATTTTTAATTGTTTTCTTCAAGTTTTGGCTCTAATTTAGTTTTCCATGTTTCTTGGTTTTGAATGTTGGTAGACCGAACTCTTGCCGTAGTGAAATACAATAGACTTTTGCAATGTCAACAGTTTCAGTTCCATTCTTTAATTGTTGCGTCCCTCGATACCCTACTATGGTCTTGCAATTACTTGTCTATTACTTGGACATAGTTGTGCTCATTTAAGTATCCACTGCTGTATTAAAATTAGTTGCTTTGTAAATACATTATTGATCTAGCCTGTTTGTTGCATGTTACTTAAACAAGACTATTTTGGAACATCTTTTTTTGATACTAATTTATGCGACTAACTCGCAGGGTTTTGGTAGGAAAATGTATACTGAACTTAGAAGAAGACTTGAAAATGTTGGTATCCGCTCAATATTTTGTTGGGGGGATAAGGAATCTGAAGGGTTCTGGTTTAAGCAGGTACTTGTTTAGCATGTTAAGTTGAAATATGACATTCTACTCATAGTCATAACGACTTATTTATAGAGATGTAAGTTAATTTGTAATAATATTACTTAACCTTGTATTAGTCTGTATTTTAACTTCTGATTATTTGATTATGGACAGTTCCATGAGAAATTTCTATGCAAGTGTTTTTTCTGCTTTAATAGGGTCTATAGAAAAGGTTGAATATTTTGCTTTGATTATGATCTTATTTATCATATTGTGTTTTGATCTTCTTTTCTGAAAGTTTTTTTTTCCCCTTTTCTGAGCTATTGTGAATGAGATAATAAATCCCAAGTGCAGGGTTTTGTGTTAGTAGGAGAAGTGGATAACAAGGGAAGAGCACGTAGACTTCCTATCAAAGCCAACATTAGAAGAGCGTTGTGTTTTCTAGGTGGTTCAACTCTCATGATTTCTCACATTTGCCATGTCATCGCAGCTACTACTATATCCTCTTTAAACTTATGCTCTCAATTAAAGCCTCATGAAAAGTCTACATCAAACACTCATTCTGAAAATCAAGATCACCAACTTGAGCATTCAAAAGATGGTTTCAATTCTGTAATCAGAGTTAAACAAAAGACAGAAAATGGCTGTCAAAAAGGGGAGCTGCTGGTAAGCCAATGGACCTTCAGTGGAAGACAATGAGATCTGTATGTAATATACATTTTTTTATACCCAATAATTTGGTACTTTTTATTATTCATGAATTTCATAGCAGTTGATGCTTACATAGTTTGGACTCATGCAAAATAAGTTTCATTCTGCTGTATTTATGTCAGTATGAGGAAGAATTACTTACCAATCATGAACAGAATGTATGTTCTGTTACTAGACTCAAAACCGTACTTGTCAGTAGGTTGTTTTGCATTTTTCGTGAAAGAAGTTTTCTTAACTTGTGTTACTAGCAGGTCTTCAGATTCAAGATCCAGCACCTGACTGCAGGGATATTGTTTCTCTTTGCCCTGTCAATTGCAAGACTGACCACTGACATGGAAGAGAGACATTGTTCTTGTTCAACTCAAGGTGTGAAGAGAGTTTGGGAAGCTTCTATAACTTCATTAAAATCGAAAAAAGTAAAGGGGTGCCATCCAATTGACTGCCAAACCTGTAACCAGAGTTTTGTTCCAGACAGCATTAGAAATGATTCTTGTCTTCAATCGTGCTCATTTGATGCTTCCAATGATAAGTTTTTGAGGGGCTTTTGTAAAGATTCTTCAATTACCAATAGTGAAGAAAAAGCTTTTAAAGAACTTGGACAGGCTAAAGAGCAGTCAAAGGCTTTACAGGGAAAAAGGTTTGCAATTATGTTGATGAATATTGCAGATGAAGATAAACAAAATCAACTGACAAAGGTATTTTTCTGCTCGTTTAAACTCAGATTATGTCATAGGTAACGTTGAATGCAAATTTTTGTTGTTGCTATTGAAAATTTCACTATCTTGACGTCTCATTTCTCTGGTTATTGTTCCCATATTTTCATGCTTATTGTATACTTGGTGAGAAAAGTTCACTATGTTACTTTGCCTAAGTTATTTTCTCCTTCTATTATAAAAAACGACACAATTAATAGTCACTTGAAAATTTCAGAATCCTTTTTAATGATCAAGTTAAATTACTCACTTTTTTAAACGAATCTTTAAAAGACCAAGTATTCATCCTACTTTTGTTTACCTCTTTATTTCTGAATAAGCATGTGTGGTGATTGGCATTATGTAATTTTTACTTTTTCATGTGAGGCATGGATACTGGTAACAATTCCATATGAGTGTTAACCATTCGATAATCATTTATTGACAACTTAATCTAAACTCGCCCTAAAATGTAAATTCTTTTTAGTATACACTTATAAATTATTCAATCCGTGAATATGTAATCATTGAAAGATCATATTATAACTGTTGTTCAGTAAGATGAAGAATTAAACATATTTTAGTTTATCTTTTCTTTTTGTGCACAAATATGTGCTATTATGGCAGTTTTATTTTTTTATAAGGAAAACTATGAGATTATGATTGAGATAACAATACTTAGGAGTTTAAACCATTTTATAGCAATTTATTGTCATTTACTGTTAGAGTTGATTGAAGCTGAATTACAAACTCGTTTTGTTGAAATAGATTCGTTAATTAGTAGCCCTATATGACGTTCATCACACAAATTCATATTCTTTTGATAGGTTAATTTAATATCTTTTTGTCTTGTCTGGTAGTTATATGTAAATAATAACAACCGTCTGTATGTGTGTGGTCTCAACCTTTGTTTCCTTCCTAGATACTATGCTTAACGTTTTTTTTTCTTGTAATAGGTAATTAAGGACCTCGGCGGTTCTGTGACTTCTGACGGGAGTAGAAGCACACATATTGTAACCGGCAAAGTGAGAAAAACACAAAATTTTTGCGCTGCTTTATGTACAGGGTTAGTCCAGGACCTCAGCATCCGCAAGTTCATATTCTATTGCTTGTATGGCTGCAAAAATCTTATGATTTCTAAGTTTTGTATCTGGTTCATTGGACTTTATTAACTCCCAGGTGGAGCACTTGATAGTTTCTTATTTTTAGTTTGGTATTGCTAGTAATTATCATCCATGCTTTTCGAAATAGTATATTACCTTGTGCTTTTCGACAAATTCTAGATTTTTGTCTTTAAAATTACTTCTTTAAGAATTACTAGTTTTTTTATTTGGATTTCTTTGCTTTTCATAGTCTTGTTTTTAGTTTAGTACCCACATGAAATACTTTATTAACGTCTTTGTTGATGTATTGTTAAGACAGAGCTTGGATAGTCTTACCCATTTGGTTAAAAGAAAGCTTTCGTAAAGGCAGATTTGTTGGTAAGTTAGAAAGACTTTTGGTATCAATAAATTTCATCAAATTTACCGTTGATTTTGCAACTTGTTGTTCAGATGAATTGCCTTACATATTAAATGATGGAGATTATTTGTTGAAGTACAAACTTGAGCTAAAAACTGCACTCTTGAGAGCAAGATCAAGCCCTGGGGGTTTCCTAAAGGGGTATAATATATACATTTCAACTCGCGTCCAACCTCCTGTTAAAACTCTATCGACTATCGTCAGATCTGCCGGCGGGAATGTAAGTTTTCAAAATCTTGTTGAACATAAATTTTTCCCACCATTATCTGTTGGTATATTTCTTACTGCTAATTGGTCAAGCATTGTAATGTATCTTATTGCTAATTGAATTCTAAATATTTACATCCCTTTTTTCTCCTTAAAGAAATATTATATTACTTTTGTAATTATTTTTGCATTTCATGTGTATGATGAGTGCTTTAGATTATTAGTGGATTGGAGAAAACAAACGAGTTGAGGCGAACAATCTTCGTGGCATGTGAGGATGATTTGGAGGAAGCATTAGTTGCAGTAAAGAAAGGGATATGGACGTTCAGCAGTGACTGGCTTATGAATTGTGTGATGAGGCAGGAACTAGATTTGGAGGCTTCCCAATTTGCAGAGTCACTGTGAGGAAGCAGAGAACAAACTGTAAGTCTCTCTGTCAATTAAATTTGACTGATAATCTCTACTCCCTTCTGATTATAACTCAAATTTGTTTAGAATTATATAAATGTGTTATTTTGTAAGACTTGGTATTAGAAAAATGTTGAAGAATTATTTGTTTTCATTGAGAAAAATATGTTTTTGATGCCTTGCACCAAACCGTCACTATTTTTATTCTTTTTTATGGACTAAAACACTGTAATTATGTTATACTCAATTTTACCTAATGTTATGACATTGATATTTACACTAATTTAGTAAATACTAAAAAAATAATTATAATTATGGAGACTTTATTTTATATATTGTCACCATGTTAACATGAATATATATAATTTTTTTAAGTAAACAATAAAAAAAATTGAAACTCTTCTATGTCTTTATCGCTTCAGTTTCATCTCTCTTTCTCTCTCTGTATCATCAATTCATCATGTTTATACAAGTTCAAAGTTTTATATTTCACCTCAAATGGCTGGTCAATTCTATTTTACTAGTTAAATCTGCTTCTTTGAAATCTTTTTATCACGTCTCCGATCTGACGCCAAAGGCTCGTGCTTTCAGTTTGTGAAAGTTGGTCACATTTTTTTTTTTGAGTTTTGATAGATATATTTGACAACAAGCACCTCTGCTGGTTTGGATCAAATTTTGTCATAGATATATTATCATAAGGTGATAGGAGTTTCGACCTTTTTCCTCTTCATCGAAGGGAAGGCTGCCTCACCGGACTTATCTAAAGTCTTAGAAGCCAAATGCTTTCTCTTTAACATAATAATTCATATGGTTCCTGCGTTCAAAGATTTCAAGTTCTGATATTTTAGGGGGAGGGTAAAAGTCATATATATAACTAAAGAGTTGGAAGGTAAGTCTCAGCTTCTTCCATCATTTTTCTTCCATTAATCACAAATCATTCTCTCAAGTTTTTTCTCTAAATTGTAATAATTCAGAGATGTATTTGTATTCTGGTTTTTATCTGTACAAAAAGTTATTTATCTGACTATTTGTGAGGTCGTTAGTCGGATCTGGAACAAGTCTTGGTTGGCAAGCTTCGTTTGCAAACCATGTAATTATGACGTGTTGGCGAACCAAACTTATATTTCATAGATGCTGGCATGACTTGGATATTCAATCTTGATCCTGATGAGTTAATATACCCTTTGAGAGTATTCACTGAGATAAGTTGTGGCTCCTCAGCTATCCCTCCACTATCTCCCCCAAGTCTCGCCGATTTGAAGATGGGTGCTTCACTATTCGAAAACGAACGTCAACTCTGCGAAAAGAAAGAACACAAGAAGGATTTGAGGAAATAGCCTGAAATGGTCGTGTTCATTTCAGGATTTGGCAATTACATACTCGGATCGGAATGCAATTTGTTTCATCAAATTTGAAATAAGTTGAAGTCAAAATGAGAAGCTGGCTAATCTAGTCTATGAATTTCACAGCATCTTTTAGAAAAATAAAAATAATTTTACGAAAATGATAAAAAGCGTAACATTTATGTTGTAGTGTCTGCTCATTGGGCTAGTTGATGGCATGGCACGATTTCATTGGTTTCCATGACCAAGCAGAATGGAAATCTTCTGACTTTTTCATTCAACCAACCCTGTTTCCTTTTGGTTTTTTGAGAAAGGGAGAGTGATAAATTCGGGAAGTGATTAGAAGTGTTTTGGAGAAGGGACAGTCAAGAGAGAGTATCCGCCATGCCTGCTCGTAGAAGAGCTTCTGCAAGTGCAGACCCATCAAACCCAGAATCCTCTTCGACAGAAACAACCACGACGAATCACAGAAAATCAGAGGAAAACAAAGACCCACCAATTGCACCGCCGAAATCGGGTCTAATTTTCAAGATCTTCCTCTTCTTTTTAGTTCCGTATGTTTACCTAATTTTCTACCACTATAGTATCGATAGCGAGCTGAGAACATCGATCATCATCAATGCTGGCCTTAGTATTGTTGGTTTTTTCGTCACTCTCAAGATGATACCAATCGCTTCCAGATCCGTTCTGAGACGTAATCTATATGGTTATGATATTAACAAAAGGGGTACTCCTCAAGGCACTGTCAAAGTGTAAGTGAATTTTTATTTTCTGCAAATTTCCTGAATTGGGTTGCTGCAAAATCTTATTTTTTGTTCGATTGAATCCTCTGACCATGTTTGTAAATCAGCTTCTCTTCTAGTTCCCGTAACTTCAAATTTTCGTTTCTTCTTCTCGAATGGATAATTTTGGTTGAGAAATGAAATAATTCATGGCCAAATCTCCAGATACTTTTAAATTTGCATAGGATAAAAGAGATTAGAAGAAGAAAGAGAAAATTCTCCAAGAAGGAGAACCCTTGTTAACTTTTTTTATTCAATGAAAATTTGCTTTTTTTGTGTAAAAAAATTTCGTGATTATAATTTCATAGAATGATCATTCTTTGCCAACTTTCTATAAAAAAATGTTTGAAAAAAAAGAGGAAAAGAAAAGGTAATCGAAAATCAATAGCAGTCTAAAGACACTAGTTTTGCATATCTGTTCTTAGATGTTCTTTTTGTTTGTTAGCTTACATGTTGATAAACGAAGATCTTTTGTTTTATCCTGACATTGTTTTCTTTTGCATATTGATTTTTAACTTGTAAGAAAGTTTTTCTCTATTCAAGTTTCTGTCATGTTGTAGTATTTGATACCAGAGTTTTCGATTAAACATTTTGAGATGAGATATTAGTAACTCTATAGAAACAGGAGCTATCACTTTTGGTTTTGTATTTTTGCGTTTTTTTATTTTCGGTTATTTGGACTTTTAATCATATTATTTGTGAAGTTTCATAGGAAACGTTTAATTATACCCTCTCCTAAATCTAGTATGTATCTATAGACCTAAACCTTTCAACTCCATTTGAAATTCTTGATTTTCCCAGTACGCTGCATCATATCTTGTCCTTGTGCAAAATCTTGCATTTTTTTTACAAGTCTCTTCCCGATAATGTCCTCTCAGAAACTTCATGTTTGGCTATATATTGCAGGCCTGAAACATTAGGTATAGTTGTTGGGATTGTCTTCTTGGTTGTGGCAATCGTGTTTATGTGCTTTAACTACACAGCAGATTCCAATGTAAGTAAATCGTGTATTGATATTCTCGCATTATCATAGATACAACATTGCGCTCAACAGACAGTGGCTGCCTCTCACTAGTTTTTATGATCCTGATTATGTGCTCTTTTGGTTACAATTGATTACCGTCGGAAATATTGCCGAATTTGGCAATGATGTGGCTGGATAAGGGTGTATCAACTTCCAGCACTTTTTTTTCCTATCTACAAAAAATATTCAAACTCTAGTCTATAAAAGCAGTCGAATGATTAAATGATGCAGTGCCTTGGTCTGATAAAGAAAAAAAAAATTAATTGTGCAGTGGCTTGTAGAGTACTATGCAGCTCTTGGGTCAATTTGCTTCATGACGTTGCTTGGGTTTGTAGATGATGTTCTTGATGTTCCTTGGAGAGTGTGAGTAATCCCTGTAACTATTGCACTTTTAATTAGACCAGAAGTTTATGTTCTCCAAAATGATTTTTTCTGCATAGTTTAATGACATTTGGTGGAATAGATTTTAACTTGTCTTCTTATGACATGAAGAACAGGAAAATTCTTCTGCCCTCTTTCGCTGCTCTTACTTTGCTGATGGCCTATGGTGGACACACTACTATCTTAATACCAAAGCCTCTTACACCATATATTGGATTAGAGATCCTAGATCTGGGTATGTTGTTTTATCTTATGATTAAAAGTTACACTGCATATGCATGACTCAGTGATGGAATGAATAACTCCAGACTTTTAATTAATCTGATTGAGCTTGTCCAGAGAATAAAAATGCACGAAGAGGACTTTCACCATCCTCCTAAAAGAGGGGAAAAGTGAAAGAGCGCCGGAAGGAAACATGTGTGTTTATTGAAAGCCTTGTTTCATTTAAAACTTTTCTTTCTTACGCTTGCCTCGTTGATTAAATATGGAAATATAAGCATATGACATATTCTACCTACAATCTAGTAGTTGTTTTTCCCAATGAGTTATTATTCTCGGATTTTATCAATGTGCTTCATGCATTTGATCTACCTATCGAAGGTGGCTCTTTACATGGAGCAATGGCTGAGGGAAAACCTCTTTATCTTGGTTGGATAGATTTTGTCTTTGTCGTCGTTTTTATCGGTGATTGATTGATGTGTCATTGAGATGCCTCTCTTGGATAATTTCATCATTTCCTGTTTATACTGATGAAGGGGAAACGCCTTCAGGTAGGACACCAAATAGATCCAAGAATATGTGGCTCAATGTAGGAGCTATTTTAAATTTGATCAATGGCTTGTGAAAATCTTGTATGGTGAGCAAATTCAAGTTTGATTTTGGCTAAAATATTGAAGCTCGTTATAGATGATTTGGGAAACAAGAATTACGAAGTCTTGAGGAATATTGAGGTAATCAAACAAGTTTAATGACAAAGATGGTAGACTGATTCAACTGAAATTAAAATATATAGGGATGAATTTAGAAGATTGGTGTACAAGAGAGGATGCCCAAAAGAAGTTGGACGACACATTTTTGCTGGAGAGATATTTGGAGACAATTATGGCTTTCAGAAGGTGATAAGAACATTAGATTCTTTCACAGTATGGGCAATGCTAGAAGGAAAAAGTTCTTGTAGGGCCTGATGGTAGATATTAAGGAGAGTCATGGAGAAGAGATGGAGATAGTCCTTTCCTATAAATCCTTTATCACATAAATACAATCGAGGAGATCGAAGACAGATGATCTATGGTATCCACTATTTCAATGAACTTCATAGAGTAGAGTTAGAAAAGGAGATTGTGGAAGAGGGAATGCGGGATGCAATCAATCATTTATATGGAGATGAGACTCAAGACAGGATGGTTTTACTCAAGATTCCTCAACAATGTTGGCAAATGATCAAAGAGTATATAAGAGGAATATTCAAAATGTTCTTTAAGTCAGCATATTGGAATTAATAGCTCAATCATTGCTAAGTGTTCAAAAGCCTTCGGAGTCTTGTAACGCCATTTTCTAAAAAATTCTGGCACATCATGTTGAATATGATAATCATATATGTTTTTGTGCATGTGTACATATTTTTAATCAAAATGTCATTTTAATTGTAATGTTATGTAGTTATATTTGCTCTTGTTGTGGCAGGATGGATATATAAACTTTACATGTTTCTTTTGGCTGTGTTCTGCACAAACTCCATCAATATTCATGCGGGCTTGAATGGCCTTGAAGTTGGGCAAACTGTTGTCATTGCGTTTGCTGTAAGCACTAAGTGAAATACAACAATCAGAATTCATAGTTTTTTCTTAATAAAATATGACAAATCTTCACAATCTGCAGATTTTGATTCACAATATCATGCAAATTGGAGCTTCTATAGATACCGAGAATAAGCAGGCACATGCTTTCTCTATTTATTTAGTTCAACCCTTACTGGCTACTTCCCTGGGACTAATGGCATACAATTGGTAATGACACTATATTCTAGTTCAATGAGTGGTTTGCCTTTTTCACTTGATTGCCAAATAAACCTTTTTTTTGTTGGAATGGTTGTAATAGGTATCCTTCTTCTGTTTTTGTTGGGGATACCTATACATACTTTGCAGGGATGACTATGGCTGTCGTCGGGATTTTGGGCCATTTTAGGTGCGTCGAATATTACCCTATAATTTTTTTTCTCGCTGTTATATCTACAAAATATGACTTCATATTCAGCGCCGTCGAATGATTCGCTAATCTTTGAGGCTGGCTTATGCATACATTTTATGGTATTTCCATGTGTATCTGTCATTTGCTCTAACTTTGATATTTGTTCTTCACCTCTTGGTTCAGTGAGACTCTCCTGATTTTCTTTGCTCCACAAGTACTAAATTTTCTCTTATCACTTCCTCAGGTTGACTACTCTCTGTCTCTAAATCCTTGTTTACTGTAAACGTGCATGGCAATTGACATCTAGTTTGTTGTTTTGGTTTTTTTTCTTGCAGCTGTCTGGTTATTATCCATGTCCAAGACATCGTCTTCCAAGGTACATTATTCTCTGGTCCTGCAATTTGAATCTTCATAGAACCAAGTGTTTGGAGCATCTTGCATTTGGATAATATGCCACTTTTTATATCGACTTTCAGGTTTGATCCCGACACTGGACTTCTGACTGGGACAAAAGATGGAACTCTTGTCAATGTTTTTCTTAGACTATTTGGCAGGAAGACCGAAATGTCGCTTTGCATCCATCTTCTTGGTTTGCAGGTAATAAATCTCTCTCCCACTCAGGAGTTACTATATTTTTTTGGATTTATTCGCGAATGGAGAATTAACGAATCGCTTCCTTTCGCCACAGGCTGCGTCGTGCTGCTTCTGTTTCGCTCTGAGGTACCTCCTCACTGGGTGGTACAAGTGAAGAAACAAAGACGAAACTTGGATAAGAATTAAATTTTCGTGGCTGTCGAAACATATTTGAATGGATAAAAGGCTAGTGGTTTGTGCTGAGACTGACCACACAAATGTTTTGAGATCCTAATTTTTGAGATATATAAAGTTAACAAGGATTCTCTTATGAAATGGAGACGGCCTCTCCTGCAATTTCCTTCGCAAATGTTGAAATTTATAGTTCTTAGTATGGAAAGACAGAATAACCTCTAGTATTCTCACGTTTATTTTAAAAAATTATGACAAAATGTAATAAAGTTAACCACATACATGCCTGGATTCACGTTCTCTCAAAATACTGATATGATCCACCTAATAAACCATAAAAAAGAACAAAACATGTTTTGCGAAGAATACATGGAGATGCCACTTCCTAAAACAACTATTACAAAAGGGGAGTTAATGATTTAAAATAAACAGGATCACATGGTTCCACAACTGAGTCCTGCATTCATGGCAGTTTCTCTTCATCCTCTTTGAGTTGCAAGAAGATCTGGAAAAATTAGACTTAAGTCCGAATTGATTGAAGATAGTATTGACATCTCAATCCACTTCCATTCCCTCCTCTTTATCTCTGTTACTGCATGACCACAGCTTAATGGTCCGATCATGCGATACGGTGGCTACATACTGTCCGTCTGCATACAAATAATAACAATCTTCAAATGTTATTATGGTAACTTAAATTGATAAACCTTCAAAAAAAAAATTTAATGTGTTCATCTTCGTAATGACAATTGAAGTAGAGACGGATCAAACAAAGCAATAATCAGTAGACGATTTGGTTCAATTGGAGCATAGCAGTAATATCTCTGTAACATATTCCAGTAACTCACATACGGCTTTGCAAAAGATTTCATTTCTGAATTTCGGAGAACAAAATTGGGCTATTGTTCTTCAGCTACAAAATGATTGACTCTACATTTCATATTTCTATGTTCAAGCCCATTTTTATCCCACTCTCCTCAACCAACAAAACATAATCCATAAAGAAAGATAACTCTGACAAATATCGCAGTTTGCCAAATAAAATGATGCTAAAATAGTCAAATAGGATGTGCTCTCGCTATTTTCAAAGTCTGATAAACTAACCTCCAGTAACGTCTAAAGATGTAACTTTTGCTTCATGTCCCGAAAGAGTCTTGACAGGCTTAAAATCTCGAGCTGACCAAATCTTGACCCAAAAAAAAAAAATTCAGAAGATAAATTTGCCTTAACACGAGAACAAACAGCAATCAAGCAAAAGGACAATTTTAACAAATAAAAAATGGTGTTAGAAAGACTTAATACCTTGGCTGTCATATCATAAGAGGCAGTTGCCAAAAAATACCCCTCCTGAGGTTCAAATTTCACCTGAGAAACTAAGTTGGAATGTGCTGGTATGATGTACATGGATCTTTTTTTCCGTAAATCCCAGATTCGACATGAGTTATCTTCACCTCCAGTAGCTACATGATAGCCATTGGGGGAAATGCTGACAGCAAGAACCTGAACAAGAACTTGTAGATATAATAGAAGACAACTAATTAATTATAAATAAAAAGCCAATGGGAACGCCGAAAGAAGAACAGTTTTACCGGCTTGACATGACCTTGCAAAGCAAGAACACTTCTGCCAGTTCGAAGATCCCACACACGAGAGATTGCATCCAGCCCACAAGATGCAACTAGTGATCCATCATGATGAAAATCTATCCCATAAACACTCCTACTATGACCTTCTTGAAGAAGTAATTCTACACCAGTCTCAATGTCCCATAATCTCCAAGTCTTGTCAAAGCTGGCAGTGCCCAGGTATTTCCCTGATGGATGGAAAGCAATACGTGCAAGACGGTCAAGATGGCCCTCAAAAGTCTTTAGAACTGACCCTTCTGCACTCCACAATCGGGCAGTTTGGTCAGCAGAGCCAGTGGCTAAATGGTCATGGACAGGAGAAAATGCAACATCAGTCACACGCTCTGTATGTCCCTTTAAGGCGGAAACCTTAGTAACTTGAGGCATACTCCACAATTTGACAATACCACTTAAAGCACTGAGATAATAGAAGAAAGAAAGAAATTTTACAATTGTTTCTCAAAAGTTGTTTTATAAGCATATTTTTTCAATTGAACTCAGCATAAGAAATGGCCTAACACCTTCTGTCATATCTTCATCCAACCAAGGAAATGGAATTAAATATGATAGGGAAACCAAGATCATTCTCTTGTGTTTTTTTTTTAATTACAAAAACATTCACCTTTTTTGTTATATAAGCTATTAATTATTTTGAAGCAGAAAACAAGTAAGAAAAGTACCTTGATGCAAGCATCTTCCCATCGCGTGAGAAGGAGCAACCAGAAAGTGGCCGATCATCCCCTATTTCACTGCAGTCGAGGACCAAACTTGCTGCCTGATTGAGTGCCCAATCAATTTCTGCATCCACATCTTCATCAGGATCATCCCTTTTCCTCCTAGCACGTTCAAGACGCAAAGCAGCCCTAACAATCGAGTACTTAGCAATATCAATTCTTGCATCCAATAGAGATTTAGTCCCTTCAGTATAGAAAGGGTACTGAAGTGTTTCTTCCTCTGCATCCTCTGTGGCAGCTGAAGCTGCAGCCTCCTCTTCCTCGTGGGCTTTCAGTAACTTCTCCAACTGCCCTTCAGCATCCAATTTTGCCATTATTGTTCGCAGCCGGTCACGTCTTTCCATCTCTCTTTCACCAAATAAAGTTATGGGTTCACCAAGTCTACGAAGACGAGTTCTAACAGCCATGTCATTCGTGGGCACAGCTAAAGCAGAGGCACGGCGCTTCATCATAAACTCTCGCATTGCTTTTTCTTGCCTCTCTCTCACTACTCGACTTTCTTCTGATACCTCGTATTCTCCAGTAGTAACCCGTGAAGGAGTTGAGTCATCTTGCTCTGAATCTGAGTCACTTATTACAACACCATTTTCTGCCACAGGGGTCCTCATGATGGGAGGACGGAAAGGTAGGGCAGCCAATGGGCGGATAGTAGGAACAGGAATTGGAGCAATAGATGGCAGAATCGGAGGAGAAAGAAACTGAGGTTGTGATTGATCAACTGGAATCAAAATGGCAACAGGATTCTCATTTTGAACATCAAGGTCTGAAGCAGAAGGTTCGACTTCTGTGGTGGCAGCATTTTCGTCGTCGACCTCCATTTAATCTAACACTGGAAATTTAGAAGTTATGAAAGCTAAAAAATAGTAAACCCTATTTTCTCCTCTCAACGTGAAATTGAGAGGTTTCACACTAAGTTTCCATCATTACACTGAAAGAAACCTTTAAAATTACGCACAATTATATTCTCAAGTTACTGACAAACATCCAACCAGACAGGCACACACGGAAATTACAAAGAAAATGTAAATCATAATAGCTACATGCCAGCAGAGAACAACCAAAAGAAAAACAAGAATACAGAAAAGATTAACCATCGACGGCCATTTATTCACTGATATGCATAGGTTAAGTAATCTTCTCGATGAGAGAACTAAAATAATCTAGAGCTGTTTCGGAAAAGTAACCGAGACAAACTTAAAAAAAAAAATTAATTTCATAGTTCTCGTATTTGACTTGAAGAACAAAAAAAAAAAAAACACCTCCTTTGAGAAAACCTCAGAAATCAAAAGGAGCGGTAACGATGACTACACCAAGAAAATGGAAACCAAATCAGACCTAGCTTGGAATTAGATGCAGGACTGATTACCTCCCGCATCTCTCACTGGATTTTCCCAGATAGCAAAAAGAATTTCAACAAATACAGGAATACAATAAAGGACTAACCGAAGTTCCCAATGTAAGCACGCGAATAAAGAGCGAGAGAGAAGGAGATGGAAAGGAAGAGACTGCAGAGTGCGGGCGTACGAGTCGAAATATGTACACAAACGTAGAGAAAGGAGGAAGAAGACGAGAAGGAAATTGGAATAAAGAATGGGACTTCCAAGTAAATTGAAATAAGTTTGAGGGTGAACTGGTTTACAAAATAAGTATAAGGTCTTTTTGGTTAAACGCCTCATACTTTGAGAGTTAATATAAACATTACCATTTTTAATTTTACTTAATTAATGTAATTTATTATTTATTTTAGATTAGTATTACTTCTATTTTTTTATTTTATTTTTTTTAAAAATAGTTAAATTTATTAAATTATTGTTAAAACGTCAATAAATTTTTTAAGAAAATAAACATTTGATTTAATTAATTAAACTAGATATAATTACTTGGTTTTAATAGTTTTAAAATAAATAAACCAAACCTCAAAAGAAACCTTCATCAAGAGGATATTGAGTTCTAATCTTCTCAGTCGAGAACTTCTTTTGTGACACCAGAGAAAAAACTAGTGATGGCACCTCTTTCCCGATCGGGCCCTCCGGTCTGGGGCCGTCACAGAACTCTTGACTCAAAATGAAAGAATTTTGAGCTGTATTTACCTCATCACAGCACCCAAGAGTTGAGACCTCACTTTGGGCATCAATGGCAGTTGTTTCTAATAGAGGAAATCAGCTTATAATAACCCTTTTGGCAATTCTTATGAAATAATGAAAATAGGCTATCCTCTTTTTAGGCCTTAAATCAAAGATATGCAAAACATAAGTTAGAATTCACATATGGCTGTTGTGTATTGTAGCACTAAAACGATCGACAACTCTCGAATCCACTAAAAAAAAAAAAAAAAAAAACAACGTCTAAATAGTAATAGCAGCACTCCATCATCAACACTCTCAATTTCTCTTCAACCAGTTGATCAGAAGCCACAAACCCAGAATCCACAAACAAATGTTTACACTTCATGCAATCAGGAATGGCAGAACAGTAAGCATGAAGGTCTCGTAAGTAAAAGTTGCAGAACCCGAGTATGACGAGTCCTTCTCCTTGAACTTCTCTGTCAGCCCCTGCAAGAATTATCAGTCGTTAAATCAATGACAATCATGGAAAGTCGTAGTCAAATAACAAACGTCCGCATTTTTATGCATAAAATGGAAAAGATATCTAAAAACTTGGAAAACTTTTAAATATAAATAAAGTGATGGCTTCTCTGAAATCTGCTACACAACGGGCAAAATCAGTAATCTGGATTCATATCTCGGATTCAGCTGCCGCGATTGACAAATATCTCAATAAAGCAACACCAGCCAAGATTCAGGAATGACCATCTTTTAGTAACATAAAATTGGTGTATACAAGTAACTGCTGGGCATTTTTACTTTAGTTAAATGCATAATTGCAGCTAGTAGGAAAATAAAAAGCTCACCTTTACAGTCAGACAGCACCTGCATTCAGAAACAAGAAACTCAGATTCAGATCAAATGAACATGAGAATAAAGATATTGCAAAAACAAAACCTTCTCTCATTTTTTTTTTTTTTTTTTTTTTTTGTATAAATGACGAATTCTTATTATATTAGATCAAGAAGAGGTAAAGAATTTGAAGGTTACTCGATGAAGTTATCATATTCAACAGCCCTGTTTCCTCCACTTTTATCGAACTTAGAGACCAGTAAATCCAGAACCACGGGTGAGACTGAAAATCCTAAACTCAAAAGTGCTTCGCGCAGCTCCGAAGAATCAATTTTCCCACTTCTGTCCCTATCAAATCTCTCGAAAATAGCCTGATGCAATCACATCACAATATCAGAATATAAGTGGAAAATTAATATGGACGTACCAAAAATTTAAAGTTGTGAAATCAAAATCTCAAGCCCACCCTCCAGTTCTGAAGACCATAAAACAGTGCAGAGAACTCCTTAGGACCTGAAGAAGATAGAGGTAATATTAAAATAACAATAAAAAATCATTACATTTAGTTTAAATTGTACAGAGCAACTTAAGTTTAAAAATCATCTTCCACCATTTAAGGGCCTTGCCAAAGCAATCAAAACAGAAAATATTTAAACAGGAGGAAAAAGAGGATTTCTACAGGCACCCTTATAAGCCTTTGGGTGTTATTCACAATGAGATCCAAGTTTGAAATCTCTTAGGACTGTCAGAGATTTACATAATTCTCAATTTGAAGCGCAGTGAGAATAGTTAAAGTGCCAGAAGCTGGCAGCTAGTAGGAAAATAAAAAGCTCACCTTTACAGTCAGACAGCACCTGCATTCAGAAACAAGAAACTCAGATTCAGATCAAATGAACATAAGAATAAAGATATTGCAAAAACAAAACCTTCTCTCTTTTTTTTTTTTTTTTTTTTTTTTTTGTATAAATGACGAATTCTTATTATATTAGATCAAGAAGAGGTAAAGAATTTGAAGGTTACTCGATGAAGTTATCATATTCAACAGCCCTGTTTCCTCCACTTTTATCGAACTTAGAGACCAGTAAATCCAGAACCACGGGTGAGACTGAAAATCCTAAACTCAAAAGTGCTTCGCGCAGCTCCGAAGAATCAATTTTCCCACTTCTGTCCCTATCAAATCTCTCGAAAATAGCCTGATGCAATCACATCACAATATCAGAATATAAGTGGAAAATTAATATGGACGTACCAAAATCTTAAAGTTGTGAAATCAAAATCTCAAGCCCACCCTCCAGTTCTGAAGACCATAAAACAGTGCAGAGAACTCCTTAGGACCTGAAGAAGATAGAGGTAATATTAAATAACAATAAAAAACCATTACATTTAGTTTAAATTGTACAGAGTAACTTAAGTTTATAATCATCTTCCACCATTTAAGGGCCTTGCCAAAGCAATCAAAACAGAAAATATTTAAACAGGAGGAAAAAGAGGATTTCTACAGGCACCCTTATAAGCCTTTGGGTGTTATTCACAATGAGATCCAAGTTGGAAATCTCTTAGGACTGTCAGAGATTTACATAATTCTCAATTTGAAGCGCAGTGAGAATAGTTAAAGTGCCAGAAGCTGGCCAGAATAATCACATAAAACAAAATATATAAATAAAAAATCTACTAGCAACAGAAGAAGCATATCAAACTACGGGATATCTACTACCAACCGAATAATTCGTCTTCAGCACATAGTAGACGTATATCAGCTGCATAATTTCAAATGTAATGTGCATCTCAATACCCAAACTAAGAACGTCTAAAAATACTTTTTTTTTCCTAAATTAGTGGCACAGAAGCTAAAAATAGCCACACGAGCAAGCCTACAAGCAAGTTTTCACTTCTTTTGGGAGAGACCTCATTTGCTGCCAAGGCAACACCTCTAACATTATCAACAACACCTCTAACATTATCAAAACAAGAACAAGAACTAGAATCTGTCAGTAATTCTAGAAACTCAGGATTCAATTAATAGTGGGCCTTCAAAACATGCGAAGATTCGCCCATTTCTCAACTACAACAAAAACAATGATGTTTAAGAGTATTGTTAAACATAATTAACTATTTAATGAAACGAAAACAGCATGATGAACTGTATCAGACAAAAATGGATCTTTTTTTATTACAACAAACGTAATTCTATAGCATTTTTTTATGATTTTTTGTTTAGTTTTTAGATGTTACTATTTTATCGTCGAAAAAAAATTTAGTACATTAAAACAACACGTGTAACGCGTTTGTCAAGTGGGTAACTTGAGAAAAGCATGGTAGGACTGCAATTTGATTAACATGATAAGGGTATCGCTGACATTTCAGTGACCGCCCCAATTGAGAGCGTTCATGAAGAACACACCAAATCTGAGTTCGATCTGAGCTCACCGGCATCCATTACGCTCGTAAATTAGCATAACTGCATGCTAAATTGAGCACAAACACTGAACCGAACGCTAAATAAAAAGTAACAAAAAAGAAAAACAGAGAGAGCTGGAGATTGGGGCGAGAGAAATAAAAATTACCGATCTTCCGAGTGTTGGTATTAGTGAAATTGTACATAAGGAGATGAACAGTTCTGAGGCTAAAGCTCTGATTATAAGAAGAAAGAGCCCTCTGTAACTCCTTATCGTCAATAAACCCACTTCCGTCCTGGTCAGCCATCTGAAAGCATGCAACGATACTCGGATCTGTTCCCGGAGGAAACGCAGACGGGACAAGCGCTGCAAAAGGGCTTCCGTAAGAGGGCGGTGGAGGGTAACTGGATCCTCCTCCGCCGTAAGACTGAGGCTGGTATTGAGGATTGTTCTTCGGGGGTTTCTCTCCCGGCGGAGGCGCGTAAGGGGCAGAAGGTGCGCCATATGGTGTAGCCACCGGTGCGTAGGGCTGCTGGGATTGTTGCGGGGCACCGTACGACGACGGCGGTTGGGGGCCTTTCAGCGAATTATTGACTTTATAATATGGAGAAGAATCTAGTAGAGAGGTATATGTAGCATCAACTATTTAAATTTGGGCCACGTTCGAGCGATTATTACGCAGTTGCCATTTTCCTTTTCCAATATTTCTACACGGCTCTCCGTTTGACGGATGAGTCAATAATGAACCATCTAAAAATGAAGTCTTTTCTTTATTATAATTTAAAATTGTTAAAATAGGATTTAAAAAATAAAAAATAAAAAATAAAATATTAAATATAAGGGTAAAATACAATTTGGCCCTTACAACTAGGTGAAATGAGCAATTTACACCGTAAATTTGAATAATAGGCAAAAACAATCTTAATGTATTGATAATAGATAATATGACCACTATCGTCATAATTTTCGTAAAAAAAGCAACGTTTTTTCATTTATTCATTTTTTTAACCTGAAATACCCCTCACTGGACCGAACCGATCAGACCGGTTGGGCTAATTGTACTCTGATTTTTTATTTTTTTTATTCTATTCTTCTGTTTTCTCTTTTCCTAGAAGGTTGGCCGTACGACGACGGCGGTTGGCCGTACGACGACGGCGGTTGGCCGTACGACGACGGCGGTTGGCCGTACGACGACGGCGGTTGGCCGTACGACGACGGCGGTTGGCCGTACGACGACGGCGGTTGGCCGTACGACGACGGCGGTTGGCCGTACGACGACGGCGGTTGGCCGTACGACGACGGCGGTTGGCCGTACGACGACGGCGGTTGGCCGTACGACGACGGCGGTTGGCCGTACGACGACGGCGGTTGGCCGTACGACGACGGCGGTTGGCCGTACGACGACGGCGGTTGGCCGTACGACGACGGCGGTTGGCCGTACGACGACGGCGGTTGGCCGTACGACGACGGCGGTTGGCCGTACGACGACGGCGGTTGGCCGTACGACGACGGCGGTTGGCCGTACGACGACGGCGGTTGGCCGTACGACGACGGCGGTTGGCCGTACGACGACGGCGGTTGGCCGTACGACGACGGCGGTTGGCCGTACGACGACGGCGGTTGGCCGTACGACGACGGCGGTTGGCCGTACGACGACGGCGGTTGGCCGTACGACGACGGCGGTTGGCCGTACGACGACGGCGGTTGGCCGTACGACGACGGCGGTTGGCCGTACGACGACGGCGGTTGGCCGTACGACGACGGCGGTTGGCCGTACGACGACGGCGGTTGGCCGTACGACGACGGCGGTTGGCCGTACGACGACGGCGGTTGGCCGTACGACGACGGCGGTTGGCCGTACGACGACGGCGGTTGGCCGTACGACGACGGCGGTTGGCCGTACGACGACGGCGGTTGGCCGTACGACGACGGCGGTTGGCCGTACGACGACGGCGGTTGGCCGTACGACGACGGCGGTTGGCCGTACGACGACGGCGGTTGGCCGTACGACGACGGCGGTTGGCCGTACGACGACGGCGGTTGGCCGTACGACGACGGCGGTTGGCCGTACGACGACGGCGGTTGGCCGTACGACGACGGCGGTTGGCCGTACGGAGAGGTATATGTAGCATCAACTATTTAATTTGGGCCACGTTCGAGCGATTATTACGCAGTGCCATTTTCCTTTTCCAATATTTCTACACGGCTCTCCGTTTGACGGATGAGTCAATAATGAACCATCTAAAAATGAAGTCTTTTCTTTATTATAATTTAAAATTGTTAAAATAGGATTTAAAAAATAAAAAATAAAAATAAAATATTAATATAAGGGTAAAATACAATTTGGCCCTTACAACTAGGTGAAATGAGCAATTTACACCGTAAATTTGAATAATAGGCAAAAACAATCTTAATGTATTGATAATAGATAATATGACCACTATCGTCATAATTTTCGTAAAAAAAGCAACGTTTTTTCATTTATTCATTTTTTTAACCTGAAATACCCCTCACTGGACCGAACCGGATCAGACCGGTTGGGCTAATTGTACTCTGATTTTTTATTTTTTTTAATTCTATTCTTCTGTTTTCTCTTTTCCTAGAAATAAGATTTAAAAAAAACAGAGTGGAATTAGCCGAACCGGTCTGGTCCGGTTCTGTCCAGTGAGGGGCATTTCGGGAAAAAAAATGAACAAGTGAAAAAATATTACTTTTTGAGGAAAAATATGATGGTATGAGCCATATTACCCATTATCAGTACATTAAGGTTGTTCTTACCTATTATTCAAGTTTATGTGTAAATTGCTCATTTCACCTAGTTTATAGGAGCCAAATTGTAATTTACCCTAAATATAAAAACCTATTACAACCCATAACTCCAAAAATTATTTCAAATAGAATAATTTTTATATTCTCTGACAATTCCACCTCTTCCCAACTATATATTATATTTGTATTATTATATCAATTTGAAATTTAAAAATGTGCTAAAAACCCAAAGAGTCAAATGTCATTTTTTTAAAAATATGACTTTCTCTAATTTTGCAAAATTATGATTATACCCAAAAGAAAACGTGTTTAAAATTGTAAAAACCGATTCTATTAATAAAAAGACTTTACAAATTTATTACTTGAAATAAAATAATAAATATTTATTCAGAGAGAAAAAGGGAGAGGGTTGTTTCGTAATTGGGCTTGGCATTTTTGCTAATGCAGGAAGGAAAATGTTATGTGGGCCCTCAAACCATCGCAAAGCTTCTCCTCAGCAATGGCGGAACCTGAGAAAGGAATCAGCCTTAACATGGAACAGACGCTGAAGCCCTTCTATCAGAGAGCATATGAAGCTGAGGTTTGCTGCAACTTCTTCTTACTTCTTGTTTGCTTTAATGTTCCTGCGTAATCCTTTTTATCGACATTATTGTCTGTTATCTGGCTTGGATTCCGCTTTGGAGCTTATTTAGACAATTTTTTTTTCGTGAATGAGGATGAAATCGATGAATATAGGCGGAATGAATTCCTCTTTGTGGTTTAATGGTGTGAAGAATTCCTTGGATATAGATGACTGCGATCGGAACCGGAAGTTAATTTGTGGTTGAAAGAGATGTGTTAGGGTTTACATTTTTCCTGTTGCTCATCGAGCTAGAATTGGCCTCTATATTATTTTTTTCAAGTTCCTTGGACATTAAAAGAAACCAGATTAATCAAGTTAGCTCCACTGTTAAGCTTGGTTATGCTCTCCAAGTCGAGTCGACTAGAGCCTGTCGGAGGCATATCTAATCATTGATTTTTAGTGGATGTGTGCACAATATGGTCATGGAACCCACCGTTATCGAAAGGAAAAACAAATTTATAGATATCAGTTCTGGCTCATTAAGTGATAGGGATAACATTTCTCACCATCTATTCTAGAACTAGTTATGAGAAATACCAAGTTCTCGAGGTCAAGTGACGGAGAAAAACATCTTTTCGCAGTTTTATTGGTTTGTTTTTTTTATTGGAACTGTTTCAGGTTTCATCCATGTTTTTGTCAGCTGTACAGAAATTTCATCCTGTGCTTTCTTTATACAAAAATTTAAAGTTTAATGCCACTAGAACATAACATTTGATCATTTAAGGATCTGGCGTCTGTTGAAAATGGAAACTGTGTGTGAGACAAGGTTGGAGTTTTCTTTTTCACCCCATTTTAGTTTATTAGAACGTTGCTTATTGGAATTTATTTGTTCGTTTAAGGACCGTTTATCAAGACTTGAAGCTGCAATTGCAAGAAAAGACGGTAGGATTTTACTTGGGTCCATACTGACTATTATTCATTATATGATGTCGAGGCATTACCTAATATTGACTCTTTTCCTTAGATTCTGGGAACGAGGAATACCTAAGAATTATTAAGGAGCTCCAGTTAAAGCTAGAGAATGCAAATGCAGAGCAATTGGCCGAACGAGAAAGAGTAACAAAAAAGATACCCTGAATTGTGCTAGTCTCATTTGGAAATTGTTTGGAAGACTAATATCTATTCTCTTGTCATTGGTTTTCAGGCAGAGAAGCTTGCTGTAGAAAATGGAAAGCTCCAATACCGTATAATTCATCTTCTTCGGATGGCAAAGGAGGCTCAACAGAGGTCGGACCAAGTATGACTTGTGCAGCTGAAAGAGATGGTAATTCAACATTGAACTATAGTTTTTCTATCATTTATGAAAAACTTGAGGAAAGCCTCTTCCTTGAAAGTTCTGAAGTAGGAAACAACCAATAATTGCTGTTGATCGTCTATTATCTGTCTGTTGATCTAATATGAACTACAATATTTCAGCTAAAACACTAGGACGTATTTAGTTGGGTTAGCAGAACTTAGGCTAACAAATCTGGTTTTCAAGTCCAAACCCTCCAGTCAAAACAACATAATTCTATAACTCGAACCAAATGAAATCAATACCTATATATTATCAACTGGTCTAGTTGGGTCCTTAAAAGTCTGAACCAATTCGAAGTCTGAAGTTTAAGCTGAAAACGGAAGATGGGAATAATGTATAGTTTATAAATGAAACTTGGTTTTTACCTTGTTGACGTGAAACACACTCATGATAGACTCTAGAAATATAAATTAAGAATAGTTGTTCAAGCACTAATGCCACACAGGGATCGACTCGAAGCCTAAACCATTATATGATTTGAAACTCGAACCTGAAAAAGTAAACTGAGAGAGAGAAATGGTGATCTTATTGAACTTTTGAATGAAGTTGACTATTGGTACCTCATTCCTCTTGAATCCCAGTGTTTGTGTCATTTAATAACAATCATGTGCTGGATGTTGGATGGGTAAATTGATATTGTGGGTAAGCTTGGATTTCTAATAATAAAATGGTGGGTGATCCAGAGAATGTTTTTTGAGCCCTCAAATACGGACACTCTTTTTCCTATAGAGAAACCCACAAGTACTTTTCAGATAGCTGTTGCTTTACTTTGCTCACTTTAATATTCTTTATTCAAAACAATTTAATATTATAATAACCTCCAAAAAAAATATAAATAATGAAATTACCCTATCCATGTCCCAAGATCACTTGTAATGATTGAGGCAGAAAATGCATTTTATCTTAATTACATCTATCTGGAGAAAAAAAATAGATGTTACTATGAAATAATTTTACATTTATTTTTTTATTTTATTGTCTTTAAATACTTCTGTCAGGTAATTATTGATATAATTAATTCTATAAATTAAAGATTTATAATTTATTGCATTAATTATATTTTAATTGTATCAATCATTGTTTGACACGTCAAAGAAAATAAACGTAATATTATTATTTTTATATTAATCCAGCCTCAGGATTAAAATAGGCTAGATCTGGCATTTGATTCCACGGAGAAGATTTCGGTTTCTCACTTTGTTTTTCTTGTCTCTCATATCTTATCGTTGAGGAACCATCGTCGGAGAACTTTAGTGACCGTAGTATTAGAGTGTAAACTTAACATTATTGCAAAGTCGTTATAATAAATTAAAAGTTATAATCGGCTGCCTAATGTAGCCTTAGTAGGATGTTTGGTTTAGAGAATGAATGTAATACTAATGAGCTTGTTTCTTCGAAGAAGCAGCCACAAAATTAATTATCCTTTTTATTAAATGGTCAACTAAATTATTATCTATTTTTTTTATAATTCTTCATGCATCATCACAACACAGTTCAATGAAATATGTAAGGTTTCTATGTCTTTCAGAATAATATAAATGTATTTGTATAGTTATATATGCAAGTGTCGTATCGCCCCCACCATGAAAGCAAAAACAATTTTAGAAAACAGACAAAAAATATAATTAGAATTTTCTAGGGTTAGTTCGAGACAGCTACCTATTAACATATCGGGTTATTTTTTAATCGTCGAAGAATTGATAACTTTCTCGTTTGGGGACGTATATTTGTGTGTCACACTTTCGGTTGATGGCTTAGCGTTGTTTATTTTGGGCAAGAGTGGTTGCTCAGTGTTCCGTAACGAATTTTTATAAGTAGATTATTCGTCTCTTTAGCTATATTTGGAGGCAAAATTATCTTTACATAAATGTTATGACTATTTAATTAAAGTCTAATGAGAAAAGAGTTCTCCATTTGCAAGGAAAGGTCAGAATCTTGATTGCTTCAGCAGCTCTAGCTGTAGGACACGCCAAACTCACTCGGTTTTATTATAGGGAAGTGTCATCCACCCAAAGGTCAACCATTGCTCCAGGCACTCGTCTCGGTCGAACAGGTGAACCCGGCAAAATCTAGATAATTTGGTGCAGTGAAGAAGTAACGGAGAATAATCTCTCGAGAAATAAGAAATTCGATATCAAATAAGAAATGCATAAGAGTTTATGATATTCATCGCAAACAATTAAATAATGTTTGAGTTATAATTTAAAATTTCTAATAAGGTAAAAGTAAGTCGCAAATAAAACTTTCAAAAGAGAAAAATTTTATCTCTAAAAATCACGAATTTATGGCTTTGGGATACAACCGTATACTGCGTGACCTCATCGATCCTGCTTGAATTCGATGAAAAAAAAGTCCGAGTCATTTAGCTCGGGAAATCACATTTACGATAAATAATTTTTGGATATGTATTTGAGGAAGTATTGTGACATATTTATAATTAATGACTAAATATAGGAGAACATGTTTTCTTGTTTAAAAATGTGAGAAATTACATATAAAATTCAAATTTTAGCAAATACTTAAAAACTCTTGTGAAAAAATATTTAGTTGTTGTAATTTTTTTACATAATGTAGAAACTTCAATATGTTCAATTAAATCTAATTCAATATATATGATTTATATTTTCCAAAAAAAAAAAAAAAAGTTCTTAAATATTTTCACATACATAGTTTTTGAATTAAAATGTGAAGAATTTTAAGTGCTCTACCTGAATTTACTCTATTTTATTTTATTTTTGGGTAATTTAAAAAAATTCAATAATAAATTTTGGAAATGTATTTTTTACTATTCTGGTTTAATTTTTATAATTATTGTTATTTATTTGAGAAATTGTTAATTATAAAATTTAATAAAGAATAAAAGAAAAAGCTATATAGATAACTTGGTTGAGGGGGACACGCAAGGAAGGTGCGCGTGGGAGTGAAAGCGACCTAGTATCCAAATCCAACCGAGGTTTTCAGACTTCGTCATTTAAACGTTTGGCCTCGCGGATTTTGACTGTAATTACTCAGAACAGAGCATGGCCATAGCCTACTTCTTCCTCGTGCATGTTGGGCTGATTTCTCAATCACCATTCTTTGTCAACTTCGCTTTGATTTCGTCTCTCTCTCTCTCTGTCTTTTTTATTTCGTCTCTCTCTTTGATTCCTTCCCTCTTTCTCAAGCAGCCTCTCTCTGCCTCCGTCGCCATTGAAGACCAACCTGCTCTGAGTTAGAGTATTTGAAGGAACTAAATCCAGCTGTCTTTCTTCGTTCTCTCTCTCTCCCTCTGATTGTGTTTTGGGTTGTCTTCAGAAGGAACTAGTTCAGAATCGTAACTTTATTTGAAAAATGGTGCACTACCAGAGCCAGAGGTATCAACAATGGCGAAAAGTTAGCTCAGAGTCTCGCGGCCTTCTAATGGAGTTTGCAGAGTCTGGTTATTACAAGAGAACAAGACCCAAATATCTTTCTTTTCTGTTCGCTTTTCTTCTCTTTTGCAGTTTCACTTTTTCGCCTTACCTCTTCAGCACTTTCTCCATTTTTTCTTTCTGTAAGCTCTTTTCTCTCTCTTGTTCTTACCCATTTTTCTTGCGTTTTTAACCATTTCTCTGGTTTTCTGTTTTACCCAGTTCTTGATTTCTTTTGCTTTTTCTTGCAGATTCATCTGGTTTAGAAAAAGATTCTCTTGTCGATCATCCGCCCGAAAATTCCCCTCCTTGTTCATCAATTCCAAATGGTTAGGACTGTAAAATCGAATCAGTCTCTCTCCTCTGTCTCTCTCTGCTGACGCTGTCGAAATTATTTTCAAATTTTACAACTGTTTGTGTAATTTTTAATCGATTTTTGCAGGCACCATTTGTTGCGACAGAAGCAGCTTTCGATCGGATATCTGTTTTATGAAAGGGGACGTAAGAACAGAATCTTCTTCCCGTTCAATCTTCCTTTACAGCTCAAGAAACCCATTTTTGGCCGCAACTGGCAAAGAAGAAGACACAGAAGTCAAACTACAGCAAGAAAAACTCAAGCCGTATACCCGAAAATGGGAAACGAGTGTTATGGATACAATCAGCGAATTAAATCTCTCGACGAAGAAAGAAAATTCAAATAATCTTAAAAATTGTGACATGCGACACTCTGTTCCGGCCGTATTTTTCTCGACCGGAGGCTACACCGGCAATGTTTATCATGAATTCAACGATGGGATCATACCATTATACATTACTTCTCAGCATTTGAGCAAGAAAGTTGTGTTTGTTATTATGGAATATCATGATTGGTGGATTTCAAAATATGGAGATATCCTATCTCATCTCTCGGATTATCGACCGATAAACTTCTACGGCGATAAGAGAACTCATTGCTTCCCGGAAGCCATTGTTGGGTTGAAAATTCACGATGAGCTCTCCATAGACTCTTCATTGATGACAAGCAATAAGACCATCCTAGATTTTCGGCATCTTTTGGATCGAGCTTACCGGCCTCGAATTAGAAGCCTTCTTCGAGGAGAAACAAAGGGAGAAAACCACCTGAAGAAACCGAAATTGGTGATCTTGTCACGAAACGGATCGAGGGCGATATCGAACGAGATCGAATTGGTGAAGATGGCCGAAAAAATGGGATTTTTGGTTCGAGTTTTGAGGCCTGTCCCTTCAACAGAATTGGCCAAAATTTATAGAGTGCTCAATTCAAGTGATGTTATGATTGGCGTTCATGGCGCTGCAATGACTCATTTTCTGTTTTTGAGGCCAAGGTGTGTGTTCATTCAAGTAATACCCCTTGGAACAGACTGGCCGGCTGAGACGTACTACGGAGAGCCGGCCCGGAGGCTCGGTTTGAAATACATTGGGTACAAAATTCTTCCTCCAGAAAGTTCTTTATCCGACAAATACGATCCAAATGATCCAGTTCTTCGAGACCCCGATAGTGTGACGAAAAAGGGTTGGCAATACACGAAGAAGATCTACCTCGACGATCAAAAGGTGAGATTAAATCTCGATAGATTTCAGAAACGGTTGGCTCATTCGTATCACTACAGCGCGGCAGCAATGCTCCGGAGTGGATCTCATTAATTATCAGAATGCTCATCTCTTTGTTGAATAGTTGTAAAGAATAGGTGTAGATTTGTGTGCATATGAGACCAAATTATTTCTCTGTTTTTTTCTGTTCGACTTTGATTTCTTTTATTCGATGGTTGAACAAGCAACATAGAGAGACCTGCCTCAGATTCCACTCAAAAACCCGGAGGATACTTCTTTAGATTAATATAGAACTTAAGAATTAAAGATTGGTGCAAATTTGATCCTAAAGAGTAAAATTTATGTAAAGAATAATCTAAGTGTTCCCCTTAGGCGCGGTTGTTTTGGAAGCGGAATCTTACTATCTTTTCAACTGGAACATGTTTATTTATCTATTAGATACATGGCTTATGCTATGCACATGACATTCGTCATTCAATAATGTGTTTTAACACGATTTCTCGCGTATTCATAGATTTATAATTAGATTTTAAGTTCAATCATGTAATTGACTAAGTTTGAAATTGTTAGGTAAAAAATCGATAGAGTTGAAAATCAAGTTAAAAATCACTAAAATGATTAAATATCAATTTAAAAAATGGTAATTATCAATATAGACTCTGAAGTTGGGATCGGGGACATGGGTTGAAGTATATACAGTGGGAAGAACATCATTTGATCAGAACATGAGCAAGTTAGAAACGGGTTGATTAGTAAGCGATTTTGGGGGAGGGTAGAGAGATATTTAATAGAGTTAATGAAAATCATAACGGACCTTAATAATAAGGTGTCCGTTGCTAATAATTCAAACTTCAAGATGTTCATTAACACAATTGATAGTTTAAGCTAACATTTGAAAAATATCCCTAACTTTCGGGTCCATATTGATATTACGCGAAATTGATAGTTTAAGCTAACATTTGAAAACTATCCCTAACTTTCAGGTCCTTATTGATATTACGCGAAAAAAAAACTAAGTATATGGAATATGTGTAAACACGTGTTGAATTTGACAGATAATTGACACATAGATCAAATTATTGATAGGTGAAACATGAATATTCGATTTGTCCAAAAAAAAAAAAAATTGTTTAATAGCTCATCTCTAAATAAACACAAAAATTATGATTTTTTTATATTTTAGTGATAATTCATTTGAGATGACTACTATAATTTTTAAAATTAAAAAAAAGGATCTTCCCCAGTTAGATAGGAACTTAATGAGTTTAATAATCTCACTCATAATTATTGATTTTGCCTTGGACTTTGACCTTCATTTCGATCATCCCCATCTTTGTTTTTTTTTTTTTTTTTTTTTTTTTTTTACATAAATCACACTCACCCCTCCTTTTAAATTGTTTTATGATGTATTTATTTACTTTTTCAATATTTATCTACCTATTGGGTTTTAGTTTACATCTTCCTAAGTTAATAAAGACAAGTTGAAATTTAACATTATTGGTAAAAAAAAAGATATTTCGATCAATGATTTTAGAGTAATTCTAAGTTCAAGTTTGATCCACGAGACGTGTTATTTTTAAGTTTATACTATGTGGGTGTTTAGTCTTTTTAATATAATATTGTTCGTTTTAAATTGAAACTCACACAATTTTATTATTGTGTTTAGCCTAAACATGTTATACTACGTAGAAGATTTTTTTTTTTTTTTTTTTTTTTTTTTAATCATTCACTTTTCAGTCTCTTAAATAATGTAGGATTGTGCATCTCATTGGTATAAACTGGACCATGACAATCAACAGAATATTAGGTTATCTTTTTTTTTTTTTTTCACATGATGAGTTGACAGACACATACATTTTTTACTTTGCATCAAACAACGATCACACATTAATATGTGACTCGAACAAATGTAAATTGGATTTTGAACTAATATTTGATGGTGCAGACATTTCATTTAATTTCTTAAGAATCTGATCTCGAAACAAGATTTTCAAATTTTTTTTTTTTTATTGTGAAGTGTAAATGTAAATATATTGTAAATATGTTGGCATTAATTTTTTGGCAAATTATATTTATTGTAATAATATTTTATTCAATTATTTTTCAAATTTGTAGTTTATTTCTGGGTAATCAAGAAATAATCTATTCAGATTATTTGATGGATGAATATTGAAAATCAAGAAGATTGGTGAAAATAAAAATAAGAAACTTGAAGATCAAGGAAGTTATTGAAAATCTAGAGGCATTTATTTTTTGGAAAACTTTATTTTGGAAAGTCGATTTGAAAAAGATTTGTTGATTTATATCAAACCTTCAGATCACTTTAATTATGTGATACTTTCCTAAGTCATTGGGATCCATATCTAAGTAGTTTGCGGTACTTTCCTAAAATATCACACGAGGTGTCACACAACCGATTTAGTGAGATTTGGTTTTCTTATTCCTTGCGGCGCTGAATCTCGATTTGGTATTTGGTTAAACCTCAGATAAGATAATTACCAATGATATTTAAGCTTTCGTTTTCTAAGGAAGCGACTGACGGATTTGTTATTCTTGAGAGAAGATTTCTTCATTGTTGAGCCGTCGCCGTTCTTTCTCTCCCAATGCTTATGCGTATGAGTTTGTGATTGTTCATTCAGTTCTTGAATGATTATTTTACACACTCTGCTTATGCTGTGGAATTCATCAATTATTTGAGTGTGTTGATTTATTGTAACGACTGACCGAGTTCCCCCGGCCCAGCCGTGCAGTCCACACCACAGGCCCAGGCACTGCCACGTGGCAGTCACACAGGCCCACCACGTGTATTCACGATCTTCTTCCACTACCTGGTAAATGGAAGAAGATCGTGAGTACACGTGGTGGGCCTGTGTGACTGCCACGTGGCAGTGCCTGGGCCTGTGGTGCGGACTGCACGGCTGGGCTGGGGGAACCCGGTCAGTCGTTACATTTATTGCCTCCGAAGACAACGACCTGGTGTTACAGACGGTGTCATAGGAGGCAATCTTCCTTATTCTTCATTGAAGCTCAGTCTCGAGAGAAAGCTGCCTTGGAACTCAGAAGGAGTTCTGTTTTTCGACAATGAGAGTTTGTCATTTTGATCGTGAGCAAGGGGATCTTGCCATAATACGGATTTCGGGAGGAGTCATCAACAACAAGAGGATCTTGTTGCTTTTAGATCTCGAGAGAGATAGATCTCAAGTCAAGGGGAGCTCGCAAAAACAGTTTTATTGGGAAAGTTAGGAAGTGGCGGTGACAAAGATAAGAATGAGTCTTTATTTGTTTAAATCTGTTTGACTTGTAACTTTGTGAATTCGTGAAATGTTTTTATATTTGGGAGTGACCCTACAAACGTAAGCAAATTACCGAACTGCGTTACCAACCTCTTGTCTCATTACTTTCCACACATTTATAATTGTCCATCATTGCATTAGTAATCGGTGTCACACGAAACACTCTGTGTGACATCGCAAAACTGAGTTTAATCTTCCGTGAAGCATTTTCTACTTTGCCAATTCCTCCAATTAAATATAATTATTCTTAGTAAAAGTCAAGAACTTTTAAAATTAATGAAAACTATAATATTTTTACAAGAATGAATGACATGTCCTTCGAACAATGTTTGTTTTAATCTAAGTGATGCGATGTCTACTACTAGAGATTATGAAAGTATTAGATAATCCTCTAGTAATTTAGATGGTTGTTCGATCTTTTGAGTATTTTAATCTTTTTCATTAAATAATAGATTATTTGTAATAATAAATTAACGATCCATAAAATTTACGTTAAAATATAAGAATACAACACAAATCAACGTATAATCGTAACTTAAAAAACGTTTGATTTTCAGTAACTGTTATTTTAGTTAATCATTTTTTATAGATATGTTATATGAATATAATATTCCAAGTAACTATAATTTTGGTAAATTATTTTGACTTAATCCTATCTGGCAGCTTTAGTCAATGCATGTTATCCAATAAGATAATCAACAATGAGACATCCTCTGATTGATCGAAACAGGAAACACTGCTTATTTAATCAATGACTAAGATAATCAAATTGTTTAATTTTGTAGATTTGCAACGATGAGTTTAATTGATTAAACTAAGACTAAGCCAATGATGAACAAGACTTTGTTATTTTAAATAATAATCATACAAGCACTCGTCACGTTAATTAATATATTTGAGAGTTTTACGTGGATAATAACTCAATCAGTCTGAATACACCACCTATTTAGTCAAGTCAAAACATACTATCAGTCGATATGGAGATCCAATATAATGTATACACGATTGATCTTTATTTTCTGTCTTTTTGCTTAGAAATTATCTTGACCATTACACAAGTCGGTGAGATTTGATGGTAAGATAATTTATAAAATTTATAAAATAATTTTTTAATTCATGCAGCCATCTTGATTTTAACACGTGTATTATTCTAGCTTAGTAGGAAACATCAAATATGTTTGTAAGATGGTGTTAGGAAGATTATACAAAAAAAATTAAGAGTTGGTTTATCAATAAGCGCTTAGAAGGTTGGATGCTTGATGCCCGAGAATTTTTTTAAAAAAATAACATAATTGATATGTATTTGTCACGACTTGAAAGAAGATTTAACAGATCGTTGGGTTGGACATAAATGTTTGATATCAGAACAAAAATTGTGGTTGTCAACTCTAAATCATAAGTCAGATAATTTTGCTCGTGGAGCTTCAATATTAATTATTAATATTAAGTTAATTAATTTGCCCTCTTTTATGTAATATTGCAATTTGCAAAGTACTATTTCTTGATTATGTTATTTGTAAACTCCGTAATATTAGTTTAATTATTTTATTTAAGTAAAAAATATTAAATATATTTAATCAACCTTAAAAAATAGTAATGTCTCGTCATCTCCCTTTAAATTGATCACAACGAGTGACGACTGCCATCAAGTTCAAGGCATCTTCTTGATTGGTTGCTTCTCTCTCTCTCTCTGTCCGCCATGAAACAGCGGGAGATCACTCTTCTTAGAAGCAGCAGTACGAAAAACATGGCACGATCATATTCTACCCATATCAGATCCCACTCTTCCCTTCCGTTTGAAACTCAATCCGAATCTGATAATTCTCTTTCCGGGGAATTCATAGTCCACAAACAGTACTCTCCTCTCTCCATTATCACCCATCCCGCAAGAAAGCTCTCTTCTCTATTTCACTCCCTCCTCAATGTCTTCTCTTTCCCTTCTCTTTTACCCACCTTCAAATGGCTTTCTCTCCCCATAAACCTCCCGGTTAAGATAAGCTCCTCTCACGACCGGAAAGTCACCGGGACCCTCTTCGGCTACCGCCACGGCCAAGTCAACTTCGCCGTCCAGCTGGACTCTCGGTCCGAACCGATCCTCCTCCTCGAGCTCGCCATCTCAACGGCCACTCTAGTCCGGGAAATGTCGACCGGCTTGATTAGAATCGCCCTAGAATGCGAAAAGCTTGGGAGTAACTCGAAACGGAAAATCGGCAGGGACGGTCGGCCGAGGAAGTTATTACAGGAACCTAAATGGACCATGTACTGCAAAGGCAGGAAGTGTGGCCATGCAGTGTCTCGCAAGTGCAAAGAGTCAGACAGGCACGTGCTGAGCACCGTGCAAAATGTTTCCGCCGGCGCAGGGGTGATCCCGGTGCTGGAAGACGGGCGGAAAAGCGCAGCGTCGGAGGGGGAGTTGCTGTTCATGAGAGCGAAGTACGAGAGGGTGGTGGGAGGAAGAGACTCTGAAGCATTCTACATGATGAACCCCGACGGCAATTATGGAGGGCCTGAGCTCAGCATATTTCTTTTGAGAATTTGAAAAAAAAAAAAGAAAAATAAATATAACGTTTTGCTCGCCTGTTGTGATTGTAACGTTGAATTTCCATCTAGTTTGAAACTTTATGATAAAAAAAATGTACATTAGCTTTTCCTTAACGTTATAAAAACCATATATTATAAACTAAGATTGTAACTTAATCTAGTTTAATCATCTGCGACGATTTTGATTAATTGAATCCTTTTATTTAAGTCGAAGAGTCTTTTCTTGAAAATTCATAAATTTTACACTAATATCAAATGTTGTCTTTCGAATTTCATCCCATAAAAGATGTTAGATAATGATTATAAAAGTAGAGGCGTAACGCAAAGTCAATAATTAGACATTCATATCATTAAGTAGGATATAAAAAACAGCAACATATGAATGTAAAGTGATACAAATGTCACACTAGAGTTAAAATTATACAAAATTGTCTCAAAAGTCATTGACATGGTCCATTACCAAAAAATTTGGTCAAAAAGGCTACAATAACATGACTGATCTAATACCAAGCTGTCACTCTTATTTTGACAATCCTCATCTCACATCTCGTCGTGTGGGACATGACGTGAAATTCTCAAATTTTTAAAAGAAATAAAATAATAAAATAAATATGTTTCAAAATTCATTGTATTATTATAATATAATATTTTGTATGGATAATGCGTTAATCATTTGATAGAGTGAATATAAAGGGACATGCTCGTGTGTCGAATGTGTTGTCTCACGTCAACAGATCTATAAGAAATGTGTCTGTATAAATATGAGGGAAATTCCTTCATTTTTTGGAGTGAGTTCTACCCTCTCACTTTCTATCATGGTATCAGAGCTAAATCTGTACAAGGTGAGGACCGATTAATCATACTATACGTGAAGGAAAAAAAAAATTTGTTACTCTAGACGTGTGAACGTGTGTTGTTCCACATCGACAAATTTATAGAAAATGAGTCTGTATAAATATGAAGGAGATTTCCTCACTTCTTGAGCTAGTTTTTAGAAAGAGTTCTACCATATTACTTTCTATCATAAAGTACTTAAATTTACACATTTAAATATGTCATGCATTATGCATCTTCACAAATATTTATTTATTTAATATATATATATATATTTTTTAATATTCAGCTTAGGCTATTTTTAGTTAACCATTGTTTAGTTCATATTCAGCGCCTGCTTAAATTAAACCCTAAACCCCGTCTCCCTTTCTGTCGTCAGCGTCCACAGGGTTGAAAGACAGACCATCGAAGAAGAAGAATCAAAGTAGAGAGAGAGAATGAAGGGTTTTGCGAAGAAAAGTTTGGGAGAGATGAGTTTCAATTCCGGTGGTGGAGTCATCAACTGGTTCCCTGGTCATATGGCTGCAGCAACTCGAGCTATTCGCGAGCGATTGAAGTTGGCGGACTTGGTGATCGAGGTTCGAGACGCTCGAATTCCATTGTCTTCTGCTAACCAAGATCTTCAGCCTCATCTTTCCTCAAAGCGCCGTGTAATTGCCCTCAACAAGAAGGATTTAGCTAACCCCAATATCATGCACGTATAAACCTCCTTTTCAATTATTTCTACTTGTGCGTTGCGTAATTTGTTGTCTGGTTTTCTGAAAATGAGTGAAATGGACAACGGGCTTAATTAGTTGTTGTGATGAAGAGTTTTTTTCCAATTATTTCACTAGGAATGCCTCTTAAGTTACCAACGAGTTTGTTAAAATTGTGCATAGTTGAATATGTTCTTCTGTTCTTCGCGCTGCCAATATCCGGCTAGGTGTAATATCTTTGTAGATTACTCTCTCTAAAGTTCCTCAGTTGTTGGAGTCGTACGGTTGATTTGCAACGCGACAGATGATATAAATATTTTTTCTTACTTTGTTTTGGTCGCTTTTGGACATTTTAATTTTTCTCTCTCATCACTTTTGGTTTAATTGCTGCAGAAATGGATGCATTTTTTCGAGTCATGCAAGCAAGATTGTATGCCAATTTCTGCACATAGCAAGAGCTCTGTTCGAAAGGTTAGTTGATTCTTATTCTTGACAATTATTCAGTGCCGAACATGTGAAAAAGGAATTTGATGAAGCTAATTTAATAATTTGTTTTCTTAATAGGCCCTCTTGCTTGTAGGCCTATTTATTTTGTTAGACTTTACCCGAGTTATTTTAATTTGAAGACTTGGATAATTTTTTACAATATAGAGATTCAAACTTTAGATCTACTTCATTGATACTATGATAATTTACCAACAATTCTAAAAGCTCATGTTATTCAATTAAAGTTAGTTTAATTATTTGTATAATTTTTTGAAAAGAAACGAAATTTATTGAGAAAAGAATATACAAAGTGTCGAAAGGGAAATAAATTCTCCCTTGCAGTTGCATGAATACCCAAGAAATTAGGCAAAACATAATTTCCTTCCAATTAGAAGGAATTACATTGAAAAGATAACTCCAATTAGAGAGTTATAAACCTATATGACATTAAAAAAATTAACACTATCTCATAGATCAATTATAAGATATTCATCCTTATAAAGAACCTCATTACAATGAATCCAAATAGCCTAACAAATAGCTAGAGTGTCCATTCTCTAAATTAAATTTCTATTCTTATATCTCCCGTCTATCATAGAAATATGACTGAAAATGTTTCCAATATCGAGGTGAACTCCCATCCGGTGGTTGAAAGATGAAAAGAACCGCACCCACAATCGTATAGCCACATCACAATGGTCTTAATTATTTGTATATTTAATAAAGTCATTGTTACAATTTTTTTCTTATGAAAAAATAAAGGCAATGTTTCCTTGTAGCAATATCGTCTGTTACTTTTTTTTTCAGTGACCTGGGGACTGGTGATCATTATATTTTATGTTCTTTGGAGCATGAAGATTGTTTTTTCCAAAAGACAACGATAAGTAGCATGCTAATCTGAATTCTGAAACTACTGGTCTAAGTGTACCCATTAACTCCAGCATCAGCTCGCAATTTCTCATGGTTATGTTACCTAAAAGCACAATTTCATTGTTAACTGCTGTTTTGATGATATTTTTGGCATTATTTGTCATGGACTCGTGGAAATTAGCTTCATGTTGACATGGATAATTCTGAACATATGAAAGTAATTTTTTTTGTGCAGTTACTTCATTCTCTCTTGTTTATTAATCATTGAAAAGGGTCTCATAGACATAATTTTTTTTTTGTTTAAACTGCAACTCTATAGCTTTTCAATGGCTGTAGGTTTAACAAAATAGGGCTTTTACTCTACTAGTAATTTTAGACTTGGTTGCCTTTGAATGCTTCGATTTGACATATGTTTGTGCTCCATCATGGATACTTATGTTTGCTTTTAATACATTAAAGCTTCTTGAGCTTGTGGAGTTCAAGTTAAAAGAAGCGATATGCAAGGAACCTACTCTCCTAGTTGTGGTGGTTGGGGTTCCCAATGTTGGCAAGTCTGCTTTGATCAACTCAATTCATCAAATCGCATCTTCTTGGTTTCCTGGTAAGCATCTGGCTTGATTTATGTATGTCAAACTCGTCAAATATCTAGGCCAACATGTTATTTTATTTGTATAGGTAGGATATGACAATTTCAAATCTTATACATAGTGCAGGAAAAAATTAAACGAGCTGTAGTGGGTCCATTGCCTGGTGTTACCCAAGATATTGCTGGTTACAAGGTAACCTGATTCTCCCAAACGGTCTTGATGACAAATTCGTTATTGATTAAGGTCAAATGTACAGAGTAAATAAAAAAAACAAAACTATTTTTTTTTTTTGCAGTGTTATGGTTTGTGTTATTTTCTTCTAAATATGGTCGCACCATCCTATCAGTGTTGTGTAATGTCATGTTTTCTGTCTTTGTGCTTCTAAAACCAGAAATAAGGATTCTTATATTACTCATATAAAGTAGTATGTGGTCTCCTCATCAGACATGGATGTGGAGGCTTCACCCAAAATGCTGTCACTTTACTTCCTTCTGTATGGTTATAATGTTTTTTCTTGGGTTGTCTTATCATGCTGGTAAGGTATGCATTTGTTTTAGTCCTTATTTTTTCAAATCGATGTTTTTTCACATTTGCTTATACACAACTGACTCCTGTTGCAGTTTATAACATAATTTTGGACTATGTTCAGATTGCTCAGCACCCTAGCATATATGTTTTGGACACACCAGGTGTATTAGTCCCTAGTATTCCAGACATAGAGACAGGATTAAAGCTAGCTCTTGCAGGTTCATGTCAATTCACATCAAATGAGTTTTTCTTCTGCAGAATGCCTTAATTTTTTTGTTATCAGTATTCTTGTCATGATCTACTAAATTAACATTCAATGAATGTATTATTTAATGGACAACATGGTTTAGAAATTAAAATGCGATACATTTTTGAGTTAATTGTCCAAAACAGATCTGAGAAAAGAAATTATAGCACAAGCTTATCATTCTAGAAAAGGTTCAGCTTTCTCAATCAAAGCTTCATCTAATTAGCATACTGTTCTCAGTATCCAATCTGCTTTTGAAATACAAATCCACTTTTTACTTCACATGAAGGGTCTGTGAAGGATTCAGTTGTTGGCGAGGAGCGCATTGCTCAATACTTGTTGGCTGTATTGAATAGCAGAGGGACGCCTCTCCATTGGAAGCATTTGTACAATAGGAATATTGAAGGCGTCTCATATAATTCGGAACATAAACACGAATTTAATCTTAAAGATCTTCGCCCAAAAAGGAGGACACCAACAGATAAGTCTGACGTGATATACGTTGAGGTAACAAAGGTTCATAACACGTAATGTATATTTTCTAAGTTTCTTTTTTTTTTTTATTTCTTTGCGGCTATACCATTTTTGTTTCTCCTTAGGCGTTTTACTATGATGACGTTGAACGTCCAAAACTGCATTAAATAGGTTATTAATCTATTATTTATTTCTCGTACGATCCATTTGCAGTGTGCAGTCTTTAGGAGATGCTGTATGGTCTTGCTTCTTCAAATTTAATATCAGTTTGGTTACATACCTTACAATAGCTAAAGCTAATGCGTAAAATAATTTGGGCCATATTTTGCATCATCGGTATTAATGTTGACATCTATACATTAGTACAGATTTGATGGGGTTGTTGACAATTTCAATTGGAGAATCCCTTCTTGTTCGTGTAAGCATTAGTTTCAAATTTGAATATTTTTCTTCTGTTTCAGGATCTTGTAACAGAAGTCCAACGTGCACTTTTTTCAAGTTTATCAAAATTTAGTGGTGATGTGGAAAAGGAGAGCGACTTGGAGAGTCTCATAGAGGAGCAGTTCCTAGCATTGCAAAAGGCACTGAAGATTCCTCACAAAGCATCGGAGGCTCGTTTGATGGTCTCAAAAAAGTTCCTCACCCTTTTCAGGTCTGGAAAACTCGGCCCTTTCATTCTCGACGATGTCCCCGATCCCAAGTCCCCGTCTTTGAATCCTTGAAAAGTTTAGGCTGTTGACTTCAAAATGAAAAATGTAGTGATAAGTTTCCTTTTTGACATGTACCCGTTTGAAAACAATGAATGTGGAAGCTGAATATTGAAATATTGTGTAGAAATCATGCTCAGCTGCCCAATCACATTCTCTTCTTTGCGCGTTAAGTTTGTTGACAAAATGTTTAGAAAATATTGATAATACAAGCTAATATCAATTGACAAAATAATTTAACTTGTGGATGATTACAGATAACTATAGCCAAGCCTACTAATTAGAATGCTTAATCTCAATGATTAAATTCATAATCAGACCTTAATCAAATTTGACTAATGTTTTTCTCTTAATTTTCATGGAGGTTGATTTGAATGTTCTAGGTCAGTGTGGGGACTAATACATCTCGATGAAAGTGATAAAACATTAAGTTAGAATAAGCCCCTTCTCTCTCTCTCTCTCTCTAGAAAAATAAATTAGCATTGAAGAAGTCAAAATCAACCATTAGAAAAAAAAAAGTTAGATGGAAAGGTTGGCAAGTTTTATAAATTAAGAGAATAAATTATGTGAAATACCATACACAGCTTAAGAACTTCAAATAATTAGATAAATAAAAAGCTAATAATGTCGCTTTTCTGTACGAATGATTCAACAAATTTCAAGTGGTCTTTCCTTCAATTTAATATACACGGATAGGCCAATTGTCAATATAAATATATACCATCTTCTTCATGCGTTTGAATTGTAAAATGTAAAATGTAAAATACTATGCCTTAAAGTTTGAGTTTTAGAAGGAGATTGTTTGGAAGAATTAGTAGGGTATTGTTCTAAGAAAATATAAATAGTTTTGACCAATTACAGATACCCCTCACTTTCAAAATTTGGAGCATTGAATCAAATACATGATCGTACGGCTGTAGAAAATAGAAATGTCTTTGATTGATAAGATTTCAGAAGCTGTATGATTGATGTACTGTTTGAAGCGAATTAAATTGATATTTTATGTTGAAATTATTCATGTCATGAAGTTCCTCACCTATATAAAGAAGTTGCAGGCTTTGTTCTTACGTTTAAACAAGTTCCTAGTTTCTTTAGAGAGAGAGAGAGAGTGTGAGAGAGAGAGAGAGAGAGAAGCCCTTGCATTTCTCATGAATAGTGGAGTCGTGATGGGTTTCTATTGTTGGGATTGGGAGTTCTTGACTGCACTTCTTCTTTTCTCTTCTCATCCATAATCATCCTTACTATCTTCTTCTTCTCCTCCTTTCTCTTCTCTCCTTTTTCATCTCTCTCTCTCTTGATTTCAACAATGGAAGCTATGAGTGAAAAGGGTTTGCTAGAATATGTTAGGAAGTCAACTCCACCCCCCTTCTTGCTCAAAACCTACATGCTCATCGAAGATCCGGCGACCGATGAAGTAATATCGTGGAACTCCGACGGGACGGCTTTTGTGGTGTGGCAGCCGGCCGAGTTTGCCCGGGATCTTCTCCCAACTCTCTTCAAACACAGCAACTTCTCAAGCTTTGTACGCCAGCTTAATACATATGTATGTTAGCTCAATCAATTCCTATTTCAATCCTTTTAACATTCTCATTACCTTTTTTTTTTTTTTTAGTTTTATCAAAATCTCATGATTTTTTTGAAGAAACTAAAACAGAAAAATTCTAGGTTTACCCATCTTGACTCAATTGTTAAAATTAGGTCTTGTTGAAGGAAAATAAAAGGTTAAATGGTCCAATCTAACCTAACTATGTCTACTGTTCATGGTCAATATTTTTGCTTGCGTCACCCAGTATGATTTTTTTTAATATATTTTTTTAGTCTCATTCCAAAAATATGTCTTTCTAGAGTAAATAAATAACACATCTTGAAAATTGGAAAAGAAACTCTAGTAAATATGATGGGTTTGGTAGAATCTCATTATATGAAGTGATTTTTTTTGTTGGATAATAATCTCTTCTTTTATGACTTAAATTTGATGAATGAATTGAAATTAGGGTTTTCGGAAAGTTGCCACAAGCAGGTGGGAGTTCTGCAACGACAAGTTCAAAAAGGGCGGAAAAGAAGTGTTATGTCAAATACGCAGGAGAAAAGCATGGAACAATAACAAGCAAAATAATATTATTGCACCAAATCATCATCAATCCAATACTCAACAAGATCTCGAGGAAGACGATCAACGGTCATCATCGACTTCATCGTCGTCAGAGTACACGATACTCGTAGACGAAAACAAACGACTCAAAAGAGAGAACGGAGTCTTAAGCTCAGAGCTCACAGACATGAAAAGAAAATGCAAAGAGCTTCTTGATTTAGTGGCAAAATATGAGAATTTGGACAAAGAAGAGGAGGAAGAGGAAGATGATGAAAGGCCAAAGTTGTTTGGAGTGAGGTTGGAGGTGGAAGGAGAAAGAGAAAGGAAGAGGAAGAGAGAGGAAATGACAAGGGCAAGTGACCAAAGCATTTCACTCTCTCAATCATGCAAGTAAAAATCTCTCTCATAAAGATATAGAGGTTTACTCTATAACCATATGGATTTTGATTGGAGAATTGAACTATAAAGATAGTTCAACAACTAAGTACTTAATGTTAGTTTTGTTGAATTTAGGATAAGATGCCAAAAGGGTGGATGAGAGGAGTATACTTTAAACTCACTTGAATTTGATGTGGGTACATAACAATTATACATACTTTCGTAAAAATATAATTATATTTGTGTAATGTTTTCATGTCATTTTATTTCTTCGAGATTTTCACAACAACGTTGAGAAATTACAAAATCATTTGAATTAATGCACACCATTGTCGTACAAATTTACTATAAGAGAAAAAGTATTGAGTACAGAAAGGATGAGTCCTCTCGACTAAATAAAATTACAAAAGGGAGAGAGAAAAAGATGTGAGAAAATTATATTATGATTAGAAGTAGTCCACTTTCCAATCGAACGTATGTTTCAAATTGAAAATTGATTGAACATCGTAAAATTAGTGTAACGTATACTCATTGTGACTTTCTTTTTAAGCAAGCATGGGTAAAATTCTATTGTGCCTATGTTGAGGAAGGACGTTTTGTGTAACATTTTTACTCTCTTAGTTCTAAGATTGAACATCCTAGAATAATATATGAGTCGGATCATGATGCATGAGTCGGGTGGAAAAGTCATCATTTGAATTAACAAAATTAGAAAGTAGGATCCGTTAAAATTCTCTATTAGTGCAGTTAATTATATAACGAAATACATATTATTATTTAGAAACTCATCATAATCTAAACCTAAGAATAAGAAAATGTCAGAATCCATGGTTAGTTATGTAAATATGTGTAGCTATACTTGTTTGAGTCACCGAATAAAAACATTGACAAAAACTTTCATCATCTAGAGACCATAGAATAAGAAAAAACATCGTTGTCGCATGAATGTAACTGTCTAGTCGAGTTGGAAATAGTCTTGGATTGAGGGATTTGAACAGCGATAACAAACTATAAGAAGAAACCAAGTATTATTTTCCACAAATATGAAGATGAAGATGTAAAGTCAGCATAAAATAATGAAAGTCAGATTGGACTGCGCGTGGTGATTCCATCGTCTCTAGAAGCTTTTTGAAATCAACAATTTTCCAATAATGCGTAGAAGATTGATCGTTTCCTTTTACGTACAAATCTCCCTTTTCTTCTAATCGTTTGTTAAGTCAACCTTGTCGGCTGGGCCATATTTGAGGACTACCGTCATCCCAATAATTTTGTGAAAATAACACACCAACCAAATTTACACACTTTCTTGCTCCTCTTTCGGTGTTTGGAAAAATGACTCTCTCTAGTTCACTATTTTTCTACTACTAATGTTATGTTTACTTTCTTATTCTAATATTTTAAAAATTCGTTAATGTGTCAAACAACGAATAATACAATAAATTATAAATAAATAATTTATTATATTAATAACAATTTATTTATATAATTCATTATTTATCATGTAAACAAATTTTTCTAAGAATATAATAAAAATAATAATATTGTTCTTTTTCTATTTATCAAAGTCTGGTGAGTTCATGGTTTTTTTCCTTCAATGCTGTCTTCTTATAATAACAGGTGGCCTCATTTAGAATATTTTAACTGCTTATTCTACTTTTCATTGAAGTGCAAGAAACTTCAAATTATATTGAACGGACGTGTCACAATTTTCAAATCAAAGGATATAATACGCATCAAATTATAAAATAAAACTGTTGGTACGTACCATCGTCCGTGCTGCCTTATAAAAACATTTCGTATCAAATAACCAAATCTAGATGGACCTAATTTATAATTGTGCGCGACAAAATTTAAGAACTGATTCATTTGATCATTTGGCCAAGTAGTCGTGTAAATACAAAAGTAGCAGTAATTTATCACAGCAAGATAATAAAGCCTGAAATGGAGGAAGAAAAAGGCAAACACAAAAAGAAAAATGAAGTGGTACTCCCTTGACAAATTGTAAAAGCCTTCCAACCCTACCACTAAGTGCTCACCATTTTCTTCACTTAAATTGACATTTATCATAAACTTTTCTATATTCCTCTTTGAACATTCAATTTCAAATACAACATTACAGATATCTATATGCAATGAAGAATCCAGGAGTAGAATATATGGATGGATACTCATCTATCTTCAAACAGTAGATGGATACTGAAATGTGGGCCGTACTGACTAATCCAAAGTCCTCAAACTAAATTGCAATAACTTTACAATTCATCGATCGACTAGAAAATAATAGTACATAATGGAGAAAGGGTTATATAATTACAAAACGTAGTCATTTTCATTGAAGTACTTTTTGCTTTTCAAAGTTATAATTCTATACAATAACTTCACTTCTTTAGTGTTTTCTGAAGGAAGAATTGACCGGCCTTCAATTTAATTTTATGAACATCGGAATGTCCGGCTATTTCGAAGTTCTTGAGATACAAGTAATATATTCAAAATTATGAGCTTTTGATATTTACACTAAACCTACAAAATATAGTAAGACTAAAAACGACAACAATGGAGAAAGACCCACCATCAGTGTATAATCTTATGCTTCCCCAAAGCTGACAATTCACGGATTTGCTGCAAAATGATTAAATATTGTTTCCAGCGTTGATTGGCTGATACTATATTCCGCTATACCCAGCCTAGTCCTGAAGATCAGAGAAAGAGAACAGAAGTTTTGAATATGCTAGTAGAGAAACAAGGTTAAACATAACGAACAAATATTTCACCTGTTTCTTTCGAGGTGCCCAAAAGCATCCGCCAGTGAGAGTCCCCCTCCATATGGCAACTGCAATAACATTAAAAGCGCAATTGAAAAAGCTATGCCATTTTTTCCTTTTTAAAAATGAACCAACCCTATCCATTCGTTCTTCATTATTCATCCATTAATCCAAGAACAACAAAGCTCATACCAGAATCTGGATTGTATTTCTAAGTACAAGGGTATTTAAGTATCTAAATATTTAACCTTTGAAAGTTGAATGGAGATGTGTACGATCTATTTGTTAAAAAGGTGTAGGATTGGACAATGCAAACAAATAATAGCAATAAAGGAAAGCTAGTCACAAGCAAAATTATTGAAAAGATCTAAATCAAATTTATTAGACTCCTACTAAATTTAATTTTAAATTTTGATGAATAGGAACAAACTTAAAGGTTTGACTAAAAATGTACAGTATTTAACTGTGTAAAATAATCATGAAATGGAGGATAGAAATCATCCCAATAAAAATCCAAAAAAAAAAAAAGACATTTTAGATAAGGATTTTGAAGGTTCTAATAATCTACTAGTCCATAGCCAAAATCAATTATTTTCTGCTGACAGAAAAAAAAAATTAAAGTTTTGGGAAGATAAAAATGCTTGGAAAGGAATTCAGAAAATCCAAGTCATCTAGTTTGCTTGTTTTTGTTGGACATATTTTGTTGTCCATTTCGTCAGGAGTTAACATCTAAGTTTCATCCAAAATTTAAACTCCTAACATAATCAAAATGAAATAACATACTTTAACACAACGATTTCGCAATGTATGTTTCGATTGTAAATCAGCCATGCACCTTGCGCATATATACTACACATGCTAGGTTCACAACAAGGCTTAACAAAATAGGGTTGATGCCCAATCAATTATGATGACATGGAGTCTGCTCCCACGTGATCACATCTTTACTATACATGGCCAATCAAAATCTTTCTCTATGATCACAAGTGATCCAGCAAAACTTTGTTAGAGAAAAGCTACAAGAACTTCAAATTTCAAACTACTAATGTCAGAGAATACTACTTTATCAGATCTCCATACGTTAGCTATGGAAGCTACAAAAAAAGTAAAATATCTGATAAATAATTGCAAATCTAAGACAGAAAGTATTCTAGGTATTACCTGATATTTAACACTTAACCCATTGGAACCCTGCAAATTTGCACCAGGAAACGAAGAAAGAATAAATGAATCAATCTCCGAAAGCTTTTCTCTAGCCAACCACCACTCGGAAAATATTGGTAAAGGTATACCACCTACAAACTCAAACAATAGCCACAAGTCAAAAAAACTACTAGAAATCTGTTTTTCTAACTTACAAGGGAAAAATGAAATTTGGAAGCAAGATAAGCATGAAATGTGTACTTGATTTGTAGAACAGGAGCACTGTTTAAAAGTCTTTTGGAAGATAAACAAAAAGAAATCAAAGAAAATAAATGTTAAACTAAACTAAATTCTAGTATTCACAATATCTCTAAACATGACATAATTATTGCATGCGAGGCACATGAAAATTTAGTTATCGTGGTAAGCCACTTGAGAATCATCGCTTCCTTTTTGTTCTTTCCAATCAAAAGAACACAACAAGATCTTAAGTTGAATTGTTCTTATATTTCCACTGAAAGAATTCCTTACCCTCTCTATTTTGTACATTTTACCCCTCCAACATGACAGAGGACGTTGAGAAACAAATTGAAACGTATTTGTAATTTACTAGACTTCAATTGACTTAATTACAGTTTAATTGCGGGAGACAATTACTAGCCTAGTTGTAAATATTTTTGTATACACAGAGAGGAACAAAAAATTCAGAGCTTCTCAACTTAGATCTGAATATATCTGTATCTCTCACCCATCCACAAATTTCTTAAGGAGTGAATTCTGAAATTCCTTTTTACTTTTATCTTACGCATAGACTAAAATTCTCTTACCATCTCGAACCAACTGCTCCGACAGTTGTTCATCAAAACCTACACGAGAAATAGATGTTGAAGATACAAGTCCCTTTATTCTCTCCTGATTTCCAAGGCACCGCCCAATTATAGTCATCATTTCCTTCGACAAACTAATCTCTGCAACAGATGCACTTTCAGATATGGGCTCAGCACCACCAATGCATACTTCGAGGTCATTGAACAAGCTTCTATGCTGCGTCGGTATATCAATAAGTTGCTCTTGAATTATTCTGCAAAGATTTTCCAGGTCCTCAGCACTCACGTCAGTGGGCTTCACCTATGGGAAGAGAAAATTAAATAGACATCCTAAATTGCTCCATAAATCTGAATGTCAAGAAATACCTCTAGCTCAAGATGATTTCCAAAACGAGCTTTGAGATGCTGAGGACTTCCCATGCAGCTTAGTTGCCCTCCAACCTTTGAATGTAAAAAAAAAACAGATCAAGTATGATCTTTTCACTTGAATAAAACTTACTTCACAATACCACAGAATTTGATTTGTACCATTATTCCAATTCGGGTGCAAAGGGCTTGAGCTTCATTCATGCTGTGGGTGGTAAGGATTACAGCTGTCTTTCCTCGTCTGGTAGAAATCTGAGTTATCACTTCCCACATGAATCTTTTGGCAATAGGATCCATACCTACAATTTTCGTTTTAGCATTGAAGACATCATGATAATTTATTACTACAATTTACATATGAGAATTAGTTTAGTACTTCACCCACATGAAAAGCGATAATGTTTTTAATCTCCTAATTTTTTTACCATGTGTTGTTAAACTACCATTAATGCCTAAAACTTAAATTGTTGGGTTAAGAATATTTAAATCTTTCTAAATTATTTCTTAATATTTTTACACAAATAAACCTGATTTTAATGATTCTTTTACATATGGATTTTAAGCTTTTAGGATTAGTGATTGTTTAACACATATATTTACAATTACTACCATATGATGCCTCGTGATGTTTCTCTTCTAAAAATTCAGTAATATTTTTTTTTTGGAGAAAATAATTTTTAACAAGTGAATAGTTTCCTACAAAAGGTTAATAGATTTTGAAAAAAGAAAAGGTTTGAAAAAGACACTCGAATCTAAGGCCCTTTTTTGGTAAAATAAAGCAAAGGTAAATTTTAGTTCAAAGAATGTATTAATTTGATACAGATTCAATTAAAAAATACCCCTTAATTCTCAAAAGATAGAATGAAATATTCTTGTATCTTTAAAGTTCAAAATGTTAAACCAATCATAATAGATAATTAAGTGTGTATGGCGGAGACAGATTCTTGCAAAAAAAAATTAAGGGCAGCGATATTCAAAGTAATAAGATATGTACCTGTAGATGGCTCATCAAGAATGACAATGGGAGGGTCTCCAACCATTGCTATTGCTACAGAGAGCTTACGCTTGTTTCCCCCACTAAGAGAATATGATGGTTTATTAGCATGCTTTAACAAGTCAAACTCCACTAACTTCTCCGTGACAACCTGTTCAGAGACAAAGTTTATACATAAAACATATCAATTAGCAGTTCTGCACCAAGATTCTTACCCGCAAAATTAATCTATTAATGATCTGACATCTTAAGTAGCACATAGCATAGTTAGTAACACTAAGCTGCATCAGAATCAATCCAAAACCTTCAAAAAGTAAATACTACACTAAAATGCATAACAAACAAGAACCAATATTTTTTACATGGTTGTCTTTGAACTTGGACAGAGTACGAATCATTATACATACATCATGCATCTTGTAGTCTGGAACTCCTTTGATTCTTGCATAAAGCTCTAAATGCTCCCGAGCGGTAAGATATTCTAATAGAGCATCAAATTGTGGGCAGTATCCTATCTGGATGTGAAGTAATGAAGCAGAAAAGTTAGCCACATTATATCAATATATAATTTTAATAAAATGCTCAAAACAAGAAATAAAAACTCAAAAGAAACAAAGAAAAGTAAACATACAAGGCGGCGAGCAGCCTTGGGATCAGATCGTATATCTCTACCAAAAATAAAGGCAGTTCCATCTGTAGGGAATTCTTCTCCTGCACAGGATGCCTCTTGCTGATTCATCAACATTGAAGAACATGCAAATCTAATATGAAGATTATTAACAACTATAGAAATAGTTAAATTAATTTTAAACTATTAGCTTAAACTTTTGAGATTTGTGGTAATCTATGCTCTCAAGACAATGAAATATACTTGTGTTCAAGTCCCTATAAGTCCCTATCTCATTATTATAACATTTTTAATTGAAAATATTCACATGTAAGAACCGTTAGAATTAAGCTCATCAGTAAGGAGAATGATAAGAAATGGTATAAATCATTAATTTGCCAGAACTTGTTTATCATTAACATGAGTTTTTGTTATTAATAAAATTTTGTTAAAATATAAACAAAGACAAGCCTTTGAATTATAGTTTTTTACAAGTGTTGACTTAGATCCTTATCAAGAGAAGGTTATATATGAATGACTAAATCCAAAAGAAAAATCTTTCAATTAATACCTGGATTGACATATTTATACCTCGTGAATTTCCTCCATTATGCATATGGAAGGGACGAAAAGACATACGAAAGTTATAATTATTTAGACTGAGTAACTTTTTAGGTTATTTGTCGCAGTGAAATAATATGCTCTTTGAGAAGAAGATACTGAATAAAAACTTACTGAAAAATATTAGTTCTCTTTTGTTAAGTACCCTATTAACTCTAACTCACTTTATAAGTTATCCTTTTGTCCTCTCTCATTGGAAGGATATCAATGTCAGTCACAAGTAAAATATTAGCACTCCGATTACAAGAACCCTTCTCCTCCCTCCCTTACCAAAAAATATTAGAAAATTCGTACCAGAGTCATTTACCAAAAAATTTTAAAAATATCAATACCAGTCAGCATTGACAGGGTTGTTGTCTTTCCAGCACCATTTGGTCCTAAAAATCCAAAGCATTCTCCTGCTTGAACTGAGAAAGTCAAGGAATGTACTGCAACTTTGTTACCATTTAGAGTTTCCCCAGGATATACCTGAACAATAAGATAAATGAATCTTCATTATACAATACAAACAGGTGGACTTTCAGTATTTTTATTACTGAGCAACAGTTAGACCCAGGATGCCAAATGAAAAACAGATATACCTTACGGAGATTGCTCAAGTAGATGATTGCGTTTTCCAGGGAACCTGCAAGTACCCTGTTTCTTTCTGCTTTCACATCTACATCTTCATCGAGGTCAAGAGTAACATATTCTGAAGAGGATTTTAGAAGCGGTTCTAAGTGACCAGAAGAAGAGCCATGATGAAGATTTCTTAAACTCCTCCACCACCCCTTGATTGTGACGATACTCAGTTTATGAAAAGGCAGGAGTTCAAGCCCAAGCGTTAAGAGGAAGTAAAATATACTCTGGACAATTTAATCAAATCATGTAGAGTCAGTCCACGCATACAATTTTTTTCCTTCTGTTAGAAAAGAGGAAATTATATGGAAAGACAAAAATATGAAGAGCAAGGATAAGATTCTCCCAAAAAAGAAAACGAAGAAATTATAAACCTACTACAACCAACAAAACAACTTATGAATGAAAATCATTGTCGTAGATTTGAGTAATTATCAACTTTACTTTGCATAACTATCATATTTATGATACTACAACCAACAAAACAACCATATCTGAGACTCGGCCTGTGTTAAAGAAAAGAAAGAGATGTTCTACTTTGAAAAATCTATTTTATTTTTTCTACAGGAACTGAAACAAATGACATGAATTTTTTTAGATAATAGAAAAAGGGAAAACTAATTTGTGTTCAAAAGAAACTTCATCAGTCATTTTGCTAATTTAGTCCGAGAAGAGAACCAAAGAGCCTGATCACCAAAAGAAAAAAAAATTAACTTCAAATCCAAGACTAGATAATGAAGAAAAGTGTGATGACAAATAAAGAATGATTAGCTGACATGAAGATTTGACATTTTGAGGCACTTCAAGACTAGGCCTGAAGGGACTAATGTCAGGTAAAAGAATAGAATTCAGAAAAAAATAAAGGAAATGAGTTTAAAAATCTAGTAATTGATATCTCAAAATATGACAGGTAACACATTTTTTAGGGGAGAAGTGCTGGAGCACGGTGGGAGAAGTAAACTCTTAAGAGCTTCATTATCCCTAACTGCCAATCAAACATTCACAAATAGACTAATTCTTTCTTTTCAAAAACTCACTCGCTCAACACAATAATATTATACTTTTTGAAGATAAAGAGTCAACAATATCCGGAAATCATTAATTTTTCAACTGTCAAATGAACTTATTGTTCTAAATACTATAAGAGTTGTTCTTTTAGTTTGATTCTCTTCAATTAGAGGGAGATTGCTTTTCACTAATGTAATTTCTAACTCTTTGTATACAATTAGTCCTTCCCTTCCTATTCTCTTGTATATTCACCATCTTAATACAAACCATTTCTTATTAAAAAAGAAAAAAACTCATTTGATCAACTTTGTAGTTTACTTTTTTTGTGACCTGAGTTGGAAGAAAGGGACCCCATTATAAGGTCTTGTGTGGGAGATTCTCCTCTTGAAAGAGGAGAAGCTCTACACAAATGAGCAGATTCCACACAAAAATAATCCCTCGTTATCACCGAATTGTTGTCCCTTTTGCACACAAAATGAGAATATCTACACTCACATTATGATTATGTTGGAATTAAATAGAGAAGAAGAACAAGGTGAAAGGGACATGGTATTAGGGAGAAAATAATAAAAAGAAGAGAAGTGAAGAGAGCATCATTAAAGACATTTTCTACATAATGGTATTCTCTATTGAGGAGTAGTTGTCCGAGCTTTTGGGGTGTTTTCGCGTTGTGGAGTAGAGATAGTTGTTTTGCATTATGGGGTCTGTAGTTGTTCAATATGCAACAATGGTATCAAAGCCACCCCAACCTTGGACTGGTAAGGATAGCAAAGGTCCTGCAGGAAGTGAATGTAGAGCTCGTTGTAATAAACAATCAGCATTCTCTAGTGTTTTGAGAGGAATATCTCAAACTCTTGTCGGAACTGTTAGGATTAGACGCCTTAATCCTCTTTTTTTTATTTCCCTCAATTTCCAACTTTCTGCTGTGGAAATTAGAAAAGAACAAATCTTTTCTATTTTCTCCTTTTGTTTTGATTCTGTACGCTGAACACCAAAAAACCAAAAACAAAAACTTTTTCTTTTTTCTCCAAAGCTCAATTTCACTTACCGAAATTACAATCCTGAAATCGCTCGATACCTTCGAATATTCAAACCCTGAATTTCGAAAACCTTCAACCTCGAAGCTCTGATACCAGTTGTTAGGATTAGACGCCCTAATCCACCTGTAACGAACGATTCAGAAAACCGAAAAAGAAAAACCGAGAAAATAATGGACACCGAATTTTACATGGAAACCCTAGAAAGGGAAAAAACCACGGGCAGAGGAGAGAATCACTAATATCAAATTCGGTACAATGAGTTTTGCGACTCAAGCATCAATATATAGAGAAAACATAAAACCCTAATATTGATATATGGGCCTGACCCGACCCACCTAGAATTCGGGTCACATCAAATTCTAACAGGAACTACAAGCAAAATTGAGATTGTTGAGAAGGGAGATGGACATGACGGTGACAAGAAGATTGGTGTATTTTTTCAGATGGATTCTAATGAGTGATTTAAGGGTTTAAAGGGAGAAGAAACTTTTTCATTGTCATAACATTTACAGACTTTTATGTTTTTTCGCATATATGTTATTGATTGGAATATTTCCAAGTCTGTGGTTTAGCCGAACTTGTGCTGTAGTTTGATGTTGTTTGCAGTGGTTGTGTGTTATTTTCTTCCCGTTGGGTGCAGGGGATTACCAGAGGGACTGGGAAACTCGCTGAAGGAGGAGAATATAGTGCAACAATTTGTCTTCCGAATAATAAGATATAGAAGAATAGGGCAGCATGATGAGATAAGGAAATGCCAATCACAAACAAAACAAAACAAACAAATCTACTTCAAGAAATGCCTTTAGAAAGTATATTTGCATGCACCAGAGACTAATGCAGAAGACAAGAGTAAGACATGAACCTCAAGACCAAGATAACAGATGGAAGCACCAGTAACATTCCAATCCCAAACCCCATCACTTGTTTTATCTTTCATCCCTTGCCTTAGAAGAGCCAACGATGCAAGCCCATCAGAAAAGCAAAAGCCCGGAAATAATCTGAATAAATTCTGAGCATATAGATGAACATATCAAAGGGATCAAGAATGTTAGTATTAATACATTGATTAATGAAAGCGAAATTAGAAAATGATGATAGATAAAAACCATACAAATCTAACCCTGATGGAAAACTGATATGAAACTATGAAAGTGATCATAATCAACTTGTGGATAATCCTGACATAATAGAAGTTCATTTTAACTTTAAAACATCGTAGCCCCTAGCTGCAGTTAAGAGTTTAGAAACACCAAAGGAAATTTAACAAAGGGTAGATTCAATAAACTAGCTATCTACTTCGTAGATATCATCAATGTATAATCGATTTAATTCATTTTTTTCAGCTATTCAAAATTGTCTGGAATAATTAAAAAAAAATGGGAAAGTAAGTTTGGAAAAAACTCGTCCGCTTTAAGATTATTTCTAAAAATTGAATTTAACATAGAAAAATGATCAACAAAATAATCTTAAATTAGAAAAAAACATGAATTTATTTAGTGCTAAGTTTAGACGCATTGTTAGCAAATCACATGATTAATTTTTATAATAAGCTAGAAAGTTAGAAACAGTTAAAAAACTATCTACATAATGATTGAATCCCTCTCACCTTTAGAAAAGAATTTGCCTTGGCTGTAGTTTCAATTAGCCCCATAATAAATGAAATAACCATAAGAATGAGTCCAGTAAAGAAATGGACCAAGAGAACCAAATTCTGCGCAAGATAAAGAAAGCGTTCAAGAAAAATAACTAATTTCTGACAAACATTAGCAGAAGAGAAAAGCTCTCCAACCTGAGCCACAGTGTGATCAGAGAAGAAAAAGGTAAGGCAATAAGTGGATGATGCAATTGCGAGACCATACTCCAAAAACATGCCGACTGTTATCAATAAGCTACCCTCGCCAATAAATTGATCCAGACCTATAGATAAATTTCAGATGCATATAAAAGAAATTGAAATCTATACCAGTAATCCTTTATAAAAAAGAAACAATTTATACCAGTAATATAGTTGTATAGATTTCTTTCAATCAGATTTTTTTTAGCACTTTTGCAATTAAAAGCAAATGCAGTGTGGAGACTTAGACTGGAGCTAAAACTATCCCTCAAGGTTCCTTCTGAAATCCTTGGAAATTTCTCTTTCTGTCGAAATGTATATTCGATGTGTAGGTGATGGTAGACATACTCGATTTTGGGGGGGTGAGTGGGCATTTAACGAGGGAATAACTGAGTAATGGTGATTTACAATTAGTAGTTAGAGAAAAATTGTAATAAAAGGGTTAGAGAAGAGAAAGGAGGGGAGAACCACGAGGAGAGAAGTCCAGACTCTCGAAATTCTAGTGCAATCTGTAATCTTCGGGAATTCAATAAAGTGATTGATTCAATGCTTTTCGTTAAGTCATTCAAGATCCTAATATTTTGGTATTGAAGCTCTTTCTTCAAAGTATGGCAGAATGCTCACTAGGTCAAAAGTTCAGAAAAAAGCCATGACAGATTGACAAAAAGAAATGTCAAAGGTTAAGGATGAGTTGCGGAAAATGTCGTTGCTAGAAAAGAATTTTACAGCGATGCAAGAGCAGTTAGCAAGATTCATGGCTAGTACCCGGAGGACAACTCCAAAGTTAAAATGGCCACAGCTCCTAGTAACATTCCATTTCCCCATTCCCCATTCCCCATTCCATTTCATTTTAACTTTACAACATCATAGCCCCTAGCTGCAGTTAACTTTAAAATGGGGATTGAAAGATGTTATGGAATCTACCCAGATTGTAGAAAATAGAAATTTGTTGGCACGGGAAGTGAAAGATAGTGGACATCATCACTTTTCAAAGTGGAATGGGGAAATGGCCACAGCTCCAAAGGACAATATGGAAGTGACAGAATAATTCAACAGGAGTTGTACGGAATGAAGTCCCAAGGACAAGATTAACATAAGTATAAATACGAATGAGGAAAAAATGACTGTTACAAGTGTGATGAGAAGTATGAGGCAGGACACCAGTGTAAGAAGAAAATGTTACAAGTCTTCATTCTTCGGGATGAGGAAGGTGAACAAGACGAAGAAGAGATGAGCGAAACAGAGGAGTGCATGGTGAACCGACGAGAGGATGAAGCAAAACTATCACTGAATTCGATAGTGGTATTAAACGCCACCTCAAACCATGAAGTTGTGGGGGCAAATTAAACAACAACAGGTAGTAGTTTTAATTGATAGTGGAGTTACCCACAATTTTATCGCTAACAAAGATGTTGATGAACTGAAGTTACAAGTTGATCGCACAGTGCAGTATGGAGTGGTAATGGGAAATGGTGAATGAATTCCTTGTAAGGGAATCTGCATGAATGTGCTGTTAACCTTACAGGAAATGGAAGTATTAGAGGAATTCCTATTGATAGAGTTGGGCGATACAGATGGGATCCTAGGCATGCAGTTGTTATAATCATTGGAAGACACATCAGTGAATTGGAAACTACAAGTGATGAAATGTAAGTTGGAGGGTAAAACAGTGCGACTTAAGAGGGACCATTGCCTAGATAAGAGGAAGATTTCTCCAAGGGCAATGATGAGGACTATAAAAAAAGAAAGGCGAGGATGGTTGATTGAGCTAGGCACTATCGAGACCATGATCCACGTTCAAAAAGAAGAATACCCAGAAAAAATTTAGATGCTACTACAATAGTTTAGACACGTTTTAGAGATGCACTGTGAGTTACCACCAATAAGACAACAAGAACATGCAATAATTTAAAAAGAGCTGGTCATGTCAACGTGAGACCCTATAGATATCCGGTGATACAAAATGATAAGATTGAAAGATTAGTCAAGGAGATGTTAGTGGCAGGGATAATTCAACCGAGTTCAAGTTCTTTTTCAAGCCCCATTATTTTAGTAAAAAAAATAGACAAGAGCAAGAGGTTTTGTGTTGACTATAGAACACTAAATAGAAAAATAGTGAAGGACAAATTTTTGATACCGGATATTGAGGAGCTGTTAGATGAACTATATGCAACTGAAATATTCACGAAATTGGACTTAAAGTCGGGTCATCCCCAAATAAGAGTCTGAGAACAAGACGTGCCCAAAACAGCATTTAGAACACACGAAGGATGTTACGAATTTCTAGTAATGCCCTTCGGACTTACGAATGCCCCATCGACTTTTCAATCTCTAGTGAATAAGGTATTTCATCAATACCTCAGGAAGTTTATTTTAGTATTTTTTGATGATTAATTGGTATACAATAAATCATTGGAGGAACATGTTGAGCATTTGAGAGTGACTCTAGAAGTTTTGTCGAGAGAACAACTCTAAGTTAATGAGAAAAAATGCATTTTTGCTAAACGGGAACTAGAGTATTTGGGATATATTATTTCATCCAAGGGCATAGCGGTGGATGCGAGCAAGGTACAAACAACGAAGGATTGGCCAATACCCAAAACTCTTAAGCAACTAAGGATTCTTGGGGCTGACGGGATATTATAGAAAATTCGTATCCAGGTATAGATCAATTGCTTTACCTCTAACGGAGCAGCTAAAAAACGACAAATTTCGCTGGAGTGAGGAAGCAAATAAGGCATTCGAGAGGTTAAAGGCAGCCGTGTGTTCCTGTTTTAGCACTGGCAAATTTTGAGGAAATGTTTATAGTAGAGAAGTATACTTCAGTAAATGGATTGGGGGCTGTGTTAACACAAAATCAGCACCCAATTGCTTATTTTAGTCAACAACGGTCAAAACAAAGAAGACTGAAGTCCGTATATGAAAGAGAGTTAATGGCTATAGTGCTGGCGATTAAAAAATGGAGACCTTACTTATTAGGACGTCATTTTGTTCTCTGCACTGACCGCCGAAGTTTGAAAGTCTAGTTGGAACAAAGAATGATTGCAGAGGGTCATCAAAAGTGGCTGACAAAGATTTTGGACTTTGATTTTGAAATTCATAATAAACCTGGAAAGGATAATAAGGTAGTTGATGCCTTATCCAGGAGGGGACAGGAAGAAGTAGCAATATCAGAGATGGAAACATCATTGTGTCAGGGACTTGTTCACTCTGGAGGAACTGGAAAAGGTATATTGATAAGAAGCTGTCCAAAATTAAAAGAGAATTGTTGGACTCCACAGTCGAAACATGGATTTTCGTTGCTGAATGGATATTTGTACTGCAATAAAAGGAAGGTTATTTCACAATCTTGTATACTGATTCCAAAGATTTTGCAACTGTTCCATGCGAGTCCACTGGGTGAACACGAAGGTTTCACTAAAACCTTCAGAAGAATCGCAACAGAGCTGTTTTGGTTTGGCACGAGAAGGGACAATAAAGTTTTTATAAGTGAATGCGAAACGTGTCAGACGAACAAATTTGACAATGGCGGGTCTGTGAGAAATTGCTGAAATCAAACAGGGTGGACACGATAATATAGACAGATTGAGCAATATGCTCATTTTATAGGTCTTCACCATCCTTTTTTGGCAATGACAGTGGCTAAAAAGTTTTGGCAAAATGTATTTCAGTTGCATGGGATTCAAAGGTCAATTGTCTCTGATAGGGATAAGGTATTTGTCAGTTTCTTTTGGAGAGAATTATTTCAGATGTATGGAAACTTACTGAAGTTCAATTCAGCTTACCACCCACAAACAGATGGGCAGTCATAGGTGGTAAATAGATCGCTGGAAACATATTTGAGGTGTTTTGCAGGGGGGAAGCCAAAAGAATGGGCTGGGGGGTCGCTACCTTCGGCAGAGTTTTGGTGCAATTCATCGTATCATACGGCTATTGGATTGTCTCCTTTCGGAGTTGTCTACAAAAGAGACTCACCATCAGTTCTACGCTTGGGCAGCGAGGATCAGTAGTTTCAGCAATTGATAACCAGCTTAAACAAAGAGATAAAGTTCTAGATGTGTTGAAGTTTCATTTGGAAAAGGCTCAAGCTCAAATGGTGCGAATGGCTAACAAAAGGAGGGAGGTTACATTTGCAAAGGGCGAAGCGGTATGGTTGAAGTTACAACAAACCTATAGGCAGAAATCTGTGGTGGCGAGACGGAGCGAGAAGCTTTCCCCTCAGTATTTTGGACCTTTTGTGATTGAGAAGTGCATAGGGAAGGTGGCGTATAGATTGTTGCTGCCCTCGGCATCTAGGATTCATCCTTTGTTTCATGTGTTGCTACTGAAACGTGTCAAGGGTGAAGTTGAAAAGTGTGTCCCACTACTAGAAGAGTTATCGGAGTCGGTGGAGTGGAAAGTGGAAACAGAAATTTTATTAGATGTAGCTCAACAGAGCGGGGATTCGAAGAAAATGAATGTTGATTAAGAAGAAGCACCTTCCTTCGTACGAATCTACATGGGAAGATTTTGAGCACCTTCGTCATTAGTTTCCAGACTTTAACCTTGAGGACAAGGTTACTTGTTGGGCAAGGAATCATGATAAACCTCTGGTGAGGTTTACATATTCTAGGAGGCAGGGAGGAGTTAACGAGGGAATAATTGGGTAACGGTAATTGACCGTTAGTAGTAATTGTAATAAATAAGAAAGAGAAGAGAAAGAGTGGAGGTGGAGTTTTGTGACTAGAGAAAGAAGGGGAGAATCCTGAGCAGAGAGCTTAGAACTCTTGAAATTTTGGTGCAACCTGTAACATTCGCAAATTCAATAAAGTGATTGATTCAATTTTTTTCCTTAAGTCATTCAAGATCCTAACACCTTTATTCTTTGTGAATAATAAAAGGGTTATCGATTCCAAAAAAAAAAATGAAAGTCATTAAATAATTTAAGCATGAAAAACATCAGTAATTCTAATTTCCTTTGAACAACTTCCACAACATATTCTGACTACAACTAGACTAGATAAAGGTCAAGAATTTCTTTTGACACGGGTTGATCCAAAAGTAGATTTAAAAGTAGTAATTCATTATTGCAACAAGTATCTTAAAAATCGTCAAGAAACAAGACAAAAAAATTATAGAAAATACTTAGTGAGTTGAGAATCACCTTATCAATGTTAAACAATCGACATCTTAAAATATAATACAAAAAAAGAGTTTAAGAGACATACCGAAGATGAAAAAGAGAATTATTGTAAATGATGCAGGAAACAAGAAGCTTATGAAGTCCCACACGTACGTCGAAGTCCAATATGAGATTATTGACACCTAAAAATCAAAACAAAATCAACCAAACAAGGGAAACAAAAAAATATCTTATTTATAAATATAAAAATAGTCAAATTACCACCAAATACGACTCACTCACCCCACTAATCAGTTGCTGGTGCTTAGCCTTTACTTCGCGTTCCTGCATAGCGAAAGTAGACTTGGCTCACATTTTTCAAATCAAGCAATTTAGTTCTTAATCCTTTTTTTTTTTTTGATAATATGTTAAACATTCAACCTTATGATGTAAAACCAACACAAAGGGTGTGAGAAGTGATACCTTCACAATTGGTACAGCAAATGATGCTGGAATGAAAGAGAAAGCAATATTCACAATAATCGATACAGAGAATGCATCAAGATCCTACAAAATATTACGAGTTTCTCATATAAATTTGAAAGAATAAATGTATCATATTTCTTAAGAATAGGCAACTACTCATAAAAGGTAGTTCTTGTGACAATAAGAATAAAATGTATATAATATAAAAATAATAAGAACAAAAAACATATCTAAAAGAGCGAAACTATAACAAACCAAAAGAGAATTTTTTTAAAACAAACAATTAAAGAGAAGTTAAACTATTTCAGAAGTTCAAAGAAATAGATTTTATGGTTTTCTATGTTATGAAAAAAGATATATTCATAAGAAAACATATATGATATAAATCAATCTATACTTTTAGACATTAATCAGCACTGTTAAGAATACCATTGTTTGCGTTTTTACTTATCCAAAGAAGAACAAAAGCACACTCTAATGGACAGAGGAAAACGGATAAACCATCTTTCCTCTAAAAGGTACACAAGGTAAAAGCCTCCATAATATAGTAAAAGCAAACATGGTTTGATCAAACCCACAATGTACGGGAGTTTCTGGATGAGATTGGTACTAAGACAAACAAAAGTACTCATGTTGCACTAGTTTTCTTATTTAAAAAAAAAAAAAACCATCATACATGTCGTTGCAAGTGTTGGCTTTTCGTCATTGGCAGAGGATGATTGCGAGTTTGGATTGTCATATTTCTGTTATTAGTTGCAACCTTTAGAATTGCAGAATTCATTAAGTTGATGAAGGTTGGAGCACTATGTTGGCAAGAACAGTTGTGCAACACAGTGTACCCTAGACTACCATCAGCATTTCTATCATCAACCACAATTGCTCCATACCTGGACAAACAAAGGAAACATTATAGAAAACGCAAAATATTATGAACACAATCATTGTACGCAACTCCACAATCATGCCTTGACCCTTACTGCAGGCTAAGAGATTAGTACTTTACCCACGGACAAAGGAAGAGGGGAAGGAGCCAAGGACTTGAGTAAAAAACTGGGTTAAAATCATCATACTAAGAAACGTATGAACTGGTAGAGGTCATAAGCAAACCCAAGAAATAAAAGGTTTGTAAAATACGTGCAACTACATTCATGACCATAATAGAGATGTTTTTCAAATCCTAATTGATCCATAATATCTAGCCAGTGACCAGGATAGGTGATAATAAATTGAATGATATCGCGTTGTAAGCTAACATGAACTTTCAGAAATTTTCAGGTTTTCATTTATTTCAAAATTGCTAATCAAATTTCAACATGAAAAATGAAAAGAAAAAAGTAAATGTCAAACAAAATCATTGTTTATCCATATGCATGTCAACATCTAAAATATCAGTCTTCTTTTACCCATATATAATGAATGCTTGCATGCATGCATATTACATTTTGAAACTCCCGTTCTTGATATAAACAACATCTATAGCACTCATCAAGCTATGATGAGGTTCCTCCACACATCACGTACCAAAATATAGAAAACGAGGAATAAACAGCAAGAGAATTTGATAAAGTGAGTAGACAATGCCAATAACTATCACAATTGAGCTGAAATTCTTAGGATACTCGTATCCTTAAGGAAATGACCCAGAATCAGAGTACATTTTATGTGCCTTGATAACAAAGTTGTTTCTCTCTGTGCATCTTAAAAGTGAAATATATTTCTGTGGTTTGAGAAAATCATGGAATGACCAAGACCTAAGCCTATTTTTCAAGTTCTTATGGATCAGCTGTCATTGTATATAAGAAACTAAAGTAAGTTCAAATGAAAGACCAGGACCATGAAGATGGAGCATCAAAAAAGAATATTATGAAGTTTCACGATGTGCTTATTCTAGAGAATAAAAGCTTGAGAGTTCAACAAAGAATAAGAATTTTGCACCAACCAACCTTGATTGGTAGGATTCGTTAAAGCTAGACATTAGATATTCACTCATTGATAACAAATCTGGTCCCAGAATAGGCCCTGCTGCTTCTATTGCATCCGACAATGCTTTTTCTGAATCAGCGAACTTATATGGAGTAGATTTGAATTCCTGAATCCAACCTCCTTCAATATAATGAGCAATCTGCAGAATAAAATTAATTAGAGGGATGATAAAAAATAGCATATGCTTGCTGTTAGAATATAGAATGACTTGCAGGAGTATTGAATGCTGTAAAAAGATTATATGTGAATCCTAACTCAAATATCAGAAAACTAAAACATGAAAAGCAAAAATTATAACAACCTCCTTTGAAATAGTCCGAGACATATCAAAAGGAATTGGTCCGCCACCTCCACCGCCACGTAACAGTGGATTAAAATGTGAAGTTGTGAATGTGACACACATCTGATCAGGATGCGGTTTGAGCTTGAGAAAGATAAGGCCAACAGTCACGAAGACAATTGGAATTAAAAGCTGGAAAATGATTGTTTTACGGTCTCTCTGAGCTGTGATGGCCCTCTTAATGAATAATGCTCTAAAGTGTTGCCAAAATGTTGACCGTGCAACTATACAGCAGCAACAGCACTGAATACTCAAAAAGTTAATGAAGCTCAAAAACATAGACAAGGTAACTGCACAAGCTCTTCCCACCACAGCAGCTGCGGCTCCAATAATATTTTTGTACTTTCCAAAATGATTGAAGTAAAAACATTTGTGGCGAGGACCATCACAAGAAGCATTAGAAACTGAAGAATCAGATACAACGCAGTCTTTTTTGAGCTCCACACTTTCAACTTCACATCCAGCAACTCTCAAAAACACCTCCTCAAGAGTAGTAACTGAAATACCATAACTTTGAATTCCAAAATAGTCTTTCTCATTGCCGCCCTTTCTTTCAAAATCAGAATTGTATCTTGTCATGCAATTTTCAATTTCCCTAAACATGTTCTCAAACGATGATGAGGATGCCAAAGGAAGCTTAAACGAAATCTCTGTCCCAACCTAGAAACAAAATGACATGTATATATCATGCACGTTGGAATTTATGTGACAAACTTATTATTTGAGCCAATTTAGTTTATAAACTTACTAAATCAAATGAACAAAAAAACTGATAAAACAAATACTACGACAGTACTAAGGACAACTCAAACTCTTATGTCAATTTAGCTAATATTCAAAAAATAATAATTATAAGAAACTTTATATTGAAAACAAAAAGTTACAAAAGGAAGGGGGAGAGAACTCCATCTGAACAAGGTAGCTGTATCAATAATATAGTTATTATGGATTATAATATCTAAAAGGTAGCTATATCAGTAAAAAGCAATAATAAATACAAAGTGCACACATAATTGATGGTAAGAATAAATTAAGGAAAAAAATACATGCATATCTAAATTACTTTTCTTTGAAATTTTAGTTCAGTAAAAAAAAGAAGAGAAATATTAGTCCATGAAAAGATTGAACATGGAAAAATGACCAAATTAAATTAAATATTTAATCAAATTTGAAATTCATGATTATCAGAAATCCTCTTTTGGAGTCTGAAAATTCTATTTGCAATAAAACTAAGCACCAATTAAGTAAATATAAAATCTATAACCATGATTTATACCTCGCTCACACATGTTGCAGATGGAATGTGGCGGTAGACAATGTCAGCTGCAACAGAGGCAGTAGGTGCAGACTAAAAGAAAAAAAATGTATTCATTAAACATTTCGTAGAGCTCACTTGGTAAAAGAAGAGAAAAGAAACCAATCAGAACAAAATAAAGGAAGATGGGACCAGACCTTCACGAGAGTAAGAGTATAGCCCACACCGTACTGATGTTTTAAGTAGAGAGAACTGCGACAATAACCACCTCAATTAAATGTGAGTTTAGTTTATACATATATTCATATCATAAAAAGGAGAAACATAATTATAATTTAAAAAAATGCACATGAAAAATTGTGAGAGCCATATACCTTCCACAACATTTCAGTTTCCCATTGGCCATGATGGCTATTCGATCGCCTAGCTCATCAGCTTCATCCATTGAGTGGGTAGTGAGTAATATTATCCTACCTTTCTTAAACTTTTTTATTAACTGCCAGGTCAAACGCATTGAATACGGATCCATTCCACTAGTTGGTTCATCAAGGACGATAACCTGTTATAATAAATGACCAATATTAAATAACTTGAAGAGCATACAATCAATAATCTCTTCAGGTGTAATGAACAACCTTACTATTGCCTATCAAAGCTATTCCTAAAGACAATTTCCTCTTCATCCCACCAGAAAGATGCATCACTCGAGAGTTCATCTTATCCACCAAACCTACCTGTTCACAATGATAAAAAGAAAAGCAATTATTGTACTTAAACATAAATCATAGAAATTCCAATAAAAACAAATACAAGTTTTAGGAGAAGAATATCTTCACCACACTAAGAAGTATGATGAAGAGAGAACTATGACAGAGATTCACATGATGCGTGCTCATTTTTATGACAGTCCATAAATGAGAGAAAAAAAAGTATATTCTCAATAAATTAAAAGATGTCCTGAGTGCCGCATACCACAAGGTATATTCTACTCAAATAGCAGAAAAGAGAACATACTTCATTAATCATGTCCAGAACGGCACTCTCTAATAAGTCTTCCTGCACACCCTTCAATGTGGCAAAAATTTCCAAATGTTCTCGAACCTAAAAGAAACAATTTAACTATTAAAAAAACAGAACTGCCTAGATTAAGCAACTAAAACATAAACTATAAGAATATCAATAAAAAAAAAAAAACCTAGAGTAAGCATAAGATTGAGACCACCTCTTCCTGCATATGATTTCTACTATAAGAAAAATACAAGACTCTAAGGCTATTGAATCATCCAAGCATGCCGATTTGTCACCTCAAGAGACTACATTGGAGCAACAATTCCGTTTCTACATACTAGAGTCTGAATTCTATATATGACATGAACATGTTTCCAAATAGTGAGAGTCAATAAAGAGATAAACCAAAAAAATAACGAGGAAAACTGCAATAGGAAGTTATTATCCATATTATGGATCGCTTCATTTACTGTTGAAACTTACTCTAAAAGAAGATTTCACTTTTATGTATCCCTAATTTATACACAAATTCATCTAAAGAAAAATAAAAGATTACATCTTAATGACGACAACATATCCCTAAGGTCAAGCAATATATTCCAATCTAAGATTACAAAAGATCTATAAATTAGGTAATTTTCCACATAAAGAAGGTTGTCATCTTCCTTCAAATGCAGACAACTTCCAACATTTACTATTACAAACTGGAAAGGAGAATCTCACTTCAACAAACACGGAATAATATTAAGTAGCAACACAAGAAAATGTCTCTTCTACTTAGTAGAATTTACACCCAAGCGTGGACCATTCAAACTCATCAATAAGTACATTAGATTTGCCTCGGCCATTGCTATTGGCTATGCATTAATCATGTATAATAAGATATGTAAAAAACCATCCTGGCTGTGATTTAAAAATAAATGATAGCATATAACAAAATTTGACCTCAAAAACAATGTTTGGTGGAAAAACTAGCTTAAGAATTCAAATATGATAGTCTCAAAATATTGAGTAGCAGTAACGTGTCCTAGTGAACCAGTGGATATTGAATCAAGACACTACATGCTAAATCAAATAAATGATTAGTCAAAGTGAAACATTATAGTCTTTGACTATCATTAGGTGGACGGATCCTCTTCTTCTGTCTTTTACGATAATCGTCCTTTGTCTAACATTTTAATTTTCTTTTTGAGTATTTTCAGGATTGCATTGAATATAAAGTGGGGAGAAGAACCTTAACTCGCTCTTGGAAAGATAGTTGGGTGAGGGATGCGGCCTTTGGTGTCAAATTCCCACACATTTTTTTTACTCTCGCGTAATGAAAATCAATTTATTGATTCCCCTATAACATGGTGCAGTTGCACGACAATCCTTCAAACCTAACCTTTCAAAGAGGGAAGACCAGCTCAAAGTTATACAAACTAAATAAGTGATGATGAGTCAAAGTGAAACATTATGATCTTCGACTACCATTAAGTGGACGAATTCTCTTCATCTGTCTTTTACGATCATCGTCCTTATAATGTTTTAATGTTCTTTTTTAGTATTTTTAGGATTGCATTGAATATAACAAAGGGAGAGGAACCTCAACTTGCTTTTAGAAAGATACTTAGTCGAGGGATGCGGCCTTATGTGTCAAATTCCCACACATTTCCTGACTCTCGCGTGATGTTGATTTTCCCTATGGCACGGTGCAATTGCACAACCGTCCTTCAAACCTAACTTGTCGAAGAGGTGAGACCAACTCAAAGTTATACAAACTTACTTATTTGCGTGCCACTATATCTTTTGTTCCCTAAGAAAAGCTAGAATCATCTACTAGTCTCTCTTTGAGATCTTTATTCTTACAACTACCTTGCCCAGTCATGTGGAAGAATTGAGTTCTCCTAAAGATTCAAGTGTTCACTTGGACTTTGGTTAAAGAAAAATTGTATGCAACTAATTAAATACCAAAAACAAAACTGAATCTTTTGAGAGCTTTATCAACTCATTGTTGCCCTTTCTACAAGGTCAATGATAAAAGTAACAATCATATAATAATTCAATGCAAATCTATTAAATGTTCGTGAATACGTCTTTTCTACTCTTGCAACCAGATAGGAGAGTCTATCATGAGATTACAATTTCACAAGTGATAGTGAGAATCCATCATGAGATTGCAATTTCACAAGTGATGTTTATGGAGGAAAGATACACAGAGAAGATGAATTAAATATGAAAATTAAAAGTTTTTGTTATTTTTTGAGTTATCCGGATCAACTGTTATGAAATTATTTTCGTAGATAAGTTTCTAAATAATGACTTTATAGAATAGTATTAACCTCTTTATTGCTAAAAGATCTTATAGTTCCAAAGTATTCTAAGCACTTTTAAAGCTACTTTTTTAGTTTGCTTTTTTCCAACCGAATGGAAATTGTTTTTCATATATTGTTCTTGTGCAACTATTTGAGTTACACAATTTGATTCTTATTAAATAAAATCTTTCCATGAGTATTAAGCGAGATGGATTACAAGGGCTTCGACAAGCCCATTTTGTTTGTCCACATGACAGGACTCCATTAAGCTCCAATATGTCTAACCTGTCATTGCGCGAATACAAGAAAAAAAATAGACAAAAATTATGACAAAAACTGAAATAATTATGGTGCTTACAGTCAACTCCAGGAAAAGGATATCATTTTGAGGGCACACACCCAATCCTTTCCGTATTTCATCCTACAGAAAAAGAATACAGGATCATCTAAATATCAAACTTGACCATGAATAATAGTATATGTGCTTAAAAAAGCCGTAGTATTAATAATAATGATTGATCTTGTCAAGATAAAAATTAAGATTGTACCAAAAAAAATAATGATTGACAGAAGAGAATAACCAAAAAAAAGATATTTAAACACTTTTCAAACATGAAAAAATAAACACCACATTAATACATAAATAAGAGAATAATGACTAGAAAAGCAAACAAAGTACCATATCTGAGTTGATATTCTTTCCAAACACTAAAGCGTCCCCTGAAGTTGGAGGAAGTAAGCCAACAAGCATGGAAATTGTTGTACTTTTGCCAGCTCCATTGTGTCCTTAACAATTAAAAATCAAATTCAATAGTGCCATCCCTTTTTAAAATTACCGCTTTAGAAAGGACACTTAAAACCTCTATTGCCATGCAGTAATAATGAAGAAAGAACAATGTACGGGACTCAATTGTGACAAGGATTTCACACTCATCCGTTATAAGCTAATTTTTTAATCTCGAGAATCTTCTAAGTTCAATATTTTCTTCGGACATGGAAATTTTTGTTGCACTAGAATCTCCTCCTTAACCAAGTTTCCCAATTCCCCCAGTAGTCCTGCACTAAACGACAAGAAATGCACACAACACAAGCAAACAAACAACAACACGACAAGTCCGGGAAATCTACAAACTCTGATTGGAACTATCCTCTAGATAGACACAAAACATAAACAGTTTTCTTAACAAAATCTCCATCTCCCCTTTTTCTCGTCATTACTCATCTTTATATAACTCTATTCTTCTCTAAGAAACTAGGACTCAGTTCCCACTAACCAACGTGAGAAATTATAACATAATAAACATTATCCCAAAAATAACCCAAACCACAATGTTTTTACCAAATAGCCCTTCTTTGGTAAACTTATGCATCAAATTTAAAACACCAAACGACGTTATTGTTATTGGCAATCAAAGATTAAATGAAACGAAAAATATTTACAAGCATTGAGTGCTATAAAAACAATATGTTGTTAGGAATACTCGCACCGTACTTCACTCGGTGGCACTTTACTCGGCCAATCCGCCAAATCGGTCGGAACTCCGGTCAGAACCCTCTGCCGGTCAGAACCCTTGACCGAGTATTCCCAACATGGTGGGTCTCATTCCCCACATGACACACTTGGTTAAAGGACCTCTACCCCCAAGATAGGGGTGCAGGGTTCAAACCCCCCATGGTGAAATTATTGGGGATTAAACCCTGTTGCTGGTGGGGAATGGGACCCACCATGTTGGGAATACTCGGTCGAGGGTTCTAACCGGCGGAGGGTTCTGACCGGAGTTCTGACCGATTCGACGGATTGGCCGAGTGAAGTGCCACCGAGTGAAGTGCGGTGCAGATATTCCTAACATATGTCTTCCAAGAAGCCTCCTGAAACAAAAACGACGCCTAATAGCCAAAACTCTACTCTATCAAAAATGGGTTTCGAGGAAAAATCTTTTTCTCATCAAAATAAAATTTGCAATTAAATTATACAAAAAAACAACTTTGTGTTAATATAAGCATACATTAAAAACAAAATTTTCAATAAATATGAAAACTTAACAAGATAAGGGGGACACAATCTCCTCCCTATTCAAGAAACTATTATTACGGGACGGTGAGTTGATCTTTGCATTTGTGCAATGTTGCCAACTGCAGCTTAAACCTATTGTTATGATATTTTGTAGCAATGGTCTTCTCCTCTGACTATTGTCATTTAGCCAAATAGGACAAACATATCACACACAACAAAAACACTCACACAGATAGAGAGTCAGAGAAAGTTATAATAATGATGCAGGAAAAAAAAAAGCACATCTGATAAATAAAATTGCACTCACCAAGAAGAGCTAGAATTTGATTTTCGTAGAGACTCAGCTGCAAAGAGTTGACAGCGATACATTTTCCCTTCTTAGAATCATAAACTTTACGCAGTTTCCTTATTTGGATGCACCTAAAGATTATATGAACAATACATAAAATTACAAACTAAAAGAACTCATTCAATATCCGAAATTACCACTATTCCAAAAGCTCGAACATTAATGTTGAGATTATTTTAATCATTTCAATTTGTACCTTAACAAATTTTCACATATGTAAGCAGTACGTGGGCTGAATATCTTCTGGTCATTAACCATAGAGATTGTAAACTTTTTATAGACTTATGATATGATACCTTGTAAGTTTATCATCAGTAATACTTTTTTGGTGGTTTTCACTAAGTAGTTCTTGTTCGGGGAGGTCACTCCCCCTGTTTTCTTGTAATTTTTCTTCACTAATACAAGGTATTGTCACCATCGCTCCACCTTTATTTATATCTCAAAATACATACGCAGACAATTAATTTTATCCAAAAATTAAAATTATTAATTAATTCAAGCTAAAAATTTAGCTTTTGTGACAACAGATTCAAACTACCGTAAATAAACTACCTTCCATCAAGCTCTTGTTGTTTCATCTCCAAACTAATTGCCTCTACAGCAGGATCTCCAAGAAAACTAGCCTTTGTTTGGCAAATCCTATCTGTGGTGTCGTCAAAATCAGAAGTGTAATCTTTGGCAGTATTGTTCCTTTTCGACAATAATTTAGGAAGTACAAAGTTCCATGGATAACGAAATCCATTCTCTCCTGAAAAAACCTAATCCACAACAGCTTTCAATAAATTTCTTCAAGATAGATTATGAACTTGAAATTTAGAAATAAATATTTACAAAAATCATTTTAAGCATTTGTCAAGAAAATAAAATGAAAAAAGTCCCTTAAAAATTATCGTGATATCAAAACAAAGAACCAAGTTAACACGTCATTATATTCAAAAAGGTTTTCCATTTTTTTAACTCTAAAGGAAACAGGCTCAAAAAATATAACTGAAAAGAAAAATGTGCAAAGTAAACACTGTATCTATCTTTTCAGTATCATAGATTTAGCCACCAATAGTTCTATAATGCACTTTTCTCAGCTGAAATTTTGGAAAATGCGGCTACAAACTAACATAAAAGCATGAAAAGGAGAGAAGAGATCAATGGTATACCTTATCCAAGTAAAGACCAATGGCACAGTACAGCATTGAGTCAAATAACATCATCAGGAGACACAAAAAAAAATTAACTCCCGATGATTCCTAAAAAAAATGATAAATTCAAGCATTAAGACAAACAAACCAAGGCTAAGGCACCTTAATTAGATCAACAACTCCAGTAAAAGAATATACCCGCCATATGTTGCTCCAACGAAGTCCAACATGTGCTCGCTCATAGTCAGCAAAGTTAACTGACCCTAGCGCAAAAGCCGTTGGTGAAAGTACTGACGCAAGGACCTTTAATGATCTAAAGGAGAAACAAATAAGGGTGATTGTTCTGTTCATCTATTACATGCAAAATCTTTTTTCATAAGGAAGAGAAAAAAAAAAAAATCCTCCAAAGAAGAAATCATACAATGAATGAAGACCTACTCGCGTAAAAGCATTATATTTTTTTTTAAGAAAAAGAAGAAGTTTTCTAATATGCATCTAAGTAAACTTTATATGAAATCTCAAAAAACAAAAAGGACATTAGTCGTGTAATGCTTACATGGAAACAGCCTCATCATTAACAGTGTAGTAAGGGAAATAGGCCCCCAAAAACGAAAGAGTTCCTACTGCCACAGCTGTTTTCGCTCGTGCAAAGAATGTAGAGATCAAAAATGATAGAGTGATTGCACTTAACCCAAACAAGAAAAAGTATATAAAGACCAGAGTCTTGTCACTATATTTGAAAAGATTATTCATCGTGCAAATTGTTATAATTCCAGCAGAAATTGCCAGCTGAAAGGAAGATCAAGTCATAGAACATTTAGAACAACGGTCAACTCTTTTGAATTGAAAGCAATGACAAAGGAACACCAGTGAATTATGCACTTCCCAAAAATACGAATGAAACTATCACCAAATTGTATCTGATTTAGTTCTAAGCTGGTAAAAGAAACTTTTAGAGAGTTCAGAGACATGGTGTATGGTCATTCTAGTAAAAACAATTCTATGACCCAGAACTCCCACTTGGTGAGGCCTAATTAGACCCACCAGGGCAGCACCAAATCAGTGGGTGATAGATTTTCACCCGCGCACGGACACACCACTGGTAATTCACCAAGCAATCCACAAGTGGGGAATTGGATATAGGCCCTTCATAGTTGAGTTGGCCAGGCTCCCCTACCACCCTGAGTAATCTCATACACAAAAATGCAATTACAATCTAGCAATTATTGTGCCTCAGATTTCAAGGCTCTATAGTACAAAGTACAAACTAACTCGGGTCTGCAAATTTTTTTTGCAAGAAGAATTATAGTATTAAGATCGCCTTTTTCCATCACATTAGAAGCATGTTCCAGTCCCAATACTTAATTTTTAAAAGTCAAATGCCCACACAGAATTCCTCAATCGATTACAAAGTTCTTGAAAACAAACATAAAATTGAAACATAGTTGTGGGTAATTAAAAGAAAAGGGAATGACATGGACCTGTACAGCATATGAAATAAACCAAGAGAGATGAAAAATTCCATCTTTAAGTCCCATCATATAGAGACCTTGTTTGATCTTTTGTTCCTGAAAAATTCCAGTACATGGATTCATTTGGGTCTTGGACAAATCGCAAAGTAATAATCAATTATCAAGTAAATTAATAATTCATTTTGCCTTTTTCTCATAAAAAAAATAATTGATTCCCAAGTTAAGATTGTTCTCATTTAGTTTTTTCTATAATTCATTTTCTGAATCATTTTAAGAGGTGGACTCTGGGTAACCATTTCTTATTACCAAGTTTTAATATATTTTATCGCTTTTCTCATCAATATTGCATGATTTATTGCAGACTAAAACTCAACTTTTACCTTCTCTAAAACAGAATAGCTGATCAGTCGAGACATTGGATAAAGAAATCCCAGAAGATATCTGCGAAATACAGAGGACATTCAAGAAATGCAGCTTACCAAGAAAAGAAAATCAATGCTAGATACTTTTTGAGAAGTGACACTTACAGTAATCCCATAACTTTTTTGATGATGGACTGAAACTCATCATCAGTGTATTCACGAGTTGGAAAAGGAGCTATTCGTATATTTGAAGGGATGAATTGCTCCCATGTCATCTTCAGTGGGAAAGATGAATCGGATAAGTGTGATGCAGTCCCTTCAGCATATACATCTCCATTATTATTTTCTTTTTGCTGGGAAGCAAATATTATGAATGAATCCAAGATTTGCTGAACCTGCAAACTTACAGAGAGTAGAAAATGACCGAGGTGGAGGTAGACTGAAAATTTAAGCACTTCTTTGGGAGCAAGCGAACTTTAAATAAGAAAATAAAAAAGAACATATAGCACCTAATCATTATCATACCGTCAAAAATCCACTCAAGCTGTATTGCATTGTGGGCACAATACTGACACCCAACTCCAAATCATTAAGGAAAGGACCATTTGTGTCCATGATGGATTTAACATCCGGAAATCCAGAAAAAGCCCATGTGTGGTTGAGTCGAATACTATAATCAAAAAAATCTGGACCCTGATCGTGGAATACTATGGCTCCTTTAATTTTGGGAGTCGAACAATTCCTAGTAAATGAAACCAATCACTTTTAAGGAACGTCCCACAAACTTGTTACTCTTCATCGAACTGTATAGACTAAAATGTCAAGAAGAATTTTGTAGCATTTTTTTAAAGAATGAAAATCTTCATTTGGTGGTCTTTCACAACTATTACAAATCTAGTCTTTATTGGAAAAAGAAACTATGCAATGGTTGCGCACAAAATCCTCCCTATCTACAAACCATCCGAAATCAAACTTTTTAAAACTAATTATATATGAAAGTACAAATTACAAGATATACGTAAAAAGAATCCTTGATTCAGGAACGATCATCTAACTGGATCAACAGCCATACAGCACAGAATACAATTGATTAAATTATTGGTCAGCAACTAATACGTATAACTTGGCGTCTAAAGTTAATCAGGACATGGTTTTTCCCCAAAAAAAGTCGATCAGTTCATCTACATATTCTGAATAATCTGACATGTAAATATATAAACAATGACGACATCACATTATCTTGTTTCAGCTATAGTAGAAAAGGTAGGCTTACTTTACTTGATTGCAGGTTCCATAAAGCTCTGATCTAATGTAGGTTTCCAGCTCTAATTCATCTTCATAAACCTTTGAAACTAACTAACAACAGGACAAGGGAACTTTTAAGCAGAATTGAGCGAAAAAGATGAGTCTTTAATATAATTACTAACAGTTCTTGTCATTATTCTCATACTAGATAAGATTAATTGACTGATTACGGTTTTTGCATTTTAGTTAATAAACGAATTTATTGAATAAAAGAAAAAGGAGCATGATATGAAAATAAAAAACATAGAAATAGAAAACAATATGTAGATAGTTAAAAGAAAATCTGTATACTTTCTGAAATTTTACTACTAAAAACACTACTGTTTATTACCCAAAAAAAGATATTTCATCAATATTTACCCATTGAGTCAAAACACTATCCAAAAAATAATTTCGTACCTACAGCACAATTCCCAAAAAATGACCAAGAAATCTACAGCATACTGTAGTAAATTCTACTCTAATACATCACCAATGAAAGAGAGTATAAAGAATAAAATATTTAAAAGGGGCATAAATAACGGTTGGTACCTTTAAAAGTGGAAATTTGTATGATATTATATTTATCATACTTCTTGTCTCTTCAGTGTCAGGTGCAAAAGCTAAATACTCTCCTTTTGCCAACAATAATTCCAAAACTTGCTGGAAATTAGGTGATATTCCTTTGCCTACTTCCACAAACATTTCTTTCCTTATATAGCTGGGCCAGTTCAGAAAACCAAACAACCATTATTTCAGCACATGCACAAACTCAAGCACACCTAAAGTTGTTAATCTGTTTGCTTTTCCAATTAATTCATTTGCTTATGAACTCCAATTCCACACAAAAAAAAAAAGAGAACTTTTAAAAGAAAGTTCATCCAAACATGATTTGTTTCAAAAGAAAAGGATACAATTCCACACTAAAAAAAACGTTTTCAGAAAAATTTCATCCAAACATGACTTGCTTCATTGAAAAAAAAAACTCATATTTCCGTTAACTAGATTTCCCTCTCCCCTCAAAAAAATGTTATATGAGAGTGCCAGTTGGAAGAATAAACTTCTTTATTTCTTACGTTGTCTCCAATTCTCTCTTGTATACACTGAGTACCAAGAGGCTACATTAAATCACCGCATGCATGTTCAGAAATCAATGCCAAGCATAATTTTTGAATACTTACGGTTGTGCAGGATGAATTTGTGTATCTACTCGCATCCTCACTGCTATTAACAACATCATCACTGTAGCTGGGAGAAAAATCTATAAAGACGTAGAAATGATGTGTCAGATGATCCCACTTTCATTTATGACTAACTTGATCGTGAAAATCACATCTTAAAACGTACTATATAGGCGGCTAATAACAACTAGACAGGAGTTAAATGAAACAGAAACATCACGGTGATGATAACCTTTTCACTAAACCGTCAATTATAGTTGTAGCTATAAACATAAAGAAGGCAGTAGCTAAAGGGAAGCCGATATAGAAGAAAAAGGGGAAAAAAAAAAGCAAAGATGAAGTAGCTAATTCAAAATGGAAAATAATAGAACCTAGAGAAAACAATACTAAACAAGAAGAATAAATCAATGCATGAACAAGATTTCAGAGAAAAGAGCAAAAGATTTTCCAATCGCTTGCACAAAAAAAAAGAAGTCATCAATAGAGACAGGTGACCGAACGCCAACAAATAGAAGGGGAGAAACAAAGCACCGATTCAGAAAAAAGAACATAGAGTAAAATCACTCGAAATTTCAAAGAATCGAGAAAAAAAAGAGCAGTGACAGATAGAAGTGAAACGAAAGAGAACCTCAGCAAAAGTAACGAAAGGATGACGAATTTTGAGGAGCCAGTTCTTGCGGAGCATAGCCAGGAGCTGCCTCCGCGCAGTTGCCATCGCTGAAAAGTCCTAGGAAACAGAGAAAGATTTCCAGAGAGAGATCGCTGGTTTTGTAAGAAAAAAGAAGCAGAAGACGGAGCAGACGAAGAAAAGGAAGAAGTTGGAGACGCCACCCTTCGCTGTGGTCAATGTATTGAACAATAAACCAACCGAAGAATAAATTAAGAAAGACATTGAATTATTATAAAAGTAAACCTGAGATAGATTTATAAACTGAGTTCCTGAAATTAAAAAAAAGGAAAGGAAAAAAAAAAGAGAGAGAGAGAGACAGATGGGGCCCACGTTGTCTAGTCAGCAGTCACAATCCATCTTGTTTGTAGTTAGAACTTAAATGCTGGAGATAAATAGGATGGAGCGAAATTAAATGAGAAATAATTAAAGTTAACAAGGGTTTTAAGAAAGGATTAAATAAAATTTAATAAACCGATAATACTAATTATATATTGGGAATGAAAAGGACAACGATCCCTACCATCCATTCCATCCCTATTGTTATAATAAGCTTCGTCGGCTTGTACGTTACGCAACCCAACCTGGAGGGGAAAATCGGCTATTACAATGTCCACGGTACGGGACCCACTTAGTAGGGCCCCATCAAGTCACTTAAATCTTATGCGTCAAAATTGCAATCAGACGTTTTTGAATATTCGAAGGGGATCTACTTTGGAAAGCACGTGATAAAAAATAAAAAAATAATGTTCTTATGAGTCGCCCCTAATTTTGATTAAATAGAAGACTAATCATGTTTATTGAGAAATTACAAAATGAATATCATAAACAAGCATGTAAGATTCCAGCACGAAATTGGAATATGTACTAATAATTATCCAATTTATTAACTTATTGCTAATTTAAGAGGAAGCACCCAATACATTAAATGAGAAAAGACGTCAAAGCAAACATAACAAAAAAAAAAAGAGTAAAAAATCAACAGAATCAATTCTTTAATCCTTAACCAATCATCGATCATTAAGCTTTAAAAAAGCATTCAAATGATAGAGAGTGTTTTAGATCTAAATTACTCGTACAATAAAAAACTAAAATTTCAAAAAAGAAAAAACACTTCAAAACATGAATTAGCTTTGATTAAAAGAGTTAACTATGACAGAATGCATGTTTATTTTTATGATGAAGTATGGAGTGCATTAAGTCATAATGTGTATTTTACACAAATAACAAAAAAAATAATATATTGCATGACATGAATGTGTTTGAAAATAATTAAAGTCATATGAGAAGGTTATTATTCCTCATATGTGCCAATTTATCACTGTTTGAATTTACTATGAACAAAAGTAGAAGATTACGTATTAATGTCAGCAATATATCATTATCTAATGTTACAAGAGCTTTCACTCTCTAAACAATCTGATTATTTTCCAAAAAAGCAGCCTAGAGTGGAGAGTTAAGCTTGGGGAAGGCAGAAACGGGGGTTGACCACTGTAAATGCAAAGATATTGCATATAAATTGGCATTGATTTTTTGACAATATATATTTATTTATGAAGATAATATGTTTTTACAAAATTGATAATTTATTTCTTGGTGATCAATAAATAATGCATTCTGATTATTGGATGACATCCTATTAACAATCATGAAGATTCCGTGGAAGAGAAAAATAAGAAAACATGATTATTTAGAAAGTTGTTGAAAAAGGTAAAGGCACTTGTTTTTTGGAAAACTTTTATTTGGTAAGTCGTTTTGATGGAAATTTAGCCAAATCTGCTGGGCTTCGAGTTACTATGATTAATGGGATGATTTCCTAATTTTTTGGATGAATATCCGAGTTGTTTGAGATACTTTCCTAAAGTGTCACACGGTGTGTCACACAACCGAATTTGTAAAGATTGTGTTTCCTTATTCCATGCGGCGATATATCCAATTTGGTAACTAGTCTGAATTGACGATATGGAAGTTACCAATGTTATTTAAAGCTTTCATTTTCTGTGAAAGCTGATTGACGATGGAGTTTTGATTTTCACGAGAGAATGTTTCTTCGATTTCCAAGCCGTCGCTTTTCTTTCACTCCATACGTTTCTGCGTATGGGTTTGTAATTGTTTTACACACTCGACCTAATCTGTGGATTTCATCGTTTTATTGAGTGTGTTGATTATTGTATTCGAAGACTTCGATCTGGTGTTCCAGGAGATGTCCTAGGAGGCAATATTCTTTGTTCTTCATTGAAGCTCAGTCTCGAGAGGAGGCTGCATCCGAACTCGGGAGGAGTTATGTTTTTAGACAAGGGGAGCTTGTCACTTTGATAGTGGGCGAGGGGATCTTGCCATAACACGGGTTCCGGGAGGAATCAACGACAAGGGGATCTTGTTGTTATCTAGATCTCAGGAGAGGTCATTCTAAAGTCGAAGGGATCTCACAAAAACAGTTTACTTGGGGAAGTTAGCTAGAGGCGGCGACAAAGATAAGAGGAAGTCTTTATTTATATAAGTCCGATTGTCTTGTAACTTTGTGAACTAAAAGAAATGTTTTTATATTTGGGCGTGGCCCCGCAGACATAGGCTGGTTGCCGAATTGCGTTACCAACCTCCTGTGTCATTTATTTTCGCATTTTTATATCATCCATCATTGCATTAAAAATCGATGTCACACGAGGATCCTTGTGTGACATCACATAACTGATCTTAATCTTTCAATTGGTATCAGAGGGGGTCGCTTCTGTTTCTTAAGCGGGATCCGCGGGACAAGATCACAATTCGTGTGCGATGGATTATATGAAAGAAAAAGGTTCTACAATGCATCCACCATTATTGGATGGGAGTAATTATACTTATTGGAAGGCAAGGATGAAGACATTCATTAAAGCTATTGACGGGAAGGCTTGGAGATCTATTTTAACAGGTTGGAATCCACCAATGAATACTGATACAGATGGTGTTGTTGACTTATATGGGGTTTAAGTTTAACTAAGTTTTTGATGATGTATTTGAATGTTAAATATGTAATTTGATTATATTTATTAAATGAGAATAATGATTTATGCATGTGTTTTAATCTGTTGGAAATACCCTTGAAAAGAGTATTTTAGTCATCTAATGAATGTGGTTAAGTATACAGGGCTGTATAGTTTTTAACAGGGCTGAAAAATCGATAAACAAAGACTACATCCACCAGTGAAGTTTTGAATGAGACTTGAATGAAGACATCCACCGATCGCTAAACGACAAAGGCGGAAGACTTGAATGAAGACGTCCACCGATCGCTAAACGACAAAAAACAAAGTCGTTTAAAGACAGCATCATCCGCCAACAAAGTCTTCCAAAGAGTTCTTTCTGCCGATAGCTAGACGACAAGAACTACATCCATCGCTGGCAGACTTTCAAAGCCTTTCGCAATTGTTCACGCGAATGTTAAAGTGTCACGTGAAAGTCAGGTGGTATTAGATTCAATCGTCCACGGCTGAGACAGAATAGCATAAAAGAAATCAGTTGTCCATATTGCCACGTGAATGTCAGGTGCCTTTAAGTCGGCTTCATTAGTCATTCATCAAGTCAAATCTTATTGTCTACGAGCAAAAGAAAGGTTATCGTCCATGATCAAAGGGAATGCAGTCGTCCACGACAACGACGAATGCAGTCGTCCACGACAACGACAAACGCAGTCGTCCACGACAATGAATGACATCGTCGTCCACACTCCCAAATCAGACACAGTTCTCCACATAAATGGAATGGCGCAAACATCCAAAGTATTAGCGCCAAAGTTTAAAAAACCGAGAGCGACAGTGACAGTCGTCCAAAGCTTTAACTCCGCCATTAATGGCTTCGAGAGAAAGCTATTCCAGAATGCAACGGCTAGCGAGCTATGTACGAATGTTTCTCCAACGGTCATATAATTTCTACATTCGGATATGGAGCATTTTAAGTTTTAGAGCCGAGAAGAGACAGAGTATATAAGCCGAGAAGTTAGCTTGAAGAAAAAAACTTTTTTGCTGAAATCAATCTTCGAATTCTACTGAGCAATCTACTTCGAATACTCTCTGTTATTCTACATCTCTCTATTCCTGAACTTGAGATCTATCTTGAGAGAGTGTAGCATTTGTGCTAAATATTCTTATTTGTAAAACTGTAAAAGGCTGTGATTGACGCCCGTGAAGATCAATCAGTGTAAAGGCAGTGGATTGACGCCCGTGAAAGTTCAATCCAGAGTTGTAAGGCTGTTGATCAACGCCCGTGAAGTTTGATCTGGAATTCTCGTTGAGGAGAAGTAGTGAATCTTCAAGGGAGGAACCTTGAAGCGTGGACGTAGGCAGGTTTAGGCCGAACTACGAAAAAAAACTCTGGTGTCATTTTTCCTCTCTATCTCTTACTTTGATTGACTGTGTGTTTGCTATAAATTTAGTAATTGCATAATAGAGAGAAGTAAACAATACCTTGAGTAATTTATATTGTTTAAATAAAGTTTAATTAGGGCAAGAAATTTCTAATTCACCCCCCCTCTTAGACAATAACGATCCTACAGGTGTCATTTCTCCTAAGCCGGAAATAGAGTGGTCGGTAAATGAGAATGCTTTGGCAAATAGTAATTTGAAAGCTCTCAACGCTATCTTCAATGGCGTTGATCCAATACAATTCAGACTCATCTCCACATGCAAATCGGCAAAGAGGGCATGAGAAATTCTTCAAACCACCTATGAAGGAACATCTACGATAAAGTTGTCTAAAATGCAAATGTTAACCACTCGATTTGAGAATTTGAAGATGCAGGAAGATGAGACTATTGGCGAGTTCAACGCCAAACTATATGACATAGCAAATGAAGCGTTTGCTCTCGGTGAGATGACTTCCGAAGAAAAACTTGTGCGAAAAACTCTACAGTCTTTGCCACAAAGATTTGCCTATAAAATTACTGTCATAGAAGAAGCCAAAGATGCGTCTAAAATGAAGCTAGAAGAGTTGATAGGATCTCTTAGAACTTTCAAAATGAATCTTGGAGGAGAGACCAAAATTAAGAAGGCAAAGGGAGTTGCGTTTAAAATAGAGGTACAGAATTGCAACGACGATGATGAAGATGACTTGGAGGAATCACTAGCCCTGCTTTCGAAGAATTTCAGCAGAGTTATGAAGCGATTTGGAAGAAATACTCGCGGTGTCAAGCAGGGTGTCACAAACTTCAAAAATGGTTCTTTAAGCAATAAGTAGCACAGAGAAGAAACTTATGTGTCTGATCAATCATTCAAGAATAAAGGCATTCAGTGCAGAGAATGTAAAGGATTTGGGCATATACAAGCAGAATGTGCTAATACATTAAAGAAAAAGAAGAATTCTCTGAATGCAACCTGGAGTGAGGATGAGTCAGAAAGGAAGATGAATTTCAGAGCAACAATGTGGCGCTCGTTGGAAAGGCAGAACGTGAAGACAATGGTGGTGTTATATAGGGTGTCACAGACAGTTTTTCCAATAGTAGTGATGAAGACGAAGAACCAGTCACAGAATAAAATCTTATTGGAGAATACAAGTTTTTGCATGAAAAATGGACCGAGCTTGTTAAAGTAAATCAGCTTTTACACATTCAGATTAGAAATTTGAAAGATGAGAAGAACAATCTTCAAAATGCTATTGATGATTTTGAGACCAAACTGAAAACAAGTCAGGATGAAGTTAATGATCTAACCAATAAGATGAGTCTCATGAAGAATAATGTTAAAATGCTAAATTCAGGTTCTTCTAAACTGGATGATATTCTAAACGTCAGCAAATCAAGTGGAAATCGGTCTAGATTGGGGTTTAAAGGTGAAAGCTCTGTTGCACAGACTGTGGCAGTAAAAGAAAATCACTCTGTGATGAAATTCGTAAGGGAAAGCTCGGTGTCACAGCCGGTGTCAAACAAGGGATTTAACTACAAAGGAAAGCAAGTTGCAAATAGAATGCCAAAAACTAATAGAAAATCAAATTCCTATAACTTCTATCATGCCTCGAGCAATAAAGGTAACAAATATGCTTCTGTATGTCATTATTGCCAACGCAGTGGTCATATTCGCCCTAAATGCTTCACTTATCTTGCTGACTTAAAATTGGATACTGTTAGAAATGCTTATTCTTACAGATTCCCTTATCATAAATGGGTGATGAAATCAAGCTTGAAATGTAATGTTACACATCTTTCACTAAACGCAATCGGAACCAATGCTTGGTATTTTGATAGCGGATGTTCTAGACATATGACAGGTGAAGAGAGATATTTGAAGGATATTATACCCGAATCTGTGGGAAAAGTAACTTTCGGCAATGGTGTCTCAACGGATGTCATTGGAAGGGGAACGCTGAATGTTCCTGGTTTACCAAAGTTGAGTAATGTTTTATTGGTAAATGGTCTGAAATCTAATCTAATCAGTATTAGCCCGCTTTGTGATCAAGAATTGAATGTGCAATTCACAAGAGAAAAATGTGTGGTGACCGATCAAAATAACAAATGTGTTATTGAAAGAGTTAGATCATCCGACAATTGCTATCTTATTTCTTCCTCGTCTACCTACCTTCGATCGAGTATGGAAGACACCATTATATGGCATAGAAAGTTGAGACATGTTATTTTGAATGATGGAGAAGATTATTTTGAAAGGTGCTGTCTGAGGAATTCCTGCCTTAAAGTTTGATGAAGATAAATTATGCGGACCATGTCAAATCGGAAAGCAAACCAAGGTGTCACACCCGATGTCCCAGTCATCCACGACTACCCTTGTGCTTGAACTGCTCCACATGGATCTAATGGGGCCAATGCCTGTTGAAAGTATTGGCGGAAAATGGTATGCCTTCGTTACTGTTGATGATTTTTCACGCTATACATGGGTGGAGTTTCTAAGAGAAAAGTCCGACACGTTTAAAGTTTTCAAATCAATGTGCACTCGTCTCCAACGGGAAAAAGATTGTGTTATTATGAAGATTATACGTATCCGAAGTGATCATGGAAGAGAGTTTGAAAATTCTAAATTCTCGGATTTCTGTAAATATCTCGGAATTGCTCATGAATTCTCGGCACCAAAAACTCCTCAACAAAACGGAGTCGTTGAAAGGAAGAATCGTACATTGGCAGAGATGACTCGAGTAATGTTATATGAAAGAGATGTTCCTCAAAAATTCTAGGCTGAGGCTATGAATACAGCTTGTTATACCATTAATCAGGTGTATCTCCGCGGCAAAACTTCTATGACACCTTATGAGATATGGAAAGGTAAAACTCCGAATCTGAATTATTTTCATCCGTTTGGCAGCCTCTGCTTTGTGTTGAATGACAGGGAACACAGGAGAAAACTTGATCCCAAGAGTGATGAGGCAATCTTTCTCGGTTATGCTACAAATAGTCGTGCCTATCGAGTTTACAACAAAAGAACTTGAACTGTCATTGAATCTGCAAATGTTCAAGTAGACGACTCTCTGGACACAACTTATAATCCAAAAGATGATGCAGACCAAATTTTAAATGATGAAGGCACTAGTGTTCCACCCGGTGTCACAGAGGGTGTCTCAGGCGGTGTCCCAGATCAAACAGAGACTGTTGATGAAGTAGAAGCTGATATCACACACAACATACAACCATCTACACGTGTTCAGAAGAATCATTCTGCATATGAGATTATTGGTGGTCTGAATGATGGTATACAAACTAGAGAAGCCGAGGGTGAATTATCGAGACATGATCCAAATGGCATGCTTTACATCATCGATCGAGCCAAAGAATGTGAAAGAAGCATTGCTAGATGAGTACTGGATAGGAGCTACGCAAGAAGAACTCAGTCAATTCTCCCGAAATCAAGTTTGGGACTTAGTACCTTGTCTTCCCGATGTGAACGTTATTGGTACTAAGTGGATTTACAAGAACAAGACCGATGAACAGGGCAACATTACTCGCAACAAAGCTCAGCTAGTTGCTCAAGGGTATTCTCAGATTGAAGGGATTGATTTTGATGAAACATTCGCTCTAGTTGCTCGTCTTGAATCTATTCGGCTTCTCTCGGCTATTGCTTGTGTTATGCGGTTCAAGCTATATCAAATGGATATGAAGAGTGCGTTTCTCAATGGGGTTCTCAATGAAGAAGTTTATGTTGCTCAACCAATGGGTTTTGAAGACCCTCATCATCCCGAGTATGTTTATAAATTGAAGAAAGCGTTATATGGGCTTAAACAAGCCCCTCGTGCGTGGTATAAACGACTCACGCAATATCTATTAACCAAGGAATATGAACGAGGGGAAGTAGATAAAATCCTTTTCATCCGCCGTGCAAAAGGTTAGTTTTTACTTGCCCAAATTTATGTTGATGACATAGTATTTGGCTCGGTGTCACAGGTGATGGTGGATGAGTTTGTTGCTCAAATGACCGGCGAATTTGAGATGAGCATGGTTGGCGAACTCAATTATTTCCTTAGACTTCAAATTCAACAAGAAAATAATGGTATTTTTATTTCTCAAGCAAAATATGCCAAGAATTTATTGAAGAAGTTTAAGCTCGAGAATGCACGTCTGAGTAGAACACCCCTTGGGACACATGAGAAAATTTCCAAAGACGAGAAGGGTATTGTTGTTGATCCACGTTTATATAGAAGCATGATTGGAAGCCTATTATATCTTACTGCCAGCCGACCAGGTATTTGTTATAGCGTGGGTTTATGCGCCCGATTTCAAGTCAATCCGAGGGAGTCACACCTAGTGTCGGTTAAACGAATTCTAAAATATGTTAGTGGAACAACTAATTATGGCATATGGTATTCTTTCGATTCTAATGCAAATCTGGTGTATTGTGATGCTGACTGGGCAGGAAGTTCTGATGATCGAAAAAGCACTTCGGGTGGATATTTTTATGTTGGACACAACTTGATGTCATGGTTTAGCAAGAAGCAGAATTCTATTTCTCTATCTACAGCCGAGGCAGAATATATTGCAGCAGGTAGCAGCTGTACTCAGCTTCTCTGGATGAAACAAATGATGAAAGACTATTGTGTCACACAGGGTGTCATGACCCTCTATTGTGATAATTTGAGCGCTATCAATATTTCTAAAAATTCTGTTCAACATTCACGGACAAAACATATTGATATACGACATCATTTTATTCGATCTCTAGTGGAGGACAAAGTTATTAATTTGGAGCATATGGTGACCGAAAAACAGATTGCTGATATTTTCACCAAGGCATTGGATGTTGTACGATTTGAAGAGCTGAGGTCTGCCCTAGGCCTCTGTGTTATGTAAGCTGGTTATTGCTTTTATTTATTTAAAAAAAAATCGCCACTTGTATTAGGCGTTTGTTTTTATTTTTTGGCAATCTATTGTGTCTTGCTCACCCTCTGCTGAAAGTGATCCTTCTTGATATTATTGATATGGATATGGAGGAGATTAGGAATAGTTACAAGCTTCTGGCAAGTGATCAGGTTAATGTTCTGGATGGTGTTCCTGAGGGTGTTCCAGCTCACGACAATGTTTCTAATTCTGACAATGCTTCTGATTCTGCATTGTTATCCTGTTTTATCAAGTTTCTTGAAGGTGAGATGAAATTTTTGTATAATCAGCAAATGGTAATCGAAAATAGAAAATGGAAAGATAGTAATTATTGGATGCTTGATGACATTGTCAGAAAAATGTCTACTAAAGAAGCTGCTGGTGATATTTTCGAGAGAAAGAAAGTTACTAATGTGAAGGAACAGGTTAAGGAGACTAAAATTGTTAAAAAGTCAGGAGTTTCAATTGATGTCACTGGGGGTGTCAGATGCATCTTGCCACATGGAAAAGATTTTCCAGCTTCACAACTTACGAATAAGTATGAGATTCTAGATGCCGACTTCTCATGGAACTGGTGTTAACAAGACAATAGCGGCCTTGCTGTTCAAAATTGGAAATTCAATATCTTTTGATTTTATTTGACCAAATTATGAAACATGAAGACGACAATAATACACGGTTAGCTCTCTCATTTTCCTCTCTTATATATGGCGATTCTGGTGTTTATCTGGATATTATATATTCCTGATTTTGGCTATCTCCCTATGGTGATTATTTGGTGATTATGATGCTGTTATAGCGGTTGATATTCTCTGATATACATGTTTGTCTTTTTATGGCAAAAAGGGAGAGTATTTTGGGTTGAAATGTATGGTGATATGCTCTGCTCTCTGACACCATATGATAATATTATGAATGATATTTTTTTGTATGATTGAAGTCATGATTCAGGGGGAGTTACTTTCAGGGGGAGTTATTGAAATTCTGGGTTATATTGATTTTGCCAAAAAATGCCAAAGAGGGAGATTGTAAATGTAAAGATATTGCATATAAGTTGACATTAATTTTTTGGCAATATATATTTATTTATGGAGATAATATGTTTTTCCAAAATTGATAATTTATTTCTTGGTGATCAATAAATAATGCATTCTAATTATTGGATGACGTCCTATTAACAATCATGAAGATTCTGTAGAAGAGAAAAATAAGGAAACATGATTATTTGGAAAGTTATTGAAAAAGGTAAAGGCACTTGCTTTTTGGAAAATTTTTATTTGGTAAGTCGTTTTGATGGAAATTTAGCCAAATCTGCTGGGCTTCGAGTTACCATGATTAATGGGATGATTTCCTAATTTTTTGGATGAATATCCGAGTTGTTTGAGATACTTTCCTAAAGTGTCACACGGTGTGTCACACAACCGAATTTGTTAAGATTGTGTTTCCTTATTCCATGCGGCGATAGATCCAATTTGGTAACTGGTTTGAATTGACGATATGAAAGCTACCAATGTTATTTAAAACTTTCGTTTTCTGTGAAAGCTGATTGACGACGGAGTTTTGATTTTCACGTGAGAAGGTTTCTTCATTTTCCAAGCCGTCGTTTTTCTTTCACTCCTTACGTTTTTGCGTATGGGTTTGTGATTGTTTTACACACTCGACCTAATCTGTAGATTTCATCGTTTTATTGAGTGTGTTGATTATTGCATTCGAAGACTTCGATTTGGTGTTCCAGGAGATGTCCTAGGAGGTAATATTCTTTGTTCTTCATTGAAGCTCAGTCTCGGGAGGAGCCTGCATCCGAACTCGAGAGGAGTTATGTTTTTAAACAAGGGGAGCTTGTCACTTTGATCGTGGGCGAGGGGATCTTGTCATAACACGGGTTCCGGGAGGAATCAACGACAATAGGATCTTGTTGTTATCTAGATCTCGAGAGAGGTCGTTCTAAAGTCGAGGGGATCTCGCAAAAACAGTTTCATTGGGGAAGTTAGCTAGAGACGGCGACAAAGATAAGAGTGAGTCTTTATTTGTATAAATCTGATTGTCTTGTAACTTTGTGAACTCAAAGAAATATTTTTATATCTGGGCGTGGCCCCGTAGACTTAGGCTAGTTGCAGAACTGCGTTACCAACCTCCTGTGTCTGGGAGATCTTTAGGTGAGAGTGATTTTTGTGTGTTAATATGGTCATTGGAAGTCTGATCAAGGTTCAAAATGACTATCCGTAATTATTGAGTTTCACCTACCTGCCCGTTTGTTTACTTCATTTTGTGCTATTCTTTTGTACCTCAGTTCATTCTTGGTCTTTTACTGTAACACCCGACACGACGACCAGGTGATTTTCTTAACTGTTATAACGGTCATGTTTAATTAGTCCTCCTGGTTTGGAATTTAATGCCAAGGTTTAATTAATTTCACGTGGTGTTAACTAGGTCGTGTGGCAAAGTTGTAATAAGGGTGGATTGTGATCAGTATAAATAGAAAATGGAAAGATTTTAAACCTCATTAAACCTCACTGTAGCCGCCACTGCTCTCTCGGCGATCTTCTCTCCCGAGCTCTCGCTCTCTGTCAGCTGGAAATCCCTCCTTCGACGATCGGTTTCCTTGCTACTTCTCGGCTACTTTGTGCTCGAGGTACGAGTTTGACAATGTAGCTATCTGTTAGTTGTTAAGCTCTGTTTCCAGCTAAGTGTTGAAGTTTTGGATTCTTCGATGGCCGAGTAACAATAAAGACATTTTAAAACCCGAGATTAGTAATGTCATTCCGAATCGATTCTGGACACTTAAAATGACCAACCCTGATTAATCATAGTTGAATCTAGCTGTTTCGGTTTTTGGATTTCTAAACTACACAGAATACTAGGCTAATGGATTCAAAATGACTTTAGCCGTTAGACCCTATGATGACTCATGATTAGAACTTTTAGGATTTTTGTTTTTAACTACTGCAATGTGAATGTTTTAGGTGAAGAAGTCTGAAGAAAAGGAGCTCAAGTTGCTAAGGAAACCAGGTAAGTGGATGTATAGGATTATCCGGCCATTAGGGCCCTACATCTCAAGGGTACTAGTTAGAAGCTGTTTCGATGTTTAAAGGTTATCTGAGTTATTGTCTGTTGATTATGATATCTGAACGGTTAGTAGGATTCTAGACGAATGATCTGTTCAATAGAATGATGAACCAAGAGTTTCCCTGCTCATGCATCATGAATGATTTCCAAGCATGTGAAAATGTTTTTAGTGCATGTTTTCCATGAATAAGAAATGTATGTATATATGTAAATATAAGACTTATGCAACATGGATTAAGAGAGGGTTGGGGGCGGTTCGGCGTATGTCACTGTCCAGAGAAGGACCATGAATACGACCCGCAGTAGGGACCATGTACACTCTCACTGTCGAACCCCATTTACCGGCACAAATCCTCCCTTATTCCATACAACGTAAATATGAAGATGATTGATGATTATGAATGATGAATGTGAACGATGAATATGAATGATGAAGATGATTGATGACCATGAATGATGAATGTGAACGATGAATATGAATATGAATAAGAATCAAGAATAAGAAAAGAATATGATCATGTGTTTTCCCTCAACTGTGCATTTATGATTGCATGTTAGTTTGCATTCCTTACTAAGCATTAGGCTTATAGTGTAAACCTTATGATGTAGGTGACGAAATATCAGGTGAGGATTTCATGGTTAACGAAGATGTCTAAGATTGGTTGCTGGAAGGTGTTCAGGGTGCAAATCTGTGGCTGGATGGCGAATACAACTCTCTGGTTAATGCTTTTATGACTTTAGTAATATTTACGAATATGGAAGTCTAAGTAGGATGAGATTTCTTTTTAAAACATCGAGTGTTTGAAATTGTCTGATTTAAATACTGAGTCTGGGAGTGATCATAAGGATTAATAAATAATATGTTGCTTAAGTCTTCCGCTATGTGTATTCTGGTTAAGATTTGGGTGAGTTGTGGTATTTCTATTGGATGAAGTTGTTTGATGATTATAGTGTTTTACGGACGTATGATAGAAGCTGGATGAGACAATCATCCGGCTGACATCATCGGCAGATGTCAAATAATAAAAGTTGAACGATTGGGTCTTCCGGCTGACGTCACCGGATGATGGAAATGTGGTTTGTCGTTTAGTCACCGGATGATGTAGTATGTTTCCTCACCGGATGATGGAAATGTGGTTTGTCGTTTAGTCACCGGATGATGTAGTATGTTTCCTCACCGGATGATGGAAATGTGGTTGTCGTTTAGTCACCGGATGATGTAGTATGTTTCCTCACCGGATGATGGAAATGTGGTTTGTCGTTTAGTCACCGGATGATGTAGTATGTTTCTTCACCGGATGATGGAAATGTGGTTTGTCGTTTAGTCACCGGATGATGTGAGTATTTTCTTTGTCGTTTAGTGCATGAGTAATGTTTTAATTAGTCACGCGAGGCGCACGTGACCACCGGTGGATGTCTATTACTGGTTGGAATCAGATGTGTCGCGTGGCGGGCACGTGATCATCAGTAGATGCAGTTTAAGAGATGATTTGAAAAAAAAAAGGAATAATATTAATACTAATAATGTACAAGGTGTATGAAGTAAGAATTGAATGATTAAGAGGTTAAGTAATGAATTGTGTGGCGATTCCTCTTGGGGTCGTTACATTTACTGCCCGTTATTTGGTATCTTATGGAGATAACAGGTTCTGTAAAATGTTGCAAGTTCTTAAGCTGTATATATTATCTCATTCCACTAATTACTGTATGTTCGTGCATAGAGATTAGATAGTAAGACGTTTGATTTCAATAAGATGAATAGCCTATTTGACAGTGGACGTAAAGTTCAAGTATCGTTCTGATAATGTTTGTGATGTTAGATCTGGTTAACATAGTATTAAAGAGATGAATATGCTTCATTAGTACTTCAGTACGATTAAGTAGTATTATCAGTTTATTAAATTTTGTTTAATCATTAATTAATCCCTTCTTAAACTCATTAACTTTAATTATTTCTCATTTAATTTCGCCCCATCCTATTTATCTCCTGCTTTTAACGACAAACAAGATGGATTGTGACTGCTGACTAGACATCGTTGGGCCCTATCTGTTTTCTCTCTCTTTATTTTTCTTTCCTTTGTTTTAATTTCAGGAACTCAGTTTATAAATCTATCTCAGGTTTACTTTTATCATCATTCAATGCCTTTCTTAATTTATTTTTCTGTTGGTTTTTTTAAGAGAAAAATACAAAATAAACCTTAATGTTTAAGAAATAGGTTAAAAAAAAAACAAAAACGAAGTTTGAAAAATAATCAAAAAAGAGATTATGGCCTGTTTGTTTTTTTTAAACTTTTTTTATTTTATAAATTAATTTTTAAAAAAGATCAAACGATATTCAATTTATTTGTAACTTTTATCACATGTTCACCACAGTGTGAGAAGATAATCTAAAAAGTTTCGCGATTTTTTGACGATTGTACGATTTATTGTAATTTTATTTATTTATTTGATAAAATAATTATAATAAATCGTGTAAGCGTTAAAAAATCACGAAACTTTTTACATAATTGTATCATAATGTGATGAACATGTGGTAAACATTTAAAATGTATTAAATATAGTTTGCTATTTTTTTTAAAATTAATTTATAAACTGAAGAAGAAACTAAAATTAATTTTTAAAAAATAGCAAACTATATTTAATACACTTGAAATGTTTACCACATGTTCATCACATTATGATACAATTATGTAAAAAGTTTCGTGATTTTTTAACGCTTACACGATTTATTATAATTATTTTATCAAATAAATAAATAAAATTACAATAAATCGTACGATCGTCAAAAAATCGCGAAACTTTTTAGATTATCTTCTCACACTGTGGTGAACATGTGATAAAAATTTCAAATAAATTAAATATCGTTTATTTTTTTTTTAAAATTAATTTATAAAATAAAAAAATTGCACGATTTATTATAATTATTATTATCTTTTGTTTTCCTAAAACCAAACTTCTTTCCCTGTTTTCCTAAACATTCAAGTTTATTTTGCATTTTTCCCTTTTTCTTACAAAACCAGCGATCTCTCTCTGGAAATCTTCCTCTGTTTCCTAGGGCTTTTCAGCGATGGCAACTGCGCGGAGGCAGCTCCTGGCTATGCTACGCAAGAACTGGCTCCTCAAAATTCGTCATCCTTTCGTTACTTTTGCTGAGGTTCTCTTTCTTCTCACTTCTATCTGTCACTGTTCTTTTTTTTTTTTCTCGATTCTTTGAAATTTCGAGTGATTTTACTATATGTTTTTTTTTTCTGAATCGGTGCTTTGCTTCTTCCCTTCCATTTGTTGGCGTTCGGTCACCTGCCTCTATTGATGACTCCTTTTTTATTGTGCAAGCGATTGGACAATCTTTTGCTCTTTTCTTTGAAATCTTGTTCATGCATTGATTTATTCTTCTTGTTTAGTATTGTTTTCTCTAGGTTCTATTATTTTCCGTCTTGAATTAGCTCTTTAACTTCATATTTACCTTTTGTTTTTCTTTTTCTTCTATATCGGCTTCCCTTTAGTTACTGCCTTCTTTATGTTTATAGCCACAACTATAATTGACGGTTTTAGTGAAAAGGTTATCATCACCGAAATTAAGAGTTCCAGGTAACAAAGTCCTTCAGGCTGGTCTCATCGCCGCTCTTGTAAAATGCAGCATACTCCTCTTCCTTCTTTTCCTCTTCATCCTCATCATCAGAGATCTCTTTTTCGGTGGTTTTCTCCACAAAATCCAGTTGGTGATTTCGCATTCCTTGCGCGATTTCGTCACGTTGCTGTTCCGGATCTACAAAATCTGCCCAGTCATTTTCTCTATTGTCGTTCACATCTGCCGGAACAGAATTAATGCTATCACTAGCCTTCTCTCCGGAAACAATAGCGTCAACCTTCACCTGCAAGCCGATTATCTTCTGGATAATCGTCCAGCAACCTCTAACTCTAGAATCGAAACCCCTTATAGAATTGAAAAGCAGATTTTCCAGCGTCTCCTTCACCTTCAATTTTTCGTCCGTGTTGCTTTGAATCAACTGCACCATCTCTTTGTCCAGAAGCATTTTCTCAATCTCATTAACTTCGCGCCTCTTCGCTAAGATCTTCTTCACGCTCTTCCTCACTAAAAATCCGCGCAACACTTTCTGGATTTTCAACGCCGAAATTGCCGATTTCCGGCCAGGGTCAGCTACCACCGATTGAGGTACTCCGGTGCTCGACTGAGACTGAACCAATTGCGTAAGTATGGATATCATCGCGTCCTGCTTTGCTGTAATCTCTGCTGCCATTTCTTCAAATGATTTTGCTCTCGTTTCTGCCATCTTCTCCGATCGTGGCTTCTCTGATACCACTTGTTATGTCAATAACAATACGATTGATGATAAACGACAATCTATTAAAAGTTCCAGGAACGTTTACAAAAGATAGCTGAAAATAGGGGAGAAGAAGAGTGAAGTTAAAGGAGAGCGAGAGATAAGAGAGAGAAATAAGAGAGAGAGAGATAAAAGAAGAATAACAATAAGATCATTCACACCGTTCTCTTCCATCTGATTACTACTCCGGTGACTCATCTGCTGTTCCACTCCGTCTCCTGCAGACCAGAGTGGTCAAACGAGGTAACTTTCCAGCTACGCAGTGGCTAATTCAGTGACAGAATAAGCCGATAACCGATGCAACATGGGTGGACTCGGATGTAGTCACAGCCCAATTTCCTGATTTTCGGCCTTGGGGACAAGGCCTAGCTGAGGGGGAGGACTGTTACGGACAGGGCTTTCACGTTGGACTACGAGGTTGGGCCAACAAGCGCAAACGCAGCAGACGCCAGGCCAAAGCCAACGAAGATGCAGACGTGGCTTAAACCGTTAGCGAGGCAATCTATTTCAACATGGAAGCAAGGCAGAGAACGGCGTAAATGATCTGATTGTTATTCTTCCTCTATCTTTCTCTCTCTTATCTCTCTCCTTTCTCTCTTTCCCTTAACTTCTCTCTTCTTTCTCTCCTATCTTCAGCTATATTCTGTAAACGTTCCTGGAACTTTAATAGAATATCGTTTTTCATCGATCGTAGTGTTATTGACATAACAAGATAAGTTGTATTGTTATGTCAATAACAATACGATTGATGATAAACGACAATCTATTAAGAGTTCCAGGAACATTTACAAAAGATAGCTGAAAATAGGGGAGAAGAAGAGTGAAGTTAAAGGAGAGAGAGATAAGAGAGAGAAATAAGAGAGAGAGAGATAAAAGAAGAATAACAATTAGATCATTCACGCCGTTCTCTGCCTTGCTTCCTTGTTAAAATAGATTGCCTCGCTAACGGTTTTAGCCCGTCTGCATCTTAGTTGGGCTTGGGCTGGCGTCTGTTGCGTTTGCGCTTGTTGGCCCAACCACGTAGACCAGCGTGGAGGCCCTGTCCGTAACAGTCCTCCCCCTCAGCGTATCCTTGTCCTCAAGGATAAAAATTTGGCCGAATTTTGTAACCACCACTATAGCGAGTAAAGTTGTCTTCTGGATTTCAGATGATGCACCGAATGTATCTTCCCTTTCTCCAAAGATAAGCTCTGCTGTAGCCCGTCCTCCCATGTAAACATCCAGCTGAGCAAGCATCTGTTTTCGGGAAAAGTCATCTCGCCTTTTTCTGGCAATTGTGCAACCATGCCAAGATGATGAGTCGGGTGGGAAGGAAGTTGCATCTTTCTTGACATCAACCTGCATATTGGTTATGTTGTTACTGGCATCATTTGTGATCATGTGAAGCTTCCCACTCGCGCCAGCAAGTAAATAAGGGAACTCTAAATAAGAAAAACCTTGAATAGGAACATCTTCTGCTACAACTTTCCAACAGTCCGATTCATAATCAATGGTGATGCTCGATTTTGTTTCAGCTTGCTTCGCAGGCCATCCTTCACCCCTCCCAATGGGCATTTCAACCCATGAATTCAAAGCAGGATCATAAACTTCTCTGCCAATGTCAACAAAAAAGGGCCAACAATATAAACTCTGAGGCACAACTAATTTCTCCCAGAACGTGGTTACCCCCGTAGTGATTGGTTTGAGAAGTCTAGCTAGGAAGGCAGTAGGTAAAACCTGAGCTTGTGTCAAAGGTATATCAGGTATTTGGGACCAGATGCCAGTTTGTGGATCGAATACTTCAGCAGATTGTGGCGGAATCAATCCTCTGTTGCTGGTGGTAATACCTCCAACAATGTAAAACTTGTTGTTTAAAACGCATGTTTTACTATAGGCTCTACCAATTGACATCGGCCTGGTCTCAGTCCATGCGTTCAACACTGGATCATACCTCAAAGCACGATTACTGGCTGAAGCTTTTGAAAATCGCCAGCAACATTTTCCCGACGCCCAAACTGCCTGCTCGCTGACATCGTCACTTGGAGAACCAAGGAGCTTTACGAAGATAGGAATCGCTCCATGATTAATTACCACCTTTGTGTTCTCCGACGTACCAGAGGCTATGTTCGTGAGCGCCCAAGCAGCCTCAAACTTAATTGGCAGAAAATCCTTCCTGGCGAGAGACTCCACAAATCGAGGAACAACCCCAGATTGAATAACTTCCTCAATTGGAGGGCTTCGTTCAAGGGAAAGCAATTTCCGACACTGCGTAGTCGCCTCCAGCTGCAAGCTACTGTTGTCGGACCAGACCCCAGTAACCATTGAAGGAAGGCTCTCTACCTTCTTCTCAAGTACTGAAGTCTGAGCAGCGTTAGGGAACTGTTGAACCTGAAAACCTTCACGGCGCTTCTTCTGCAATCTTTTTCCGCGCTTGCTTTTGCGGATCTCCACCATATTATCCTCCCTTCTCCGGCGACTGTTGCGTAACCCATGTTTGCTGTGAGTGTCTCTTTTAGGATTAAGAGCAAAAATATAAATTTTCCCATCTCTACTGCCAGCAAGGAAAACGTGTTCTCCAGGGTCCGACGCCATTAATTCAATAATTAGCAGAGACCACTCTCTATTGCATTCATCCTCTAATCCAAACCCTAGTAACGATTCATCATCAGAAAATACCAAGCAAGTAACCGCTCTGTAATGAGCATGCCATTTCTTAAGCAATCTTCCAGATAAAACCTCCCACAAGAAAATATCTCCAGATAATCCCCCACCAACAATGTAGGTTCCCTCTTTAGTAGCAGCCACCTGCATTATTAGTTTTGCTAGGAAGCTCTTAACTTCTACTTGAGGTTTGTAATATAATTTTTTTCTTGTCGATTTGTAGTTTAGAATCTTACGAATTAAAACTTCGGATGATCTCACGATAAGAATTGCTGGACTCCCGGAATCCATCCTTCTTTCCCAAATTTGTTCCCGGGTCGTGAGATCTTTCAAAAGAATTTGGGTCCTCTGTTCTTCCCCGTATACCTCTACAAACTTCTGAACAACATAATTACCAAATGAGTCACCCATGTAAAAAAGTTCGTACCCCTTCTTCAGCTTCTCGAGGAAAGGAGAATTCTCAACTGCCTTCTTGCTTCCATCAATGATGTAGTAGATGTCATTTTGGCCATCCTTCATCCTGGTAACAAAGTCCTTCAGGCTGGTCATCTCATCGCCGCTCGTGTAAAATGCAGCATACTCCTCTTCCTTCTTTTCCTCTTCATCCTCATCATCAGAGATCTCTTTTTCGGTGGTTTTCTCCACAAAATCCAGTTGGTGATTTCGCATTCCTTGCGCGATTTCGTCGCGCTGCTGTTCCAGATCTACAAAATCTGCCCAGTCATTTTCGCTATTGTCGTTCACATCTGCCGGAACAGAATTAATGCTATCACTAGCCTTCTCTCTGGAAACAATAGCGTCAACCTTCACCTGCAAGCCGATTATCTTCTGGATAATCGTCCAGCAACATCTAACTCTAGAATCGAAACCCCTTACAGAATCGAAAAGCAGATTTTTCAGCGTCTCCTTCACCTTCAATTTTTCGTTCGTGTTGCTTTGAATTAACTCCGCCACCTCTTTGTCCAGAAGTCTTTTCTCAATCTCATTAACTTCGCGCCTCTTCGCTAAGATCTTCTTCACGCTCTTCCTCACTAAAAATCCGCGCAACACTTTCTGGATTTTCAGCGCCGAAATTGCCGATTTTCGGCCAGGGTCAGCTACCACCGGTTGAGGTACTCCGGTGCTCGACTGAGACTGAACCAATTGCGTAAGTATGGATATCATCGCGTCCTGCTTTGCTGTAATCTCTGCTGCCATTTCTTCAAATGATTTTGCTCTCGTTTCCGCCATCTTCTCCAATCGTGGCTTCTCTGATACCACTTGTTATGTCAATAACAATACGATTGATGATAAACGACAATCTATTAAGAGTTCCAGGAACGTTTACAAAATATAGCTGAAAATAGGGGAGAAGAAGAGTGAAGTTAAAGGAGAGAGAGAGATAAGAGAGAGAAATAAGAGAGAGTGAGATAAAAGAAGAATAACAATCAGATCATTCACGCCATTCTTTGCCTTGCTTCCTTGTTAAAATAGATTGCCTCGCTAACGGTTTTAGCCCGTCTGCATCTTAGTTGGGCTTGGGCTGGCGTCTGTTGCGTTTGCGCTTGTTGGCCCAACCACGTAGACCAGCGTCTTCCATGATGGGCTACAGAGCTGGACTTCCAAGTGGGCTGCAGAGCTGGACTATCAAGAAGAAATGCAGTAAACTTTGACGAGCCCAAGTCCAAGTGGTGGTGAAGCAGATATAACCAGGAGGGGAGGAGCGTGAGCAGGGTTGTGGAATGAATTATCTGTTTTGTCATTTTGTTATCTCTCTCTCTCTCTCGTACTCTCACTCTCTCTCTCTCTCTCTCTCTTTCTCTATTCTCTGTAATCGCTTGATGAACTATCAATAGAAATTATCATTTCTGTCGAACAAACTGTTGTTGACACAACAAGTGGTATCAGAGCAGCTACGATGGGAGAAATGGCTGAAACGAGAGCAAAATCAGACGGAAAGAGCCAACAGGGGCTCACCGACGGGCTCCAAGGATTGGAAAACGTGATGTCCGATCTCTGCACTCAGGTGGCCACCACCGGCCAAAGATGTCAAAATCTGCTAATTTCACAGAAACGATTTATTCAATCCCTCGAAACCTTTAGGCAAGAGTTGACAGCACGGCATGAGGCGATTTTATCCATACTTATGAAATTGGCTCAGTCTCAGTCGAGCACCGGAGTACATCAACCGGTGGTAGCTGACCCTGGCCGGAAATCGTTATCGCCAGGATATCACCTTTCGCTGAGAATTGATAAGCCGGACACTGCCGCGGAAATGGCGCCGATTCTCCAGCAATGTTCGAATCTTAACAGAAGCAACAACAAGCAAGGGGAGATTCATCGCTGCCTTCTTCCAGCGCACCAGTCGCAACGGCTGAATCGGGGCTGAGGGCAGCCGTATTCAGAGATCACGGCGAGAAACAGCCAGAACACAGTGCTCCATTCCTGCCATGTTACTCAAATACGCCGATCCCACCATCTCAGCGACAACATATTGCTGTAATTTTTGAGATAGGAAGATTGGAGAAATTTTCTGCTGAACATATAGCTGAACGTAACGGCTTGACTAAGGAAGCAAATAAACTTTCTGACGGACTTGTACATTTACAGGGATTAAAGGGGAAAATATTAAACCAAGTCACAACCCTCTCAGCTGAGGCGGGTGGAAGAGGCTCTACAAAGAAAGATTTGAATAGTCAGCGGAATGTTTTCCGGGATGTTTTAGAATATTTTGAGGATGGTTACTCCCCTGAAGTTTCGATGAGGAAAGGTGGTGATTTGTTACAGACATCAACATGGAGTCTGCTGATACAGTTGAACTTCCTGAAACCCTTCCTAGGGGGAGGGTTTGTTAAGCATATGCAGGGAAATGGCTTTCTTCAAGATGTATTTGGATTCACTCCCAAGAAAAAGTTCTTTTCAGACAATGAGCATTGTATATCTAGTGCAGCAAAGAGGAGGTATAAGTCACCAAATTCAGTCGTCAATAACGCAAGGACCCAACATCTTCCTTCCAAATCGGCAGTGCCAAAGGTTGACGACAGTACCCAAGCTCTTGCGGGGGATGGCGCAAACCAGACTATGTCCAAACCAATAGATCTCAGGAGTCCAGCAATTCTTATCGTGAGTTCCTCTGACGTTTTAATTTTTAAAATTCTGAACTATAAATCGACAATAAAAAAATTATATTATAAGCTTCAGTTGTGTATTTTCCTCGATGGGGTGAAACATAATGGCCAAGCTCGGAAAGTTTTCAGAAATATAATGGCCTATACTTCGGCTGCATCAAAATCTACCAAGTCTGGATCTACTTCCAATTCTATCTCTAAATTGCAGGGGGTGCCTCCTCCTATGCAGGCACAGGGGCATCAATACTCTGGCGATGTTAATGACTATACACTGCAAGAAACGTTTAAATCAGTGTACCCTTTTGTTAAAGGATCAAAAGTTGTCACTGATCGAACCACAGGACATTCGTCAGAAAGTTTATCAGGTGAGCATCCAGAAGCTGTAATTATTGCCGATGTTCAAAAATCACTGGAATTTGCTCTACGCTTCTTAGAAAAATCAGACTATAAAGGAGATGATTTCAGTATCCGGACCAATATGTTACAACTTTTGGAGATAGCTTTGGTTAATGGGACAAATAAATTATACGACACCTTACCATCATGTTCTGAGAATAGCTTCTCAGACTTGCAAGCTATCGTTGGTGGAAATTCTACTACTATTGAGTACGAAAACTACATCATGTGTGGTCATCAAGGTGCCAGTTGCTCGGGAGAAGAGAAACAGGTGGATAGACTTTTGATGAGTTTATCAGCTGAATGCATGCAACCTGATCAGCAGCTCTATGGATTCAGAGACCGACCTTTTATCAATGATTTACACAAGTTGGTTTCTTTATCCCAACATTGGGTGGTTGCTCATTTGGTCGGTATTCGACGCTTAGTTATGCTTTGCTCTGAATTAGTTGGGCTCCCAGATAACCTTGAGGAGAAGACAACAAATGCTAATTTCTGCATGAGACTGACATTGGGTTTGAGGATTTTAAAGTTACTGAAAGATCTATGTAGGGAGATTTCATATGTTGAGTATGATGCTTCATTTGTGGTAACTATTGCTTCATTAGCTGATTTATTACCTAGCTTGTTTGGGATTGGTTTTGAGTTTGTGCAGGGATCTGCTGCCGATGGTAGTTTTGATAGCGTCATCATGTTACTACTTGAAGAGTATCTTGGCCTTGTACAAGTTGTCTTTTGCAATAGCTATGTGTATCAGAACATCCAAGCATGTATACTAGCTTCAATACTGGAAAATTTAAATTCTTCCATCTGGAGATATCGGGGTTCTACTATTGGCATGAAGCTTCCTTTAGTTTACTTACCTAGAAGTGTTCTTCTAATAATGAAATTAATTAAAGACGTTAAGGCTTTGGAAGAATTTGCATTCATGAAGACTTTGGAAGAGCATGGTTTTCATGTTCCAAAGGCTGTGGACTGTAATAGGCATTGCGTGGTGATGTCCCCTATTGAAGGTTACCCAGTGGTGCAAATGAAGCAGTTGCAAAATCCAGAAGTAATTTCTGAAACAATTATTGGTCTTGTTATTTGACTAGCAGAACTTGGTTTTATTCACTATGACTTCAATGAATTCAACATTATGGTTGGCAATGATAAGAATGTTACTATGATTGATTTTCCTCAGTTGGTGTCCATATCGCATCACAAAGCCCAAAGGTACTTTGACCGTGATGTTGATTGCGTCTTCAAGTTTTTCAGTAAGAGGTTCAACTTGTCTTTCCAACAAGTAGTCGAGGACAGTGATGGTGATGAGGGGAAGGATGAAGAAAATGGAAGGCCATGTTTTTCTTTGATACCCAAAGATGCTGGATTTCTTGACAAGGAGCTTGCTGCTAGTGAATTTATAGGGAATGATCAGATGCATAAGGAAATGATGCAAGTTTTGGAAGTAGACTGTGATTCATATTCTAACGTTGAAGAGGCCGAGTGTCGAAGAGCATATGATTCTGTTGTTCAAATTGTTATCCTTGAGGACAAGGATATGTTAAGGGGGAGGATTGTCATGGAAGAGGCGTCTTCCATGATGGGCTACAGAGCTGGACTTCCAAGTGGGCTGCAGAGCTGGACTATCAAGAAGAAATGCAGTAAACTTTGACGAGCCCAAGTCCAAGTGGTGGTGAAGCAGATATAACCAGGAGGGGAGGAGCGTGAGCAGGGTTGTGGAATGAATTGTCTGTTTTGTCATTTTGTTCTCTCTCTCTCTCTCTCTCTCTCTCTCGTACTCTCACTCTCTCTCTCTCTCTTTTTCTCTATTCTTTGTAATCGCTTCATGAACTATCAATAGAAATTATCATTTCTGTCAAACAAACTGTTGTTGACACAACATTTAACTTCATATTTGCCTTTTGTTTTTCTTTTTCTTCTATATCGGCTTCCCTTTAGTTACTGCCTTCTTTATGTTTATAGCCACAACTATAATTGACGGTTTTAGTGAAAAGGTTATCATCACCGTGATGTTTCTGTTTCATTTAACTGCTTTCTATTTATTATTAGCCACCTATCTAGTACGCTTTAAGATGTGATTTTCACGATTGAGTTAATAAAACATGAAAGTGGGATCATCTGACACATCATTTCTACGTCTTTATAGATTTTTCTCCCAGCTACAGTGATGTTGTTGTTAATAGCAGTGAGGATGCGAGTAGATACACAAATTCATCCTGCACAACTGTAAGTATTCAAAAATTATGCTCGGCACTGATTTCTGAACATGCATGCGGTGATTTCATGTAGTCTCTTGGTACTCACTCAAGGGGTGAGCAAAACCGACTCGAACTGGAGAACTGGACCAGAACCGACATATTTGGTCCGCTTCTGGTCGGTTTTGCACATAAAATAAAGGAATTTCGATTTTTCTTTATCAGAATCGAAGTTCTCAGTTCGGTTTTTTGGGTTTAATGACACAAAACCACTAAAATTGAACGGGACCACTAACCCTAAAGTACTAACCCAACCCAGTAACCCTATTCAGTTCTCACTTCATTTCTCTCTCGAAAGTCGAAAACTCGCAGACGCACACGCAGTCGCCTCGCCGCTGGACTGGAGCGCCTCGCCTCCACAGTCGACTCGCCGCTGGAGCACCTCGCCTCGAGTTCTCGACTGTCGACAGAGTACATCTATACCCGACTTGAGTACATCTATACACGTTCGACGAATCGGCCGGTGAAGGACGAATCGACGAAGGTAAGTTCTCTGCTCTTTGCCTCTCTCGGTTTCTGTATTCCATATTTTTAGCATCATTTTGTATTGCTCGTTCTGTATTCTGTATTCTGCAAATATAGCAGAGCATTGTATTCTGCTCTCATTCTGTATTCGGTTTATGTATTATGTATTTTTAGCATCATTTTGTATTCTGCAAATACAGCAGAGTATTGTTGCATTTTGTATTGCTATGCATTTAAAAAATATGGTGCAAACAGAAAGGAAAATCATTGTTTGGAATTTTTTATTAAGAAATTAATTAATAATGGGAAAACTGGAACCAGGCCAGAAGAACCATAACATAAATTCTGGTCTGGTCCTAAAAAAAATTTTAATAGTACCAGTTCTAATAATTAAAAATTGAATTTTATTGGTCCGGTCTTAATTTTTCTTAAAACCGGATCGGACCACGAACACCCCAGTCAGTGTATACAAGAGAGAGTTGGAGACGACGTAAGAAATAAAGAAGTTTATTCTTCCAACTGGCACTCTCATAACATTTTGTTGAAGGAAGAGGGAAATCTAGTTAAAGGAAATATGAGTTTTTTTTTTTTTTTCTCAATGAAACAAGTCATGTTTGGATGAAATTTCTCCGAAAACCTTTTTTTTTAGGGTGGAATTGTATCCTTTTCTTTTGAAACAAGTCATGTTTGGATGAACTTTCTTCTAAAAGTTCTTTTTTATTTTTTTGTGGAATTGGAATTCATAAGCAAATGGATTACTTGGAAAAGCAAATAGATTACCAACTTTAGGTGTGCTTGAGTTTGTGCACCTGCTGAAATAATGGTGGTTTGGTTTTCTGAACTGGCCCAGCTATAAAAGGAAAGAAATGTTTGTGAAAGTAGGCAAAGGTATTTCACCTAATTTCCAGCAAGTTTTGGAATTATTGTTGGCAAAAGGAGAGTATTTAGCTTTTGCACCTGACACTGAAGAGACAAGAAGTATGATAAATATAATATCATACAATTTTCCACTCTTAAAGGTACCAACCGTTATTTATGACCCCTTTTAAATATTTTATTTCTTTATACTCTCTTTCACTGGTGATGTATTAGAGTAGAATTGACTATAGTATGCTGTTAAGAGTTCCCTTGTCCTGTTGTTAGCTAGTTTCAAAGGTTTATGAAGATGAATTAGAGCTAGAAACCTACATTATATCAGACCTTTATTGTAACGATCTCAAAATTTATTTTTGTTTTTTCCCAATTTGACATCCTAAAATTTTCTCCAAATCGATTTACAAATTAAGATCAATTCGATCGTTATAAAACTTTAATTTTCTTAATTCAAAATCCTTGAAAATAGCAGAAATTATTTATTAGGCGAAAGTTTTGAAACAATTTTCAATAAATATTTTGAAAGACTCAATACTAAACAAACATTAAATAAAATTTATTTATAAATTTTAATAAAAAAAGCAATAACTTTGTTAATTGAAAATTCAACAACTGATGAAATAAATTACTCAACTGAAATCAATTGAAATTAAATGGAAATAAATGTGAAATATCATTTTTTAAACGATATAAAAATCATGACTTAAAATTACTATTCGGAGCCAACGACGGCATCCTTCTCTGTATGCTCGCCCGTCTCTGAAAAAATTTCGAACAACGACAGTTCATCCTTTGATAAAAACTCATCTACTAATGCGTGAAATAAAATTAGTAAGTAAAAATACGTGCATGTGAATTTAATTGCATACATTATTCAATCCATGTTTTAAAAGTTACATACCGAACATAACTTATTTTTCAATTCTTATTATGCATTCAGGCTTTTAGAAAACTAACAGTTTCTAACACTCATAAAGTTTTATGAGCCATCTCAATTTATAACCATGCAATCAGACTTTCTTTAGCCATCTCATGAGATCCGGCTCTCATTAGCTTTTTCATGCTTTTCGTCAATTCTATTCATTTTCATGCATTTTATACTCGCATGCATGATGACCTATCTTTTTTATCTTTATACATTTCTAAGTCAATGCCTATAATAAAAAAAAGCAATAACTCTGTTAATTGAAAATTCGACAACTGATGAATTTAATTGCATACATTATTCAATCCATGTTTTAAAAGTTACATACCGAACATAACTTATTTTTCAATTCTTATTATGCATTCAGGCTTTTAGAAAACTAGCAGTTTTTGACCATTGTAAAGTTTTATCAGCCATCTCAATTTATAACCATGCAATCAGACTTTCTTTAGCCATCTCATGTGTTCCGGTTCTCATTAGCCTTTTTATGCTTTTCGTCAATTCTATTCATTTTCATGCATTTTATACTCGCATGCATGATGACCTATCTTTTTTATCTTTATACATTTCTAAGTCAATGCCTATAATAAAAAAAAGCAATAACTCTGTTAATTGAAAATTCGACAACTGATGAAATAAATTATTCCGCTGAAATCAATTGAAATTAAATGCAAATAAATGTGAAATATCATTTTTTAAACGTTATAAAAATCATGACTTAAAATTACTATTCGGAGCCAACGACAACATTTTCCTCAGTATGCTTGCTCGTCTCTGGAAAATTTTCAAACAATGACAGTTCATCCTCAGATAAAAACTCACCTACACCACAAAACTAATGCGTGAAATAAAATCAGTAAGTAAAAATACGTGCATGTGAATTTAAATGTATACATTATTCAATCCATGTTTTAAAAGTTATATACTGGACATAACTTATTTTTCAATTCTTACCGTGCGTTCAGGTTTTTAGAAAACTAGCAGTTTTTGACCATTGTAAAGTTTTATCAGCCATCTCAATTTATAACCATGCGATCAGACTTTATTTAGCCATCTCATGTGTTCCGGTTCTCATTAGCCTTTTTATGCTTTTCGTCAATTCCATTCATTTTCATGCATTTCATACTCGCATACAATATGACCCATCTTTTTTATTTTTATACATTTCTAAGTTAATGCCTATACATGTGTGTCCAAGTAATAACATAATTGAATAATAAAATACTTTAAAGAAAATAATTAATAAATGTTTCGTGATGTTGGGCCTACGACCAAAACATTGAAAAACCTAGTGTTTTACTTACTTGGATTCCGAGAGAGAGAGAGAGAGAGAGAGAGAGAATAGAGTTTTAGGTAATTCCTCGAGCATTGAATAAATCTTATTTGCCTAAAATTAGGGAGATTTAAATTTTCTCATTCATCCAAAAATAATCTTTTGAAAATCATAAGGGTAGGAAATTCCTTAACAATAAAATCCTATATTTGGATTTTTGGATCGATTTGGGCGTCTTAAACGATCTTAAAATATTCGGTTTGGTAGGTACAATTTTATTTTTTGGGTTGATCGGGCCGGTTCAAGTCGTCATAACCGGTTCGGTTCACTGATATGGTTTGGTTCACAGGTGGTTTGATTTGCTGTTCTGCTCGGTCTGGTTTTTTAAAAGAAACCGGTCTTCCTTCCCAAAATATAAACTCTCCTCTCCCAAAACGTACATTCTTATCTTCTCCTGGTGACCCCAAAAGACAGAGCACTCTTCTTACTAAAAATTTTGTTTTTCTCATCCGCTTGCAAGCATCCCACCCAATGGTTTTTTCTCATAAACTCCAAGGTTTCTCACCTTTCACCCCACACTTCCCTCCTCTTCCTCTCGCCGATTCTACTCCTCTCTCTGCGTGAAAATTCTTGAGCCCTATAGTTCCAGCCCCACCAAACTCTCGCGCTCCAATCGCACCATCACCTAAAACAAAAACTCTAGTAGGGTACCTTCGCGGGTTTGACGAACCTGGAACTCCTTCTCTTTAGATTATCGCTAGATCTTCCGGTGTTCTGTTTGTCGCCCCTCTTCCTTTCACCTTTGCCTGTCGCACTTTCGTCCCATAAATCGATCCCCCTGATTCAATCTCATTAGACACGAACATCAAGACCACCTAGAACCTAGCAGCCAAAAATCCCTCCCTTCGCAGACCTGTGCTACGGCGGGAGAGTACTCGTTACGATCAGAGACTTTCACAACCAAAGAAGAGTCCTAAAATTTGGTAAGTACAGTAAACTAGACTAGACCAAGAAAAGAACCAAGAAAAAATTCATTCAAAGCATGTTTAGCCCACAACTAAGCTCAAATCACATACCAACAAAATATCATAAAAAGAATGGGAAAAATAGAACTAGAATTCACCCAAGAAATGGGTAATTACTACCGGCGGTTCTTTGAAAGACTGGATTCTCACCTTTCCGACTTTGAAACCTTGACAGAGTCAACCCTTGAACTTTGCGATGAAAAGTTTTCGTCTTCCATATTTTCTACGTTGGAAGTAAGTCCTGAAAAATAAATTATTGCAAGAGGAGAAATAAAAAGAGAAACAAAGAAAGAAAGAAGTGAGACGAGGAGGAAGAAGAAGAGAAAGAAGAAGTAAATCAAGAGGAGAGGAAAAAGTAGAAAATTTGAGTTTTGTAGGTACAGTCTTTCAAAGAACCGCAGGTGGTAATTACCCATTTCTGGGGTGAATTCTAGTTCTATTTTTTCTGTTCTTTTTATGATATTTTGCTGGTATTTGATTTGAGCTTAGTTGTGGGCTAAACATGCTTTGAGTGGATTTTTTCTTGGTTCTCTTTTCTGGTTCTTTTCTTGGATTAGTCCAGTTTACTATACTTCGCAGATTTAAGGACTCTTTTTTGGTTGTGAAAGTCCTTGATCGTAGTGGGTACTCTCCCGCCGTAGCACAGGTCTGCGATGGGAGGGATTTTCAGTTGCTAGGTTCTAGGTGGTCTTGATGTTTGTGTCTGATGAGATTGAATCAGGGGATCGATTAATGGGATCAAAGTGCGGCAGGCTGAGAGGAAGAGGGGCGACTTTTCCACTGTAGTCCTTCGAAAAGAAGTGGGCCTTGAGAAAGGGCCATGACTGTGATAGTTTTAGCATTCCGGTCTAAGTCTCCACACTGTGTTTGCTTTTAATTGCGAAAGTGCTAAAAAAAATCTTATTGAAAGAAATCTGTACAACTATATTATTGGTATAAATTGTTTCTTTCTCTTCTTCTTCCCCGTCTCACTTCTTTCTCTTTCTTTGTTTCTCTTTTTATATTTTATTTTTCAGGACTTACTTCCTACGTAAAAAAAAAATGGAACACAAAAGCTTTTCTTCCCAGAGTTCTGTCAAAGCTTCTGCGTCGGAAAGGTGAGAATAGTCTTTTAATGACCCTCCGTTCTTTTCATGAAATTTTGTTAGTATATGATTTGGGCTTAGTTGTGGGCTAAACGTGATTTTGGTGGATTTTTTCTTGGGTCTCTTTTTTTGTTCTGGTCTAGTTTACTTTACTTGCCAGATTTGAGGACTCTTCTTTGGTGAAAGTGATTTTTGTGTGTTAATATAGTCACTAGAAGTCTGATTAAGGTTCAGAATGGCTGTCCTAAATCATTGTTTGTTTACTTCATTATGTGCTATTCTTTTGTACTTCAGTTCATGCTTGGTCTTTTGTTTAGTATCCTATACTTCTGGTCATTATTTTAACTATGGAGATAACAGGTTGTGTTAAATGTTGCAAGTTCTTAAGCTGTATCTGTTAGCTCAGCCCACTGATTAGTGTATGTTTGAATAAAATGAGCAGCCTCTTGGACAGTGATAATGTTTGTGTTGTTGGATCCTGTAATTTGGTTAACTTAACACTATGCCTGTTTGTTTACTTCATTTTGTGTTATTCTTTTGTGCCTTAGTTCATGCTTGGTCTTTTACTGCCATCTGTTTGGTATCCTATGTTTCTGGTCATTTATTTTAACTACGTAGAGAACAAGTTCTATAAAATGTTGCAAGTTCTTAAGCTGTATGTGTTTGTTCAGTCCACTGATTACTATATGTTCTTTAAGCTATAGTAACACATTAGATTTGAATAAAATGAATAGTCTATTTGACAGTGGAAGTAAAGCTCAAGTATCCTTTTAATGTTTGTGTTGTTGGATCCTGTAGTTTGGTTAACTTAGTCTTGAAGAGATAAATGCTTGAGAGATATTGAAACTTAATACTATTTATGGTTGATGGACAATCTTTTTGTGTGTATTTTCATTCTTTTTCATTTACAAATTTTTTGAGATTGTGGATATGCGACGAGATTGAAGTGTATGTAATGGACGAATCAAGTCAATTACAGTTGGAATCAATTGATAAAGGAAAATGCATGGAACTGGAAGGCCTTGCACATGAACTCCGTGTTCTTTGGTATGAGCAGAGGGTAAAGCTAGTAGAATTAGATTTTATTTAAAGATGCAAGTGATGACTTTGACGACTACGGAAGAGACGACGAGGAGTGAATTGTGAAAATCGAAGAGTGGTTCCTTTGTAATCTAGTGAGAGTGAATTTTGTCAGAACACTGAATTTGGTTGTATGAGAATTATATTCAAGTATTGAAAGTGCATTCATTTGTAGACTTGAGTATCCAAATTGCTTTGAATTTGGTTTGTCTTCGATATTTAAATAAAATAAATTCATACGCTTTTTCTCTTGTTCCTAAGTCCTATGATAACTATAAATGATCTAAGATTCTACATAATCTTTTATTGGAATAAAAGATTATATAGAATCTCTGATCATTTATAGTTACCATAGGGCTTAGGAATAAGAGGGAGAACGTATGAATTTATTTTATTTAAATATCAAAGACAAAAACCAAATTCAAATCAATTTGGATACTCAAATCTACAAATGAATACGCTTTCAATCATTGAATATAATTCTCATGCAACCAAATCTAGTGTTCTGACAAAATTTACTCTCACTAAATTACAAAGGAACCACTTTGCTTTTCACAACTCACTCCTCGTCGTCTCTTCCGTAACCGTCAAAGTCATCACTGTTGACTTAAATAATGTTTAAGTCTAAATTTGTTTTTGATGATGAATTTGTCTGCTTAATATTTTAATTTGATTATGTTTATTAATTGAATTTAATGAAATGCATTTGAGTTAGATTTGTTGGAGATACCCTTAAAAAGGGTATTTTAGTTTTTAATGCATGTGATTAAGTGTACAGGGCTGAAATGTGTTAAGCAAAAGAATCAGTCCACCGCTCGCTAAACGACAAAGGCGGATGAGCGAAAAGAATCAGTCCACCGCTCGCTAAAAGACAAAGGCGGATGAGCGAAAAGAATCAGTCCACCGCTCGCTAGACGACAAAGGCGGATGAGTAAACAAAATTGCTCTTCCGGCCACAAAACGACAAAGGCGGATGACTTCAACAAAATTGCTCTTCCGGCCACAAAACGACAAAGGCGGATGACTTCAACAAAATTGCTCTTCCGGCCACAAAACGACAAAGGCGGATGACTTCAACAAAATTGCTCTACCGGCCACAAAACGACAATGGCGGATGACTTCAACAAATTACTCTTCCAGCCACAAAACGACAAAGGCGGATGACTTCAACAAATTACTCTTCCGGTCACTAAACGACAAAGGTGGAAGACAACTATGAATCAATTATCCGATGCCGGTTCAAGTGTTTAGAGCTTCATCATCCGACGCCGGTTCAAGGGTTTAAAGCTTCATCATCCGTTGGCGGTTCAAGACTATAAGTCAGCTTTGTCTTCCGCCAGAATTCAAATTAGCCGCGAAGCTACAGTGACGTCGTTTTCAGCCATAACTCCAGAACATTAATGGCGACGACGATTTGCAACTACAAACGGCAACGGCTACCTGAACTTGTACGGAAGCTGCTCCAACGGTAACTAAACTTCTATTATTGGATAAGGAGCATTGAAGCCAAGCTTTTATGAAGACAGAGTATATAAGCTGAGCTTAGAGCACGAAGTCCCAACTTTTACAAATTTGATTTTCTGAGCCCTAACGTGCAAATCATACTTTGTAATCTCAATCTACATCTCTCTACACCAAAACTTGAGATTCTGTTTTGAGAGTTTGTAGATTATTGTAATCTGTCCTTCAAACCTGAAAAACCTGTAAGGCAGTGGATTGACGCCCGCTAAGTTCAATCCAGGATTGTGAAAGGCTGTGGATCGAAGCCCGTAAGGTCGATCAGATTTTCTCGTTGAGGAGAAGTAAGAAATCTTCAAAGGAGAGTCTTGGAGCGTGGACGTAGGCAGTTTGGCCGAACCACGTAAAAATACTGGTGTCGAATTTCTCTCTCTCTCTCTCTTTATATTATTTGATTACTTGTGCTAAATCTAAGTTTAATCAAGAAGAGAAATTAGGTTGAATTGCAATTAAAATTAAAAAGTCTAATTCACCCCCCTCTTAGACAATTCCGATCCTACAATCACTAGCATCTTTGAATAAATCCAATTATGTGATAGACACACTAAGCCTAGGTCCTTTGGCAACTCTCTTCAAAAACGTCTCTAGGACTTTCTTGTGCTCATTCCAAACATTGCGGAGTTCATGTGTCAAGCCTTCCAGCTCCATGCATTTTTCTTTTTCAATTGTTGTCAATTTTAATTGACTTGATTCGTCTATGAGATACACTTCAATCTCGCTGCATGTCCCAAAAATTTTGTAAAGAAAAAAGAAAGAAAATACACACAAAAAAGATTGCTCATCAACTATAAATAGTGTTAAGTTAACCAAATTACAGGATTCAACAACACAAACATTATCACTGTCCAAGAGGCTATTCATTTTATTCAAACATACAGTAATCAGTGGGCTGAGCTAACACATACAATTTAAGAACTTGCAACATTTTACACAACTTGTTATCTTCATAGTTAAAATAATGACCAGAAGCATAGGATACCAAACAAAAGACCAAACATGAACTGAGGTACAAAAGAATAGCACAGAATGAAGTAAACAAACAATAATTCAGGATAGTCATTCTGAACCTTAATCAGACTTCTAGTGACCATATTAACGCACAAAAATCACTCTCACCAAAGAAGAGTCCTCAAATCTGGCGAGTAAAGTAAACTGGACTAGAACAAAAAAAGAGACTCAAGAAAAAAATCCACCAAAATCACGTTTAGCCCACAACTAAGCCCAAATTATATACCAACAAAATTTCATAAAAAGAACGGAGGTTCATTGAAAGACTATTCTCACCTTTTCGACGCAGAAGCTTAGACTGAACTCTGGGAAGAAAAGCTTTTGTGTTCCATATTTTTTTACGTAGGAAGTAAGTCCTAAAAAATATAAAAAGAGAAACAAAGAAAGAGAAAGAAGTGAGACGGGGAAGAAGAAGAAGAGAAAGAAACAATTTATACCAGTAATACAGTTGTACAGATTTCTTTCAATCAGATTTTTTTAGCACTTTTGCAATTAAAAGCAAATACAGTGTGGAGACTTAGACCGGAATGCTAAAACTATCCCTTAGGAAATTTCTCTTTTCGTCGAAATGTATATCCGATGTGTAGTGAGATTTTGGGTGGATAAGAATCTCTCATAAGTGTTTGTAAATATCCAACCTTTTGATAAACCTCTCGTGAGGTTTACATATTTTAAATGAAGGCAACAACAGAATAAGAGGGATTAGCGGGGAGTTAACGAGGGAATAATTGGCGATTGACAGTTAGTAGTTAGAGAGAAATTGTAATAAAAGGGGAAGAGAAAGAATGGGGGTGGAGCCCACACTCTCAAAATTCTAGTGCAATCCGTAATTTTCGGGAATTCAATAAAGTGATTGATTCAATTTTTTTCGTTAGGTCATTCAAGATCCTAACATTTTGGTATCATAGCTCTTTCTTGAGAGCAGAAGAGAATGTTCACTAGATCAGAAGCTCAGAAAGAAGCTTTGGTGGATTGGCAGAAACAAATGTCAGAGGTTAAGGAGGAGTTGCGGAAAATGTCATCGCTAGAGAAGAATTTTACAGTAAAGCAGGAGAAGTTAGTGAGATTCATAGCTAGAATCGAGGGTAGTCAATATTCGACAGACAGAAACCCTAGAGGCAATGGGGAAACTGTGCTTGTATCAAATAGAGACGTGCTCTCCAAGAAATTAGAATTATCTATTTTCTGTGGAATGGAAGTTGACAGATGGATATGCAAAATAGAAAGATATTTACAAATCAATCGATTATCGGAGGAGGAAAAATTGGAGGCGGTGATTGTGTATTTTGAAGGCACAACATTAGCATGGTTCAATGGGAAAACCAATCGCAAATCTTCAAGGCATGATCACTGCTCAAGCGACAACTACTAGAAAAGTTTTGAAATCCCAAAGAAGGATCGAGCTCTGATAGGCTTCACGAATAAAGGTTCAGCAAAAGAATATAGGATCTAGTTTGAATCCATCGCATCCAATTGGGTCAGAATTCTTGATGAATTGATGATTAGTGCTTTTTTAAATGGGTTGAAGAACGAGATAAAGGAAGGCAGTTCAGGCGCGGATCAATCAGCCAATCCAGGCGATTGATCGGCTAAAATATATTTTGGAAAATTGAAGACAGTAAAGAAGCCGATCGATCGGCCGTATCATAGGCGATCGACGAAGATTTAGCTCGACGACCAGAAGAGTATTCGATCGATTGACTATTCTTAAGCGATTGATCGGCTGTGCAATTAATAATGTTAATCTGAACGTATGGTTTATTCCAACTGTTGATCACAACCCTCTGAGCAGACCTCAGCTGTTGATCGATTTTTACACCTAATTAACATCATAATTATGTTATAAAAACCTAAGCCGCTCTGATCGTTGGAGGGTCAAAAACCGGAACGGAGCGAGAGCTTCGGGAACTGAATTTCAGCATAGTTCTTCTTTCTCTTTCTCTTTTGAACTATGAACATCTTTATTATTCTCATTGTTTCTCTTTATTCTAGTATGAACTAATTTACTTTTCTATAGGTACGATGTAGTTAAATTATGAATATTTAGTATTTCTTTAATTCAGTTCTTAATTTTCTATTCCGATATTATGTCGAATGAGTTATTTCTGTTGTTATTACTTGCTATTGTCTGATAAAAAAAAACATGTTCATATGATTATTTTGAGACTGAAAAGAGATAAATAATGCATTGGATAATTCATCATGAAAATGATCTTATGCTAAAGATAGTTAAGACGTTCATGTGGTAGTATAATTTTTCATTTTTAATGTATTCAATTAATTTTTAGGGTTTGTATAACGATCCTAAAATTTAATTTCAATTTTTTTTTTCTAATTTGAAAACTTTAAAATTTTTTTCCAAATTAACTTGCAAATTAAGTTAAATTAGATCGTTATAAAATTTTAATTTTATTAATTAAAAAATCATTGAAAATAATAAAAATCATTTAATAAGCGGAAATTTTGAAATTAATATCAATAAATATTTTGAAAAGTAAATGAAACAAACATTAAATAAAACTTCATTCATAAATTTTTTAAAAACAATAGCATACTTAATAAAAATTCGACAGTTGATACAATAAATTATTCAAACTTAAAACAAAATAAAATTAAATGCAACTAAATATAAAAATATTTTTTAAAACGATATAAAAACATAATTTTAAATTTTTATTCAAAATCGACGACCACATCCTCTTCTGTATGCTCGATTGCTTCTTGAGGATTGTTGATCACAGTTAGTTCTTCCTTAGATAAAAACTCACATCATAAAATTAAAAACTATGAGAAAATTCAGTAAGCGAAAATATGTGCAAGTGTTAACATTTACTTTTTTCAAATCTTGTCTTATCAGTTACATTCTAATTAGAACTTGTTCCAATCTTCGTTCAGATGTCACATACTGGTTAGAACTTGTTCCAACCTTCGATCAAGCTCACAATCTTATTGTCGTTCAGGCTTTTGCTATCACGTACTTTCCGTCAATTTTATCGTTTTCATACACATACAAATGTCCTATTAATTTTATCTTTTAAACAATTATATGACAATGTCTAAACATGCGTGCTCAAATATCAGAAATATGAAATAAAACAGTAATAAAATAATATAGATTTTGTGAAGTAGGGCCATAGTCAAAACGTTGAAAAACGTGATATTTTTACTTACCTAGATTCAGAGAGAGTGAGGAAATAGGGTTTTAGGTTTTTTTCCTGAGCGTTGGATTGATCTATCCTACCTAAAAATTAAAGAATTTTAAACTTCTTCGTTCATCCCCAAAATAATCATTTTGAAAACAATTAGGGTTGAAATTCTTTACTAATAAAATCTTAGCGTTGGATTTTCGAATCGATTTGGGCGTTCTAAAAAATCCAAAATATTCAGTTGAATGATTTTGGGTTTGGGCTGGTTCGGTCAATTGGGCTGGTTCGGTCACTGGTCCAATTCAACTTTAAAAATGGGTTAGGTGGTCTGGTTCGGTTTAGAATAAAAATTCTGAACTGTGGTCTTTCTTTTTCTCTTTCGTTCACGCTACATTCTGCTGAGAGAGAGAGAGAGAGAGGGAGGGAGGGAGCGAGGGAGGGAGCGAGGGAGCGAGCGAGCGAGCGTGAGAGCGAGAGCGAGAGTGAGCGCGAGCGAGAGAGCGAGCGCGAGCGAGAGAGAGAGAGCGAGAGAGCGCGAGCTCCAGTGTGAGAGCGAGAGCGAGAAAAGAATATCATGAAGAATTCTACCTCTTACGTTGCGTGGTACGTCGTCGTCGAGAGGTGACTCGACTGACAAAGATTGGGCTACGGCCGAGAGGGGAAATTTGTCGAAGGAACGTTCAGCCGAGTGAGTGAGGGAGGATTCGTCGGTGGAGTGTGGAGCCGAACAAAGTTGTGATTCCTTCTTCTTTAGAGAACTTCGCGGTGGTCGGAGTGGTTGAATGGTGATTCTGGCGAGGTAAGAGTTTCTCTGATTTCTCTGTTTTCAGAAATCGGGAGAAGTGATTTGTTCCGTTGGCGTGATTTTCCTTTTCCACACCAAGCACTCCGATTACAGGAATAGTTTTTCTTTGGGTGTCATTCTGTACAGGGCTTAAGAGATTGATGTCGTTCAAAGTAGAATATCAATGCTGAATTTTACGTCTTTAGCTAGTGGCAACTTTGTTAATTCGTCTGGAAAGACATTTGGGTATTCACGAACTATCAGCACATTTTCTAAGGTCCTTGTTTCCTCGGTTTGAGTGTATACAACGCTTGTCAAGAATGCAAAATATCCAGAGTTCAATAATCTATGTGCTCGCAATGATGATATAACTGGAATTCTCGAATCCTTTTTATCGCCATGAAATAAAAATGGTTTCGCTTCAAGCAATTGAAATCTTATAATCTTCATGCGACAATCAATGGTTGCATAGTGTCTGTTTAGTCAAATCCATGTCGAGAATTACATCGTAATCTTGCATTGCTAAAATAGTCTGGTCCGCTTCCAATTCTCTATTTTTAATACGAATTTTACATCTTCGAATAATAGAGTTGACAAACATTACTGTACCTGACGGTATAGCTACTCACAGTTTATGTTTCAAAGGTTATATTGTTTTATTTAATTTCTTTGAATGCATAATGGATATAAAAGAATGAGTTGCCCCATAATCAGTTAATATAAAAGAAAATACTTCAGAAATTAGAAGCACACTTGTTATCATATTCAACTTTATGACGTAAAATCAACACAAAGGGTGTGAGAAGTGATACCTTCACAATTGGTACAGCAAATGATGCTGGAATGAAAGAGAAAGCACCATTCACAATAATCGATGCAGATAACGCATCAAGATTCTACAAAATATTTTGAGTTTCTCATATAAATTTGAAAGAATAAATGGATCATATTTCTTAAGAATAGGCAACCACTCATAAAAGGTAGTTCTTGTGAAAATAAGAATAAAATGTATATGATATAAAAATAATAATAACAAAAAACATATCTAAAATCGAGAAACTATAACAAACCAAAAGAGAAATTTTTTAAAACAAATAATTAAAGAGAAGTTCAAAGAAATAAATTTTAGGGTTTTCTATGTTATGAAAAAAAATATATTCATAGGAAAACATGTATGATATAAATCAATCTATACTTTTAGACGTTAATCAGCACTGTTAAGAATACCATTGTTTACGTTTTTACTTATCCAAAGAAGAACAAAAGCACACTCTAATGGACGGAGGAAAACAGATAAACCATCTTTCCTCCAAAAGGTACACAAGGTAAAAGCCTCCATAATATAGAAAAAGCGAACGTGGTTTGATCAAACCCACAATGTACGAGAGTTTCTAGACGAGATTAGTACTAAGTTCAACAAAAGTACTCGTGTTGCACTAGTTTTCTTATTTTAAAAAAGTACTTAAAAAAAAAAAAAACCATCATACATGTTGCTAGTGTTGGCTTTTCGTCATTGGCAGGGGATGATTGCGAGTTTGGATTGTCATATTTATGTTATTAGTTGCAACCTTTAGAATTGCAGAATTCATTAAGTTGATGAAGGTTGGAGCACTATGTTGGCAAGAACAATTGTGCAATACAGTGTACCCTAGACTACCATCTGCATTTCTGTCGTCAACCACAATTGCTCCATACCTGGACAAAGAAAGATAACATTATAGAAAACACAAAATATTATGAATACAGTCGTTGTACACAACTCCACAATCATGCCTTGACCCTTACTGCTGGCTAAGGGATTAGTACTTTACCCACGGACAAAGGAAGAAGGGAAGAGCCAAGGACTTGAGTAAAAAACTGGGTGAAAATCATCATACTAAGAAACGTATGAACTGGTAGAGGTCATAACCAAACCCAAGAATAAAAGGTTTCTAAAATACGTGCAACTACATTCATGACCAGAATAGAGATGCTTTTCAAATCCTAATCGATCCATAATATCTAGCCAGTGACCAGGATAGGTGATAATAAATTGAATGATATCGATATATAGGGAACATGAACTTTCAGAAATTTTCAGGTTTTATTTATTTCTAAATTGCTAATCAAATTTCAACATGAAAAATGAAAAGAAAAAAGTAAATGTCAAACAAAATCATTGTTTATCCATATACATATCAACATCTAAAATATCAGTCTTCTTTTACCCATATGTAATGAATGCTTGCATGCGTGCATATTACATTTTGAAACTCCCGTTCTTGACATAAACAACATCTATAGCACTCATCAGGCGATGAGGTTCCTCCACACATCACGTACCAAAACATAGAATACGAGGATTAAAACAGCAAGAGACTTTGATAAAGTGAGTAGACAATGCCAATATCTATCACAATTGAGATGAAATTCTTAGGATACTCGAAATGACCCAGAATCAGAGTACATTTTATGTGCCTTCATAACAAATCTGTTTCCCTCTGTGCATCTTAAAAGCAAAATATATTTATGTGGTTTGAGAAAATCATGGGTTGACCAAGACCTAAGCCTATTTTTCAAGTTCTTATGGATCAGCTGTCATTGTATATAAGAAACTAAAGTTAAAATGAAAAACCAGGACCATAAAGATGGAGCATCAAAAAGAATATTATGAAGTTTCACGAGGTGCTTATTCTCCTCCATATTTTTGAAGTAGAGAGAAAGAAGTGAGACGGGGAAGAAGAAGAAGAGAAACAAGAAGGAAATCAAGAGGAGAGGAAATAGTAGAAAATTCGAGTACAGTTGATGGTTTGCTTTGGAGGTTAAAAGAGAGATTGTTATCTCGTTTTCTTTTCAGTACTAGCTTTTTCTTTTTACTCTGTTAAGAGAGCTAAAAAACAGAGTAGAACAGGAAGAGAGAAAGAAGAGGTCGTTCTCTGTCAAATTCTCTTAATATAATATTCAATCTAAGCTGGATCTGACGCGGTGAAATCCCCACATTTCGTTATAACAGTGAAGTGGTAAAATGTTGCCACAATTGAGGGTTCAAAAACAGAGTAGAACAGGGAGAGAGAAAGAAGAGGTCGTTCTCTGTCAAATTCTCTTAATATAATATTCAATCTAAGCTGGATTTTACTCGGTGAAATCCCCACATTTCGTTACAACAGTGAAGTGGTAAAATGTTGCCACGATTGATGGTTCAAAAAACTACAAATCTTACGACTGGGTTATGATAATTGACTTGTTTGGTTGCGCTAGTTCTCGTCATCACCCAGTTGATCTATAACCAATACAATTATTATCCTTAAAACATAAATCATAGAAATTCCATTAAGAAGCAGTACGAGTTTCATGAGATTTGCCCGCCAAGAAGCATGATGAAAAGAGTTATTTATAACAGAGATTGCCTACTTATTATTATGATAAGCCATAAATGAGAGCAAAAAAGCAATAAATTAAAACATTTTTGGAGTTCCTCGAGCCACAAGTAGGGGTGGGCAGACCCGAAACCGACCCGAGGAACCGAACCAACCCGAGGGTTTGGTTCGGGTCCAGGAGGTGTTTTTTGTGTTCGGGTCGGGTTCACTAATATGCTTTCAGGTTCGGTTCGGGTGGAAGGCAAACCCGAACTGAAAAACCGAACCCTGGATGAAAAACATAGTGAGGAGGAAGCAAGGGAGAAATTCGTATTTTCAGGGGAAATTCGAGGACAACGAGGAAGAAGAGGCTATTTTAATGGAGATTTCGAAGATGAGGGAAGAACATAAAGCTTTAGAAGATGAAGTTCTAGATATGAACAAAAGAATCGAAGCAACTGAGAGAAGACCTCAGCAAATGATGGCGTTTCTCTACAAATTTGTCGAGGACCCTGAAGTAATATCCCGTATGATGACTGAGAAGCACTGGTCTGTAAAACCAATCACAAGAGAGAAGAGACGCTGCCTAATGATAGGCTCTTCTTCTCCCGCGACGGGGCCGATAAAGGTTGAAGAGGAAAACCCAATTACGAACACCTCGCTAGAGCAGGGATTCGACATCGACATCTTCTGTTTGCCATCGCCGTAGACGATTGGAGCCGAGTGGTGGAGCCAACAGCAGGTCATGACACCGATGTTTGTGCAAGACTAAACGTACGCATTTTCCACCGTGCCGAGCCCATTGACCTCAAATTCCGGCAGCGGGTTCAGCGACAACGTTGAAATATCTCTGCCGTGTAACGCGACGGTGATCGGATACGGCGACGGGCAAATAAGGGATTTAACAGAAATGTTGGATGGGGGTGAGCAAAGTCCACTGCCGCCTTATCCATTTTCTTTGTTTGGAGAAGGATTTTAGAGTTTCCCTAGATTTATCTTCAATCTTATCTCTGAAATTATTCTCTGTTCAAAAGGAGGAAGCTGACTCGACCCGAACCGAACTTTTCGGTTCGGGTCCGGTATAAGTTAGTCGGTTTCAGTTTCGGTTTCGGGTTCGGAAATCGAAACCGAAACCGATTAGTTCGGTCTGAAACCGAACCGAACCGAATTCTTGCCCACCCCTAGCCACAAGGTGTATTCTAAAATAAAGAACATATTGCATGACATGAATGTGTTTGAAAATAGTGAAACTCAGAAACATATCCTAATCAAAGATTACAAAAGTTTTCACTCGAAAAAGCAGCCTAGCGCGGAGCGTTAAGCTTGGGCAGGGCAGGAACGGGGGTCGGCCAGCATGGCAGCTCAAATGGAAAGGCCTCGACCCTGCCCAATGATTCTTTCAAAGGACAGTCACCCACAATATCTAGGCTCTTCCTCTTCAAGTCGTAGCAAATAATTTTGTTCATCATCCTGCTTTTGCATCCAAAGTAAATGGTGTCTCCATTGCTGGGATGGAAGGCCAATGGCCATATCAACCGATGTCCACACCCTATTCCGGCCTTCCTCAGCTGCACAGAAGAGTTGGGAGATACACCAATTTCTTGCAACCAAACCTCCTTCGCCACTTGGCTCCGCCGTCACCCTCCACCAGTTCCCAAATCTTAACGTGAGAAGGTTCAGAGTATTCTTCTGCGGACCACGACACTTGACACATTCTCAATTTTCCTTGGCAGATTCCAAGCTTATATTTTTCCAATCCTGCGTCGAAGCTGTCTGGGGGATCTTGAATTAAGCAAATCTCTTTCTTCTTCGAGTTAAATGGATCCAATCTCATGAGTTGTAGTCCGCCCATAGGAGTTTCCAATACAAAATTCCATTGCAAGCTATAGCCCTAAAACTCCAGGGGAGTCTCGTCAGCCCCTTCGGCATCGACACGGAAAACTCGTTCCACTGCCCATCCTCGGATGAGAATATCTCTACATTCAATTCAGTCAGTGAGTTTAGTGATTTAGGCATACGCACTACTCTGTAACGCAACTTCCCTCCCTTCCTAGCCTCTGCAACGGAGGCGGGATCGCAAACGAAGCCGGTGAGGACGTGTTTGTGTAGGCGAAGAGTGGGAGGAAGAGCAACCCATTTCCGAGTGACGGGGTTGACCACAAAGTAGTCGCTTTGAAAGTGCTCTCTGTTGCAGCACAGTATTAGATCATGGCAGGAACCCATGACAGTTATGGGGTCGTTGCCGTCGAGGCGAAACCCAGGAGGAAAAGTGAGAGAAAATCTAGAAAAATTGATGTCGGGCACCCCGGAGCAAACGGAGAACTCTCTGACGTTGCAGGAGTATGGTTTCTGAAGGAAAAGGCCGGGCGGGGAGTCCTCATTGGAAGGAGCGTTGTGACGGCGAAAAGCTTGGATGAAATAAAGAGAGGTAGTGAGAGAAAAAAATAGCTTGGATACGCACCTGGAGGCAAAAACAGAGGAGAGAGGGAGGCGGAGAAGAATTTCCTCGACCATGGAGTCGGGAAGCTGATCGAAAAATGCTTGTTGGGAAGGGGGAGGGGAAAGTCTCCTACGCTTGGCAAGCATAGCTTCCATGGTTTCCACCTTTGACCATCTCCAACCCAAAATGCTAAAATGCTATTTTTTTATACCAAAATAGCATTTTGCATCACTAAACAGTAATTTCATCTTCAACTCAACTCTATTGTTTATACCAAAAAGAATATTCTTTACATATTCTTTCACACTATAATTTATATATCAACCCCTATAATTTTAATATTGTACCAATTGCTCATACTCAAATTTAACATTTATTCACATAAACCGATAATATATAAATTAATATATATATATATATTATTTCTTTTTAACATATGTTAATTTATTCCAGAAATTCATAACCAACAAAGATATATATATTAGCATTACCACTCATAATAAACAAAAAAAAAACAACTCAAACTTAATTAAAAAGAAAAAGAAAATTACAAGTGCATAAAAAAAATACAACTAAAATATAAAAAAAACTACAAGTGCATAAAAAAAATCCAACTTAAACATAAAAAAAAAACTATATATATTCAATCATTTGAGTTTGAATATTTGTCCCACAGATGATTTACAAGTGCATTACGAAGTGCAAAATGTGCATCTCTATCTCTGATTTGTTTATATCGACCGATGAAGCGTTGAAATCGTGTATCTTCGTCTACCAACATTTCAACTTCAGGAGGTGGTATTTCTATCGGTTGCTCAATCGGTGCATTTAGATCACGTTCATCCTCAATTATCATGTTATGCATAATAATGCATGTTGTCATTATGTCATGCAATACTTCTTTGTGCCAAAAACGCATGGGTCCTGCAGTGATAGCGAACCGCGATTGGAGAACTCCGAAAGCACATTCAACATCTTTTCGACATGCCTCTTGTCGCGTAGCAAAATATTTTTTCTTTGCACTTTGTGGCTGCTGAATAGTTTGCACAATAGTAGGCCATTTTGGATATATGCTATCAGCTAAATAATAACCCATGTTGTATTCAATTCCTTGAATAACATAATTAACTTGAGGAGCGATACCTTGAGTAAGATTAGAAAAAAGACGAGATGACTCTAACACATTAATATAATTATTACTACCTGGCATTCTAAAATATGCATGCCATATCCATAAATCATAGTCGGCAACCGCTTCAAGAATAATAGTTGGTGCACCACTACGACCAGAGTACTGACCAGCCCATGCTGTTGGACAATTTTTCCAACGCCAATGCATACAATCTAGACTACCCAACATTCCTGGAAAGCCACGCTATTCGCCAATATAGAGTAATCTTGCAATGTCATCGGAAGTAGGCTCTCGTAAATATTTGTCTACAAAAATTTCAACCATAGCATAACAAATTTTTTTTACGCATTCAATTGCTGTTGATTCGCCTATTTTAACATATTCATCAGTAGCATCAGCCGGTACATCATATGCCAATATTCGAAACACAACTGTAATTTTTTGAAGCGTAGACAATCCAAGTCTACCAATTCCATCACGTTGTTGGATGAAGTAGTTATCGTGTGCTTTCACTGCATCAACAATATGAAGAAATAAATTATGAGACATTCGAAATCGTCTACGAAACATACCGTCGTTGTATCGTGGGTTTTCAACAAAATAATCTGCGAACAAATTGCGATCTGCAGCTTCACGATCACGATTGATGACTATGTGACCAGGGATTGACCCACGACGAGGGTGTTCAATGTTTTGTTGATTGGAGTAGTGCGTGATGAACATATTGTTCGTATTGATCATATTAGCAATCAATTGTTCGGTACAATCGAACTCTTCCATACTAATAGCTGGTATAATGAAATCATCATCATCAGAAGATGATTCCGAGCTTAAAAAAGGATTCATTTTTAGTTTGAGAAAGAAGGTGGAAAAAAAGGATTGAAGAATAAATTATGTGCACTGAAGATGGTTTAAGAAAGAAGAAAATGAGGAAACATATTTATAAAGAGTAGATAGGTGGATACTTTTAAAATTGGGGCATGAATGATAGGAATGAATGGTAGGTGGATACTTTTAATAGTCTATAGGAATGAATGGTAGGTGGATACTTTCAAAGAGTAGGTATTTGCTTTAAAAATTTAGGTACACGTAAACATCTATCTCTCTCTCTATCTCTACTGATAATATGAGGTTGCCATAAATTACCATTCCATCTTTATTGTTATTTGCTTTTTCCAGTTCTTATCATCCATTTCATCACAAACTAAAAATGTCTTTTCGAAGTTCTGGGTATGCTAATATTGAAGATATAGTACTCTGTCAAGCGTATTTAGCTGTTACCCAAGACCCTATTACGGGTAGGTACCAGAATGCTGAGCGATTCTGGTCTCGGGTTGAAGAAAAGTACAACGAAGAAAGACCTTCTAATATGGAGCTTCGTAAAGGTAATTCTCTCAGAAGTCGAATGCAAGTTATAAATGCGGCGGTGAAGAAACTAAAAGGTTGTGTGAGACAAGTGGAAAATACGCATCCAAGTGGTGCTTCAGAAGCCGATATTGTGAGTTTTGTATTTTTTTTTTTACTTATAACATTTTATTTTCTTTTCTATTATGCTTACATTATGTTCACTATGATTTTTAGTTAACTCGAGCAAAACATTTATTCATAGAGGACCCGAAGTACAAGAAAGATTTTAAATTTGATCATGTTTGGGATATGATCAAAGATTTTGCCACGTTGAAAGATCATGTAACAACTGCTAGAAATGCAATCATGCGGCAAAATGTTGTTGACGAGTCATCACAATCTGACAATCATACACCTGAGACCCCCCATACAACATCTCCTGGTATTTCTGTATTTTCAATTGATTTAGATGACAATACTTTTGGCGGTACGTCATCACAACGACCAATTGGGGTGAAAAAAGCCAAATTAAAAAGAAAAATACCGGATGACATGTCTGCTAACTTTGGTATATTGGACAACAAAAATGAAGAATTAAAGATACTATTAGAAAAAAGTTACGAACAAAAGCAGGCTCAAATAGAGGTCCAAAAAGAACAAATGCAGATGCAACGTCAAATGATAGAATCAAAGAAAAGAATAGAGAACTTAAAATTATGTTACTAGATACTAATAATATTAGTGATCCAGGCCGACGCGCCTATATTGTTGCTGAACAGGAGCGAATTTCACAAAAAAATTATGACCAGCAACAACAGGTGCCTTCAACAAGTAATGATTTTACATCTTTATTTAATAACAACGGAGGACCTGGATTCGATCTACCACCCTACTTTTAATATGTTAGCTGTATTGTGTCTATGTAATTTTTAGTTATTTTATGTAATTTGAAGTTGGAAGTTATTTAAATTTGTGTAATTTAAATACATAAATATTACCTTAAATAACAGAAATTACACAAATTTAAATAACTTCCAACTTCAAATTACATAGACACAATACAGCTAACATATTAAAAGTAGGGTGGTAGATCGAATCCAGGTCCTCCGATGTTATTAAATAAAGATGTAAAATCATTACTTGTTGAAGGCACCTGTTGTTGCTGGTCATAATTTTTTTGTGAAATTCGCTCCTGTTCAGCAACAATATAGGCGCGTCGGCCTGGATCACTAATATTATTAGTATCTAGTAACATAATTTTAAGTTCTCTATTCTTTTCTTTGATTCTATCATTTGACGTTGCATCTGCATTTGTTCTTTTTGGACCTCTATTTGAGCCTGCTTTTGTTCGTAACTTTTTTCTAATAGTATCTTTAATTCTTCATTTTTGTTGTCCAATATACCAAAGTTAGCAGACATGTCATCCGGTATTTTTCTTTTTAATTTGGCTTTTTTCACCCCAATTGGTCGTTGTGATGACGTACCGCCAAAAGTATTGTCATCTAAATCAATTGAAAATACAGAAATACCAGGAGATGTTGTATGGGGGGTCTCAGGTGTATGATTGTCAGATTGTGATGACTCGTCAACAACATTTTGCCGCCTGATTGCATTTATGGCAGTTGTTACATGATCTTTCAACGTGGCAAAATTTTTGATCATATCCCAAACATGATCAAATTTAAAACCTTTCTTGTACTTCGGGTCCTCTATGAATAAATGTTTTGCTCGAGTTAACTAAAAATCATAGTGAACATTATGTAAGTATAATAGAAAAGAAAATAAAATGTTATAAGTAAAAAAAAAAATTACAAAACTCACAATATCGGCTTCTGAAGCACCACTTGGATGCGTATTTTCCACTTGTCTCACACAACCTTTTAGTTTCTTCACCGCCGCATTTATAACTTGCATTCGACTTCTGAGAGAATTACCTTTACGAAGCTCCATATTAGAAGGTCTTTCTTCGTTGTACTTTTCTTCAACCCGAGACCAGAATCGTTCAGCATTCTGGTACCTACCCGTAATAGGGTCTTGGGTAACAGCTAAATACGCTTGACAGAGTACTATATCTTCAATATTAGCATACCCAGAACTTCGAAAAGACATTTTTAGTTTGTGATGAAATGGATGATAAGAACTGGAAAAAGCAAATAACAATAAAGATGGAATGGTAATTTATGGCAACCTCATATTATCAGTAGAGATAGAGAGAGAGATAGATGTTTACGTGTACCTAAATTTTTAAAGCAAATACCTACTCTTTGAAAGTATCCACCTACCATTCATTCCTATAGACTATTAAAAGTATCCACCTACCATTCATTCCTATCATTCATGCCCCAATTTTAAAAGTATCCACCTATCTACTCTTTATAAATATGTTTCCTCATTTCCTTCTTTCTTAAACCATCTTCAGTGCACATAATTTATTCTTCAATCCTTTTTTTCCACCTTCTTTCTCAAACTAAAAATGAATCCTTTTTTAAGCTCGGAATCATCTTCTGATGATGATGATTTCATTATACCAGCTATTAGTATGGAAGAGTTCGATTGTACCAAACAATTGATTGTTAATATGATCAATACGAACAATATGTTCATCACGCACTACTCCAATCAACAAAACATTGAACACCTTCGTCGTGGGTCAATTCCTGGTCACATAGTCATCAATTGTGATCGTGAAGCTGCAGATCGCAATTTGTTCGCAGATTATTTTGTTGAAAACCCACGATACAACGACGGTATGTTTCGTAGACGATTTCGAATGTCTCGTAATATATTTCTTCATATTGTTGATGGAGTGAAAGCACACGATAACTACTTCATCCAACAACTTGATGGAATTGGTAGACTTAGATTGTCTACGCTTCAAAAAATTACAGCTGTGTTTCGAATATTGGCATATGGTGTACCGGCTGATGCTACTGATGAATATGTTAAAATAGGCGAATCAACAGCAATTGAATGCGTAAAAAAATTTTGTTATGCTATGGTTGAAATTTTTGTAGACAAATATTTACGGGAGCCTACTTCCGATGACATTGCAAGATTACTCTATATTGGCGAATAGCGTGGCTTTCCAGGAATGTTGGGTAGTCTAGATTGTATGCATTGGCGTTGGAAAAATTGTCCAACAGTATGGGCTGGTCAGTACTCTGGTCGTAGTGGTGCACCAACTATTATTCTTGAAGCGGTTGCCGACTATGATTTATGGATATGGCATGCATATTTTAGAATGCCAGGTAGTAATAATGATATTAATGTGTTAGAGTCATCTCGTCTTTTTTCTAATCTTACTCAAGGTATCGCTCCTCAAGCTAATTATGTTATTCAAGGAATTGAATACAACATGGGTTATTATTTAGCTGATAGCATATATCCAAAATGGCCTACTATTGTGCAAACTATTCAGCAGCCACAAAGTGCAAAGAAAAAACATTTTGCTACGCGACAAGAGGCATGTCGAAAAGATGTTGAACGTGCTTTCGGAGTTCTCCAATCGCAGTTCGCTATCACTGCAGGACCCATGCGTTTTTGGCACAAAGAAGTATTGCATGACATAATGACAACATGCATTATTATGCATAACATGATAATTGAGGATGAACGTGATCTAAATGCACCGATTGAGCAACCGATAGAAATACCACCTCCTGAAGTTGAAATGTTGGTAGACGAAGATACACGATTTCAACGCTTCATCGGTCGATATAGACAAATCATAGATAGAGATGCACATTTTGCACTTCGTAATGCACTTGTAAATCATCTGTGGGAGAAATATTCAAACTCAGATGATTGAATATATATAGTTTTTTTTTTTATGTTTAAGTTGGATTTTTTTTATACACTTGTAGTTTTTTTTATATTTTAGTTGTATTTTTTTTATGCACTTGTAATTTTTTTTTCTTTTTCTTTTTAATTAAGTTTGAGTTTTTTTTTTTTTTTTGTTTATTATGAGTGGTAATGCTAATATATATATCTTTGTTGGTTATAAATTTCTGGAATAAATTAACATGTGTTAAAAGAAATAATATATATATATATATATATATATATATATATATATATATATATATATATATATATATATATATATATATATATATATATATATATATATATATATATATATATATATATATATATATATATATATATATATATATATATATATATATATATATATATATATATATATATATATATATATATATATATATATATATATATATATATATATATATATATATATATATATATATATATATATATATATATATATATATATATATATATATATATATATATATATATATATATATATATATATATATATATATATATATATATATATATATATATATATATATATATATATATATATATATATATATATATATATATATATATATATATATATATATATATATATATATATATATATATATATATATATATATATATATATATATATATATATATATATATATATATATATATATATATATATATATATATATATATATATATATATATATATAAAACAATAGAGTTGGGTTGGAGATGAAATTACTGTTTAGTGATGTAAAATGCTATTTTGGTATAATAAAATAGCATTTTGGGTTGGAGATGGTCTTAGAAAAGTTGGTTGTTTTGGCAATCAAGGTCTTGTTTTATAGAGCAAAAGGATTTGTTTGAGATTTTTTCGGGTTACCCAATTCGAAACTCACTTGAATTTCAAACATTTTTGGATTTTACAGAAGAGATGAATATTATTTGGGATTGAATCCCAAATAATATTCATTGATGGACTAAATAATCTTTTATTCCAATAAAAGATTTTATAGAATCTCTCGTTATTATTTATAGTTACTACGACTAAGCCCATTGTTAATTACGATTAAGCCCATTGGTTTTGACGATGATAGTTTTATAGACTCCCAGACCCAATCTCTCTCCCCATAATCCGAAGCCATTTCCCTCCCTCTAATGATAGTTCTTGCATTAAGTTGCTCTGAGAAATCCCATATTTTTTTGCAGTAAATGTGCTTCTCTCACAACGACAAATCAGAAGATGTGCAACATTTAGTGTCTAATTTCTCCACCCTTATTACTGTGAAAGGTAAGTTTTGATGATAAACTACTCAACTGCAGAAGAGAAAGAATTAATAATTGATGGATTGCTTGGAATTTGTCTGAAATAATGGTAGCATTATTGATTGTGCATTGCTAGTAGAGTTGGTCCAGCTATTTGACAAGTTCTGAGTTAAAAAGTAGTCAGCCATTAAACAGCAGCAGTATTGAAAGATAAATAATCTTTGATTCTTACAAAAGTCATTATACAACATCTCCATGGGAGGAAAGAAAATTCAGTAGTTGACGAAAGTCAGACAGGAATTTTGATTTTAATAAGGTTTACATAGAAAAGCAGTAAAAACCTTGGATATAAACTAAACTGTGTCATGCATGAGAATCTGTTCCGGCTGGTCTTGAATTAAGAAGTGGCTGCAAAGCCTTCACAACTATTGTCATATCAGGCCTGAAGTCTGCTTCATATTGAACGCAAAGTGCTGCTACAGCTGCCAACTGAAACAATTCAAATTTGTCATGAACTCATTTTGCACATCTTTTCAGAAGATCTAAGAGGGTCTTTAATATGATGTTACTGTTAGGAAAAATAATAAAGAAATTCGCCGGAATCCCACTTAAATAAGCGATACGAAAAACGATAACAGATGCGATCCGAAAAATACCAAGAATATTTTTCCACCACCGTAAAATTATAACGGGAAAGAAGTAAAAGAAATAATAGCCAAAATGAACACCGAGAATTTTACGTGGAAACCAAAATCGGGAAAAAATCACGGGGACCGAGTTCAGAAAGGTCTCACTATGAAAATCAGGATTTACAATATTTTTTTAGATATCGAATATCCTAGAAAATATTCACTAAGAGAAATCACCACTCTTAGAATTCTCACTGTGCACACAAGTACCACACCTATTTTTCTCTCACACTTTTTTTTTCTCTCCCTCCAAAAATTCTCACCTCACTATTTTTCTCCCTCTTCCAGACGGTGACCTTCGTCTCTTCTCTTAGATCCCTGAGGATCTACATTTTCAGATACTCTGGACGATCTCCTCAACCCTCTAATGGACGGAGACACATTCCTTAAAATAAGGAATGTGTACTCAAGGAAAGAAGGAAGCTTTGCCTTCTTGCAGCAATTTGAGACTTTTAAAGTCTCCAATTGCAACCACCAACAACAACTAGCAATCAATGGAGACTTTGATTGACCCTACAGTTACTGACAAGATTTTTAACTTCTTGGGATGTCTAGAAAGACTTCTCCCATGTATTACAGTGTACTATGCTTGATATTATTATAGAGGATGGTAGGAAAATACGTTGGCAACTGCTTTTGGTGGGTAGTCGTTATTTAGCTTGGGATCTACACATTGCTTCACATTGTCCCCACTTTATCTTGGAGTTGCATGTAATGCTCTAAAGTGAGTTATGGACCCAAAAGTACTTTAATACTGGCGTCAAAAGAAAGTGATTTAAAACCTAGGAAGAGAACATCGTACGTACCCAAGTAACAAGACTCTGTTGCCCTTTAGGCATTGTATGATCTACTGGTTTTCTACCTGTCAAAAGTTCAAGAAGAACAACTCCAAAACTGTATACATAACTTTTCGGAGTAATCTGTCCTGTCATAGCATACCTAAATCGAGTCATAAATTAAAAATAAGTAAAAAAATCACACTAACGCAACAAATTCCTTCTCGCGATTTCTGAAAACAGAGAAATAAGAGAAACTCTTACCTCGCCAGAATCACCATTCAACCACTCCGACCAGCGTGAAGTTCTCTGAAGAAGAAGGAATCACAACTTCGTTCGGCTCCACACTCCACCGATGAATCCTCCCTTACTCACTCGGCCGAACGTTCCTTTGACAAATCTCCCCTCTCGGCTACATCCCAATCTTTGTCAATTGAGGCACCTCTTGACGACGACGTACCACGCAACGTAAGAGGTAGAGTTCTTCGCGATATTACTCTCTCGCTCGATCTCTCACTCTCACTCTCGTTCTATTTCTCACTCTCACTCTCTCTCTCTCACTCTCTCTCTCTCTTTCGGCAGAACGCAGCGTGAACGAAAGAGAAGAAGAAAGACCACAATTCAGAATTTTTATTCTGAACCGAACCAGACCACCCAACCCATTTTTAAAGTTGAACTGGACCAGTGACCAAATCGCCTCAAACCCAAAATCATTCAACCGAATATTTTGGATCTTTAAGGACGCTCAAATCGATCCGAAAATCCAACGCTATGATTTTATTGGCAATAAATTTCTACCCTAATTGTTTTCAAAATGATTATTTTGGGGATGAACGAAGAAGTTTAAAATTCTCTAATTTTTAGGCAAGAAAGATCAATCTAACGCTCAGAAAAAATACCTAAAACCCTATTTCCTCACTCTATCGGAATCCAAGTAAGTGAAAATATCACGTTTTTTAACGTTTTGGCTATAGCCTACATCACAAAATCTATATTATTTTATTACTATTTTATTTCATATTTATGATATTTGAGCACACATGTTTAGACATTGTCTTAGAATTGTTTAAAAGAAAAAATTGATAGAACATTTGTATATGTATGAAAACGATGAAATTGAAGAAAATATGTGATAGCAAAAGACTAAACGACAATGAGATGGAGAGCTTGATCGAAGGTTGGTGTCACACCCTCGAATTTAGAATTAATTAAATTATGGATCTTAGAATTAATAATAAATAGTTGTTTTAATTAAAAGTGACTTAAACGTTTATTGAATTATGTTCGGGTATTCTCAGTGGAGAATTAAGCCGGGTACGGGGTGAGGGTCAATTGACGAAAGTGTATAATTTAAGAGCGGGATTTAACGGATTTTTTGGAAGGGCAGAATGGTAATGTTAGTGTTATTATTATTATTAGTATTATTATTATTATTATTGTTTTTAAAAGAAAATGTTATTTTCTTTTAAAAACAACTGAATGGCTCTAAGCCATTCAGTTGTTCCCCGCGAACGAAGAACAGGCCAGAGAGGGGGGAGGGCGACGATCGACGGAGCGCGACGATCACCGGCGGCTTTCAGCGATTCTCTGGCCAGACATCAGAGGCAAGAAGCTCCGACCCGTCTCCGCGCACAAGCCAACCGGTAGGACCCATTTTTTTTCTCTCTCTCGTCGCCTTGTTCTGGTCCTGTTGGTGGCCGGGAGTGATGAGCTCGATTGAGCTCCGATCACCGGCCGTTTTTGGCTACTCTCGGCGTCGAATTGCCGAGCTCGGTGCTGGCAAGGACTGCCGAGTAGTGTGCAGCTCGGGAGGAGCTATAAAGCGAGGGCTAGGTTTTTGAAGCCTCAGGTTTTCTGAATTGGAACTTCGATTTTTGTTAAGTTTATGTTAATTAGGAATGAGGGTGGTTGATTTGTGAGGAATTGGGTGAGAATCGATGAAAAATCAGAAAAGGAAAATTTTTCGGATAGGGGCAGAATCGGGTTTTGCAATAATTTACCTAGTTACGGTCGTTCGTTTTAAAATTCCTTTTGGCAGGTTAAAATAGGTTATTAGAAGAGTACGTGGCCGCTGAAATCGTTCGATTCCGATAACCGACGCAAAAGTTATGCACGTTTGAAGTTTCGGGTCGATTTTTACCAAACCCAAATTAGTGGCCCGTTTAGTTAGGTTTTAATTGTATTTGTAACACCCGAAAACTTCAACCAGGTGAATTCCTAACTGTATTAACGGTCATGAATATTCAATCTTCACGGTTTAGAGTTTTATGCCAAGCTTAATTAATTACATGTGGATTTAAACTAGGTTGAGTGGCAAAGTTGTAATAATGGAGGATTGAGACCTGTATTTAAAGAAAAAGGAAAGGATTCAAAGCTCATTTAAACCATTGTGGCCGTCATCTCTTACTCTCGGCGACTTCCCCTCCCGAGCTCTCGCTCTCTATCAGTTGGAAATCCCTCCTTCGACGATCGGTTCCTTACTGCTCGTCGGTTACTTTGTTCTCGAGGTACGAGTTTGGCAATGTAGCTATCTTTTAGTCGTTAAGCTCTGTTTTCAGCTATGTGTTGAGGTTCTGGATTCTTTAATGGCCGAGCATTAATAAGGATATTTTAAAATCTGAGAGAGTGGTAATGTCATTCGGAATCGATTTTGGACACTAAACAACCAACCCTGAGCTATTGCTAATCGAATCTGTCTGTTTTGAGTTTTGGATTTCAAACTGCACAGAGAACTATACTAAGGATTCGGGAGTGACTTTAGCTATTAGATCCTAGGATGACTTGTGATTACGACTAATAGGATTTTGTTTTAACTACTGCAATGTAAATGTTTTAGGTGAAGAAGTTTGAAGAGAAAGGAGCTCAAATCGCTAAGGAAACCAGGTAAGTGAATGTGTAGAAATCCCGGCCATTAGGGCCCTACATCACAAGGGTACTAGTTAGAAGTTGTTTTCGATGTTTAAAGGTTATTTAAGTTATTGTCTGTTGGTTATGATACTCGAACTGTTAGTATGATTCTAGATGGATGATCTGCTCAATAGAATGATGAACCAAGAGTTTCCCTGCTCATGCATCATAAATGTTTTTCAAGCATGTGAAAATGTTTTAATGTATGTTTTCCGTGAATAATATATGTAAGTATATATGTATATATATAAGACTTATGCAACATGGATTGAGAGAGGGTTGGGGGCGGTTCGGCGTATGTCACTGTTCAAAGAAGGACCAAGAATACGACCCGCAGTAGGGACCATGTACACTCTCACTGTCGAACCCCCTTTACCGGCACAAACCCTCCCTTACTTCATACAACGTAAATATGAAGATGAATGATGAATACGAATGATGAATACGAATGATGCAGATGAATGATGAATATGTATGATGAATAAGAATAAGAAAAGGTCATGATCATGTGTTTTCTCTCAACTGTGCATTCATGATTATATGTTAGCTTGCATTCCTTACTAAGCATTAGCCTTATAGTTTAAACCTTATGATGTAGGTGACGAGTTTTCAGGTGAGGATCTCAAAGTTAATGAAGATGTCTAAGCGTGGTTGCTGGAAGGTGTTTAGGAAGCAATTCTATGGCTGGATGGCAAATGAGACCCCTGGTTAATGTTTTTATGATTTTAGTTATGATAATGGATATAATAGGTTGAATAGGATGAGTCTATTTTATAACATTGAGTCTTTTGAAGTTGTTTGTTGACCACTGAATCTGGAAATGATTTTAAGGATCATTGAATGGTCTGTTTACTAAAGTCTTCCGCTATATGAATTCTGGGTGAGTTACTGATTTTCATTAGTATGAATGTTATGCCATTGAAGTTGAAGTCAGTGAAGGTTATGTCCATCGGATGATGTAAGTATTACTTCATCGTCCAGTGACCGGAAGATGTAGAATGTTTAAGCCATCGGAAGATAAAAGTGCTATTTTGTCGTCTAGCGATCGGCAGATGTAGAGTGTTTAAGCCATCGGATGATGAAAGTGCTATTTTGTCGTCTAGCGATCGGCAGATGTAGAGTGTTTAAGCCATCGGATGATGTAAGTATTACTTCATCGTCCAGTGACCGGAAGATGTAGAGTGTTTAAGCCATCGGATGATGAAAGTGCTATTTTGTCGTCTAGCGATCGGCAGATGTAGAGTGCTTAAGCCATCAGATGATAAAAGTGCTATTTTGTCGTCTAGCGATCGGCAGATGTAGAGTGTTTAAAACATCGGAAGATATAACCATTGTTTTGTCGTCTAGTGACCGGTAGATGTGGTTTTATTCATCTATCGGTAGATGCAGTCTAAAGGTTTAAGTTTCTCTTCACCAGCCGATACACATTGCACTGCCCGCCGGCAGATGTGTAATGTATTTCTTTGCTGAGCAAGACCTTGTGAATCGCGTATGACATCTTGAGTTAAATTATGTTTTAAAAAAAATATATATATATTACTAATAATTAATAAAGTGTGAGTAATAAGAATTAAATAATTAAGGAGGATACGGATTATGTGACGATCCCTCTGGGGTTGTTACAGGATTAGGTTAGAAATAGTAGTTTGAGAGTAATTGGTGAATGTAGGCTTGATTTTAATGAAGCTTGAATGTTTGTCATAGGTCGAGCCATATGTGACGTGAGGTACCAATCCCAGCGAGCTACAAACGACAGGTAAGTTCTCGTGACTTGCTGTGGCCGATAAGCCTACACCATATGTCGTGTTTCGTTGTCGAGGATATTTGGAGTTATGTGTGATTATTCGCTTTGGTTGGGTAGTTTAGGGTTAGGCCTTTTATAGGTTATGCTTGTATTGTTTGATGGTATGTACGCTGCATGTCTATGTTATGCTTGTATTGTCATGCATCACTGTTTTATAAACGTCATGAAAACGAATTTATGCATAGATTTCATAAAAGAAAAAGAAATGTGATGAACTGAAATGAGATGACTATCTGATAAATGAATGAAAGTAAAGTGAAATGTAAACGAAATGAGACGACTAAGATGACTAAAATGAGACGACTATGACGACTAAAATGAGACGACTATGACGACTGAAATGAGACGACTTACATGAGATGACTATATGATAAATGAATGATGACATGATAAATGAAATGAATGTACGATATGATAAATGAATGTACGATATGATAAATGAATGCACGATATGATAAATGAATGAACGATATGATAAATGAAATGAATGCACATGAACTTATGAAAATTGCATATACATGTTCATGCTTTGTCATTTACGTAGAATTTACTGAGATTTATTCTCATTGGTGTCCTTATGGTGTAGGTGAACCCGAAACAGGTGAGGAAGACGTTCCTCTGTTAGATGATCACGCTGGTTGAAGAAGGATGCCCGTGGGAGTGATATAAGACGGAATCGGTAGATGTATATAAAACGAAATCGGTAGATGCATATAAGACAAAAGTGAACAGTACCGGTAGATGGATATAAGACGGAATCGGTAGATGTATATAAAACGAAATCGGTAGATGCATATAAGACAAAAGTGAACAGTACCGGTAGATGGATATAAGACGGAATCGGTAGATGCATATAAGACAAAAGTGAACAGTACCGGTAGATGGATATAAGACGGAATCGGTAGATGTATATAAAACGAAATTGGTAGATGCATATAAGACAAAAGTGAACAGTACCGGTAGATGGATATAAGACGGAATCGGTAGATGTATATAAGACAAAAGTGAACAGTACCGGTAGATGGATATAAGACGGAATCGGTAGATGTATATAAGACAAAAGTGAACAGTACCGGTAGATGGATATAAGACGGAATCGGTAGATGTATATAAAACGAAATCGGTAGATGCATATAAGACAAAAGTGAACAGTACCGGTAGATGGATATAAGACGGAATCGTAGATGTATATAAAACGAAATCGGTAGATGCATATAAGACAAAAGTGAACAGTACCGGTAGATGGATATAAGACGGAATCGGTAGATGCATATAAGACAAAAGTGAACAGTACCGGTAGATGGATATAAGACGGAATCGGTAGATGTATATAAGACAAAAGTGAACAGTACCGGTAGATGGATATAAGACGGAATCGGTAGATGTATATAAGACAAAAGTGAACAGTATCGGTAGATGGATATAAGACGGAATCGGTAGATGTATATAAAACGAAATCGGTAGATGCATATAAGACAAAAGTGAACAGTACCGGTAGATGGATATAAAACGAAATCGGTAGATGCATATAAGACAAAAGTGAACAGTACCGGTAGATGGATATAAGACGGAATCGGTAGATGTATATAAAACGAAATCGTAGATGCATATAGACAAAAGTGAACAGTACCGGTAGATGGATATAAGACGGAATCGGTAGATGTATATAAGACAAAAGTGAACATACCGGTAGATGGATATAAGACGGAATCGGTAGATGTATATAAAACGAAATCGGTAGATGCATATAAGACAAAAGTGAACAGTACCGTAGATGGATATAAGACGGAATCGGTAGATGTATATAAAACGAAATCGGTAGATGCATATAAGACAAAAGTGAACAGTACCGGTAGATGGATATAAGACGGAATCGGTAGATGTATATAAAACGAAATCGGTAGATGCATATAAGACAAAAGTGAACAGTACCGGTAGATGGATATAAGACGGAATCGGTAGATGCATATAAGACAAAAGTGAACAGTACCGGTAGATGGATATAAGACGGAATCGGTAGATGCATATAAGACAAAAGTGAACAGTACCGGTAGATGGATATAAGACGGAATCGTAGATGTATATAAAACGAAATCGGTAGATGCATATAAGACAAAAGTGAACAGTACCGGTAGATGGATATAAGACGGAATCGGTAGATGCATATAAGACAAAAGTGAACAGTACCGGTAGATGGATATAAGACGGAATCGGTAGATGTATATAAAACGAAATCGGTAGATGCATATAAGACAAAAGTGAACAGTACCGGTAGATGGATATAAGACGGAATCGGTAGATGTATATAAAACGAAATCGGTAGATGCATATAAGACAAAAGTGAACAGTACCGGTAGATGGATATAAGACGGAATCGTAGATGTATATAAAACGAAATCGGTAGATGCATATAAGACAAAAGTGAACAGTACCGGTAGATGGATATAAGACGGAATCGTAGATGTATATAAGACAAAAGTGAACAGTACCGGTAGATGGATATAAGACGGAATCGGTAGATGTATATAAAACGAAATCGGTAGATGCATATAAGACAAAAGTGAACAGTACCGGTAGATGTATATAAAACGAAATCGGTAGATGCATATAAGACAAAAGTGAACAGTACCGGTAGATGGATATAAGACGGAATCGGTAGATGCATATAAGACAAAAGTGAACAGTACCGGTAGATGGATATAAGACGGAATCGTAGATGTATATAAAACGAAATCGGTAGATGCATATAAGACAAAAGTGAACAGTACCGGTAGATGGATATAAGACGGAATCGGTAGATGCATATAAGACAAAAGTGAACAGTACCGGTAGATGGATATAAGACGGAATCGGTAGATGTATATAAAACGAAATCGGTAGATGCATATAAGACAAAAGTGAACAGTACCGGTAGATGGATATAAGACGGAATCGGTAGATGCATATAAGACAAAAGTGAACAGTACCGGTAGATGGATATAAGACGGAATCGGTAGATGTATATAAAACGAAATCGGTAGATGCATATAAGACGAAATCGGTAGATGCATATAAGACAAAAGTGAACAGTACCGGTAGATGGATATAAGACGGAATCGGTAGATGTATATAAAACGAAATCGGTAGATGCATATAAGACAAAAGTGAACAGTACCGGTAGATGGATATAAGACGGAATCGGTAGATGTATATAAAACGAAATCGGTAGATGTATATAAAACGAAATCGGTAGATGCATATAAGACAAAAGTGAACAGTACCGGTAGATGGATATAAGACGGAATCGGTAGATGTATATAAAACGAAATCGGTAGATGTATATAAAACGAAATCGGTAGATGCATATAAGACAAAAGTGAACAGTATCGGTAGATGGATATAAGACGGAATCGGTAGATGTATATAAAACGAAATCGGTAGATGCATATAAGACAAAAGTGAACAGTACCGGTAGATGTATATAAAACGAAATCGGTAGATGCATATAAGACAAAAGTGAACAGTACCGGTAGATGTATATAAAACGAAATCGGTAGATGTATATAAAACGAAATCGGTAGATGCATATAAGACAAAAGTGAACAGTACCGGTAGATGGATATAAAACGAAATCGGTAGATGCATATAAGACAAAAGTGAACAGTACCGGTAGATGGATATAAGACGGAATCGGTAGATGTATATAAAACGAAATCGGTAGATGCATATAAGACAAAAGTGAACAGTACCGGTAGATGTATATAAAACGAAATCGGTAGATGCATATAAGACAAAAGTGAACAGTACCGGTAGATGGATATAAGACGGAATCGGTAGATGTATATAAAACGAAATCGGTAGATGTATATAAAACGAAATCGGTAGATGTATATAAAACGAAATCGGTAGATGTATATAAAACGAAATCGGTAGATGCATATAAGACAAAAGTGAACAGTACCGGTAGATGGATATAAGACGGAATCGGTAGATGTATATAAAACGAAATCGGTAGATGCATATAAGACAAAAGTGAACAGTACCGGTAGATGTATATAAGACAAAAGTGAACAGTACCGGTAGATGGATATAAGACGGAATCGGTAGATGTATATAAAACGAAATCGGTAGATGCATATAAGACAAAAGTGAACAGTACCGGTAGATGGATATAAGACGGAATCGGTAGATGTATATAAAACGAAATCGGTAGATGCATATAAGACAAAAGTGAACAGTACCGGTAGATGTATATAAAACGAAATCGGTAGATGTATATAAAACGAAATCGGTAGATGTATATAAAACGAAATCGGTAGATGTATATAAAACGAAATCGGTAGATGCATATAAGACAAAAGTGAACAGTACCGGTAGATGTATATAAAACGAAATCGGTAGATGCATATAAGACAAAAGTGAACAGTACCGGTAGATGTATATAAAACGAAATCGGTAGATGTATATAAAACGAAATCGGTAGATGCATATAAGACAAAAGTGAACAGTACCGGTAGATGGATATAAGACGGAATCGGTAGATGTATATAAAACGAAATCGGTAGATGTATATAAAACGAAATCGGTAGATGCATATAAGACAAAAGTGAACAGTACCGGTAGATGGATATAAGACGGAATCGGTAGATGTATATAAAACGAAATCGGTAGATGTATATAAAACGATTCCCAGGGAGGGATAAAACCAGAGGGCCAGTCCCCGTCCCGCACTTAACCAGTACATTACAGACAGTCAGATTTTATCTTATTTAATTTCAAACAGTGTACAGAAAATAGTTTTGCATGAGCTTTCAGAGAAAATCGTGTATGCATGAACGGTGCCTGAACTTAAACTGGCAGACAACAGAAATAACAGAACATACCATGAAGAGGAATACAGACAACTCAGAAACATAAACTATAACCTTTCTACCCAAAACAACCCGACAGAACTGAAATACCTAGTACCTCCATGATGTAGGGCCTTAAGGGCCAACCTACGGTTATGAACTTACCTATTTGCTGCGGTGTCAGATGCTCGGATCTGTAGTATGCATGAATAGGTATTAAACAGCTGCAATGCTAACAAATAACTTGGAAGATTATGCAGTAAACTCCATTTCAGATTTGTAGATAACAGCGAATGCGTTTCCATACAAAAACCGAGAGTTCTCTCCTAAATATCTTAACCTAAACTTCAGCAAAACACATAGTTTTTGCTTGTCCAAACGTGTTAGCATTAGAAGATGTTTACCTAAGCGGAGGAGCAGGAAGGAAATCTGAGAAGATCGAAGTAACTTCGATATTTGTTTTGTCAACTAGAAGAGAGAATCTAGAGAGAAGGAAAAATGCATATGAATGTTTACGTAGAAGGAAGGAGAATAGGTAGGTTTCTCAGCAAGTTATTGCCACTTGGCAATCATCCATTGGTTATCTCCCACCAACCACAATTTCTTCCCAATTTGCCCTTCCATGCATTTTAAACTTAATGTTTTGGTTTAGTTACACATTAGTTTAGTCCTCCACAATTACTCCAACAATTCAACCAAAGCATGCCTTTGTATTAATATAATATTAATACCGTTTAAATGATCCGGGAAAACTATTACATGGAAAAATACCGGGTGTTACAGATGTTTTGATGTTTTGATAAACTGTTTTGAAAAGTATTTTATTGAAGATATCTGGACTGCTTGGTGATTTTAAACTCGTAGGGATTATTCAGTTTTCAAACGGATCTGTGCAGTTGGTCTTTATGAAGTACCACTATGTTTTCTATTATGTTATAATTAGGTTTGGTGGCGAGGAATTAAAGAATGAATGAGGTTAAGAGTGATTTATGATGAAGTGTTTAAGTGTGTTTAGGTGTTTAGGTGTAGTTGAAGTGAGAAAAGGAAAAGAAAGAAGAAGAGGCAGAGAAACAGTCCTCTGGAAATCGGATTCCAGAGGACATGCCGTTCGATCGGCATGATCGATCGCCCCACTTTCTTTTGTCAGGCTTGGCGATTTTACCCCTGGCCGATTGTTTCTCCTCTGCATTTAATTGTTTTAATAGTTTAATTGTTTTAAATAATTGTTTTAAATTTCATTTCAATTGTTTTAAGTTAAATGTTTTCAAAAAGTTTTCGAGTGAATTTAATAGTTTAGTCTACGGTTTAAATTCCGCTTAGAGTTCATTTAAAAGTTATAAATGAAAAAGAAAAATTTATACGAAAAATAATTAGGAATGGGTAAGGGTCGTGACAGTTGGAACAAGTTATAATCAATATGTGACATCTGAACGAAGGTTGAAACAAATTCTAAATAGATGTGATATTTGACCGAAGGATAGAACAAGTTCTAACTAGATGTGATATTTGACAGAAAGTTAGAACAAGTTCTAACCAGAATGTAACTGATAAGACAGGATTCAGAAAAAATAAATGTTGATACTTGCACATATTTTCGCTTACTGAGTTTTTTCATAGTTTTTAATTTTATGATGTAGGTGAGTTTTATCTGAGGAAGAACTAGTTGTGATTGAAAATCCTTTAGAGGCAGCCGAGCATACAGAAGAGGATGCGGTCGTCGGTTTTGAATAAAAATTTAAAATTATGCTTTTATATCATTTTAAAAAGATATTTTTATATTTAGTTGTATTTAAATTTATTTTATTTTAATTTTGAATAATTTATTGCATAAATTGTTGGATTTTTATTAAGTACGCTATTGTTTTAAAAAAATTATAAATAAAATTTTATTTAATGTTTGTTTAGCATTTAATTTTCTAAATATTTATTGATATTAATTTCAAAGTTTCTGTTTATTAAATGAGTTTTGTTATTTTCAATGATTTTTGAATTAATAAAATTAGGATTTTATAACGATCTAATTTAACCTAATTTGCAAATCAATTTGAGAAAATTTTTTAGGGTTTTCAAATTGGGAAAAAAATTGAAATTAAATTTTGATGGTACCACTTGTAGGGGAGTGCAAACCGAACCGGAACCGATGAACCGAACCGAAACCGGTGAAATAGGTTCGGTTCGGATCGGTTTTGACCATTTGGAAACCGATCTTCGGTTTCATTTTGTAGGAACCGCTTAATTAGGTTCGGTTTTCGGTTTGGATCGGTCAAAACCGATACAAACCGAACCGAACCGGTTTTGCACAAAGGCATTTTAATTATTAAAAAACTAATAATAAAAAATAAAGAATATTTTTAATAATTAAACTTGCTTTTTTTATAATATTACTTTTATTTTCAAAAAGGATTTATTGTAATTTTGACTTTACTTTTCGTTTTTTATTCTTCTAATACATTTTTTTATATATTTGACTATATATCTAATTGTTTTTTATCTCTTCCAATTCAAATTTACATTATTTAAATTTTTAGAAAATAAGTTGTAGAACCGGAACCGAACCGAAACTTTCGGTTCGGTTCTGGTTCAGTTTTGGTATGTTATGTAATATCCGGCCTGTACGGAATTTTAGATTATATTATATATCGGTATTTTCTATAAATATGTCAAATCAAGCCCGCTTTACAAAAAGAAAGCTTCATTTCGATCCTAACGATTAATAGGAATTTTAATAAATTTACGAGATTTTTCGGAGTAATAACACCATATTCCGAGTAATTAAGTTTCTCATAATATAAAGGACGTGTTAGTAAAAATAGTAAACGAGGTCCGAATTTCGAACGGATAGTTTTATTTGAACCCTAATAATAAGTTGGACTTATTGGTGAAATAAGGAGTTTTGGTAAAACCGAATCGTTAGCAAATTAACAAAACGATGGACGAAACAAATAGGATTAAGTACTAAGGGCGATATGGTCATTTGACCAATCAAATTATATTAAAAAAAAAAGGCAATAGCCTTTCTTCTTCTCCACTTCACGCAGAACCCTCTCCCTCCCTGCAATTTTCCATTTCTCTCGGCCGTTGGCGATTCTCAACCATCCGACCTCCGATTTGTCTCCCGATCGTTTCGTTTTCTTCGTGCTTTCTCCTCCAATCGACGCTCTAGGTATGATTCTAAAGTTTTAGAGCGTTAAATTCCGAGTTTCGTAGAGTTAAACCAATTAGGGTTCGTTTAGGGTTTCGATTAAAAACGAGATTTAGTATTCGAAACTTGTAGATTTGCTGTAATTAAGTATATATTGAACGTATTGGACGTTATTGGACCAATCTAGTTGATTTAGGAAAAATGTTATAATTTGTGAAATTTCGAGATTTTAGAGAAAACTCGTAAATTAGGAATTTAGGTGCCGAGCGTAAATTGCTCGAATAAATAGCTCAATGAATTGGATTAGAACTTTCGGAAGTTACGTAGCTAAGGTTTTGTAAATTTGGACGTTTAAAAGCTTAAATTAGTTTTAACGTCGATATTGTGTTTTGCCTCAGACAAACAACGCTCGTGGACGGAGCTTGAGCTGCTTTGGACACGAGGTAAGTTCTCGTGATCTTCTCTGGCCGATTGGCCTACACCGTACGTCGTGGTTATCTCGAGGAGTTTTGGAGACGTGTTTTGTTTAATTTGTTTTGGTTTGGGTAGTTAGGATTAGTTGTTTCGTATGTTGTTTGTTTATCGTCTTGATGGTACATATGTGGTTGTTTACTTTGAGATATAAACTGTTCACGCATCACGTGTTTTAAAGAAAAACATGAAAATGAATTTTCACATGATGTTTTAAAGATAATGCATAGAAAAACAGCCGTAAGACATACAGTTTACAGGCCAAAAGGCATACAGGCCGAAAGGCATACAGTTTACAGGTCACGCCATGTGGGGCTCAGGCACGGCTGTACGTGTTGTAAGCGTGTACCCCCTCCTCTAGCTGGAAAGAGTAGTCCGCCCGCTGGATGAGCTCTCTCCGGTTAGAGGGATAGGATCTCGGTGACACCTACAGTGCATTACATACTAAAGTAAAGAAAATAAAGCATGGTTTATGAACTCACACGCATAGTGTCACGGTCCTACTTTCAAGGGGCGTATCGAGACCGTGCGGCACCCAATATCTCACTAGTACTGGGTCAGCCAACGAGAGTGCCAACGGCACCGAGTGCCCACTTCGTTAGAGCGAGCTTGTGTCTAACGAGTAAGCAACGAGCGAGCGAGATTAACCGAAAGGAGCATCATTTGAGTATAAAGTTTGCATAAAGAGTGTGTGTAAAAAGCCTTGATTGAATAGCAGCAAATTACAACGTTGGGTAGGGGGGTCTACGTGCAGTCATGCCTCTCCCCCTAAAGAGCAATCCGGGCCATCTCCATTATAGCAGGAGTGGACATGCTATGTAGGCGAGGAGTCACTTGCCCAAAATAGAAAGAAAAAGATTACAACAGAATTACTTAAAAAGGAAATAAATCTACCTAGCAGCATGGGCGGCCATAGGCAACATGCCTTGGACAAGCCCGGACCTTGACATTCTCCCCTATTTGAGCTGTTGACGTCCTCGTCAACTCTGCTTCTGCTTGAATTCTTTGATCATCTTCGCGGAGTCCTCCAGATCTTCTGATTTCTCCCAAGATACTTCGTCGTCTCCTAGCCCTTTCCACCTGATGAGATACTCCTGGTACTGTCGCCGGCCTATTCTGACGCTTCGATCTGCAAGGATTTCTTCAACTTCTCTTTTCCTTTGGTTGCTGATGGAGATATCTGGTCTCAAGATGTCGTTCCTTTCCTTGTCTTCGTCATCTGGATGATAAGGCTTTAAGTTGCTGACATGAATCACCGAGTGGATTTTGAGCCATGATGGAAGATTGACTCGATAGGATGTTCTCCCGACCTTCTCGATTACTTCGATTGGGCCTTCATACTTTCTGATTAGTCGCTTGTCTTTCTTCCCTCTCAAGCGAAGTTGTTCAGGTAACAACTTAATTAGTACAAGGTCACCAGCTTTAAATTCCATCGGTCGCCGTTTCTTATCTGCCCACTTCTTCATATGCTTAGATGCTCGCTCCAGGTAAGCGCGAGCTATCTCTGTATTGTACTTCCATTCCTTAGAGAAGTTGTAAGCTTTCGGGCTCTTCCCAGAATATGGTTGCTCTAAGGTATGGGGCATGATTGGCTGTCTCCCGCAAACCACTTCGAACGGGCTCATTCCTGTTGAGGAGCTCTTTTGACAATTAAAACAGAATTGAGCCACATCAAGTAGACTCGGCCAATTCTTCTGATTAGTATTGATGAAGTGTCGCAGGTACTCTTCAAGTAAGCTGTTGAAGCGTTCCGTCTGACCGTCTGTTTGGGGGTGGTAGCTGGAAGAGATATTCAAGCTTGATCCAAGTAGATGAAATAGTTCCACCCAAAAAGATCCAGTGAATCGAGGGTCTCTATCACTGACAATACTTTGAGGAATCCCCCACAGCTTCACTATATGCTTGAAGAATAGTTGGGCGGTTGTCTCGGCAGGACAGTGTTTCGGGGCAGCAATGAACGTGGCATACTTAGAGAACCGATCGACGACCACCAATATGGCTTCAAAGTCGCTGGCAGAAGGCAAGTTTGTGATGAAGTCCAAGGAAACGCTTTCCCAAGGATTTCTTGGTACCGGTAGAGGTTCCAGTAGGCCTGCAATCTTGTTCCTCTCTACCTTATCTTGTTGGCATACTAAACAGGTCTTGGTGTACTGCATAACATCTCCCTTCATTTGGGGCCAGTAGTATCCTCTCTTTAAAAGGGCATAAGTTCGCTGCCAGCCTGCATGACCTGCCCATAAGGTATCATGGCATTCTCGCAGAAGAGTACGCCGTAAGTTATTGCTTCGAGGAACATACAGACGGTTTCCTTTGGTGAAGAGCAAGCCATTTTCGATCCAGAATTGCCGCGTCTTTCCTTCTTTCACAAGTTGCATTACAGCCCGAGCTGCGGGGTCGTCTTGTAAATTGTCCCGGATGCGATCTTTTAGGGATCCATTAACCTTACTTGCTTGAAGTTGAGACAGATAACATAGACTAGCACACTCTGCCTTCCGACTTAATGCATCAGCTGCTCGATTGCTCTGGCCTGATTTGTGTTGAAAGTGAAAATCAAATTCTGAAATTAATTCGTGCCACCGTGCCTGTTTCGCTGAAAGTTTTGGTTGTTCAAAGAAGTGACAAATTGAACTGTTATCTGTCTTTACGATGAACTTCGATCCAAGCAGATACTGTCTCCACACGCGCAGACAATGAACTACAGCCAACATTTCCTTCTCTGAAGCAATGTATTTTCTCTCTGCCTCTTTCAACTTACGACTTTCGAAGGCGATAGGATGGCCATTTTGCATCAGGACTCCTCCTAGAGCAACATCTGAGGCATCAGTCTCTACTTCAAACGGCTGAGTGACATCGGCTAGTGCGAGCACCGGCTCCTGTATCATAGCTTCCTTTAGATTAATGAAGGATTTTTGGCAGTCTGAACTCCACGTCCAAGAAACTCCTTTCTTTAAGAGTTCCGTTAAGGGTGCAGCTTTCTTCGAGAATCCTTCTACAAATCGTCTATAATAATTAGCGAGTCCGAGGAAGGAACGCAGTTCGGTGACAGATGTAGGGGTCTTCCAACTTTTGACAGCACTTATCTTGTCCGGGTCCATGCGAAGACGACCTTGTTCAACAATGTGGCCGAGGAATTCGATGCTCTCCTGGGCAAAAGAGCATTTTTCTTTCTTCACATATAGTTGGTTTTCTCTTAGCTTTTCGAAAACCAAACGGAGATGTGTCTTGTGCTCTTCTAGCGTCTCGCTGTATACCACAATGTCATCAAGGTACACCACCACAAACTTGTCAAGGTACTCATGAAATACTTGATTCATGAGGGTGCAGAATGTTGCAGGAGCGTTTGTGAGTCCGAAGGGCATCACCAAGAATTCAAAGGCTCCATACCTTGTTACGCACGTTGTCTTGAGTTCGTCTCCTTCTGCAATTCTTACTTGATAATAGCCTGACCGTAGATCAAGCTTGGTGAAGTACTTGGCTTTATACAACTGATCAAAAAGGTCAGTGATGAGCGGAATGGGATACTTGTTGCGCACTGTGACTTTGTTGAGTGCCCGGTAATCTATGCACATTCGTAGACTTCCATCTTTTTTCTTTTGAAACAACACTGGCGCTCCAAAAGGTGCTTTGGCAGGTCTGATGAATCCGGCCTCAAGTAGCTCATCTAATTGCTTCCTTAGTTCTGCCAGCTCTGGCGGAGCCATTCTATATGGGGCCTTTGCAGGAGGTTTGGCTCCGGGGTTCAGTTCAATCTGATGATCGATGTCTCTTCTTGGAGGTAATGTCTTGGGCAAGCACTCGGGCATGGTACTCCTGAACTCTTCTAGAACTCTTGAGATTTCAGGGTGTATTACTTCCTCCTTCTTTGTACTCAACCCTAATGGAACGACCATGTAAGTTGGATCATCGTGTTTCAGCCCTTTTTTAAATTGCATAGCAGAAAGCATCTTTGTATTGATGACATTTGGTTGTTTTAGAATTGCAGGAACAACGGTTGGGTTGTTACTGGTGACTACTAAACATTTCGCTGAGGGCATTGGGATGACTTTATGTTCCATCAAGAAATCCATCCCTAAGATAATATCAAAGTCATCAATCTGTGCTACGACAAAGTCAATAAGTCCTGTCCATGAGCCGAGCTTCAACTGAGCTCTCCTTACGATTCCAAGTACTGGCATCGCTTTGGCATTCACTGTCTTCATCTTTCCGCCATTCCTTTCCAGCTTCAAACCAAGTCGGTGAGCTTCCTTCTCTGTAATAAAATTGTGAGTAGCTCCCGAATCTATCATTGTACTCGTAGTGGCCCTATCATTGATGAAGGACTCCACATACATGAGACCTTTTTCTGGGATTTTCCTTAGTTCCTCCATCTGTTGTTGTACAGCTGACAAGAAAGTCATAGTACCAACTTCGGCAAGCTCAGTGGATTCTTCTTCAGAAACTTCCTTAACTGAGTTGTCATCTCGAATTGAAGCTTGTAAGGCAGTTAAGGCCGATCTATGAGGGCATTCGGCCACTCGATGAGGTCCTTTGCACAGAAAGCAAGACATAGGCCTATTTGTAGGTCGCTGATTGTTAGCATTTCTTGGTGCTTCGTAGCCTTCTCTTGGAACAAATGGTTTCTTTTCAATAGTACCAGTGTTCGGCTTCTGAAACTTGGCGGCGTTTGAGCTACTAGGAGCATTCTTCTTTGGTGCAGGGTTCTCAGAGTTATAGTCAAACAACCGCTCTGCTGCGGCAAGCGCGCTTGAAAGGCTTTGCACCCTTTGTTCATACAATTTAGTTCTGGCCCACGGCTTAAGACCTTCGATGAAAGTGAAGATCTTATCTTTTTCTGACATGTCTCTAATGTTCAGCATGAGTCCCGAGAACTGTTTAACATAATCACGAATGCTTGTAGTCTGCTTCAACTCTCGAAGTAGTCTGCGGGCATTAAACTCGACATTCTCTGGAAAGAATTGATCCTTCAGTTGTCTTTTTAGTTCTTCCCACGTATCAATCACACATTCGCCCATACTGATATCGTGGTATTTCGATCTCCACCAAAGTTTTGCATCTCCAGTAAGATGCATTGTGGCCAAGGTAACTTTCGAATCATCATCTGTTTTGGTGGCTTTAAAATATTGTTCCATGTCGAAGATGAAATTCTCAATTTCTTTTGCATCTCGAGCTCCCCCAAAGGATTTTGGCTCTGGGATTTTCACTCGGCTAAATTCAGCAGCAGCAGTACCATGGGTTTGACTTCCCATGGCTCTCATAGTCAGGTTCAGTTTAACGTTGATCTCACCAATCTCAGCTTTGAGAGAATCAAACATTGCCCTGAAGTCCTCTGTTACTTGGGACACAGTTTCTGACAACCGGGTATGAGCTAGCTCGATCTCATCGACGCGCTCCAGGACCCCGATTATTGCACTTGTGGAACTTTCTCCTGTGTCAGCTCCCTTTCCCTTTTCTTGTTGGGATTCGAGGGTCTCCACCCGATTCAACAGCTCTGGAATCGGTATGGCATCTATCCTGTTGTGAATAGTGGCTATTTCGGTAGGAAATTCAGACATTTCCTTCATTCGTTCTTCTATGAATCGAATGTTGTCCAGTATGTCTTGCAAATACCGTATTTCTTCTTCCAACTCGACGAGGCGCTCGAGTTGATCTGATGGCGAACCCGACTTTTCTGTCAAATTCTTCTTCGGCATGATTTCTCACGTTTTTGAGCCAACCTAGGCTCTGATACCAACTGTCACGGTCCTACTTTCAAGGGGCGTATCGAGACCGTGCGGCACCCAATATCTCACTAGTACTGGGTCAGCCAACGAGAGTGCCAACGGCACCGAGTGCCCACTTCGTTAGAGCGAGCTTGTGTCTAACGAGTAAGCAACGAGCGAGCGAGATTAACCGAAAGGAGCATCATTTGAGTATAAAGTTTGCATAAAGAGTGTGTGTAAAAAGCCTTGATTGAATAGCAGCAAATTACAACGTTGGGTAGGGGGGTCTACGTGCAGTCATGCCTCTCCCCCTAAAGAGCAATCCGGGCCATCTCCATTATAGCAGGAGTGGACATGCTATGTAGGCGAGGAGTCACTTGCCCAAAATAGAAAGAAAAAGATTACAACAGAATTACTTAAAAAGGAAATAAATCTACCTAGCAGCATGGGCGGCCATAGGCAACATGCCTTGGACAAGCCCGGACCTTGACACATAGCATGCATTTGCATTTACGAGAGCTTGCTGAGATTTTTATCTCATAGTGTGTTGTATGGTGTAGGTGATTACGAGAAAACAGGTGAGGATGAGATCCCTCCACCTGATGAGTGACGCAGTTGACGGAGGATGGTTGCGGTGGTGTGCTGGCGCAGTCGACGCTTACCTGACCCGTGGGGACGTATGTATAGATTTTGGGGTTCTTAGGATGTTTTGGATTGATAATTGTATAGACATTTTAGGATGTTTGAGAACTGGTAGTTGATAGGTTTACATATCGATGTTTTGAAATGTATTGGAAATGGATTTTATAATCTTTTGTTGATTTCAAAACAGGAGGGTTTGTTTAGGTTTTAAACATATCCATGCGGTTTCTTTTCATGAAAAAGTGTATAGCTAAAATCTCGTTTTGAGCTGATTATTTTGGGGTGATTGGCAAAAGAGAAATTGATAGGGTTGTGAGTTAGTTTATGTGGATGCGTATTGAAAGGTTTAGAGTGTTAGTGAAAGAGTGTTTACAGGAAGGTGAAGGAAAGTGAAGGAAAAGAGAAGGGAAAAGAGAGAAGCTAACCTCTCTGGAAGAAATTCCAGAATGGTTGGCGATCGATCGCCCCTCTATGCTGCGCTCTGGAAGAAATTCTAGAGCGCTTGCCGAGCGATCGCCAGGCAATGGCGATCGCTGGGCATGTGTGGATCGCCAGGGGCGATCAACCAGGCGAATGATCGCCTGGTTGCGATCGCCGAGGGCGATCGATCGCCCCTTTTTGGGCGATTGATCGCCCTTGCTTAAATGGGGCGACTTCCCCATTTTGCCCTGCTTCCTATTTTCAATTGTTTTTAAATGATTTTAATTGTTTTAATAAATCATTTTAAAGTTTATTTAATTGGTTTTCAAATAGATTTGTATGTTGTTCGCCAATTTTGATTTCGGTTTAATTTCCGCCTAGAGTTTATTTAAAGTATAGGGATAAAAAATATATATATATGTACGGGAAATTGGGTACAGTATTAGGGTCGTCACATGTTAAAAGACCGATTTCGGTTCGGTTCGATTCCTCCCCAAAACCGAACCGAAACTGGTTTTGCACACCCCTAACCACTTGAGCTAGTAGCTCAAATGCAACTAGCACTTGTAGCCCATGGATTATAGGTTGGAAGTCCTGGGTTCGAGTGCTGGGAAAGACAAAAACTCCTTTTCCAGGGGGAGAAGATAGTGAGGAACGGTGTCATCTGGCCACATGGGGTGACGTGCTCTGAGAGAGTGCTACGTGGTCGAAGTTAAAATCGGGGGATGATGTAACGACCCTTGTTCCCAGCAAGATATTGTCCGTTCTGGGGATTGGGCCGCAGCCCAATATCCTCCCCTCACGGCTTTGTTTGGCGAGAACTTCTCGGAAGGTCACCCAACCTGGAATTGCTCTCGCCGAAGCACTTTTAACTTCGGAGTTCTTATGGATCCGTCGCCAATCGTGCTCCAAAACGCGTCTTGCTATCTTGGGAGGGATCTCTTACATATGTTTCATTTCCATGTACTTCCCCAAGCGATGTGGTATTGTGATGACCCCACTTTCAACGACCGAATCCTCCGGCCCAACCCTCTGGGATCCGCAGAGTTTTAACCCATACTCCGGCCCCAACCGAGCACATACGTCCTCTGAGGATCCGCGGAGCATGGGTGGTTCCACCACATACGTGTCAAGTCGAGTCATCACAATCACCCCCCCTTGGGGGCCCAACGTCCTCGTTGGCCACATTTCCGGTTGGGTACAGGCTCTGATACCATTTGTAACGACCCCTGTTCCCAGCAAGATATTGTCCGCTCTAGGGATTGGGCCGCAGCCCAATATCCTCCCCTCACGGCTTTGTTTGGCGAGAACTTCCCGGAATGTCACCTAACCTGGAATTGCTCTCGCCGAAGCACTTTTAACTTCGAGTTCTTATGGGATCCGTCACCAATCGTGCTCCAAAACGCGTCTTGCTATCTTGGGAGGGATCTCTTACATATGTTTCATTTCCATGTACTTCCCCAAGCGATGTGGTATTGTGATGACCCCACTTTCAACGACCGAATCCTCCGGCCCAACCCTCTGGGATCCGCAGAGTTTTAACCCATACTCCGGCCCCAACCGAGCACATACGTCCTCTGAGGATCCGCGGAGCATGGGTGGTTCCACCACATACGTGTCAAGTCGAGTCATCACAATCACCCCCCCTTGGGGGCCCAACGTCCTCGTTGGCCACATTTCCGGTTGGGTACAGGCTCTGATACCATTTGTAACGACCCCTGTTCCCAGCAAGATATTGTCCGCTCTAGGGATTGGGCCGCAGCCCAATATCCTCCCCTCACGGCTTTGTTTGGCGAGAACTTCCCGGAATGTCACCTAACCTGGAATTGCTCTCGCCGAAGCACTTTTAACTTCGGAGTTCTTATGGGATCCGTCACCAATCGTGCTCCAAAACGCGTCTTGCTATCTTGGGATAGATCTCTTACATATGTTTCATTTCCATGTACTTCCCCAAGCGATGTGGTATTGTGACGACCCCACTTTCAACGACTGAATCCTCCGACCCAACCCTCTGGGATCCGCGGAGTTTTCGTTGAACCCTCCGGCACAACCCTCTGGAATCTGCGGAGTTTTAACCCATACTCCGGCCCCAACCGGGCACATACGTCCTCTGAGGATCCGCGGAGCATGGGTGGTTCCACCACATACGTGTCAAGTTGAGTCATCACAGATGACGCGCCGTGAGATTGCCCCAGGGGCCGTTACAACATGGTGAATCGACGAGAGGATGTAGCAGAACTATCATTGAATTCGATAATAGGATTAACTGCACCTCAAACCATGAGGTTAAACAACTTGTAGCAGTTTTGATTGATAGTAGAGCTACTCACAATTTTATCGCTAACAAAATTGTTGCTGAATTGGAGTTACAAGTTGATCGCACAGTGCAGTATGGAGTGGTAATGGGAAACGGTGATCCAAAAGTAGATTTAAAAGTGGAACTCTTTATTGCAACGAGTATCTTAAAAATCGTCAAGAAACAAGACAAAAAAATTATAGAAAATACTTAGTGAGTTGAGAATCACCTTATTAATGTTAAACAATCGACATCTTAAAATATTATACAAAAAAGAGTTTAAGAGACCTCGAAGATGAAAAAGAGAATTATTATAAATGATGCAAGAAACAAGAAGCTTATGAAGTCCCACACGTGTGTCAAAGTCCAATATGAGATTATTGACCCCTAAAAATCAAAACACAGTCAACCGAATAAGGAAAACAAAAAAGTATCTTATTTATAAATATAAGGGAAAAATTTAATTTAGACCCCAACGTATGGGGTCAGTGGCCATTTGGTATCTAACATTTTTTTTTGTACTCAATCAAACCCTATCGTATAAAACGTTTGCAATTCAAACGCTGCCGTCAATTTTTCAGTTAAAATTGACAGATTTCCTTTTAAAATTACCAAACTACCCCTCTCTCTCTCTCTCTCTCTTCTATCTCTCTCAACGCCAGATACCCCTCCCCCTTTATTCTTTTTTTTTTTCTTTCTTTTTCTTTTCCTCCTTCCTCTTTTCTTCTTTCTCTCTCTCTGCGTGTTCTCTCCCGGCGACAAAGAACTCAGGCCGACGTCGACGCCGACGGCGATGATTTCCAGCCTCCTTTCCTCCGTTTCTTCCTCTTTTCTTCTTTCTCCCTCCCAGAACAGAGGCTCTGTTCTGTTCTGCTCGAGAATAACTAAGAATTTCCTCGGTAAATTCTTAGTGGGTTTCCGGGTACTCACCATATGCTTTGGCTTAACTGTCCAATATATTTTATTGCATTGCTGGAAAACCAGCTATGAATGCTCGACGATACGTTCACTATCCGGCCTTGAATGCCTGAAAAAGTGGCCGTCTCCACTATCTTCTTCAGAAGAAGCTTCGTCAACAGAAAATGACCTTCGAAATAGAATTAATTGTTCAAAGCAAAGTAAGAAATAGATTAATAAAAGCAATTAAATCATTGACTGATTAATTGATACCGAGGTAATTAGTGGCAAAGGTCATCTCCACTCCATCTTCGGAAAGTGCATGTTCATGCGAAAACTTGCCGGCGTTGTTTCTGAAATGAAAAAGATAAAGCGGTGAGGAGAAATTTGAAAATGGAAGAGAGTTTGTTTTATTTTTCGGATTATTTTAGAAGAATAATATTGTTACATTAGAAGGTTGAGAGGTAGATGAAGGCACTCAAACTCGGAGACAAAGGATCGAACGGAGGAGAGAGAGCTGAGATCGAGAGTCATGACGATGATTTCGGAATCAGGAAACTCAGAGAGAATACGCGCTCTCGTTTCCTCCGCAGCTTTAACGCTCCGAGCGGGAATTTACTAGAGAGAGAGAGAGAGAGAGAGTTTGAGAATTTTAAAAAGACATCTGTCAAATGTAACTGAAAAATTGACGGAGGGTTTGAATTGCAAACGTTTTATACGAAAGGGTTTGATTGGGTAAAAAAAAAACGTTAGGTACCAAATGACCACTGACCCCATACGTTGGGATCTAAATTAAACTTTTCCCTAAATATAAATATGGTCAAATTACCACCAAATACGACTCACTCACCCCAATAATTAGTTGCTGGTGCTTAGCCTTTACTTCGCGTTCTTGCATTAATCATGATAGCGAAAGTAGACTTGGCTCACATTTTTCATGTCAAGCAATTTAGTTCTTAAAAGGATTTTTTTTTTTTTGTTTTGATAACATGTTAAACATTCAACCTTGTGATGTAAAATCAATACAAAGGGTGATACCTTCACAACTGGTACAACAAATGATGCAGGAATGAAAGAGAAAACAATATTTACAATAATCGATGCAGAGATGGCATCAAGATCCTACAAAATATTACGAGTTTCTCATATAAATTTGAAAGAATAAATGGATCATATTTCTTAAGAATAGGCAACCACTCATAAAAGATAGTTCTCGTGAAAATAAGAATAAAATGTATATGATATAAAAATAATTTTTTTAAAACAAATAATTAAAGAGAAGTTAAACTATTTCAGAAGTTCAAAGAAATAGATTTTATGGTTTTCTACGTTATGAAAAAAAATATATTCATAAGTCAATCTATACTTTTAGACATTAATCAGCACTGTTAAGAATACCATTGCTTACGTTTTTACTTATCCAAAGAAGAAGAAAAGCACACTCTAATGGACAGAGGAAAACGGGTAAACCATCTTTCCTCCAAAAGGTACACAAGGTAAAAGCCTTCATAATATAGTAAAAAGCGAACGTGGTTTGATCATACACGTCGTTGGATGATTGCCAGTTTGGATTGTCATATTTATGTTATTAGTTGCAACCTTTAGAATTGCAGAACTCATTAAGTTGATGAAGGTTGGAGCACTATGTTGGCAAGAACAATTGTGCAATACAGGCATTTCATTCGTCAACCACAATTGCTCCATAAAATATTATGAATACAATCATTGTACACAACTCCACAATCATGCCTTGACCCTTACTGCTGGCTAAGAGATTAGTACTTTACCCACGGACAAAGGAAGAAGGGAAGGAGCAAAGGACTTGAGTAAAAAAACTGGGTTAAAATCATCATACTAAGAAACGTATGAACTGGTAGAGGTCATAAGCAAACCTCAAAAATAAAAGGTTTGTAAAATACGTGCGCCTACATTCATGACCAGATATAATATTCAATCTAAGCAGGATCTTACGCGGTGAAATTCCCACATTTCGTTACAACAGTCAAGCGATAAAATGTTGCCCAAGTGAAAGAACAAATACAATTAAGGGTTCAAAAAACAACAAATCTTACGACTGATTTATGATAATTGACTTGTTTGGTTGCGCTAGTTCTCGTCATCACCCCAGTTGATCTATGAGCAAAACAATTATTATCCTTGAAACATAAATCATAGAAATTCCAATAAGAAGCCGTACAAGTTTAGAAGCATGATGAAAAGAATTATCTATAAAAGAGATTGCCTACTTATTATTATTATGATAAGCCATAAATGAAAGCAAAAAAGCAATAAATTAAAACATGTTTGGAGTTCAAAAGGTGTATTCTACTCGATTAGCAAAATGAAGAACATACTGCATGACATGAATGTGAAACTCAGAAACATATCCTGATCTAAGATTACAAAAGCTTTCCCTCTCAAAACAATTCTGTCATTTTTCGAAAAAGCAGCCTAGCGTGGAGAGTTAAGCTTGGGCAGAGCAGGAACGGGGGTTGGCCACCATGGCAGCTGAAATGGAAAGGCCTCAACCCCGCCCAATGATTCTTCCAAAGGACAGTCACCCACAATATCCAGGCTCTTCCTCTTCAAGTCGTAGCAAATAATTTTGTTCATCATCCTGCTATTGCATCCAAAGTAAATGATGTCTCCCTTGCTGGGATGGAAGGCCAATGGCCACATCGACCCATATCCACACCCTATTGCGGCCTTCCTCAGCTGCTCATAAGAGTTGGCAGATACACCAGTTTCTTGCAACCAAACCTCCTTCGCCAATCGCCACTCGGCTCCGCCGTCACCCTCCTCCAGTTCCCAAATCTTAACGTGAGAGGGTTCAGAGTATTCTTCCCAGAACCACGACACTTGACACATTCTCAATTTTCCTTGGCAGATTCCAAGCTTATATTTTTCCAATCCTCCGTCGAAGCTGTCAGGGGGATCTTGAATTACGCAAATCTCTTTCTTCTTCGAGTTAAATGGATCCAATCTCATGAGTTGTACTCCGCTCCATGCGAGTTTCCAATACAAAATTCCGTTGCAAGCTACAGCCCTCAAACTGCAGGGGAGTGTCGTCAGCCCCTCCGGCATCGACACGGCAAATTCGTTCCACTGCCCATCCTCGGATGAGAATATCTCTACGTTCAATTCAGTCAGTGAGTTATAGGAAACAGGAATACGCACTACTCTGTAACGCAACTTCCCCCCCTTTCTAGCCTCTGGAACGGAGGCGGGATCGCAAACGAAGCCGGTGAGGACGTCTTCGTGCAGGCGAAGAGTGGGAGGAAGGGCAACCCATTGCCGAGTGAAAGGGTTGACCACAAAGTAGTCGCTTTGAAAGCACTCTCTGTTGCAGCACAGTATCAGATCATGGCAGTAACCCATGACAGTGATGGGGTCGTTGCCGTCAAGGCGAAACCCAGGTAGAAAAGTGAGAGAAAATCCAGAAAACTTGATGTCGGGCACCCCGGAGCAAACGGAGAACTCTCTGACGTTGCAGGAGTTTGGAAGCTGAAGGAAAAGGCCGAGCGGGGAGTCATCGTTGGAAGGAGCGTTGTGACGGCGAAAAGCTTGGATGAAATAAGGAGAGGTAGTGAGAGAAAGACATCGCCTGGATACGCACCTGGAGGCAAAAACAGAGGAGAGAGGGAGGCGGAGAAGAATTTCCTCGACCATGGAGTCGGGAAGCTGATCGAAAAATGGTTGTTGGGAAGGGGGAGGGGAAAGTCTCCTACGCTTGGCAGGCATAGCTTCCATGGCTTCCACCTTAGAGAAGTACGTTGTTTTGGCGACGGAGTCTGGTGTGCTTTTATAGAGCAAAAGGATTTGTTTGAGATTTTTTCGGGTTACCCAATCGAAACTCACTTAAATTTCAAACATTTTTGAATTTTACAGAAGAGAAGAGATTAGATGAACTAGATTGATATATGAATTTTAAGATAAATCACGAGTAAATAATATTCATTGATGGACTAAATAATCTTTTATTCCAATAAAAGATTTTATAGAATCTCTCCCGTAATTTCCCTCGCTCTAATTTTTCCTTCCGCTTCCTGCACTTTCGCCGATGGCTACGGGTCTACTCTTCTCCTCGTTCAGATATTCAGACCGCCTTACTGTAGTCGGCATCTCCCTCGGCACCGCCATTGTTTGCGAGGCCATCTCATGGATTCTTATCTATCGCACTAGTTCCTACAAAACCCTCAAATCCTCCATTGAGAAGGTCTCTAAGAAGCTCGAGATCTTGAAGACCGATTCTTCTAAGACCGACGTTAAAAGCCCAAGAGCAAGAAGATTGATTGCGTAGAGACTAGAGTCAAGGAATCCAGCCGAGATCTCTCGATGTTTAAGTTCAAATCCGGCGTCGTCGTTGCTCTCGTTCTCCTTGGGAGTGGGTAGTGAGTAATATTATCCTACCTTTCTTAAACTTTTTTTATTAACTGCCAGGTCAAACGCATTGAATACGGATCCATTCCACTGGTTGGTTCATCAAGGACGATAACCTGTTTAATAAATGACCAACAATAAGTAACTTGAAGAGCATACAATCAATAATCTCTTCAGGTGTAACGAACAACCTTACTATTGCCTATCAAAGCTTATTCCTAAAGACAATTTCCTCTTTATCCCACCAACAAGATGCATCACTCGAGAGTTGATCTTATTTACCAAACCTACCTGTTCACAATGATATAAAGAAAAACAATTATTATACTTCAAACATAAATCTTAGAAATTTCAATAAAAAAAATACAAGTTTTAGAAGAAGAATATATTCGCCACACTAAGAAGCATGATGAAGAGAAAACTATGACAGAGATTCACATGATGCATGCTCATTTTTATGATAGTCCATAAATGAGACAAAAAAATGTGTATTCTCAATATATTAAAATATGTCACAAGTGACTCAAAATCACTAAATCACTAAATGTATTCTACTCAAATAGCAGAAAAGAGAATATACTTCATTAATCATGTTCATAACGCCGCTCTCTAATAAGTCTTCTTGCACACTCTTCAATGTGGCAAAAATTTCCAAATGTTCTCGAACCTAAAAGAAATGATTTAACTATTAAAAAACAGAACATCCTAGATTAAGCAACTAAAACATAAACTATAAGAATATCGTAAAAAAAAAAACGTAGAGTAAACATGAGATTGAGACCACCTCTTCCTGCATAAAATTTCTACTATAAGAAAAATATAAGACTCAAAAGGCTATTGAATCATCCAAGCATGCTGATTTGTCACCTCAAGAGACTACATTGGAGCAACAATTCTATTTCTATTTCTATGAACATGTTTGAAAATAGTGAGAGTCAACTAAAGAAATAAACCAAAAAAATAAAGAGGAAAATTGCAATAAGAGGTTATTATCTAAATTATGGATCGCTTCATTTACTATTGAAATTTACTGTGAAAGAAGAGTTCACTTTTATGCATGCCTAATTTATACACAAATTCACTAATAAAAAATAAAAGATTACATATTAATGTTATAGAGATTGTAAACTTTTTATAGACTTATGATATGATACCTCGTAAGTTTATCATTAGTAATACTCTTTTGGTGGTTTTCACTAAGTAGTTCTTGTTCCGGGATCTCACTCCCACTGTTTTCTTGTACTTTTTCTTTACTAATGCAAGATATTGTCACCATCGCTCCACCCTCATTTACATCTCAACATACATATGCAAGACAATTAATTTTAGGCCTTCCAAAAATTAAAATTATTAATTAATTCAAGCTAAAAATTTAGCTTTTGTGACAACAGATTCAAACTACCATAAATAAACTACCTTCCATCAAGCTCTTGTTGTTTCATCTCCAAACTAATTGCCTCTACAGCAGGATCTCCAAGAAAACTAGCCTTTGTTTGGCAAATCCTATCTGTAGTGTCGTCAAAATCGGATGTGTAAATCTTTGGCAGTATTGTTATTTTTCGTCAAGAATTTAGGAAGTACAAAGTTCTGTGGGTACCGAAATTCTCTCCTGAAAGAACTTAATCGACAACAGCTTTCAATAAATTCTTCAAGATAGATTATGAAATTGAAATTTAGAAATAAATATTTACAAAAAAAAAACATTTTAAGCTTTTTTCAAGAAAAGAAAGTGAAAAAAAGCCTCTTAAAAATTATCGTGATATCAAAACAAATAACCAAGTTAACACGCCATTATATTCAAAAAGGTTTTTCATTTTTTAACTCTAAAGGAAACAGGCTCAAAAACTACAAATGAAATGAAAAAAGTGCAAAGTAAAAAACTGTATCTATATTTTCAGCATCATAGATTTAGCCATCAATAGTTCTATAATTTACTTTTCTCAACTGAAATTTTAGAAATGCGGCTACAAACTAACATAAAAGCTTGAAAATGAGAGAAGAGATCAATGGTATACCTTATCCAAGCAAAGACCAATGGCACAATACAACATTGAGTCAAATAACATCATCATGAGACAAAATAAAATTAACTCCCAATGACTCCTAAAAAAATGATAAATTCAAGCATTAAGACAAACAAACCAAGGCTAAGGCACCTTAATTAGATAAAAAACTCCAGTAAAAAGAAGAAGTTTTCTAATATGCATCTAAGTAAACTTTATATGAAATCTCAAAAAACAAAAAGGACATTAGTCATGTAATGCTTACATGGGAAACAATCTCATCATTAACAGTGTAGTAAGGGAAATAGGCCCCCAAAAACGAAAGAGTTCCTACCGCCACAATTGTTTTCGCTCGTGTAAAGAACGTAGAGATCAAAAATGGAGTGATTGTACTGGACCCAAACAAGAAAAAGTATACGAAGACCAGAGTCTTGTCACTATGTTTGAAAAGATTATTCATCGTGCAATTTGTTATAATTCCAGCAGAAATTGCCAGCTGAAAGGAAGATCAAGTCATGGAAGATTTAGAACAACGGTCAACTATTTTGAATTAGAAGCAATGACAAAGGAATACAAGTGAATTATGTACTTCCCAAAAATACGAATGAAACTATCACCAAATTGTATCTGATTTAGTTCTAAGCTAGCAAAATAAACTTTGTGAGAGTTCAGAGACATGGCGTATAGTCATTCTAGTAAAAAAAATTATATGACCCAGAACTCCCACTGGGCGAGACCTAATTAGACCCACCAGGGCAGCACCAAATCAGTGGGTGATAAATTTTCACCCGCGCATGGATACACCACCGCTAATTCACAAAGCAATTCACAAGTGGGGAATTGGATATAGGCCTTTCATTTTCATACTTGAGCTGGCCAGGCTCACGACCCCGATTCCGATAACGAACCAAGCTACTTATTTTAATTATTTTATCTACTAATTGGTTCTTGAGTTTTGTAAGAAAATGTGATATAACTTGGAAAAAGATTTAAGAAGATGGAATTTGTCTTTCCTTCATCAATTTTCTTTTGAATTATTTGTATTTATTTGAAAACTTTAATTTTTCCTTTAAATTGACAAACTTTAGCTGCTAGTTGATGTAGTTGAATATTTGATCATTTAGTCTTGAGAAAAGATGAATGAACGAACAAGCAAAGGAAGGAGCTGCTGCCCATAATTCCACGTCATCAGCAGCTGGAAGATGGACATGTCATCAACATCTTGGAGTCACGTGCACGTCAACAAGCTGATCTGCCTACCCGTGCACGTGAGAAGCACACCGCCTAGAAGCTACTCCTCGCTCGGCCGAAGAACGCATGGCCTCCTTCACCTGCCAACGGCTATAATTCGACGCTCAACGGCTCTTTTTCCAGAAGCATTCTCTTCTGTTATTTTGTCCTTCTTCTCCGATCATCCTCAGCTTATATAAGCTGTTCCTGTAGCATTGTAAAAGTTTAGTTAATGAATGAAATATTTGGAAACTGAGTGGAACAATTTCCTCTCCAGAGAAGCTTCGGGAGTTTTCTCTTCTCGGTGCTCTTCCCGGCGGTGCGTGGCACCCGGTGGAACCACCACCCATTGTATTCCGAGCTTGGGTTGCTCAGGAATACTCTCAGTCACCTTCGCCTCTTTCTGTCGCGAACAGAAAGCGGGGAGGCGGCGAAACCCGTGCCCAAAAGCTGCTGTCTTTCTGTCGAAGGACATGCGCCGAGAGCCACCGATTCAACTCCTTGGCCAGCTTCGGGTTCCTCTCGCTCTCCCATTTCCACCATCGGTTTCTTCTGCGGGAGAAACATCGAATGGAGGGCACGAGTCCTAAACTGGAGATGCTTCCCGCGAGAAGAAGCTTTCCGACGTAGCGCTAATCTGACGACTACCGGCCAGCAAGGAATCCCTTAATCCAAACGGCGTTCTCTGAGCTATTACCCAGCTCACCCACCTCCCACTTCGACTGGTATCATTTCTCACCTTTACGCCATTTTTTGCTTTTCTTCCTCTGTTTTGTGTCATTGTCGCGTCCGTTCCTTCCTCTGTTCGTAAGCTTCCGCAGATGAGAATCAGAGTGTCTCGAAGGGCACTCAGACCCCCATCATTTGGTATCAGAGCGTGTGGTTGCTCTTGGCCGAATGCACTCTGTTGCCCCTGTTTTTCTCGCCTCTGTTCTGGTATGTTCGTCTGTGTTTTATTTCTGTTTCATTTTTATTTATTTACTTTTTTTTTAATTCCATTTCAGCATATTCTGAACTGATTTTGGGAGACTCTTCGGACCTATTGACCGAGAGCAATGTGTTTATGTTTGCTGAATCGTTTTTGTTGTGTTCTGGTTTTATTCCTCTATTTTGACGTGTCTTTGTTTTTGTTTTTCTTCTGTTTTAGCTGTCTGTCGTGTCATTCTTCTCTGTTTTCGTTTTTGTTTTATCTAGTGTTTATTGTCGTCCATTTCTGTTTACTAACCTGAATGACCCGGTTGCATGAGCTTCACTTTGACAGTTGAACAGCATGTCTGAAGGTTTCGAGTGAAAGGTTAGTTTTTGTGTTTCGTGTGTGTTTGAGTTTGCTGCTCTGTTTTGTGGTCTGTCTTTGTGTTCTGTCTTCGTGTTTTTTGTTCATGTTTTGTCTGTCTGTGTTTTTGCTAACTAAAATAATCTATGTTTCTTGAACTCAATTCTACTTATAACTTGCATGCAAGAAAATTTATTTAGCTAATTATTAATCTGTTATTGGTTGTCTGTCTGAGTTGTGAGTTTGTTTCGTTGAGAGTCTGTAATGTTCAGATTTGATAAACCAAAGTACTTCAAACTTACATGAAATTTTTTTTTAATCTGTTTTCTTCACGTGACAGAAGGAACTTTGCATGCATAATAATCATCATGAATATTGTTTATCTGTTAGTTCTAATTTATTTTTCTCTGTTTTCTTGAATCTGTTTCTAATATCCAGAATCTTCCATGAATACATGAACTACATTATGTAACCAGGATATCTTACTTAATGAAATATATGTCCAGTATTCTGTTTGATATTTTCTAGAATGATTCCAAGTGTGCATATTTTTCTTGCTGATTGATGTTATTCAAATTGATAACATCTTCCTGTTTTATTTCTTAAATTTTCTAGACTGTTGCACGTTTAGGTTGTGGATTATGTCCAGTTTAAACTGTTCAGAGCATGTTGTTGTTTTAATCCGTTTGTAATCCAGTTTAAACTGTTCAGACCAGTTTAAACTGATCATGTTCATTTCGGTTTCATCCATTTGTATTGTATGTTTTAATCTTGTTTCAACCATGTTTAGGATTGGTAGGTTGCATTTGAAAATAGTGAAACTCAAAAACATATCCTATAACAGAGAATGCGTTTGAAAATAGTGAAACACAAAAAAACATATCCTAATCTAAGATTACAAAGACATAAACCCAACTGCCCAGTGTTTTACTCACCCACAATTCTGATAAAATTTATTCTAACTAAATTACACATGAACCACTCTCCGCTTTTTCCAACCCATTCCTCATCGTCTCTTCCGTAGACATCAAACTCATTACAAGCATCTTTGAATAAATCTAATGCTACTAATTTTCCACTGTAGTCCTTGGAAAAGTAATGGACCTTGAAAAACGGCCATGGCTGTGATAGACACAATAAGCCTAGGTCCTTTGGCAACTTTCTCTTCAAACGTAGGTCCTTTGGCAACTTTCTCTTCAAAAACTTCTTTATGTCTTTCCTGTGCTTATTCCAAACATCGCGGAGTTCATTTGCCAAGCCTTCAAGCTCCATGCATTTTTCTTTCTTAATTGTTGTCAATTTTGATTGACTTGATTCGTCCACGAGATACACTTCAATCTCGCTGCATATCCACAATCCCAAAAATTTTATAAATGAATTGCACCAGACCAAGAAAAGAACCAAAAAAGTGACCCAAGAAAAAAATACGTTTATCCCACAACTAAGCCCAAATCTCACCTTTCCGACGCAGAAGCTTTGACTGAACTCTGCGAAGAAAAGCTTTTGTCTTCCATAATTTTTTACGTAGGAAGTAAGTCCTGAAAAATAAAATGTAAAAAGAGAAACAAAGAAAGAGAAAGAAGTGAGACGGGGAAGAAGAAGAGAAAGAAACAATTTCTACCAGTAATACAACAGTTGTACAGATTTCTTTCAATCATATTTCTTTTAGCACTTTTGCAATTAAAAGTTATAGAAAATTGAGTTGAGAATCACCTTATTAATGTTAAACAATCGACGTCATATAATTCAAAAAAAAAAAAAAAAGTTTTTGTCTTCCATATTTTTTACGTTGGAAGCAAATCTTGAAAAATAAAATATCGCAGAGGAGAAATAAAAAGAGAAACAAAGAAAGAGAAAGAAAGAAGTGAGATGACGGGGAAGAAGAAGAGAAAGAAGAAGGAAATCAAGAGGAGAGGAAAGAGTAGAAAATTTGAGCACCGTTGATGGTTTGCTTTGGAGGCTGAATGAGGGAAATTGTTATCTCATTTTCTTTTCAGTGCTCTATATATATAACTTTTGTTTTTTACTCTGTTAGAGAGATAAAAAACAGAGTAGAACAGAGAGTTGTGGGAGAAGGAGTCGGAGAAAGAAGAGGTCCTTCTCTGTCAAATATAATATTCAACCTAAGCTGGATCTTACGTAGACATTTCGTTTGAAGTCGGCTCAGTTTTCCCACGACAGTAAAGCGGTTAAATGTTGCCCATAGGAACATCCCAATTGAAATAACATGTACAATTAAGGGTTAAACAAACAACAAATCTTACGACTGAATTATGATAATTTACTTGTTTGGTTGCGCTAGTTCTCGTCATCACTCCAGTTGATCTATAACCAAAACAATTACTATCTTTGAAACAGAAATTCCAATAATAAGCAGTACAAGTTTTAAGAGATTTGCACACCAAGAAGCATGATGAAAAAAATGATCTATAACAAAGATTGCCTAATTATTATGATAAGCCATAAATGAAAGCAAAAAAGCAATAAATTAAAACGTGTATGGAGTTCTTCGACCCACGAGGGGTATTCTACTCGAATAGCAAAAATAAAGAACTGCGTGACATGAATGTATTTGAAAATTGTCAAACTAAGAAAAATATCCTAATCTAAGATTACAAAAGCTTTCACTCTCAAAACAACTCTATCATTTTTCGAACAAGCAGGCCTAGCGTGGGGAGTTAAGCTTGGGCAGGGCAGGAACGGGGGTTGGCCACCACGGCAGCTGAAATGGAAAGGCCTCAACCCCACCCAATGATTCTTCCAAAGGACAGTCACCCACAATATCCAGCCTCTTCCTCTCCAAGTCGTAGCAAATAATTTTGTTCATCATCCTGCTATTGCATCCAAAGTAAATGATGTCTCCCTTGCTGGGATGGAAGGCCAATGGCCACATCGACCCATATCCACACCCTATTGTGGCCTTCCTCAGCTGCTCATAAGAGTCGGCAGACACACCAATTTCTTGCAACCAAACCTCCTTCGCCAATCGCCACTCGGCTCCGCCGTCACCCTCCTCCAGTTCCCAAATCTTAACGTGAGAGGGTTCAGAGTATTCTTCCCCGGACCACGACACTTGACACATTCTTAATTTTCCTTGGCAGATTCCAAGCTTATATTTTTCCAATCCTGCGTCGATGCTGTCTGGGGGATCTTGAATTACGCAAATCTCTTTCTTCTTCGAGTTAAATGGATCCAATCTCATGAGTTGTACTCCGCTCCATGCGAGTTTCCAATACAAAATTCCATTGCTAGCTACAGCCCTCAAACTGCAGGGGAGTGTCGTCAGCCCCTCCGGCATCGACACGGCAAATTCGTTCCACTGCCCATCCTCGGATGAGAATATCTCTACATTCAATTCCGTCAGTGAGTTATAGGAAACAGGAATACGCACTACTCTGTAACGCAACTTCCCTCCCTTTCTAGCCTCTGGAACGGAGGCGGGATCGCAAACGAAGCCGGTGAGGACGTCTTCGTGCAGGCGAAGAGTGGGAGGAAGGGCAACCCATTGCCGAGTGAAGGGGTTGACCACAAAGTAGTCGCTTTGAAAGCTCTCTCTGTTGGAGCACAGTATCAGATCATGGCAGGAACCCATGATAGTGATGGGGTCGTTGCCGTCGAGGCGAAACCCAGGAAGAAAAGTGAGAGAAAATCCAGAAAAATTGATGTCGGGCACCCCGGAACAAACGGAGAACTCTCTGATGTTGCAGGAGTATGGAAGCTGAAGGAAAAGGCCGAGCGGGGAGTCCTCGTTGGAAGGAGCGTTGTGACGGCGGAAAGCTTGGATGAAATTAGGAGAGGTAGTGAGAGAAAGACATCGCTTGGACACGCACCTGGAGGCAAAAACAGAGGAGAGAGGGAGGCGGAGAAGAATTTCCTCGACCATGGAGTCGGGAAGATGATCGAAAAATGGTTGTTGGGAAGGGGGAGGGGAAAGTCTGCTACGCTTGGCAGGCATAGCTTCCATGGCTTCCACCTCAGAGAAGTTGGTTGTTTTGGCGATGGAGTCTGGTGTGCTTTTATAGAGCAAAAGGATTTGTTTGAGATATTTTCGGGTTACCCAATTGGAAACTCACTTAAATTTCAAACATTTTTGAATTTTACGGGAGATGAGAAGAGATGAGATAAACTTGATTGAAATATGAATTTTAAGACCGATAATTATGTATTCACCAACTTGAATCTCAAATAATATTCATTGATGGACTAAATAATCTTTTATTCCAATAAAAGATTTTATAGAATCTCTCATTGTTAATTAATAAATCACATGTGCGGTAATTACGATTATGCCCATTTATTTTGACGATGATGATTTTGTAGACTCCCATTCTCTCTCTCCCATAATCCGAAGCCATTTCCCTCCCACTAATTTTTTCTTCCGCTTCCTACTCTTTCTCCTATGGCTACCGGTCTACTCTTCTCCTCGTTCAGATATTCAGAGAGCCTAACTGTAGTCGGCATCTCCCTCGGCACCGCCATTGTTTGCGAGACCATCTCATGGATTCTTATCCATTGAGAAGGCCTCTAAGAAGCTCGAGACCTTGAAGACGGATTCTTCTAAGATCGCCGTTAAAAAGCCCAAGAGCAAGAAGATTGATCGCATCGAGACTAGAGTCAAGAAATCCAGCCAAGATCTCTCGATGTTTAAGTACAAATCCGGCGCTGTCGTTGCTCTCGTTCTCCTTTGGAGTGGGTAGTGAGTAATATTATCCTACCTTTCTTAAACTTTTTTTATTAACTGCCAGGTCAAACGCATTGAATACGGATCCATTCCACTTGGTTCATCAAGGACGATAACATGTTATAATAAATGACCAACAATAAGTAACTTGAAGAGCATTCAATCAATAATCTCTTCAGGTGTAACGAAGAACCTTACTATTGCCTATCAAAGCTATATTCCTAAAGACATATTCCTCTTCATCCTGCATCACTCGAGAGTTCATCTACTGTTCACGTTGATAAAAAGAAGCAATTATTATACTTAAACATATATCACAAAAATTCCAATAAAAACAATTACAAGTTTTAGGAGAAGAATATCTTTGCCTCGCTAAGAAGTATGATGAAGAGAGAACTATGACAGAGATTCCCATGATGCATGCTCATTTATGATAGTCCATAAATGAGAGAAAAAAAAGTATATTCTCAATAAATTGAAAGATGTCATGAGTGAACATACTTTATCAATCATGTCCATAGCGACACTCTCTAATAAGTCTTCTTGTACACCCTTTAATGTGGCCAAAATTTCCAAGTGCTCTGGAACCTAAAAGAAACGATTTAACTATTAAAAAAACAGAACTGCCTAGATTAAGCAATTAAAACATAAACTATAAGAATATTATTAAAAAAAAACTTAGAGTAAACATGAGATTGAGACCACCTCTTCCTGCATATAATTTATACTATAAGAAAAATATAAGACTCTAAGGCTGCTGATTTGTCACCTCAAGAGACTACATTGGAGCAACAATTCTGTTTCTACGTATTAGAGTCTGAATTCTATATATGACATGAACATGTTTGAAAATAGTGAGAGTCAACTAAAGAGATAAACAAAAAAAATAAAGAGAAAAACTGCAATAGGAGGTTATTATCCATATTATGGATCGCTTCATTCATTGTTGAAATCTACTGTGAAAGAAGATTTCACTTTTATGCATGCCTAATTTATACACAAATTCATCTAAAGAAAAATAAAAGATTACATCTTAATGTCGACAACATATCCCTAAGATCAAGCAATATATTCCAATCTAAGATTACAAAAGATCTAAAAATCAGGTAATTTTCCACATAAAGAAGATTGTAATCTTCCTTCAAACACAGACACTTTCCAACATTTACTATTACAATCTGGAAAGGAGAATCTCACTTCAACAAACATGGAATAATATTAAGTAGCAACACAAGAAAATATCTCTTCTACTTCGTAGAATTTACACCCAAGCGTGGACCATTCAAACTCATCAATAAGTACATTAGATTTGACTCATCCATTGCTATTGGCTATGCATTAATCATGTATAATAAGATATGTAAAAAACCATCCTGGCTGTGATTTAAAAATAAATGATAGCAGGTAAGAAAATTTGACCTCAAAACTAATGTTTGGTGGAAAAACTAGCTTAAGAATTCAAACATGATAGACTCAAAAAATTGAGTAGCAGTAACGTGTCCTAGCGAACTAGTGGATATTGATTCAAGACACTACATGCTAAATAAAATAAATGATGAGTCAAAATGAAACATTATAGTCTTTGACTATCATTAGGTGGACAAATCCTCTTCTTCTGTCTTTTACGATTATCGTCCTTCTTCTAATGTTTCAATTTTCTTTTTGAGTATTTTCAGGTTTGCATTGAATATAAATTAGGGAGAGAAACCTCAACTCACTCTTAGAAAGATAGTTGGGCGAGGGATGCAGCCTTCTGTGTCAAATTCCCACACATTTTATGACTCTCGCGTGATGAAAATCAATTTATTAATTCCCCTATAACATGGTGCAATTGCACGACAATCCTTCAAACCTCACCTTTTAAAGAAGTGAGACTATCTCAAAGTTATACAAGCTAAATAAGTGATGATGAATCAAAGTGAAACATTATAGTCTTTGACTATCATTCTTCATTTGTCTTTTACTATCATCGCCCTTCTAATGTTTTAATGTTCTTTTGAGTATTTTTAGGATTGCATTGAATATAAAGTGGGGAGAGGAACCTCAACTTGCTTTTGGAAAGATAGTTTGGCGAGGGATGCGGCTTTATGGGTCAAATTCCCACACATTTCCTAACTCTCGCGCGATGTTGATTTTCCCTGTAACACGGTGCAATTGCACAATGTTAAGTCTTGAAAAAGACTTATTTTACAAGTACTTTTAATTATAAATTGATGAAATTTAAGTGATTAATTAAAGTAATGCATATATATTAATAGGAAATGCTGCAGCAAATCCACAGCATCAGTATCTTTGTCAATTATTAAAAATACGTGTTATTTTTCAGATAATTATCACTAATTATTTTTATTTGCAGATTACTGATGATGTGGAAGATTTAAGAGATGGAAACATAGGAGAAAATTTGAGTTATTTTAAACGTGGCTAGCGGGAAAAATCAAATTCAAAAGCTGAAGATAATGAGGAGAGAAGAAAGGAAATCAAGGAGAATATTTATTACCACAAATGAAGGACTTAAATCAAGGAGAATAGAGAGAAACCGTTGCTATAAAATGATTCAGAATATGAAGAGAGAGAAAGGGAATGCAAAAATCAAGGAAAATCAAACCAATTAAAGAGAATCCGGAGAGAGAGAGAGAAAAGGGGTCTGGTACGCAGAACAAGGAAGGGAAGAAAAAAAAGTCATTGAGGACATTCAGCAAAAGGGAGAGTCATTCAGCAAAAGGGAGGACGATTTTCAACCGAGAAGACTCCACCAAATTTCTATTCTTCTTCTTCATTTTTCTTATTTTTTTTATTATTCTATGGATTGTTTAATTTCTCTATTTGTTATGAACTAATTTTCTTTTGGCTCGATGAGAGAGTACTAAATTATTGATTTCTTATGGAATGCTTTTGATTTATGTTAAACAATTTAATATGTTTTTAGTGATTAATTTATTTTATGCACACCACATGAATAAATATTAGGATGCTATTTTAGACGCCATGAAATAGTTATTGAGACGTGTATTGAATTGCATGGATGATTGATGCATGTGACAAGTATCAATTATAAGTATTATCATAATGGTTGCTTAAATTCATGTGATATATAGAATAATGCTTAAGTGGAATTCTAGATTGTATTGATTTTTCATAAGTCTGAAAAATAATATAAAAAAGAATTAATCAAGAGCATAGACCAAGCCTTGATTCATGAGGAAATTCTAGTCATTTAATATAAAACTATAGCATTCCCTACAATATTCGTAGAAAGAAATCAATTGGTGAAGGAAATCAAATCGAAGCGGTTTCTAATTATCTAGTCATATAATTTGGTTTGGTTTCCATTATTTTCATATTTGAATATTAATTTCTCTGAAATTAAATATTTGTTCCACAAATAGTTTAAAATTGATTAAATTTTGTCCTCGTGGGATCGATATCTTTGTACTACTTGAATTGCGATACGTGCACTTGCGTAGTGTCATTTTTGCACAACACACAACCGTCCTTCAAACCTAACTTGTCGAAGAGGTGAGACCAGTTCAAAGTTATACAAACTCACTTATCTGCGTGCCACCATATCTTTTGTTCCCTAAGAGAAAACATTATCAATTTTCAAAGATGAACTTTAGAATCCTCTACTAGTCTCTCTATGAGATCTTTATTCTTACAACTACCAGTCATGTGGAAGAAATGAGTTCTCTATGAGATTCAAGTGTTCACTTGGACTTTAGATATAGGAAAACTGAATGCAACTAATTAAATACAAAAAAAATGAATCTTTTGAGAGCTTTATCTGCTCATTGTTGCCCTTTCTACGAGGCATTTGATAAAACTAGCAATCATATAATAATTCAATGTAGGTCTACTAAATTTTCATGAATACGTCCTCTCTACTCCTGCAACCAAATAATGAAAGTCAATCATGAGATTGCAATTTCACAAGTAATTCTCTTATTATGGAAGAAACATACACAGAGAAGATGAAGTAAATATGAAAATTAAAAGTTGTAATTATCTTTTGAGGTTACCCGGATCAACAGTAAAGAAATTATTTTTGTAGATTAGTCTCTAAATAATGACTTTATAGATTAGTGTTAACCTCTTTATTGCTAAAAAAATCTTATAGTTTTAAAGTATTCTTAGTACTTTTAAAGCTATTTTTTTAGTTTGCTTCTTTCCAACCGAATGAAAATTGTTTTTGATTAATTGTTCTTGCGCAACTTTTTGAGTTGAACACAAATTGATTCTTATTAAATAAAATCTTTATGAGCATTAAGCGAGATGGATTATAAGGGCTTCGACAAGCCCATTTTGTTTGTACACATGACAGGGGACTCCATTAAGCTCCAATATGTCTGACATGTCATTGTGCAGATCAAGAAAAAAAAAATAGATATTACAAAAATTATGACAAAAAACTGAAATAATTATGGTGCTTACAGTTAACTCTAGAAAAAGGATATCATTTTGAGGGCACACACCCAATCCTTTCCGTATTTCTGTAACACCCGGGTTTTTTCTTTTTTTATTGGAGATGTATAGTTGTCTTAGTTAATTGAAAAGTAAAGTGAATAAATTTGATTGAAATTAAGTCGGGGAGCTAAGTTAATTTAATAACGAGATTTTGTAGGTTGGTTAGATGATTAGAAATATTCTGGATTGTTTGGGATTGGGTTTTATGCAGGTATTTAGCATTTTGGAGGCGCCATTTTCAGGCGTTACTTTGCCGAAATTCTCGGGAAGGACGCCGTGGTGCTAAAAGGTTAGGATTAAGGGAAATTAGCGAGTCTAGACTTATTTTAAATTAGGTTTTAATGTGGGGTTGGTTAACAAAGTAGCGCACCGAGCCAGGTCGGGTTCGGGGGGCGCTACAATTTCATCCTATAGAAAATGAATACATGATCATCTAAATATCAAACTTGACCATGAATAATAGTATATGTGCTTAAAAAAGCCGCAGTATTAATAATAATAGTTGATCTTGTCAAGGTAAAAATTAAGATTGTACCAAAAAAATTTATCATCGACGAAAAAAAAAAAAAAAAAAAAAAAAAAAAAAAAAAAGATATTCAAACACTTTTCATACATGAAAAAAGAAACACCACATTAATACATGAATAAGATAATAATGACTAGAAAAGCAAACAAAGTACCATATCTGAACACTAAAGCGTCCCCTGAAGTTGGAGGAAGTAAGCGAACAAGCATGGAAATTGTTGTACTTTTGCCCGCTCCATTGTGTCCTTAACAATTAAAAATCAAACTCAGTAGTGCCATCCCTTTTTAAAATTACCGCTTTAGAAAGGACACCTAAAACCTCTATTGCCATGCAGTACATAATGAAGAAAGAACAATGTACGAGACTCAATTGCGACAAGGATTTCACACTCATCTGTCATAAGCTAATTTTTTAACCTCAAGAATTTTCTAAGTTCAATATTTTCTTCGGACATGGAAATTTTTATCTCCTCCTTAACCTAGTTTCTCAGTTCCCCCTAGTAGTCCTTGCACTAAACGACAAGAAAAGAACACAACACAAGCAAACAAACAACAACACAACAAGTCTGGAAAATCTAAGTACTCGGATCGAAACTATCCTATGAATAGACACAAAACAAAAACAATTTTCTTAACAAAATCTTCATCTCTCATTTTTCTTGTGATTACCCCTCTTTATATAACTTTTATTTTTTTCTAAAAAATTAAGAATCAATCCTCACTAACCAATGTCAGAAATCATAACAGAATAAATATTATCTGCAAAATAACCTAGACCACAATGTTTTTACCAAATAGCCATTCTTTGGTAAACTTACGCATCAAATTTAAAACACCAAACGATGTGATTGTTATTGGCAATCAAAGATTAAATGAATCGAAAAATATTTACAAGCATCGAGTGCTATAAAAAGACGCCTAATAGCCAAAACTCTACTCTATCAAAAATGGGTTCAGAGGAGAAACATTTTATTGTCAAAATAAAATTTGCAATTAAATTATACAAAAAAACAACTTTGTATTAATATAAACATACATTAGAAACAAAATTTTCCCACAGCAGTAAAGCGGTTAAATGTTGCCCATAGGAACATCCCAATTGAAAGAATACGTACAAATAAGGGTTAAACAAATAACAAATCATACGACTGGGCTATGATAATTGACTTGTTTGGTTGCGCTAGTTCTTGTCACCACCCAGTTCATCTATAACCAAAACAATTATTATCCTTGAAACATAAATCATAGAAATTCCAATAAGAAGCAGTATGAGTTTCAAGAGATTTGCACGCCAAGAAGCATGACGAAAAGAATTATTTAAATGAGAGCAAAAAAGCAATAAATTAAAACATGTCTAGAGTTCCTCGAGCCACAAGATGTATTCTGCTCGATTAGCAAAATAAAGAACATATTACATTACATGAATGTGTTTGAAAATAGTGAAACTCAGGAACATATCCTAATTTAAGATTACAAAACTATCGAAAAAGCAGCCTAGCGTGGAGAGTTAAGCATGGGCAGAGCAGGAACGGGGGTTGGCCACCATGGCAGCTGAAATGGAAAGGCATCAACCCCGCCCAATGATTCTTTCAAAGGACAGTCACCCACAATATCCAGGCTCTTCCTCGTCAAGTCGTAGCAAATAATTTTGTTCATCATCCTGCTTTTGCATCCAAAGTAAATGGTGTCTCCCTTGCTGGGATGGAAGGCCAATGGCCACATCGACCCATATCTACACCCTATTGCGGCCTTCCTCAGCTGCTCATAAGAGTTGGCAGATACACCAATTTCTTGCAACCAAACTTCCTTCGCCAATCGCCACTCGGCTCCGCCGTCACCCTCCTCCAGTTCCCAAATCTTAACGTGAGAAGGTTCAGAGTATTCTTCCCCGAACCACGACACTTGACACATTCTCAATTTTCCTTGGCAGATTCCAAGCTTATATTTTTCCAATCCTCCGTCGAAGCTGTCTGGGGGATCTTGAATTACGCAAATCTCTTTCTTCTTCGAGTTAAATGGATTCAATCTCATGAGTTGTACTCCGCTCCATGCGAGTTTCCAATACAAAATTCCATTGCATGCTACAGCCCTCAAACTGCAGGGGAGTGTCGTCACCCCCTCCGGCATCGACACCGCAAATTCGTTCCACTGCCCATCCTCTGATGAGAATATCTCAACATTCAATTCAGTCAGTGAGTTATAGGAAACAGGAATACGAACTACTCTGTAACGTAACTTCGCTCCCTTTCTAGCCTCTGTAACGGAGGCGGGATCGCAAACGAAGCCGGTGAGGACGAGTCTGTGCAGGCGAAGAGTGGGAGGAAGGGCAACCCATTGCCGAGTGACGGGGTTGACCACAAAGTAGTCGCTTTGAAAGTGCTCTCTGTTGCAGCACAGTATCAGATCATGGCAGGAACCCATGACAGTGATGGGGTCGTTGCCGTCGAGGCGAAACCCAGGTAGAAAAGTGAGAGAAAATCCAGAAAACTTGATGTCGGGCACCCCGGAGCAAACGGAGAACTCTCTGACGTTGCGGGAGTATGGAACCTGAAGGAAAAGGCCGGGCGGGGGGTCCTCGTTGGAAGGAGCGTTGTGACGGCGGAAAGCTTGGATGAAATAAGGAGAGGTAGTGAGAGAAAGACATCGCTTGGATACGCACCTGGAGGCAAAAACAGAGGAGAGAGGGAGGCGGAGAAGAATTTCCTCGACCATGGAGTCGGGAAGATGATCGAAAGATGCTTGTTGGGAAGGGGGAGGGGAAAGTCTCCTACGCTTGGCAGGCATAGCTTCCATGGCTTCCACCTCAGAGAAGTTGGTTGTTTTGGAGATGGAGTCTGGTGTGCTTTTATAGAGCAAAAGAATTTGTTTGAGATATTTTCGGGTTACCCAATTCGAAACTCGCTTAAATTTCAAACATTTTTGAATTTTGCAGAAGAGATGAGATGAGATAAACTAGATTGAAATTTGAAGTTTAAGACCGATTATGTATTCACCAACTTGAATCCCAACTAATATTCATTGATGGAATATTATTTATAGTTACGACTAAGGCCATTGATTTTGACGATGATGATTTTATAGACTCCTAGTCCTAGTCTCTCTCTCCCATATATTTTATAGACTCCTAGTCCTAGTCTCTCTCTCCCATAATCCGAAGCCATTTCCCTCCCTCTCCGATTCCTACACTTTCTCCGATGGCTACGGGTCTACTCTTCTCCTCGTTCAGATATTCAGACAGCCTGACTGTAGTCGGCATCTCCCTCGGCACCGCCATTGTTTGCGAGGCCCATCTCATGGATTCTTATCTATCGCACTAGTTCCTACAAAACCCTCAAATCCTCCATTGAGAAGGCCTCTAAGAAGCTCGAGACCTTGAAGACCGATTCTTCTAAGATCGCCGTTAAAAAGCCCAAGAGCAAGAAGATTGATCGCGTCGAGACTAGAGTCAAGGAATCCAGCCGAGATCTCTCGATGTTTAAGTTCAAATCCGGCGCCGTCGTTGCTCTCGTTCTCTTCGTTGTTTTCGGATTGTTGAATTCTCTGTTTGAAGGCAAGGTCGTGGCGAAACTACCATTCAAACCGTTTGCAATTGTGGCGAAGATGAGCCACAGAGGGTTGCTAGGCGACGATATGACCGACTGTGCGATGGCGTTTTTGTATTTCCTCTGTTCGATTAGCATTCGGACCAATCTGCAGAAGTTCCTAGGTTTCGCGCCACCCAGGGGAACCGGCGCCGGATTATTCCCGCTGCCGGATCCAAAAACCAATTGATCGAGATCGCATATCTCCCATTATTTTAGATTATTCGTTTTTGATGTCAGATTATTGAGAACCAGGATTTTGATGTTTTTTTTATTCTCTAACTATAAATAGTTCTTGCATTAAGTTGTTCTGAGAAATCCCATGTTGTTTTGCAGTAAATGTGCTTCTCTCACAGCGACAAAGCAGAAGATGTGCAACATTTAGTGTCTAATTTGTCCACCCTTGTTACCGTGAAAGGTAAGTTTTTATGATAAACTACTCCTGATGTATGCTTAATAAAATTGCAGAAGAAAGAATTAATAATCGATGGATTGCTTGGAATTTGTTTGAAATAATGGTAGCACTATTGCATCACGTATCACATCATTCAGAATATTGATTATGCATTGCTAGTAGAGTTGGTCCTGGTATTTGACAAGTTCTGAGTTAAAAAGTAGTCAGCCATTAAACAGCAGTATTGAAAGATAAATAGTCTTTGATTCTTACAAAAGTCATTATACAACATCTCCATGGGAGGAAAGAAAATTCAGTAGTTGACGAAAGTCGGACAGGAATTTTGATTTTAATAAGGTTTACATAGAAAAGCATTAAAAACCTTGGATATAAACTAAACTGTGTCATGCATGAGAATCTGTTCCGGCTGGTCTTGAATTAAGAAGTGGCTGCAAAGCCTTCACAACTATTGTCGTATTAGGCCTGAAGTCTGCTTCATATTGAACGCAAAGTGCTGCTACAGCTGCCAACTGAAACAATTCAAATTTATCATGAACTCATTTTGCACATCTTTTCAAAAGATCTAAGAGGGATGATGTTACTAACAAGATTTTTAACTTCTTGGGATGTCTAGAAAGACTTCTCCCTTGTATTACAGTGTACTATGCTTGATATTATTATAGAGGATGGTAGGAAAATACCTTGGCTACTGCTTTTGGTGGGTAGTCGTTATTTAGCTTGGGATCTACACATTGCTTCACCTTGTCCTCACTTAATCTTGGAGTTGCCTGTAAATGCTCTAAAGTGAGTTATGGACCCAAAAGTACTTTAATACTGGCGTCAAAAGAAAGTGATTTAAAACCTAGGAAGAGAACATCGTACGTACCCAAGTAACAAGACTCTGTTGCCCTTTAGACATTGTATGATCTACTGGTTTTCTACCTGTCAAAAGTTCAAGAAGAGCAACTCCAAGAGGGAATAACTCGAATCTTTAAATTTATCTTTTACTCCAATAAAAGATTATATAGAATCTATGATTATTTTTATAGCTACCATAGTCCATAGGGGCTTAGGAATAGGAGAGTGCTGAGTGCGTATGGATTTATTTTATTTTAATATCAAAGACAAAAACCAACCAAATTCAAAACAATCTGGATACTCAAATCTACCGATGAATACAGACGCTGTCAATACTTGAATATTCTCATACAACCTAATCTAGTGTTCTTACAAAATTCACTCTCACTAAATTACAGATAAACCACTCTCCGCTTTTTGCAATCCACTCCTCGTCGTCTCTCCCGTAGACGTCAAAGTCATAGCTTGCGTCTTTAAATAAATCTAATGCCACCAACTTTCCACTGTGGTCCGTGGAAAAGAATTGGACCTTGAAAAAAGGCCATGGCTGAGATAGACTCACTATCTCCAATTCCTTTGGCAATTGGATATCTTCTTTCTGGTTCCTCTTCAACATATTCTCTAGTTTTACCACGTGCTTTTTCCAAAGTAGCCGGAATTCATTGGCGAGGCCTTCCAGCTCCATACATCTTCCTTTATCGATTGATTCCTCCAATTGTAATTGACTTGATTCGTCAATTACATACACTTCAATCTTGCTCTTGCTGCATATCCACAATTTCAAAAATTTTATAAATGAAAAAGAAAGAAAAAGATTGTTCATCAAGCATAATTAGAGTGTTAAGTTTCAATTATCTCTCAAGCATTTATTTCTTCAAAACTACGTCAACCAAATTACAGGATACAACCAACACAAACATTATCTCCATAGTTAAAATAATGATAAGAAGCAAGCATATGATACTAAACAGAGGACAGTAAAAGACCAAGCATGAACTGAGACACAAAATAATAGCACAGAATGAAGTAAACAAACGAGCAGGTAGGTGAAACTCAATGATTCAGGACAACCATTCTGAACCTTGATCACACTTCCCGTCACCATATTAACACACACTTAAAGTTTAGATATAAACTCCCCCCTCCCCCTTTATAAGCATTATTGAGGAACGAAAGTGATGGGCTATTATTGTTCTGAATATACACAATTCAATATTATTATTACTATAAAGACATGCACGATGGAAGATACGTTGATGGTTTGGGAAAAATAGCACGTGGGAAGCCTAGCCTCCACCAAAAGATTAATTTTTTTTAATTAGATATGACGTCCAATCTGGATTTGCACTCGTAAAGTTCCCCCAAAATCACAATATAAAATTAGAAGAGCAGAATCATTGCCAATTATAAAAGTTCAATTAATGTCCTTTCCAGATCCAGCTTTTATGCCTCCCAAAATTGACTTTAAATTATGAGTATTTACTCTCTAATTTTATTTTAACAGTCATCACAAAATGTCTAAATTCGGCCACAAATTGGAGACTGAAGACAAAAGGCCGAAAGATGAGGACCTTTCTGTCATGTCATCTATGATATCAATGAAAACTGTCGTCCCTAAATCACATTCAAACATGTTTAGCCCAAGGAAAGAACCAGAAAAGAGAACCAAGAAAAAATCCATTCAAACATGTTTAGCCCACAACTAACCCCAAATCACATACCCACAACTAAGCCCAAAAAAGAAATGACGGTTCTTAGAAAGACTGTATCCTAACCTTTCCGACTCTGGAACCACTGAACTCTGCGACGAAAAGATTTCGTCTTGCATGTTTTCTACGTCTGAAGTCACTGAACTCTGCGACGAAAAGATTTCGCCTTCCATGTTTTCTACGTCTGAAGTAAGTCCTGAAAAATAAAAATTGCAGAGGAGAAATAAAAAGAGAAAGAAGTGAGACGGGGAAGAAGAAGAGAAAGAGGAAAGAAATCAAGAGGAGAGCAATTGTTATTTGATTTCTTTTTACTGCTCTATATATATATAATTTTTTCTTTTTACTCTGTTAAGAGAGCTAAAAAAAAACAGAGTAGAACAGAGAGAGTTGTCGGATAACGAGTTGGAGAAAGAAGAGGTCCTTCTCTGCAAAATTCTCTTAATATAATATTGAACATAAGCCGGATCTTAAGTAGTTAAATCCCCACATTTCGTTTGAAGTGTTTTCCCACAACAGTAAAGCGGTTAAATGTTGCCCATAGGAGCATCCCAATTGAAAGAACATGTACAATTAAGGGTTAAACAAACAACAAATCTTACGACTGGGTTACGATAATTGACTTGTTTGGTTGCGCTAGTTCTCGTCATCCCCCCACAGTTGATCTGTAACCAAAACAATTATTATCATTGAAACATAAATCATAGAAATTCCAATAAGAAGCAGTACAAGTTTCAAGAGATTTGCACACCAAGAAGCATGATGAAGAGAGTTATTTCATAACATAGATTCACATGATTGCCTACCTATTTTTATGATAAGCCATGAATGAGAGCAAAAAAAAAAAAGCAATAAATTAAAAGATGTCTTGAGTTCCTCGAGCCAAAAGGTGTATTTTACTAAAGAACATACTGCATGACATGAAAATAGTGAAAGTAAGATGAGGAGGTTATTCTTCCTAACATGTATCACTGTTTGAATTTACTATGAATCAAAGTAAAAGATTACATCTTAATGTCAGTGTTAGTGATTTTATACACCCTAATATAAATGCATGTGTCGCTAACGAAATAATAAAATAAAAGTCGATTCCACGAAGATATTCTTAACTAAATCTAATTTGTTATAAAATTCTATAAAAATAAAATTTAGAATATTAAAAATGGATGAGTGGCAAGTAATGATAAAATAAAATTACTCAAAATTAATAAAGGTTCAAATTGAAATGAATTAAGAAGATAAATATGGTTAAAGTCTTGGTTATGGTTGATTTCCTGATTGCATGCAATTTATTATCAATGCTACAGAAATGTTACAGCATTTTCTACGGAACAGCAAGAATTAATAATTGAAAGTTAGTAGGTTAGAGAGAAATTGTAATAAAAGGGGAAGAGAAGAGAAAGAGTGGGGGTGGAGTTTTGTGAGTAGAGAAAAGAGGAAGGAACCCAAAAGAGAGAAGCCTAGACTCTCGAAATTCTGGTGCAATCTGTAACCTTGGAAAATTTAGTAAGGTGATTGATTCAATTCTTTTCGTTAGGTCATTCAAGATCGTAATACCTTTATTCTCTAGGAATACTAAAAGGGTTATCGATTCCAAAAATAAAAATAAAAATTATTAAATAATTTAAGCATGAAAAACAACAATAATTTTAATTTTTTTTTTTTGAGCAACTTCCACGACATATTCTAACTACAACTCGACTATATAAAGGTCAAAAAAAATTTTGAACGCTAGTTGATCTAAAAGTAGATTTAAAAGTGGTAATTCTTTGTTGCAACGAGTATTTTAAAAATTGTCAAGAAACAAAACATAAAAGTTATAGAAAATTAAGTTGAGAATCACCTTATTAATGTTAAATAATCGAGATCCTAAATTATAATACAAAAAAAAAAAGTTTTCGTCTTCCATATTTTTTTACGTTGGAAGCCTCTTGAAAAATAAAATATAAATCTTACACTTAAGAGTTAAACAAACAAACAAATCTTACGAATGAGTTATGATAATTGACGTGTTTGGTTGCACTAGTTCTCATCGTCACTTCAGTTAATCTATGACCAAAATAATTATTATCCTTGAAACATAAATCGCATGATGAAAAGAATTCTCTATAACAGAGATTGCCTACTTATTATGCCATAAATGAGAGCAAAAAAGTAATAAATTAAAACATGTCTGGAGTTCCTCGACCCACAAGGTGTATTCTGCTCAATTAACAAAATAAAGAATATATTTCGTTACATGAATGTGTTTGAAAAGAGCGAAACTCAAAAAACATATCCTAATCTAAGATTACAAAAGCTTTCAGTCGAAAAAGCAGCCTAGAGTGGAGAGTTAAGCCTGGGCAAGGCAGGAACGGGGGTTGGCCACCATGGCAGCTGAAATGGAAAGACATCAACCCAGCGGCTCAATGTTTCTTCCAAATGATACCCACCCACAATATCAAGGCTCTTTCTCTTCAAGTCGTAGCAAATAATTTTGTTCATCATATTGCATCCAAAGTAAATGGTGTCTCCCTTGCTGGGATGGAAGGCCAATGGCCACATCGACTGATATCCGAACCCTATTGCGGCCTTCCTCAGCTGCACATAAGAGTTGGCCGATACACCAATTTCTTTCAACCAAACCCCCTCAGCCAACCGCCACTCTGCTCCGCCGTCACCCTCCTCCAGTTCCCAAATCTTCACGTGAGAAGGTTCATAGTATCCTTCCCCGGACCACGACACTTGACACATTCTCAATTTCCCTTGGCAGACTCCAAGCTTATATTTTTTCAACCCCGCGTGGAAGCTGTCTGGCGGATCTTGAATTGTGCAAATCTCTTTCTTCTTCGAGTTAAATGGATCCAATCTCATGAGTCGTAATCCGCCCCATGTGAGTTCCCAATACAAAATTCCATTGCAAGCTACAGCCTTTGAACTCCATAAGTGTTTCGTCACCCCCTCCGCCACCGACACGGCAAATTCGTTCCACTGCCCATCCTCGGAAGAGAATATCTCTACGTTCAATTCAGTCAGTGAGTTTTGGGAAACAGGAATACGCACTACTCTGTAACGCAACTTGCCTCCCTTCCTAGCCTCTGCAACGGAGGCGGGATCGCAAACGAAGCCGGTGCTGACGAAGCGGTGCAGGCGAAGAGTGGGAGGAAGGGCAACCCATTGCCGAGTGATGGGGTTGACTACAAAGTAGTCGCTTTGAAAGAACTCTCTGTTGCAGCACAGTATCAGATCATGGCAGGAACCCATGACAGTGATGGGGTCGTTGCCGTTGAGGCGAAACCCAGGGAGAAAAGTGAGAGAAAATCCAGAAAACTTGATGTCGGGCACCCCGGAGCAAACGGAGAACTCTCTGACGGTGCAGGGGGATGAACTCTGAAGGAGAAGGCCGAGCGGGGGGTCCTGGTTGGAAGGAGCGTTTTGACGGCGGAAAGCTTGGATGAAATAAGGAGAGGTCGTGAGAGAAAGGAATAGCTTGGATACGCACCTGGAGGCAAAAACAGAGGAGAGAGGGAGGCGGAGAAGAATTTCCTCGACCATGGAGTCGGGAAGCTGATCGAAAAATGCTTGTTGGGAAGGGGGAGGGGAAAGTCTCCTACGCTTGGCAGACATAGCTTCCATGGTTTCCACCTTAGAGAAGTTTGTTGTTCTGGCGAGGGAGTCTTGTGTGCTTTTATTGAGCAGAAGGATTTATTCGAGATTTTTTTGGGTCACCCAATTCGAAACTCACTTGAAGTTTAAAACCGATGATTATTCACCAACTTAAATAATCTTTCATTCAAATAAAAGATTTTATAGAATCTCTCATTATTATTTATAGTTACGACTAAGCACATTGTTAATTAATAAATCACGTGTGCGGTAATTACGATTAAGCCCATTGATTTTGACGATGGTGATTTTATTGACTCCCAGTCTCTCTCTCCCATGATCCGAAGCCATTTCCCTCTAATTGTTCCTTCCGGTTCCTGCACTTTCTCCGATGGCTACGTGTCTACTCTTCTCCTCGTTCAGATATTCAGACAGCCTGACTGTAGTCGGCATCTCCCTCGGCACCGCCGTTGTCTGCGAGGCCATCTCATGGATTCTTATCTATCGCACTAGTTCCTACAAAACCCTCAAATCCTCCATTGAGAAGGCCTCTAAGAAGCTCGAGACCTTGAAGACCGATTCTTCTAAGATCGCCGTTAAAAAGCCCAAGAGCAAGACGGATTATTCCCCCTGCCGGATCCAAAAATCAATTTATGTTTTTTTATTCTCTAACAATAAATAGTTCTTGCATTAAGTTGCTCAGAGAAATCCCATATTGTTTTGCAGTAAATGTGCTTCTCTCACAACGACAAATAAGAAGATGTGCAACATTTAGTGTCTACTTTGTCCACCCTTATTACTGTGAAAGGTAAGTTTTGATGATAAACCATTCCTGATGTATGCTTGATGAAATTGCAGAAGAAAGAATTAATAATTGATGGATTGCTTGGAATTTGTCTGAAATAATGGTAGCACTATTGCATCATGTATCACATCATTAACTATCTCAATCAGAATATTGAATATGCATTGCTAGTAGAGTTGGTCCTGCTATTTGACAAGTTCTGAGTTAAAAAGTAGTCGGCCATTAAACAGCAGTATGGAAAGATAAATAGTCTTTGATTCTTACAAAAGGCATTATACAACATCTCCATGGGAGGAAAGAAAATTCAGTAGTTGACGAAGGACAGGAATTTTGATTTTAATAAGGTTTACATAGAAAATTATTAAAAACCTTGGATATAAACTAAACTGTGTCATGCATGAGAATCTGTTCCGGCTGGTCTTGAATTAAGAAGTGGCTGCAAAGCCTTCACAACTATTGTCATATTAGGCCTGAAGTCTGCTTCATATTGAACGCAAAGTGCTGCTACAGCTGCCAACTGAAACAATTCAAATTTATCACGAACTCATTTTGCACATCTTTTCAGAAGATCTAAGAGGGTCTTTATTATGATGTTACTGACAAGATTTTTAATTTCTTGGGATGTCTAGAAAGACTTCTCCCCTGTATTACAGTGTACTATGCTTGATATTATTATAGAGGATGGTAGGAAAATACCTTGGCAACTGCTTTTGGCGGGTAGTCGTTATTTAGCTTGGGATCTACACATTGCTTCACCTTGTCCTCACTTAATCTTGGAGTTGCCTGTAAATGCTCTAAAGTGAGTTATGGACCCAAAAGCACTTTAATACTGTCGTCAAAAGAAAGTGATTTAAAACCTAGGAAGAGAACATCCTACGTACCCAAGTAACAAGACTCTGTTGCCCTTTAGGCATTGTATGATCTACTGGTTTTCTACCTGTCAAAAGTTCAAGAAGAACAACTCCAAAACTGTATACATCGCTTTTCTGAGTAATCTGTCCTGTCATAGCATACCTAAATAGAGACATAAATTAAAAATAAGTAAAAAAATAAACTCAAATATAGAAACTTGTACTCCTGAAAATGACGGTCATATACAGTTCAGAAGTTTAAAACATTTATCATCAAGGATTATTATAGTATCACAAAAGCTGAAGAATTAGCAAAATGTATTCAACATTAACGCTTTATATGGAGTTAAGCATCGTTTTCTACTTTTGTTACGATTCTTTCGTTTTATATGTTTAATTTAGAAATAGCATCAGATAAGTATTTTTTTTGGGTGATAATATTAGAAAGATCGATGTCCTCTATCTATCTCATGAAAAATCCAAGGCATGTTTTAATGTTATTATGAGAATATAGAAGATCAGAATTCCATCAAACAATGGCTTACTCTGGAGCATGATATCCAAATGTTCCTAAGACTCTAGTTGAATGGAGTCGAGCAGCTGTGTCTGATGACTGATTCGTCAAATTGAAATCGGCAATTTTAGCAAGAAAGTCATCAAAGAGCAGAACATTGCTCGATCTAATATCGCGATGCTCTATTGGAGGTTGAACCTTTTCATGCAGATATTCAAGGCCTTTGGCTGCACCAGAGGCAATTTTAACTCTCTGGTTCCAAGTTAAAACCGGACCAGGTTCAGCCCCTTCTACCCCTTTCCTTCCTGCATCATCATTTAATAAGAATGCACCGAATTTGATAAAACACTACGAGAATGACTGATACATTTGAGAATACCATGTAGTACATCATGTAAAGAACCCATAGATGCAAACTGATACACCAAGAGTCTATTATTTGCCTCCAAGCAATATGCAATTAGCTCCACAAAATTTTCATGCTTAAGTCTTGAAACAGTAGACAGCTGCTAGAACAAAGTAGCAGCGAATTAGATCGTATCATCTGCTGATTTTTCATTCAAGATGTGATTGTTCATCGTAAAATGAATGTTTCTGATCAATCTATCTACTTTAAGAATTTAAATTTATCATACCAATTGACAGGTAAACGTTTTGTTCATGGTAGGAGATTTAAATCAACGAATTGAGCCTAAAATTACCAACCTGAGCAGTAAAATCAGAGTCTGGCTCCGACGAAGAACTGGTGTCAAGCTTCTTTATTGCAACAGCCTGACCATTTTTTAGTTTTGCATAGTAAACTCTGCCGTATGAGCCTTCGCCTATCAAAGCCTTTGAACCAAAATTACCAGTCAATCTAGTTAACTCATTCAATGGCATTGCTTCTATTTCAATTGGTAGGATTTTCTGAGGAGTCACAGTTTTTATTGCAGCCGACCCCCTTGGTTCTCCCATGTTACCACCTGTGAAATTCATATAAATCAAATCATATGATCATTTCAAAGACGAGACAATCATTAAAAGATTTAGATTTATGATTAACTCTGACAAACTTGAAAATAACAAATCCAAGACTAAATGACAATTCAAAATTTCAACTTTCTTTCTCAAATATGAATGTGACATTATGTAGTAGGCAGCTATATTGTTAAAAAAAGATTGGAAAGTAATTTTTGGATATGCTTACTTGCTGTCTATAAAACGGATGGAACCAAACTTTCAGCAAAGTTCACTAAAAACTTATTTAAATCTTCCATGCACTTTGTTACTCCATAAAAATCTTTTTATTGCCCACTGCCCACTATGAGATAAAAGAAAATTCAACCACAAAAAAGCATTGATTCCTCCGAAGGCGCACAATTACTGCAAGCATACGTATCAATAACGAGAGGAACACGTTTTTGCTATTTTGTTTCTAGTAATAGTTGTATTGGCTCTGCTATTATGCCTAAGCTTGAATGAGAAAGAATTATGAGGCGTAGAACAAAAGAATATGACAGGTATACTATATTTTCCTTTTCCACTCATCGTCATTAACCCATTAATGACAAATAGAAAGAGAATGAAGCTTCCAATTGACAAGAGAACCCCACCCAAGTTTCATAGGTTTTGGGCCCACATTTCGATCATCATTTTCCCTCCCCAGAGGAAAGTGGTTTCCCCTCCTTGTCAAGTTCAAATTATTTGAGTAATTTTACTTTGAACTGCCGAACATTTTAAAGCTATAATGAGAACCTTCCGAAAGTGCATTAATTAATTATTCGTTTGAATTCTAGTTTTTTTCTTGGGCGATTCCGATGGGAAGAAAACGGACAAAAATGGTGGAAAATGAGTTCAGGTTTGAAGAAGAAAGGGAGTTGAGTAAGCACCGTAAGTATTTCCACCTCTAGGTGGGGCTGAATTTTGATTGGCTGGCGGGCCATAGTTTTCCTCTTCTGCTCCTCCACAGCACAACATTCTTCAAGTTGCGGCGATGAGGAAAAATTTCAAAGTCCCATGTAATCGAGTAGTCTAAATATATGTTTCCAGATAAATTCCTGCAACGACAAAGGAATTAGCATCAATATCACAAAAATGACAGAATGTAAGAATTTCAAAAATAGAAATCAAACGAAACTCGAAGCAAATACTAACGATCGGATTAATTGTCAGCGAAGAACAGTAAGAAGACAAAAATAAAAAAAGAAGAAGAAAATGACCTGAGAAATAAGGATCTGTAGGTTCCAAAACGGAGTCGCGAGTAGGAATGAAGGAGTCGGCGCAGATTGGAGGTTGAAAGAAGAAAGAAGAAAGAGGAAAGGGAAAGAGAAGAGGAGAAAATGGAAGAGAGAAAGGAGAAACAAACATCGGTTTTCTTCTGAGATCTGCCTCTAATGGCGGTTCTGTTCCGCGGGAAAGCCGCGCAGGCCAGAGAGTGTTCAACCCGCTAAAATTGAACCTCCTAATTAGTAATTATCCCCCCTCTATAAATAAATCAATAAATTATTTATTTTTGTCCGACAATTTATTAATTATAATAATATTGATAATAATCACATTTTCTTTATATTAAACACATTAATTATATTTTGTGCATATTTTTTCTAATAGCACACGCTTGTGACGTTCGCTTGTTGCTAATCGTAGATCACACCATCATTTTGATTTCGTAGCAATTGCGGAAACATAAGGTTTCCCGATGTTATCGAAACGAAACACTTGTTTGAATTTTCTTATAAATTACTTATCAATTGATTAATGCTCTCAATTTCCCGCACATACTCTATATTACAATCGATTTAGAATTGTATATTTGAGCGTAAAATTGAATGTGTGCCTAAAATCGAATGACGCGGAGTATCTAGGATGGATTAAAATAATCATTTCATTATAAGTTGATTGAGATATCGAGTATTTGCAAGAATTTGTGCCAAACAATATAATCAAAATTGATTACTACAAATAAAAAAACATCAGATATTTGACGAATTTTATCAAGATGTGACCCGTTTTATTAATAATATAAGTATAAAAGTAATTATACTAGAAAAATAGTTTAGGGTAGCAATTAATATTATCCATGACTCATAATTTAATGAGATAAAAAATTGCACTAAATTATTGGGTTTTTTTTTTTTTTAATTTTCTTTTTGGTATTTGATCAATAATTTAAGTAGAAAATGATATGTATTAAATTAGTTTTTCTAAATGACAGTAGCTTCTACGTGTCAGTCCAAGAGAGGCTATAGTGAATTTTCAGGTAGAAATGGGTACATAATATAGAATTCTTCGGTGCTCTTTTCCGCGCCCACATAAAAAATCAAAAAGACCCTCTACAGTGTAAACTCGGACATCACACCACACTCTACTGTTCTTCCTCTTCTTCTTCTTCTTCTTCTTCTCTTATTCTTCATTATCACCCTACCTCTCTCTCTCTATCTGTAATATGGAAGAAGAAGATCGCCATAAGGTTTCAGATCTAATCAAGGAGCTGGTCCTGCGATTAGTTTCCCCGGATCCCACTTCCGATTCCCGTTCCCAAAACCCTAACTCCTCAGATTACCAAACTTCGCTTCGCTACGCAGTTCGAATTTTGTCTAGCAGAATGACGCCATCTATTGCTCCTGATGCGGCGGCCATTGCTGAGTCCATCAAGCGCCAACTCGCCACACAGGGTAAGTCGTCTCAAGCCCTCACATTCGCTGACCTTTATACTAAATTTGCATCGAAAAATGGTCTTGGAAGTGTGAATAACAAGTGGGCGGTCATTTATTTGCTTAAAATTATATCGGATGACCGAAAAAGTATGAAAAACCAATTGGATTCTTCTATGCTCTTACCCAATTTGGTTATGAATGATCCTGGATTCAGAAAGAAATCGGAGGTCTTGCATTCACGGAGAAATGGAGAGAAGGATTGGAATAGTGGGATTTTGGTGGTCGCCAAAGACACTGGAAATCTTCGAAATATTGCTTTTAGGAAGTTTGTTAATTTGGTTAAGGAAGAAAATGAACCAGGTGAAGAGGCTTTGGTGAGGGATGTGTTATATGCGTGTCAAGGAATTGATGGCCAGTACGTGAAATTTGATGAAAATGCAGATGGATACGTTTTAGCAGATCTGGTAAAAGTTCCAAGGGCAACCAGGATTATGGTGTGCAAACTTTGTGAATTGGGGTGGTTATTCCGAAAGGTTAGAGGGTATATTTCTGAGAGTATGGCTCTTTTTCCAGCCGAAGAAGTGGGAACTGTCGGGCAGGCCTTCTGCGCTGCATTGCAGGATGAGCTTTCAGAATACTACAAGTTGTTAGCAGTGCTTGAAGCACAGTCGATGAATCCAATTCCTTTAGTCTTGGAAGCCGAAAGTTCAGGAAATTACCTTTCTTTGAGAAGATTATCAGTTTGGTTCGCAGAGCCGATGGTAAAAATGAGGCTGATGGCTGTTTTGGTCGATAAATGTAGAGTTTTAAAGGGTGGTGCAATGGCAGGTGCTATTCATCTACATGCACAGCACGGTGATCCATTGGTTCACGAGTTCATGAAACGTTTACTTCGGCGGGTGTGTTCTCCACTTTTTGAGATGGTGAGAAGTTGGGTTCTGGAAGGAGAGTTGGAAGATATATTTGCGGAATTTTTTGTTGTGGGTCAGCAGGTTAAAGCTGAGTCTCTTTGGAGTGAAGGATACAATCTTCATGGAGGGATGCTTCCTTCTTTTATTTCACAATCCCTAGCTCAGCGTATTTTGAGGACTGGAAAATCCATTAACTTCCTTCGTGTTTGTTGTGAGGATAGGGGTTGGGCTGATGCTGCAGCAGAAGCAGCCGCGGCTGCAGGGACTACTACAAAAAGAGGAGGTCTGGTATATGGTGAAACAGATGCTCTGGAAGTTTTAGTAGATAAGGCGGCAAAAAGAATCGACAAGCACTTGTTGGATGTAATATATTCACGCTTTAAGTTCAAAGAACATTGTCTCGCAATAAAGCGTTATTTACTGCTTGGTCAAGGAGATTTCGTCCAATACCTAATGGATATTGTTGGGCCAGAGCTGTCTGAGCCTGCTGATTCCATCAGCTCTTTTAAGCTATCGGGGTTGCTTGAATCTGCAATCCGATCCTCTAATGCTCAGTATGATGATCCTGACATATTGGATAAATTAAAAGTCAAGATGATGAAGCATGAAGTGGGGAACAGGGGTTGGGATGTATTTTCTTTGGAATATGAAGCTAGAGTTCCTCTGGATACCGTGTTTACGGAGTCTGTAATGACGAGGTATTTGAGAATATTTAATTTCTTGTGGAAGCTTCGACGGGTTGAGCATGTGCTTATTGGTGTTTGGAAGATGATGAAACCAAACTGCATCACTTCTCATTCCTTCACGAAGCTGCCTAATGCCATTAAGTTGCAGTTTCTCTCAATATTGAGGAGATGCCAGGTTCTTTGGAATGAAATGAATCATTTTGTTACAAACTTACAATATTATATCATGTTTGAGGTGCTGGAGGTGTCTTGGTCTAATTTCTTGAATGAAATAGAAGTAGCCAAAGATCTTGATGATTTACTTTCAGCACATGAAAAGTACCTCCACTCCATTGTGGTGAAATCTCTTCTAGGAGAACGCTCGCAGACCCTTTATAAGTCACTATTTGACCTATTTGATCTTATAATGCGATTCCGAAGTCACGCAGATCGATTGTATGAGGGAATTAATGAATTACAAGCAAGGTACTATTATGTGCCTGTTTCTTACACTGATGCATTATTTGTCATTTTGTTTGCGCATTCTTTTTCCCATTTTGACTTTGAAATTACTTGCTTTGTGCAGAAACTCAGAATCATCTTTGCCCTCTCGGGACAAGAATAAAACAAGGAAACATTTGAATCACGAATCTTCAGAGCAGTCGTCCTGGCTTGCCAATAGCAGGAAGGTGCTAACACAACGTGCCGGTGAATTTCTTCACAATAAGGGACATGATATGGATAAAATAGCTAAGGAATATTCAACACTGCTTGAGGGGTTTATCTCTCAGTTGCCCATGCAGCAACATGTTGACTTAAAGTTTCTTTCCTTTAGACTTGACTTCAATGAATTCTATAGCCGATTGCATACCTCTGTATAATATAATATTTCAGATTGAGATACGAGGTGTATAATTCATTCAGTGTGAATAATTTTGTCTTCCTAGCTGACATCAAAACCAACCAAGTCAGCTTTTGCCCAGACTTATATGCATGGGGTTATTTTTCCTGGTTTCTGGTACGGTGAGTTGGAAAAGGAAAGGCATAAGTCCTTAAGGTCGTGCCATTTTATGATTGTGTTTGACTGTGAGATTCTTTAGAGCTACTAAGATGGCTATTTCTTCTCTATAAAGTGTGATGGCGACATTCAAAGTTGACTCGAAGATCTTGTGGTATCATTTGCTCTTAGTGTGATTAAAGCAAAGTAAACATTTCGTATTAGATTCCACTGATTTTGTTGGAGATTCTGTGTGTTTTTTGACTGATTAAAGCTTGTATTATATACAATAGGTTTATTACGGATTAATGATAACTGATATCTCCTTTCTGATCTATGTTTATTCCTTCATGTATCTCATAGAAGTTGTAAAAATAGTTCAATAAGTTTTATTGTCAAGAACAGTCCATTTGAAATGTATATATCTTATGAAATTTCTCTTTGTAAGAGATTAGCTTAAATTGTTTGTTATGATTTCTCTCCTTGCAAAACCAAACTGCTCCAACGAGCAACGACTCGAAACTCTGTATTTTACTTAACAAGGTAAGAACTTTGACTTGGCATTTGGATCTCTTTAGTTTACTTCATTTTTGCCTTACTTCCTTTTAGATTACTCAATTGAGTTTTTGATGAATTGATAAGAATCTTCTGACACCCATTGAGGATAATTTCTTTCTCTCCATTTGTCACAGTTCGGGTTTTCTCGATAGATTTTGGGTCGAATTGAATCGCCAACTCTCTGTGCGGACTCTTAGACACGGTAAATTATATTCATAGCTGTTTTTTTTCTGAGTTTTATGGGCTTCTTTTGTGGTTTAATCACTAAGCTTTGGTGTTATTGGGAGTTTCTGCTGTTTCTGGGTGTGATACAGAGGTTGGGTCAATTCAACCATAACCCACTCCAACCTTGGTCTCTTCTTTTCCTCGACAAATGATTATTGGGAAAAATAATAATAAATAAATATAATAGCTGTTTCCAGATGCTTCTAAACTATACGAAGCAAACTGTACAAACCGCTCGCAAACCTAATTTTTAGGCCCTTCCCTCTTCGTTTTGATTCTCGCTTTCTTCGCAGTCCGATCTCTCCCTTGCTTTTTTGATCTTCCTATTGCCTTCAATCCTCTTTGTTTTTCCTTACGATTCTTCTTCTGGACGGTGCGTTTCTGTCGATCGTTTTTGTTCTCGTAAATGGCTAAGTATGGCGAAGGAGACAAGCGATGGATTGTCGAAGATAGACCAGACGGTGCTAATGTTCACAACTGGCACTGGGCGGAGACCGATTGTCTCGAATGGTCTCGAAACCTTCTGACTACACTCCTTTCCGAGCTTACCATTCTTAGCGGTGAGGGCAATCTCTTCGTCAAGACGAAGAAGGTGGAGAAGGTCGATGGCGAGGCTTACGTCAATGTTCGGAAGGGTAAGATTATACCTGGTTATGAAATTAGTGTGACCATTCCTTGGGAAGGCGAAGCTGAGGATTCGGATGGAAAATTGTTGATTAAAGTCGATGGAGTCGTTGAAATTCCATACATTGCGGATGAAAATGCAGATGAGGATCCAGAAGTTAGGATTACGGTGAAGGACGAAGGATCAGTGGGGAGAAGACTGAAGGAGGCTATGGTTTCCAAGGGAAAACCAGTTATTTTGGAGAAGGTTAAAGTGTATGTAGAGTGTATGGAAAAAGGTGGGCCTGCTAGAGAGGAATTAGAGGTTAAGAAGGTGGGGGAGAAAAATTGTAACCCTGCAGCAGAGGCGAGTGCGGCGCCAACGGCTATTAAGAAGGACTCGGCAGTGAACATTAAGAATGAGAAGAAAGAAGCTAAGAAGGGGTTCGAGACGATAACTTTGACAGAGAAGTTCAGTTGCAGGGCTCGTAATTTATACGAGATAATGATGGATGATAATAGATGGAAAGGATTTACTCAGAGTGATGCGAAAATAAGCAAGGTGGTAGGAGGGGAATTCAGTATATTTGATGGCTCTGTGACAGGAATAAATATGGAGTTGCAGGAGGGAAAGCTAATTGTGCAGAAATGGAGATTTGGGAGTTGGCCAGACGGAATTCACTCGATGGTAAACCTTGTTATGCATCCTAATGCCATATTTTTTAGTTTGATGTTTTTTGTCTTAACAGGTAAGAATTACATTTGATGAGCCTGAACCTGGAGTAGCGGTTGTGAAATTGACACATACAGATATTCCAGAGGAAGATAGGTTGGTATAAAAGTTTACCAAATGACCTAGCACGATACATTTTAGAAATGAATACTGCAATTAGATTGTGAATTTGTGTCACAAAGCTTATCAAGCGCTAAACTTTGTGGGATAATATGTTTTCATTCCTTTTGATGTAGATATGGTAATGCAACTGTAGTCGAGAATACGGAGAGGGGATGGCGGGATCTTATATTCCACAAGATACGAGCTGCCTTTGGCTTCGGTATATGAACCAAGTGACCTGTGCTTGTTCGAAATGTACCTTGCTGAATCATTTTGTTTCTTTTACCCAAGCAAAGTGATTTTCATTTTATTTTACGCCATTCCAATTGTGGAATGCTCATTCTTATGTGCTTTGAAGGTCAACATAAATTGGGAGATACTTGACATGCCTTCTCGCAAAGTTTAGCAGTCTGATTGGTATGCACATTACGTTCCTTCAGTCCATTATATTTTCTGTATTTGACATTACTATTGTTGCTATAAACTGGTCTCTGAATGCACGTCGGGCCAGTGGCAATTATCTCATCCATGAACTGACTGGATTTTCGTGTTATATTTCTCTCTTTGTTTGAGATGTTATTGTCGATTTTTAAGGGACATATAGGATATTGTTTGCTCAGCACTGATCATATGAAATCTTTCCCCATGTTATCTTATTATCAGTGAATGTCGAAGCAGTAGGAATTTCAATGGATTAGCAAAGGACTATAATGTACTCTCTCTGGGTCGAGCAATCAAGTAGCATGAAACATATAATTCTAAGTACAAATCTATCATGCCTACAGTTCTTTTGAATGGCATGAGTGTGGAGACAAGAACATGATCTTTTGGCGATAAACTAAGCATTATCTTTAAAATATAGACAAGAGTATGGTTGCTGCTATTATGACTGACGTATATATGAAACAAAGGATGTGGTAATATTTACATCTTTTCAGGTACCGAAAAGACTTAATTGCTGAAATATAGTTGTACAACAATTTTTTTCTATATATCGGGAGAATGAATTTACAGAAAATTCTGGATCATTGCTCTTACCTCTTCAATAACAAGCCAAGCCTTGTGTCCTCCGATCACTTCTGCTTTCATCTCTCCATCTTTCCATATCTGCAAAGAATGCAGTGTCTTTCTCAGTCTCTCATGAATGTAGTATGGTAGATAAATGGAAGACTAAATTTTAAGTGAAATTGTGTGATGGGTGACTGTTACTTAACATTTGGTACCTGAATAGTTGGCATTTTCTGTTCAGGACAGGAGAAAAACAAATGGGTCAGACATAAACGGGAAGCAAACTTGGGAAAACAAGAGAAGAAAGTGGAAAGAGATGATTCTACGTACAGAGATATTCCCCCTCTTCACCAGAGATTGAGACACCTTGTTCACGTCAACAAAGTAGAATTTCACTCTGCAATTCGAGATGAGATGGTTCAGAAAATACCCACTTGATTTTCTTATTAAATAATCAGACCCAAGAATTTTATGTCAATAGGTTATTGATTTGTTGCATGTAATTTAAAAATTTCATAAAAAATGCAGTAATTGAAGAGGGATTGTTCTATACTTTGTATCATACTCGGCTGCCAATTTCTCTAGTTTAGGCTTTAGATAAATGCATTTCCTGCACCACTCTGCCATCCTGTGAAAAATGATATAATTCAATCTTTGCAATTGTTGTATAAATTTCTACAAGTTGGACAGTGTATGCTCATTGTTATCTGCTTAAATTAGCCATAATTTTTGTTCATTGCATACCAGTCGATGAGGATAGGCTGAGAGAGGTTTTGTGCATCGAGGAGAATTTGATCGAGGTGATCGGAGTCGTTGATGGCTTCCATCTCCACCACCGTAGGTCTGGACTCAGGCCAAAACGCCTCCACTCTCCACTCCCTCCTCAATACCCTCTCGAAGTCTCTGTTTCTGCGAAGAGGACCCTCCCAGGAAACAAACGCCGCCCGTAGTTGCTTGATGGGTATTGCTGCTAATCTCTCGGGTAAACTTCTCTGCACAGAATCTGAGTATTTGCGGTCAGCACAGACATTATCTCAATATCGGAGACGATGAACGGAGTAGAAATTGTTGAACTGGGTGGTTTAGATTTCTTGGACCATGAATTTGACCAGATTTTTAGAGAGGCTTGCGGTCGGGGTTTCCTGGAATGGTGTGATTGGAAAGTGAATGTGTTTGGTTGCTCTGAAAATGGCGAGAAAAAAATTGCTCTTTTCGTTCGGCGATGATGCCCATACAGATTGGAAAGCTTATCCGAAAGGTGGGTTGGTCGATTTTGGCGTAGGGTTAGGGTATATTCGAGAAATCAATTTTGAGGGCGGTGGGCTCCCCAAAATAAACGAAGAACAGGCGTTCCTCAAGCGCTAAAAAATGTGATCTGGACCACCCACCTGACGTTCTTGATGAGCCCAAAAAATGGCTCTGGACCACGCCTGTCGGAGGTTATTTTGTAAAAAATAGGGTAAATTCTAAAATAAAAACTATGGATATTCATCAAAAAAACTCTCAAACTAAAAGTCCTCGCAGTTAAAACCTCGAATTATTGAAAAGCTGTTAAATTAAACCACGGCGGAGAGCCTATAGCCCCCCAAATTGCAATTCTTGGGGTCAATAGCCTCTCGAATTTGAAATTACACGGAATTCAAGGGACCAATTTAAAATCGCGCCCCACACATCTAAAATACACTGGATTCGGGGGGCCGCATAAAAATTCAGGGAGCCACATTTTGTAGGCGGCCCCCCTTAGTCTTGAATTATTATTTATTATTTTAAAATAATTTTAAAAAATACTAAATCATATTCAATTTGCTTAAAATTTTTACCACATGTTTATCACATTATGGGAAGATAATGTAAAAAGTTTCGTGATTTTTTTAAAATTGTTATGATTTAATATAATTGTTTATAAAATAATATCATTAAAATTACAATATATCGTACAAGTGTTATAAAATCATAAAATCTTTTATATTATCTTTTCATAATATAACCAACATGTGGTAAAAATTTTTAATAAATTGAATATGATTGGGTAATTTTTAAAAAATTAAATCTATTTCTTGTTGAGACATCAATTTTTAATTTAATTTTAATATTAAATGACTGACTTGACTTGTCTGAGGACCACCACCCTTTTGCTGACCTGGTATTCTCTTCACTACACGATTCTTTCAATCTGGATGGTCCATCTTTCTTTGTCTCCCACCGACACAAAAACGAGGAAAACGAGCTTTAGCGTAGTGTAGTGTAATGTAATACGTGATAGGGTTAAGGTTGTAAGTGGGCTCCACGAGTGATGATAATTGAAGGGCCCATGATCAAGTCTTCTTATCCTCTCTACTATTACACGATCTACTCAGCCGTGGATTTTCTCCACGTGGGCCCTGCTTTGGACTTTGAGATTATTATGAGAAATCACTTTTTACAGTGTGATTATGTAGGCACGTGTAATCAGAAGCTTGTAATCAAGGAATGATGGCACTTGGCAGCTTCTAAAGAGTTTAATTAAATAAATGTACGAATTTCGTGTAATTTCATATTCAGATGCCATCGAGGGGCTATTAAACCCCCAAATTGCAATTCGGGTGGCTAGTGGGGTGCTATCGGCTCCCCGCCCGGATTTAATTTGATAATTTTTCAATAAATTGAGGTTTTGATTGCGATAACTTTTAATTTGAAAATTTTTTCGAAAAATACCTATATTTCAAGATTTATTTTGAAATTTATCCTAAAAAAAATATGACACTTTAAAAGCAATAATTAATTATAAATTGGGTAAATTCTAAAATACCCCCTGAACTATGGGTATTTATCGAAAAAACCCTTAAATAAAAAGTCATCGCAGTCAAAACCTCGAACTATCGAAAACTATAAAAAACAACTCAGTCGGGGGGCCGATAGCCCTTCGAATCCAAAATTACACTGATTCGGGGAGCAGATTTAAAATTTCGATCCCACGAATCTAAACAACGGGGGGTTGCATAAACATTTGGGGAGCCGCATAAAAATTCGGAGGGCAGCCCCGAAAATCCACATAAAAATTTTGGCAGTCACACCGAAAGTAGTGGGGAGCCGATTTTAAAATAAATAAAAAAATACTAAATCATATTCAATTCACTTAAAATTTTTACCACATGTTCATCATATCATGGGAAGATTATATAAAAAGTTATGTGATTTTTTAAATTTTTTATGATTTAATATAATATTTTTATAAAATAATGTAGTTAAAATTAAAATATATCTCACAAGTGTTATAAAATTACGCAAATGTTTACATTATCTTTCCATGATATAATGAACATGTGGTAAAAATTTCAAGTAAATTGAACATGATTTGGTATTTTTTAAAAAATTAAATCAAGTATATGGCCCTTTGAAGTAAAAGAGGTCACTAATTTGTATAAAAATTTACTAATTGTAATTTACTAATTTGTATAAAAATTTACTAATTTGTATAAAAATTTACTAATTTGTATAAAAATTTACTAATTTGTATAAAAATTTACTAATTTGTATAAAAATTTACTAATTTGTATAAAAATTTACTAATTTGTATAAAAATTTACTAATTTGTATAAAAATTTACTAATTTGTATAAAAATTTACTAATTTGTATAAAAATTTACTAATTTGTATAAAAATTTACTAATTTGTATAAAAATTTACTAATTTGTATAAAAATTTACTAATTTGTATAAAAATTTACTAATTTGTATAAAAATTTACTAATTTGTATAAAAATTTACTAATTTGTATAAAAATTTACTAATTTGTATAAAAATTTACTAATTTGTATAAAAATTTACTAATTTGTATAAAAATTTACTAATTTGTATAAAAATTTACTAATTTGTATAAAAATTTACTAATTTGTATAAAAATTTACTAATTTGTATAAAAATTTACTAATTTGTATAAAAATTTACTAATTTGTATAAAAATTTACTAATTTGTATAAAAATTTACTAATTTGTATAAAAATTTACTAATTTGTATAAAAATTTACTAATTTGTATAAAAATTTACTAATTTGTATAAAAATTTACTAATTTGTATAAAAATTTACTAATTTGTATAAAAATTTACTAATTTGTATAAAAATTTACTAATTTGTATAAAAATTTACTAATTTGTATAAAAATTTACTAATTTGTATAAAAATTTACTAATTTGTATAAAAATTTACTAATTTGTATAAAAATTTACTAATTTGTATAAAAATTTACTAATTTGTATAAAAATTTACTAATTTGTATAAAAATTTACTAATTTGTATAAAAATTTACTAATTTGTATAAAAATTTACTAATTTGTATAAAAATTTACTAATTTGTATAAAAATTTACTAATTTGTATAAAAATTTACTAATTTGTATAAAAATTTACTAATTTGTATAAAAATTTACTAATTTGTATAAAAATCCTCATTATCTTCTTTCAAACGTCAATTTGAGGCCTTAAACGATAGATTTTAGACTTGAAAAAGGCTTTCACAAGAGCTAACCCCTGTGAAATGTCTAGGTCTTTGCAAGAGCTTTAATTTAATATATTTTCGGCCCCAATTGAATGCCCGTAGCAAAAGTTATGGCCCTTTGAAGTAAAAGAGGTCACTAATTTGTATAAAAATTTACTAATTTGTATAAAAGTGTTAAAAAATCATGAAACTTTTTATATTATCTTTTCATAATGTAATGAACATGTGGTAAAAATTTCAAGTGAATTAAATATGATTTGATATTTTTTATATTAATTTATAAAAAAAATGAAAAAAAAATATTTGGAAGGGGGGCAGCACAAACGCCCGCTAGGGTCTTGTTTGATAGTTTTTAATAGTTCAAAGTTTTAACTGCAAAGACTTTTTGTTTGAGAATTTTTTCGATAAATACCCATAGTTCAGGGGTATTATGGAATTTATCCTTATAAATTTGATAATTACGATATTATTTTCAAATGCAAAGGGGTGTTAATGGCGTTACAGAATCATCTTCACCGGCTCTCTTTCCCTTTCTACAATCTTCTCTCCTTGTTGCTCGTTAGTGATGCAGAGGGAGAGAGAGGAGGAGTAAACCCGAAGAAAAACCCTAAAAACTCCATCGCTAACGTGACAAAGCAGCATCAACCTATCAACGGCGCAGACGTTCAAAGAAGTCTCTTTGCTGTCGAAAGCAATAAAAAAGTTGCTTGTTTCTTGTTTATCATCGTCGCTTCCCCCTTTTTCTGTGCATTTAGTTTGTCTTCTTCCTATTACTCGCCACCTTCCGCCGGAGCAGCCACTTTCAGAATAAATAATGACCGGGGCTCGGAATCTAATGCTAATGGATCTCTAACTCAATTCCCTAGAGTGGATATTGAAAACACATCGAACGGAGGTCTGGTTTCATCAGAAATAGCAATGGTCGAAGGCCATGCAAACGAGACGGAGAGTGGTGATAAAGCATGTTCTCCGTTTCCGGATAATGGAGATTCCGGTGAGGAAACCGGAGGAGGGATTGAACAAAAGAGTAAGAACTCTTCGGCTACGATAGAAAAGAAAAACAACCATGAAAACAAAGATCTGGTGTCGAAATTGAAGAACTGTAATTTTTATGATGGAAAGTGGGTGAAAGATGATTCATATCCACTGTACGCATCTGGGTCTTGTTCGATCAACGAGCAGTTCAGCTGCACCATCAATGGCAGACCTGATAAAGATTATGAAAAGTACAAATGGAAACCTCATGGCTGCTCTCTCCCAAGGTACAACCTTTTTTCCCAAACAAAAAGTTCACTTTTTTCACGTCAGTTTCTGTGGAAACTCTGATCAAATTAAGGTCTGGATTCAGGTTCGACGGGGAAGATTTTCTACGTCTATTGAAAGGAAAAAGGCTAGTTATTGTTGGAGATTCGTTGAGCAGAAATATGTGGGAATCCCTGGTTTGTGTTTTGAGAAACTCAGTTAAAGATAAAACCATGATGCTTGAATCTCATGGACGCATCCATTTTCGTGGAGCTGCTGCTTTCTCCTCCTTATCTAAGGTAACAAACTTATTATTCATGTAACTTTTAAAATTATGAAACAAACATTTTTAATTATTTAACTTCTTATTCTACCATGTTAAAATATTCGCTAACGTGTCGAGCAGTGATTTGTGCAATTAAACTAATAAATTAACTATTTATAATTATTATATTTTACATATTAATAGTACCAATCATTGACAAGTCAACGAGTATTTTAAAAAGGTTTAACCTTCCAATACCAGTGACACTAAAGAATAGATAATACATGAAATTATAAGATCAAAGGGTCCATGTAATATAACTTTATTCGCAAGGAATAACCGGGCGGAAAATCGTCATTAACATGTATTATTTCCTTGGTTTCTTAAATAACCATTGAATGGGGGAAGAGTAGGAGTATAACAGCACAATGGAATCCTACGTGTCTCCTTTCTTAGTTCGAGTAGACAGAAATGGAGTGAAGAAGGAGAGCAGAAATGGAGTGAAGAAGGAGAGTCTGCGTCTGGATTGGATGGCCAAGGCCTCCAAAAAATATAAAAATGCAGATATCTTCGTCTTCAACACATTCCATTGGTTTACTGACTCCAAAACTTCAAAAGGGTAACTCTCTTTTCTTCGAATTTCAATCATTTTTACTCCAAAACTGTATTTAAACTCCAGATTGCTGTAAACGCAGAAAAAATTATTATCAAGAAGGTGAGCATGTGTACAAGAAATTGGATGTATTGGTGGCATACAAGAAAGCTTTGACTACCTGGGCTGCGTGGGTGGATGCCCATACAAATCCAGCCAAATCCCTGGTTTTCTTCAGGGGCTACTCTGCTCCACATTACAGGTCTTTTTTTTTTTTTTTTCTGTTCTTCCTTGAGAAACCAACACTGAGATCAAACATTCCGTTGATACTTATTGCTAAAACAAATGATAGAAGAAAATTAGAACATGAAAGATTCGAACTATTTTTTTCAGAGGTGGACAGTGGAACTCTGGCGGGCAATGCCACGCCGAGACAGAGCCAATCCAGAACGAGAAGTATTTGGGTCCTCCGATGAAGAAGATGAAGATTTTGGAGGAGGTTTTGAGCAGTATGAAAACCCCTGTGATATACATGAACGTCACAAAAATGACGGATTTTCGAAAGGATGCTCACCCTTCATATTACAGGAAGACAAACCAGAAAACGCGACCACAGTTTCAGGACTGCATCCATTGGTGTCTTCCTGGAGTTCCTGATGCATGGAATGAGATTCTATATGCAGAACTTTTAAGAAAAGATGATCAAAAGACGGGATAACGGCAGAAGAGACTACAGAAGACAGCTAAATAAACGTAGAACCCTTTGTTTTACGTACTACTTAGTGCATATTTTTCATGATAGAGAGAGAGAGTCCCATTTTATATCATAAATTTCAATTCAAATTGAATATTTCTTCATAAAGTTAAAACAATTTGAATCAATATGCTAACAGCTTTTACTGATAAGTTTTAAGAACCCTATAAAGATTCTACAACATCCAAGAAAGATCCACTAAAAAAAGAGGAAGTGATCAAGTACCCGTGAAAGAATGTTGAACTCAACAACATAGAGCCAAATAAAAAGTAATATGGAAGCAAATCATCTCATTTGAAAATGAAAGATTATGAAGGTGAATGTACACTTACAATTCAAGTCGTCCGAATTCGCTAGCTGCCATTTTCCTCCAAGTAAGATGCTGATAACAATAGTGGAAATGGTGTAAAACCAGTCCCTGAGAGTAGTAGAGAGAGTCAAAAAGATGGTTGGTGTCAACTCAAGACAAAAAACAAAAAAAGTGAATGTTAGTATACAGCCAATCTCTTACTTATGGAAAAGAAATTCTAATTTTAATGATTTATTTACCTTAAAAAATAAAGAGACTAAATAAAGGGAGACTAAAACTGGAAGGAAGAAGTGGAGATTAGGAAAGACAATGCATTCAGATGTAGATGATTGAAATCCAATGTACAACAACAGCAAAGAAATCACCCTCTGTAAATGCAAAGATTTGCATAAGTGTTGGCATTTGATTTTTTGGCAATATATTATAAAAATAATATTTTATTCCATGATTTTTCAAATTGATGATTTATTTTTTGGTGATCAAGAAATAGCTTATTCAGATTATGAGATGGTATTATATGAGCAATCATGATGATTCTGTGGAAGAGAAAAATAAGGAAACAAGAATATTAGGAAAAATATTGAAAAAGGTATATGCACTTGGTTTTTTGGAAAAGTTTTATTTGGCAAGGAGATTTGATGTAGATTTGACACGATTTGCTGTGCTTCGAGCTCCCATGATTAATGGGATGCTTTCCTGATTTTTTGGATGAATATCTGAGTTGTTATGGAAACTTTCCTAAAGTGTCACACGGAGTGTCACACAACTGAATTTGTTAAGATTTGTTTTCCTTATTTATTGCGACCGTAAATCCGATTTAGTAATTGAACGAATTGAAGATATGGAAGATATCAAGGCTATTTAAGGTTTTCGTTTTCTGTGAAAACCGATTGACGACGGAGTTTTGTTTCTTGCGTGCGAAGGTTTATTTGTTTTCGAGCCGTCGGTTTTCTTTCACTCTCATCGCTTCTGCGTTTGAGTTAGTGATTGTTTTACACACTCGACTTAATCTGTGGATTTCATCGTTCTACCGAGTGTGTTGTGTATTGCATCCGAGGACTTCGATCTGGTGTTCCAAGAGTTGTCCCAGAAGGCAATATTATTTGTTCTTCATTAAAGCTCAGTCTCGGGAAGAGTCTGCATCCGAACTCTGGAGGAGTTCTGTTTCTTAGACAAGGGGAGCTTGTCGTTCTTGATCGTGGGCGAGGAGATCTTGCTATAACACGGGTTTCGAGAGGAACCAACAACAAGGGGATCTTGTTGTTATCTAGATCTCGGGAGAGGTCGTTCTAAAGTCGAGGGGATCTCGCAAAAACAGTTTCCTTGGGGAAGTTAGCTTGAGGCGGCGACAAAGATAAGAGGGAGTCTTTATTTGTATAAGTCCGATTGTCTTGTAATTTCGTGAACTCAAAGAAATGTTTTTATATCTGGGCGTGGCCCCGCAGACGTAGGCTGGTTGCCGAACTATGTTACCAACCTCCTGTGTCATTTATTTCTGCGTTTTTATATTGTCCATCATTGCATTTATCATCGGTGTCACACGTAACACCCTGTAACACCCTGTGTGACACCGCAGAACTAATCGTAATTTTTTAATTGGTATCAGAGCGGGTCGCTTCTGTTTCTTAAGCGAGATCAGTGGAACAAGATTATAGTTCGTGTGCGATGGATTCTATGAAAGAAGCAGGTTCTACAATGCGTCCGCCATTGTTGGATGGAAGTAATTATGCTTATTGGAAAGCAAGGATGAGGGCATTCATTAAAGCTATTGATGAGAAGGCTTGGAGATCTATTTTAACAGGTTGGAATCACTCTACAAACACCTATACAAAAGGTATTATATCTCCAAAACCCGAAGAAGATTGGAACTCAAATGAAGATGCTTTGGCTCTTAGCAATTCAAAGGCTTTAAATGCTATTTTTAATGGTGTGGATAGAATTCAGTTCAGACTCATCTCCACATGCGAATCTGCAAAAAAGGCATGAGAAATTCTTCAAACCACCTATGAAGGAACATCTACGGTAAAGTTGTCTAAAATGCAAATGTTAACCACTCGATTTGAGAATTTGAAGATGCAGGAAGATGAGACTATTGGCGAGTTCAACACCAAACTATGTGACATTGCAAATGAAGCTTTTGCTCTCGGTGAGATGTTTTCCGAAGAAAAACTTGTGCGAAAAACTCTACGGTCTTTGCCACAAAGATTTGCTTATAAAGTTACTGCCATAGAAGAAGCCAAAGGTGTGTCTAAAATGAAGTTAGAAGAGTTGATGGGATCACTCAGAACTTTCGAAATGAATCTTGGAGGAGAGACCGAAAATAAGAAGGCAAAGGGAGTTGCTTTGAAAACAGAGATACAAAATTACAACCAGCATGATGAAGATGACTTGGAGGAATCACTAGCCCTTCTTTCGAAGAATTTCAGCAGAGTTATGAAGAGATTTGGAAGAAATACTCGCGGTGTCAAGCAGGGTGTCACACACTTCAAAAATGGTTCTTCAAGCAACAAGAAGCAGAGAGAAGAAGCTAATGTGTCTGATCAACCATTAAAGAATAATGGTATTCGGTGCAGAGAATGTGAAGGATTTGGGCATATGCAGGCAGAATGTGCTAACACCTTGAAGAAAAAGAAGAATTCTCTAAATGCAACCTGGAGTGAGGATGAGTCAGAAAACGAAGATGAATTTCAGAGCAATCATGTGGCGCTTGCTGGAAAGATAGAACATGAAGAAAACGGCAATGTTATACGCGGTGTCACAGACGGATTTTCTAGTAGTAGTGATGAAGACGAAGAACCAGTCACAGAAGAAGATCTTATTGGAGAATATAAGTTTCTACATGAGAAATGGACCGAGCTTGTTAAAGTAAATCAGCTTCTACACGCACAGATTAGAAATTTGAAAGATGAGAAGAACAATCTTCAGAATGTTATTGATGACTTGGAGACAAAGCTGAAAGCAAGTCAGGATGAAGCTAATGATCTAACCAATGAGATAAGCCTCATGAAGAAGAATGTCAAAATGCTGAATTCGGATTCTTCTGATCTCGATGATATTTTAAATATCGGCAAATCAAGCGTAAATTGTTTTGGATTGGGATTCAAAGGCGAAAGTTCAGGTTCAAAAACTGTAGCAGTAAAGGAAAACCGCTCTGTGATGAAGTTCGTAAAGGGAAGCTCAGTGTTACAGCCAGTGTCACAGCCGGTGTCACAGCCAGTGTTAGCACCGAGATTTGATTACAAAGGGAAGCAAGTTGCAAACAGAACTTCTAGAATTGACAGAAAATCAAATTCCTATGACTCCTATCGTGCCTCAAGCAGTAAAGGTAACAAATATGTCACTGTATGTCATTATTGCCAACGCCGAGGTTATATTCGCCCTAAATGTTTTACTTATCTTGCTGACTTAAGATTGGGTACTGTTAGAAATGCCTCTTCCTACAGATTCCCATATCAGAAATGGGTGATGAAATCAAATTTGAAGTGTAATGTTACACATCTTTCACTAAAGGCAATCGCAACTAATGTATGGTATTTTGATAGTGGCTGTTCTAGACATATGACAGGTGAAGAGAGATACTTGAATGATATTGTACATGAATCCGTGGGAAAAGTTACATTCGGCAACGGTGTCACATCGGATGTCATTGCCAGGGGAACGTTGAATGTTCCTAGTTTACCAAAGTTGAGTAATGTTTTATTGGTAAATGGTTTGAAGTCCAACCTAATCAGTATTAGCCAGCTTTGTGATCAAGATCTGAATGTGCAATTTACGAGAGAAAGATGTGTTGTGTCTGATCAAAACAAAAATTGTGTTATTGAAGGAGTTAGATCATCGGACAATTGTTATCTTATTTATTCCTCGTCTACCTGCCTTCGGTCGAGTATGGAAGACACTATCTTATGGCATAGAAAGTTGGGACATGTTAATTTCAGAATGATGGAGAAGATTATTTCGAAAGGTGCTGTCTGAGGAATTCCTGCCTTAAAGTTTGATGATGACAAATTATGCGGATCATGTCAAATCAGAAAGCAAACCAAGGTGTCACACCCGATGTCCCAGTCATTTGCAACTACCCGTGTGCTTGAATTGCTCCGCATGGATCTAATGGGACCAATGTCTGTTGAAAGTATTGGCGGAAAACGGTATGCCTTCGTTACTGTTGATGATTTTTCACGCTATACATGGGTAGAGTTTCTAAGAGAAAAGTCGACACGTTTAAAGTTTTCAAATCAATGTGCACTTGTCTCCAACGGGAAAAAAGATTGTGTTATTATGAAGATCATACGTATCCGAAGTGACCATGGAAGAGAGTTTGAAAATTCTGAATTCTCGGATTTCTGTAAACATCTCGGAATTGCTCATGAATTCTCGGCACCAAAAACTCCTCAACAAAACGGAGTCGTTGAAAGGAAGAATCGTATATTGGCAGAGATGACTCGAGTAATGCTACATGAAAGAGATGTTCCTCAAAAATTCTGGGCTGAGGCTATGAATACAGCTTGTTATACCATTAATCGGGTGTATCTCCGCGGCAAAACTTCTATGACACCCTATGAGATATCAAGTTTGAGACTTAGTACCATGTCCTCTCGATGTTAACGCTATTGGTACTAAATGGATTTACAAGAACAAGACTGATGAACATGGCAACATTACTCGCAATAAAGCTCAGCTAGTTGCTCAAGGGTACTCTCAGATTGAAGAGATTGATTTTGATGAAATATTCGCTCCGGTTGCTCGTCTTGAATCTATTAGGCTTTTATTGTCTATTGCTTGTGTTATGCGGTTCAAGTTATATCAAATGGATGTGAAGAGTGCGTTCCTCAATGGGTTTCTAAATGAAGTGGTTTATGTTACTCAACCAAAGGGTTTTGAAGACCCTCATCATCCCGAGTATGTTTATAAATTGAAGAAGGCATTATATGGGCTCAAACAAGCTCCTCGTGCGTGGTATGACCGTTTCACACAATATTTATTAACCAAGGGATATGAGCGAGGGGGAGTAGATAAAACCCTTTTTGTCCGGCGTGCCAAAGGTCAGTTTTTACTTGCTCAAATATATGTTGACGACATAGTGTTTGGCTCGGTGTCACAGGCGATGGTGGATGAGTTTGTTGCTCAAATGACCGGTGAATTCGGGATGAGTATGGTTGGAGAACTCACTTATTTTCTTGGGCTTCAAATTCAGCAAGAAAAGAATGGTATTTTTATCTCTCAAGCCAAATATGCCAAGAATTTATTGAAGAAGTTTCAGTTTGAGAATGCACGCCCGAGTAGAACACCCCTTGAGACACACGAGAAAATTTCCAAAGACGAGAAGGGTATTGCTGTTGATCCACGTCTATATAGAAGCATGATTGGAAGTCTATTATATCTTACTGCCAGCCGACAAAATATTTGCTATAGCGTGGGTTTATGCGCTCGATTTCAAGCTAATACGAAAGAGTCACACCTAGTGTCGGTTAAACGAATTCTGAAATTTGGCATTTGGTATTCTTTTGATTCTAATACAAGTCTGGTGGGTTATTGTGACGCTGACTGGGCAGGAAGCTCCGATGATTGAAAAAACACTTCGGGTGGATGTTTTTAAGTTGGACACAACTTAGTGTCATGGTTTAGCAAGAAACAGAATTCTAATTCTCTATCTACTGCCTAGGCAGAGTATATAGCTGCAGGTAGCAGTTGTACGCAACTTCTTTGGATGAAACAAATGATGAAAGACTATGGTCACACAAGGTGCCATGACCCTCTATTGTGATAATTTGAGCACTATCAATATTTCTAAAAATCTTGTTCAGCATTCACGGACAAAGCATATTGATATACGACATCATTTTATTCGATCTCTTGTGGAGGACAAAGTTATTAATTTGGAGCATATGGTGACCGAAAAACAAATTGCCGATATTTTCACCAAGGCATTGGATGGTGTACGATTTGAAGAGCTGAGGTCTGCCCTAGGCCTCTGTGTTATGTAAGCTGGTTATTGCTTTTATTTATTTAAAAAAAAAATCGCCACTTGCATTAGGCGTTTGTTTTTATTTTTTGTATTGCTCATCCTCTGTTGAAAGTGATCATTCTGGATATTATTCTATGGAGCAACACAGTATGCAACATGCTAAATTCTGACTATTCTCATGAAATATTGGAAGTCTATTTTTAATGAAGTTTGGAGCATCGTTATTATATTGGGTTTATATCCCAACTTGCAGAGATCTGAATTATTCTTCAAAGAATAATTATACTGGTTTATGGAGGAGATTAAGAATAGCTACAAGCTTCTGGCAAGTGATCTGGTTAATCTTCTGGAAGGTGTTCCTGAGGATGTTCAAGCTTTTGACAATATTTCTAATTCTGAAAATGTAATACCCGGCTTTTCGGGATATTAATATTATATTATATGATGGTATTTTTGTAAATATATCAAATCATGTCCGTTTTGTAAAAATAAGACATTATTAGAATCCTAACGATTAATAGGAATTTTAAGAAATTTACGAGAATTTTCGGAGTAATAACGCTATATTTCTAGTAATTACGTTTCTCGTAATATAAAAGACGTTCTAGTAAAAATAGTAAACGAGGTCTGATTTACGAACGGACAATTTTAATAAATCTCAAATAATAAGTTGGACTTATTGGTGAAATAAGGAGATTTGGAGAAACCAAATAGCTAGTTAATTAACGAAACAAACGACGAAACTAATATAAAAACAATGCAAGGGCAAAATGGTCTTTTGCCAAGTCAATATTATAAAATAACAAAACTTTTCTTTATTCTTCACTTCTCCTCTGTCGCGTGAAAAACTAGAGAGCGAAGCTCTCTGCCGTCGACGGCGATTCAACGTTCCGACCTCCGTTTCTCCTCCGACCGATCTCCGTTCTTCACGTTTTCTCCTCCGTTCGATTCTACAGCTTTCGGACGTTAGTTTTCAGTTTTCACGGAGTTACGATGTTAGGGTTTCGTTAGGGTTTATGTTGGAAATGCGATTTAGGGTTTAAAATTGATAGGTTTATCGAGTTTATGGATATAAAGAACGTATTGAACGTTATTGGACGAAGTTAAACTAATTTGTGAGGAATGTTAAATTTAATGAATTTCGGGTTTTTGGAAAATCTCGTTATTGGATGTTTCGTAGAATTGAGTGCGAATTGGTTATTAAAATGCCTCGATTAATTAAGTTATAGCTTTAGAAGAATTTCCTTAGTTAAGGATTTCATTAATTTGGACATTAACGGTTCAAACGCATTTTAATGATAATTGTTGTGAATTGCCTTAGGTGAACCACGCTCGTGGACGGAGCTAGCATTCAACGGACATCAGGTAAATCTCCGCGACTTGTTTGGCCGATAGGCCTACACCATAAGATCTTATGCTTTTCGAGGAAATTGGAGATTTTAGTAAGTGTTGGGCGAATAGGTTGGGTAGTTAGTTTTTGTTAAGTGTAGTATGTTTAAGTTCATTGTTTGTTTACGTTTTAATTATGTTTATAGCATTGCACCTGTTCACGCATCATGTTTCTGAAAAAGCACGAAAAAGGAATTTCTATGCATGTTTTCATGAAAAGAAAAAGGATAATGAAAAGATATGAATGCATGTAATCTGGTCAAGGAGGTGGCGGTGGTTCAGACATGGCTGCTTGGGGAGCATGTTTTTCCCCCGGTTAGATACGAGGGGCTATCCAACCGTAGGATGTGCCGCTCCTATCTAGCGAGAGTGAGGCCACGGTGACGTATCTGTATCTGTATCTGTAATGAAATGAATAGCGAAAAGGTAGGACACATGTTTTATGAACCGCATGCATAGCATTCACTTGTATTCACGTAGACTTACTGAGCCTAAAGCTCACGACTTATATCTATGGTGTAGGTGACCTCTACACAGGTGATGATGAGATCCCTCCACCCGAGGCATGAACAGTTGAAGAAAGATGGCCCGTGGAAGTGTGCTGGGCAGTCGGTGCGCATTTCTGACCCTTGGGGATGTAGGTATATGTTTTGGGGACACGATATGAATTGTATAGCTTAACATATTAGGATGTTTGGATCTGGTAGTGGATAGGTTTATGTTTGATGTTTTAAACGTGTTGGAAACCTGTTTTATAAACTGTTTTGGTGATCTTTAAAATAGGTGGAAATGCTCGGTTTTTAAACAGATCCACGAAGTTTGTTTTTACCAAAGATTAACGTGTGTTAGGCCGTTCAGTTGGGGGTTGATAAAACGAGAAGTGTACTAAGTTAAGCTGTGTTGAAACGTTTAGATAAAACGAGAAGTGTACTAAGTTAAGCTGTGTTGAAACGTTTAGAGATTTTAGTGAGCAGGGATGAAGAAAGTGATGTTTTGCTCTCTGGAATCTCGGATTCCAGAGAGCACTTGTAAAAAAAAAAGAGAAGAAGAGAGAAAGAAGATAGATGGAGGAGTGTGGCGACTGGGTGCGGGCGTGAGGGGCGACTGATCGCCCTTCCCTGTTGTTGCTGCAGCGATCGATCGCTGAGGAGGCTTATAGCCTCGGCGATAGATCTCCTGAATTAGGAGATCGATCGCCCCTCTCTGTTGGTCGCGGCTTTGACCCTTCTGCCATTCCCCTTTAATTGTTTTGTTTTAATTAATTTTAAGTGTTTTATTAATTGTTTTAAATTGTTTAAGTTTATAAATGGCTTTGTTTTAAATGGTTTAAAACGTAGACTTCAATTCCGATTCCGATTTAAATCCCGCTTAAGGTTAAGTTTAAAGTTATAGTGATATGTGTTAATGCTATTATGTGTTGGCATTATATTTTTGGCAACCTATTAAATTTGGTAAGTTATGTATTTTGGAAATTATATTCTTTTGGAATATATATTACTCTATCCTTCGATTTTGGATAATATATTTTGCAGAATATTTCGTCAATTCAAATGTGATTTGTTGAAAAATGAATCGTAACAAACTTGGTTCATATTCCTGATTATTTGGGATACTTTACTAAAGTGTCATTGAAAGTGTCTCTGCGGCAACTTTACCAGGCAAAGTTATTTAGATCTTTATGCTGATTTTATGGGATAAGATCTTTTGAATGAAAAGTCTGTTTCGAGAATATACTGTTGAGAGAAACAGATCTGCACCTAGCACTCGTTATAAAAGTCTTTGCTTTTTATGTTGAAGGTGAGCCGACGCCATTATTCTTGAGTGTGGAATTTCTCTATTCATCTGGGCGTCTTTATTTCTTCACCCACGTTTCTGTGTGGTGTATGTGATTATTGATTCGGTCTTGTTAAAGACTGGTTTGTTGAAGCCTGTTCTGGGTGATCCTATCCTAAGATATTGTCAAGCGTCACAGACAGTGTCATAGGAGTTTATTCTTGTGATCTTCATTATTATCCAGTCTTGAGAGGAGACTGCCTTGGAACTCTAGAGGAGTTATATTTATTGACAAGGGGAGCTTGTCATCTTTATCGTGGGCAAGGGGAGCTTGCCATACACGGATTCCGGGAGGAGTCATCTTCGACAAGGGGAGCTTGTCGTATTTAGATCTCGGGAGGGAACGTTTCAAAGTCGAGGGGAGCTCGCAAAACAGTTTCACTTGTGAAGGTTGAAGGAAGCGGCATCAAAGATAAGAGGGAGTCTTATTTTGTTTTAGTCCGAGTGTCTTGTAACCTTGTTTGAACTTGTGAAATGTTTTCATATCTGGGCGTGGCCCGGCAGATGTAGGCTGATTGCCGAACTGCGTTAACAACCTCCTGTGTCGTTAATTTTTGCATTTTTAATATTGTCCTATATCGTATTTATAACCGGTGTCACATGAAGTGTTACAACACTTTATAACATCGGGTCACTAACCTTGATCTTTCAATATGTTTAAAAAATAAAAAATAAAATACGGGAAATTGGGTACAGTATCTGGGTCGTTACAGAAAATACTTCTGATTCTGCATTGTTATCTTGTTTTATCAAGTTTCTTGAAGGTGAGATGGAATTTTTGAATGATCAGCAAATGGTAATCGAAGATAGAAATTGAAAAGATAGTTGTTATTAGATACTTGATGACCTTGTCGGAAAAATGTCTGCTAAAGAAGCTGTTGGCGATATTTTTGAGAAGAAGAAAGTTACTACTGTGAAGGAACAGGTTAAGGAGACCAAAATTGTTGAAACGTCAGGAGTTTCGCCTAATGTCACTGGGGGTGTCAGACGCATCTTACCCCATGGAAAAGATTTTCCAGCTCCACAACTTACAGATATGTATGAGATTCTAGATGCCGACTTCTCATAGAACTGGTGTTAACAAGACAATAGTGGCCTTGCTGTTCAAAATTGAAAATTCAATATTTTTTGATTTTATTTGACCAAATTATGAAACATGAAGACGGCAAGTATACACGGTTAGCTCTCCCATTTCCAACTCTTATATATGTTGATTCTGGTGCTTATCTGGATATTATATATTCCTGATTTTGGTTATTTCCCTATGGTGATTATTTGGTGCTTATGATGCTTTTATAGAGGTTGATATTCTCTAATATACATGTTTGTCTTTTTATGGCAAAAAGGGGGAGTATTTTAGATTTATGGATTTATGGTGATATGCTCTGATCTCTGATGATGATATTATGAGTGATATGTTTTATAATGATTAAAGTCTCAATTCAGGGGGAGTTACTTTCAGGGGGAGTTCTTGAAATTATTGCTTATATTGATTTTGCCAAAAAATACCAAAGGGGGAGATTGTAAATGCAAAGATTTGCATAAGTGTTGACATTTGATTTTTTGGCAATATATTATAAAAATAATATTTTATTCCATGATTTTTCAAATTGATGATTTATTTTTTGGTGATCAAGAAATAGCTTATTCAGATTATGAGATGGTATTATATGAGCAATCATGATGATTCTGTGGAAGAGAAAAATAAGGAAACAAGAATATTAGGAAAGATATTGAAAAAGGTATATGCACTTGTTTTTTTGGAAAAGTTTTATTTGGCAATGAGATTTGATGTAGATTTGACACGATTTGCTAGGCTTCGAGCTCCCATGATTAAGGGATACTTTCCTGAATTTTTGGATGAATATCTAAGTTGTTATGGAAACTTTCCTAAAGTGTCACAAGGAGTGTCACACAACCGAATTTGTTAAGATTTGTTTTCCTTATTTATTGCGGCGGTAAATCTGATTTGGTAACTGAACGAATTGAAGATATGGAAGATACTAAAGCTATTTAAGGTTTTCGTTTTCTGTGAAAACCGATTGACGACGGAGTTTTGTTTCTTGCGTGCGAAGGTTTATTTGTTTCCGAGCCATCGGTTTTCTTTCACTCTCATCGCTTCTGCGTTTGAGTTAGTGATTGTTTTACACACTCGACTTAATCTGTGGATTTCATCGTTCTACCGAGTGTGTTGTGTATTGCATCCGAGGACTTCGATCTGGTGTTCCAAGAGGTGTCCCAGGAGGCAATATTATTTGTTCTTCATTAAAGCTCAGTCTCGGGAGGAGGCTGCATCCGAACTCTGGAGGAGTTCTGTTTCTTAGACAAGGGGAGCTTGTCGTTCTTGATCGTGGGCGAGGGGATCTTGCTATAACACGGGTTTCGGGAGGAACCAACAACAAGGGGATCTTGTTGTTATCTAGATCTCGGGAGAGGTCGTTCTAAAGTCGAGGGGATCTTGCAAAAACAGTTTCCTTGGGGAAGTTAGCTTGAGGCGGCGACAAAGATAAGAGGGAGTATTTATTTGTATAAGTTCGATTGTCTTGTAATTTCGTGAACTCAAATAAATGTTTTTATATCTGGGCGTGGCCCCGCAGACGTAGCCTGGTTGTCGAACTGCGTTACTAACCTCCTGTGTCATTTATTTCTGCGTTTTTATATTGTCCATCATTGCATTTATCATCGGTGTCACACGTAACACCCTGTGTGACACCGCAGAACTAATCGTAATTTTTCACCCTCCATTTTCTCACTAAGTAAATTCTCTCAAATATGAGCTAAATAAACAGTTCAGAAAGTGGCTAACCAACTCTCTCAAACGGATCATTATGGACCAAATGGACAATGTTGGCGTCCACCGTTTCTTATTTCACTTCCAAGTTCCACCCATTACCTATATTGTGAGAAATGGGAAGGACAAGTCACTTCTTTCAGTTCATTCGCCTCCTTCTGCGAGAGCGGGAATCTCCACTGTCTACATCTGAAATCCGTGAAGCATCATTTCTTCGTTTGGAGGATGAGGTTGAGAGCGACACAATGGAATCGATTTCCATGTTAGTATCCAATTGACTCTTTGAATTTATAACCGCTGCAATGCTTGAGAAAGAATCTCTATCATCAACAGGTTGAGCCTGCTCTTGATTTCTACCGACTCGGTTTCATCGTAGATATGCATTGACAAGTCTTTCAGCAGAACTCAACGCAAAAGAAGTAACTGATGGAACTGTTATTCTGTGAGACTGTGGTCGAAAAAGTAACACGTGGTTATCTCCAACCTCTGGGACATGAATATCGCCTTGTATTAAATCAACTTCTTCTTCGGCAGGAAGAACAGGGGTTTGTTCTCTACGCATTCTGTTCGATGCAAAATATCTATTCAACAAAGTCTGAGATCTTTCAAATGATTCGCGGGACCCATAAGGCTCTAATGGCGGAACCATTTCTCGATTTGATTCGAATCTACTCCCAAGACGGCGAATCATTTCTTCCATAGGTAAGTTAAAGGCAGCCCTCTGAATTGTTTGCCGCAAACTCTCGATCCGCCGAGCATGAGGCCGTCGAGGAACCTTATGAGTTGAATCATCCTCTTCAGGCTTGCGAATATTATTTCCTCGACCATAATATAATACAAGCAACATGTTGACTTAAAGTTTCTTTCCTTTAGACTTGACTTCAATGAATTCTATAGCCGATTGCATACCTCTGTATAATATAATATTTCAGATTGAGATACGAGGTGTATAATTCATTCAGTGTGAATTTTATCTTCGTAGCTGACATCAAAACCAACCAAGTCAACTTTTGCCCAGACTTACACGTATTTTTCCTGGCTCTGGTACGGTGAGTTGGAAAAGGAAAGGGATAGGTCCTTAAGGTCGTGCCATTTTATGATTGTGTTTGACTGTGAGATTCTTTAGAGCTACTAAGATGGGTATTTCTTCTCTATAAGGTGTGATGGCGACATTCAAAGCTGACTCGAAGATCTTGTGGTATCATTTGCTCTTAGTGTGATTAAAGCAAAGTAAACATTTCGTATTAGATTCTACTGATTTTGTTGGAGATTCTGTGTTTTTGACTGATTAAAGCTTGTATTATATACAATAAATTTATTGCGGATTAATGATAACCGATATCTTCTTTCTGATCTATGCTTATTACTTCATGTATATCTCATTGAAGTTGTAAAAATAGTTCAACGAGTTTTATTGTCAAGAACAGTCCATTTGAAATGTATATCTTATGAAATTTCTCTTTGTAAGAGATTGACTTAAATTGTTTGTTATGATTTCTCTCCCCGCAATACCAAACTGCCCCTCGGCACAGACGATGAAAACAGGTTTGGTGACTCGAAACTCTGTATTTAATCTAACTCTCTCCATACTTAACAAGGTAAGAACTTTGACTTGGCATTTGGATCTATTTAGTTTACTTCATTTTTGCTTTACTTCCTTTTAGATTACTCAATTGAGTTTCTGATCAATTGATAAGAATCTTCTGACTCCAATTGAGGATAATTTCTTTCTCTCCATTTGTCACAGTTTGGGTTTTCTCGATAGATTTTGGGTCGAATTGAATCGCCAACTCTCCGTGCGGACACTTAGACACGGTAAATTATATTCATAGCCGTTTTTTCTGAGTTTTATAGGCTTCTTTTGTGGTTAAATACTAAGCTTTGGTGTTATTGGGAGTTTCTGGGTGTGGTACAGAAGTTGGGTCAATTCAACCATAACCCACTCCAACCTTTGGTCTCTTCTTTTCCTCGACAAATGATTTTTGGGAAAAATAATGATAAATAAATATAATAGCTGTTTCAAGATGCTTCTAAACTATACGAAGCAAACTGTACCAACCGCTCGCAAACCTAATTTTTAGGCCCTTCCCTATTCTTCTTGATTCTCGATTTCTTCGCAGTCCGATCTCTCTCTTGCTTTTCTGATCTTATTATTGCCTTCAATCCTCTTTGTTTTCCTTTCGATTCTTCTTCGGGACGGTGCGTTTCTGTCGATTTTTTTGTGCTCCTAAATGGCTAAGTATGGCGAAGGCGACAAACGATGGATTGTCGAAGATAGACCAGACGGAGCTAATGTTCGCAACTGGCACTGGGCGGAGACCGATTGTCTCGAATGGTCTTGAAACCTTCTGACTAAACTCCTTTCCGAGCTTACCATTCTTAGTGGTGAGGGCAATCTCTTCGTCAAGACGAAGAAGGTGGAGAAGGTCGATGGCGAGGCTTACGTCAATGTTCGGAAGGGTAAGATTATACCTGGTTATGAAATTAGTGGGACCATTCCTTGGGAAGGGGAAGCTGAGGATTCGGATGGACAATTGTTGATTAAAGTCGATGGAGTCGTTGAAATTCCATACATTGCGGATGAAAATGCAGATGAGGATCCAGAAGTTAGGATTACGGTGAAGGACGAAGGATCAGTGGGGAGAAGACTGAAGGAGGCTATGGTTTCCAAAGGAAAACCAGTTATTTTGGAGAAGGTTAAAGTGTATGTAGAGAGTATGGCAAAAGGTGGGCCTGCTAAAGAGGAATTAGAGGTTAAGAAGGTGGGGCAGAAGAATCGTAACCCTGCAGCTGAGGCGAGTGCGGCGCCAGCGGCTATTAAGAAGGACTCGGCAGTGCGCATTAAGAATGAGAAGAAGGAAGCTAAGAAGGAAGACGATAACTTTGACAGAGAAGTTCAGTTGCAGGGCTCGTAATTTATACGAGATAATGATGGATGAGAATAGATGGAAAGGTTTTACTCAGAGCAATGCGAAAATAAGCAAGGTGGTAGGAGGGGAATTCAGTATATTTGATGGCTCTGTGACAGGAATAAATATGGAGTTGCAGGAGGGAAAGCTAATTGTGCAGAAATGGAGATTTGGGAGTTGGCCAGACGGAATTCACTCGATGGTAAACCTTGTTATGCATCCTAATGCCATATTTATAGTTTGATTTTTTTTGTCATAACTGAAATTAAATCGTATATCGCAGGTAAGAATTACATTTGATGAGCCTGAACTTAGAGTAGCGGTTGTGAAATTGACACATACAGATATATTCCAGAGGAAGATAGGTTGGTATAAAAGTTTACCAAATGACCTAGCACGATATATTTTAGAAATGAATACTGCAATTAGATTGTGAAGTTGTGTCACTAAGTTTATCAAGCGCTAAACTTTGTGGGATAATATGTTTTCATTCCTTTTGATGTAGATATGGTAATGCAACTGTAGTCGAGAATACGGAGAGGGGATGGCGGGATCTTATATTCCAAAAGATACGAGCTGCCTTTGGCTTCGGTATATGAACCAAGTGACCTGTGCTTGTTCGAAATGTACCTTGCTGAATCATTTTGTTTCTTTTACCCAAGCAAAGTGATTTTCATTTTATTTACGCCATTCCAATTGTGGAATGCTCATTCTTATGTGCTTTGAAGGTCAACATAAATTGGGAGATACTTGACATTCCTTCTTGATAAGTTTAGCAGTCTGATTGGTATGCACTTTACGTTCCTTCAGTCCATTATATTTTCTGTATTTGACGTTACTACTGTTGCTATAAACTGGTCTCTGAATGCACGTCGGGCCAGTGGTAATTATCTCATCCAATGAACTGACTGGATTTTCATGTAATATTTCTCTTTTTGTTTGAGATGTTTTTGTCGATTTTTAAGGGACATATAGGATATTGTTTGCTCAGCACTGATCACATGAAATCTTTCCCCATGTTATCTTATTATCAGTAAATGTCGAAGCAGTAGGAATTTCAATGGATTAGCAAAGGACTATAATGTACTCCGGGTCGAGCAATCAAGTAAGCATGAAACATATAATTCTTCTGTCCTTTTGAATGGCATGAGTGTGGATACAAGAACATGATCTTTTGGCGATAAGTTATGATCTATGGGTCAACTAATTAAAACATGAATATGATAATATTAGGTTTATCTTTTAATTTAATATTTGAATCTTACTATTTCCTAACGTAACACTAATCATTGATTAGTGTAATAATTAAAATAAAGAATAATTGCACCAATTAGAGATAAAACTAGAGTGTAGATTCATAGGATAAACTAAGAATTATCTTTAAAATATAGACAAGAGCATGGTTGCTGCTGTTATGACTGACATATATAGTCATGGTGTTAATATGAAATGTATATGAAACGCAGGATGTGGTAATATTTACATCTTTTCAGGTACCGAAAAGACTTAATTGCTGAAATATAGTTGTACAACAATTTTTTTTCTATGTATCGGGAGAATGGATTTACAGAAAATTCTGGATCATTGCTCTTACCTCTTCAATAACAAGCCAAGCCTTGTGTCCTCCGATCACTTCGGCTTTCATCTCTCCATCTTTCCATATCTGCAAAGATTGCACATATTTGTGGTGTGACTTTCTCAGTCTCTCATGAATGTAGGATGGTAGATAAGTGAAAGACTAAATTTTAAGTGAAATTGTGTGATGGGTGGCTGTTACTTAACATTTGGTACCTGAATAGTTGGCATTTTCTGTTCAGGACAGGAGAAAAGCAAATGGGTCAGGCATAAACGGGAGACAAACTTAGGAAAACAAGAAAAGAAAGTGGGAAGAGATGATTCTACGTACAGAGATATTCCCCCTCTTCACCAGAGATTGAGACACCTTGTTCACGTCAACAAAGTAGAATTTCACTCTGCAATTCGAGATGAGATGGTTCAGAAAATACCCACTTGATTTTCTTATTAAATAATCAGACCCAAGAATTTTATGTCAATAGGTTATTGATTTGTTGCATGTAATTTAAAAATTTCATAAAAAATGCAGTAATTGAAGAGGGATTGTTCTATACTTTGTATCATACTCGGCTGCCAATTTCTCTAGTTTAGGCTTTAGATAAATGCATTTCCTGCACCACTCTGCCATCCTGTGAAAAATGATATAATTCAATCTTTGCAATTATTGTATAAATTTCTACAAGTTGGACAGTGTATGCTCATTGTTATCTGCTTAAATTAGCCATAATTTTTGATCATTGCATACCAGTCGATGAGGATCGGCTGAGAGAGGTTTTGTGCATCGAGGAGAATTTGATCGAGGTGATCGGAGTCGTTGATGGCTTCCATCTCCACCACCGTAGGTCTGGACTCAGGCCAAAACGCCTCCACTCTCCACTCCCTCCTCAATACCCTCTCGAAGTCTCTGTTTCTGCGAAGAGGACCCTCCCAGGAAACAAACGCCGCCCGTAGTTGCTTGATGGGTATTACTGCTGATCTCTCGGGTAAATTCTCTGCACAGAATCTGAGTATTTGCGGTCAGCACAGACATTATCTCAATATCGGAGACGATGAACGGAGTAGAAATTGTTGAACTGGGTGGTTTAGATTTCTCGGACCATGAATTTGAGCAGATTTTTAGAGAGGCTTGCGGTCGGGGTTTCCTGGAATGGTGTGATTGGAAAGTGAATGTGTTTGGTTGCTCTGAAAATGGCGAGAAAAAAATTGCTCTTTTCGTTCGGCGATGATGCCCATACAGATTGGAAAGCTTATCCGAAAGGTGGGTTGGGGAGGGAAGACCTCAACATGGGCCCGCACCGATAGATTATCTTGAATTTTTAAATGCTGTGTCAAGAATATTATTTCGATAATTATCAAATTTATGCTCAAGTGATGCAGTGATTAACAAAATGAAGTTGAAATTTTTTTTTCCTTTTGGTTAACAAGGTTGCGCTTAAAGTATCATATTCTTAACAAAATAACATCTGGCGGGCGCCCCTCCTCGACCAACAGGCGCTTGGTCCAGTCCATCTTTTGGACTCTTCAAGAATGGTAGCCCGTTCTTTTTATGAAAATCAACGAACAGGCAGCTGGCCCATAGCGCATTTTTAGCGCATCATACGAGAAGAGTTGCCGCAAAACCAAGAGGGCAAAATAGAGGGATGAAGGGAGGGCTAAGGGAGAAGTCGGGACTTCGCAATAGAAGCGCGACAACGATGGGTTGGTCGATTTTGGCGTAGGGTTAGGGTACATTCGAGAAATCAATTTTGAGGGCGGTGGGCTCCCCAAAATAAACGAAGAACAGGCGTTCCTCAAGCGCTAAAAAATGTGATCTGGACCACCCACCTGACGTTCTTGATGAGCCCAAAAAATGGCTCTGCACCACGACTGTCAGAGGTTATTTTATAAAAAAATAGGGTAAATTCTAAAATAAATCCTGAGTATTTATCGAAAAAATCTTTAAACTAAAAGTCCTCGTAGTTAAAATCTCGAACTAATAAAAAACTGTCAAATTAAACCACTGGCGGGCCTATAGCCCCCCGCTAGCCCAACCGAATTGCAATTTGGGAGGTCAATAGCCCCCAGAATTTGAAATTATACGGAATTCGATGGACCAATTTAAAATCGCGGCCTTCTTTGCATCTAAAATACACTGGATTAGGAGGGCCGCATAAAAATTCGGGAAGCCGCATTTTGTAGTCAGCTCCCCGCAGTCTTGAATTATTATTCATTATTTTAAAATAATTTTAAAAAATATCAAATCATATTCAATTCGCTTAAACTTTTTACCACATGTTTATCACATTATAAGAAGATAATGTAAAAAGTAAAGTTTCGAGATTTTTTAAAATTGTTATGATTTTAATAATTATTTATAAAATAATATCATTAAAATTATAATATATTACATAAGTATTATAAAATCATCAAATTTTTTATATTATATTTTTATGATATAATTAATATCATAAAAAATTTAAATAAATTGAATAAGATTGCGTTGTTTTTAAAAAATTAAATCATCTTCTTCTTCGTACTATCAAATTGATGATTGAATTTAATATTAATATTAAATGACTGACTTGACTTGTCTGAGGACAACCACTCCTTTGCTGACATGGTATTCTCTTCACCACACGATTCTTTCAATATGGATCGTCCATCTTTCTTTTTCTCCCACCGACACAAAAAGGAGGAAAACGAGCTAGCGTAGCGCAGTGTAAGATTGTAAGTGGGCTCCACAAGTGATGATAATTGTAAGTCCCATGATCAAGTATTCTGATCCTCTCTACTATTATTATACGACATGCCAGCCGTGGATTGTCTCCACGTGGGCCCTGATTTGGACTTGTAGATTATTATGAGAAATCACTTTTTACAGTGTGATTATGTAGTCACCTGAAATCAGAAGCTTGTAATCAAGGAATGATGGCACTTGGCAGCTTCTAAAGAGTTTAATTAAATAAATATCCGAATTTCGTGTAATTTCAGTTTAATTAAATAAATATCAACCCACCAAATTGCAATTCGGGTGGCTAGTGGGGTGCTATCGGCTCTCCGCCAGGGTTTAATTTGATAATTTTTCAATAAATTAAAGTTTTGACTGCGATGACTTTTAAGTTGAGGATTTTTTCGAGAAATACCTATATTTCAAGATTTATTTTGAAATTTACTCTAAAAAAATATGACACTTTAAGAGCAATAGTTAATTATAAATTGGGTAAATTATAAAACACCCCCTGAACTATGAGTATTTATCGAAAAAACCCTCAAATAAAAAGTCATCGCAGTCAAAACCTCGAACTATCGAAAACTATCAAAAACAACTCAGTCGGGGGGCTGATAGCCCTTCGAATCCAAAATTACACTGATTCGGGGAGCCGATTTAAAATTTTGATCCCATCAATCTAAACAACAGGGGGTTGCATAAACATTTGGGGAGCCGCATAAAAATTCGGAGGGCAGCCCCGAAAATTGCGGGGGGCCGCCCCCCACATAAAAAATCGGGCGGTCACACCGAAAGTAGTGGGGGGACGATTTTAAAATAAATAAAAAAATATTAAATCATATTCAATTCACTTAAAATTTTTACCACATGTTCATCATATCATGGGAAGATTATGTAAAAAGTTTTGTGATTTTTTAAATTTTTTATGATTTAATATAATATTTTTATAAAATAACGTAGTTAAAATTAAAATATATCTCACAAGTGTTATAAAATTACGCAAATGTTTACATTATCTTTCCATGATATAATAAACATGTGGTAAAAATTTCAAGTAAATTGAACATGATTTGTTATTTTTTTTTAAAAATTAAATCCTCATTTCTTCTTCAAACGTCAATTTGAGGCCTTAAACGATAGATTTTAGGCTTGAAAAAGGCTTCCACGAGAGTTAACCCCTGTGAAATGTCTAGGTCTTTGCAAGAGCTTTAATTTGATATATTTTCGGCCCCAATTGAATGCCTGCAGTAAAAGTTATGACTCTTTAAAGTAAAAGAGGTCACTAATTTGTATAAAAATTCACTAATTTGTATAAAAATTCACTAATTTGTATAAAAGTGTTAAAAAATCATGAAACTTTTTATATTACCTCTTCATAATTAATGAAGATGTGGTAAAAATTTCAAGTGAATTAAATATGATTTGATATTTTTTATATTAATTTATAAAAAAAATGAAAAAAAATATTTGAAATTGAGGGGGGAGGGGGGGCGCGCAGCACAAACGCGGGGGCCGCAATTTTAAATCGGCCCCCCGCTGGCCGCTAGGATCTTGTTTGACAGTTTTTAATAGTTCAAGGTCTTAACTGCGAAGACTTTTTGTTTAAGAATTTTTTCGATAAATACCCATAGTTCAAGGGTATTTTGGAATTTATCCTTATAAATTTGATAATTACGATATTATTTTCAAATGCAAAGGGGTGTTAATGGCGTTACAGAATCATCTTCATCGGCTCTCTTTCTCTTTCTACAATCTTCTCTCCTCGTTGCTCGTTAGTGATGCAGAGGGAGAGAGAGGAGGAGAAAACACGAAGAAAAACCCTAAAAACTCCATGGCTAAAGTGACAAAGCAGCATCAACCTATCAACGGCGCAGACGTTCAAAGAAGTCTCTTTGCTGTCGAAAGCAATAAAAAAGTTGCTTGTTTCTTGTTTATCATCGTTGCTTCCCCCTTTTTCTGTGCATTTAGTTTGTCTTCTTCCTATTACTCGCCACCTTCCGCCGGAGCAGCCACTTTCAGAATAAATAATGACCGGGGCTCGGAATCTAATGCTAATGGATCTCTAACTCAATTCCCTAGAGTGGATATTGAAAACACATCGAACGGAAGTCTGGTTTCATCAGAAATAGCAATGGTCGAAGGCCATGCAAACGAGACGGAGAGTGGTGATAAAGCATGTTCTCCGTTTCCGGATAATGGAGATTCCGGTGAGGAAACCGGAGGAGGGATTGAACAAAAGAGTAAGAACTCTTCGGCTACGATAGAAAAGAAAAACAACCATGAAAACAAAGATCTGGTGTCGAAATTGAAGAACTGTAATTTTTATGATGGAAAGTGGGTGAAAGATGATTCATATCCACTGTACGCATCTGGGTCTTGTTCGATCAACGAGCAGTTCAGCTGCACCATCAATGGCAGACCTGATAAAGATTATGAAAAGTACAAATGGAAACCTCATGGCTGCTCTCTCCCAAGGTACAACCTTCTTTCCCAAACAAAAAGTTCACTTTTTTCACGTCAGTTTCTGTGGAAACTCTGATCAAATTAAGGTCTGGATTCAGGTTGGACGGGAAAGATTTTCTACGTCTATTGAAAGGAAAAAGGCTAGTTATTGTTGGAGATTCGTTGAGCAGAAATATGTGGGAATCCCTGGTTTGTGTTTTGAGAAACTCAGTTAAAGATAAAACCATGATGTTTGAATCTTTTGGACGCATCCATTTTCGTGGAGCTGCTGCTTTCTCCTCCTTATCTGAGGTAACAAACTTATTATTCATGTAACTTTTAAAATCACGAAACAAACATTTTTAATAGTTTAACTTCATATTCTCGAGCAGTTATTCGTGCAATTAAACTAATAAATTAACTATTTATAATTATATATTTTACATATTAATAGTACCAATCATTGACAAGTCAACTTTTTAACCTTCCAATATCAGTGACACCAAAGAATAAATAATACATGAATTTATAAGATCAAAGGGTCCATATAATATAACTTTGTTAGCAAGGAATAACCGTGTGGAAAATCGTCATTAACATGTATTATTTCCTTGGTTTCTTAAATAACCATTGAATGGGGGAAGAGTAGGAGTATAACAGCACAATGGAATCCTACGTGTCCCCTTTCTTAGTTCGAGTAGACAGAAATGGAGTGAAGAAGGAGAGCAGAAATGGAGTGAAGAAGGAGAGTCTGCGTCTGGATTGGATGGCCAAGGTCTCCAAAAAATATAAAAATGCAGATATCTTCGTCTTCAACACATTCCATTGGTTTACTGACTCCAAAACTTCAAAAGGGTAACTCTCTTTTCTTCGAATTTCAATCATTTTTACTCCAAAAATGTATTTAAACTCCAGATTGATGTAAACGCAGAAAAGATTATTATCAAGAAGGTGAGCATGTGTACAAGAAATTGGATGTATTGGTGGCATACAAGAAAGCTTTGACTACCTGGGCTGCGTGGGTGGATGCCCATACAAATCCAGCCAAATCCCTGGTTTTCTTCAGGGGCTACTCTGCTACACATTTCAGGTCCTTTTTTCTGTTCTTCCTTGAAAAACCAACACTGAGATCAAACATTCCGTTGATACTTATTGCTAAAACAAATGATAGAAGAAAATTAGAACATGAAAGATTCGAACTGTTTTTTCAGAGGTGGACAGTGGAACTCTGGCGGGCAATGCCACGCCGAGACAGAGCCAATCCAGAACGAGAAGTATTTGGGTCCTCCGATGAAGAAGATGAAGATTTTGGAGGAGGTTTTGAGCAGTATGAAAACTCCTGTGATATACATGAACGTCACAAAAATGACGGATTTTCGAAAGGATGCTCACCCTTCATATTACAGGAAGACAAACCAGAAAACGCGACCACAGTTTCAGGACTGCATCCATTGGTGTCTTCCTGGAGTTCCTGATGCATGGAATGAGATTCTATATGCAGAACTTTTAAGAAAAGATGATCAGAAGACGGGATAACGGCAGAAGAGACTACAGAAGACAGCTAAATAAACGTAGAACCCATTGTTTTACGTACTACTTAGTGCATATTTTTCATGATAGAGAGAGAGAGAGTCCAATTTTATATCATAAATTTCAATTCAAATTGAATATTTCTTCATAAAGTTAAAACAATTTGAATCAATATGCTAACAGCTTTTACTGATAAGTTTTAAGAACCCTATAAAGATTCTACAACATCCAAGAAAGATCCACTAAAAAAAGAGGAAGTTATCAAGTACCCATGAAAGAATGTTGAACTCAACAACATAGAGCCAAATAAAAGGTAATATGGAAGCAAATCATCTCATTTGAAAATGAAAGATTATGAAGGTGAATGTACACTTACAATTCAAGTCGTCCGAATTCGCTAGCTGCCATTTTCCTCCAAGTAAGATGCTGATAACAATAGTGGAAATGGTGTAAAACCAGTCCCCGAGAGTAGTAGAGAGAGTCAAAAAGATGGTTGGTGTCAACTCAAGACAAAAAACCAAAAAAGTGAAGGTTAGTATACAGCCAATCTCTTACTTATGGAAAAGAAATTCTAATTTTAATGATTTATTTACCTTAAAAAATAAAGAGACTAAATAAAGGGAGACTAAAACTGGAAGGAAGAAGTGGATATTAGGAAAGACAATGCATTCAGATGTAGATGATTGAAATCCAATGTACAACAACAGCAAATAAATCACCTTCTATTTTCTCACTAAGTAAATTCTCTCAAATACAAGCTAAATAAACAGTTCAGAAAGTGGCTAACCAACTCTCTCAAACGGATCATTATGGACCAAATGGACAATATTGGCGTCCACCGTTTCTTATTTCACTTCCAAGTTCCACCCATTACCTATATTGTGAGAAATGGGAAGGACAAGTCACTTCTTTCAGTTCAATCGCCTCCTTCTGCGAGAGTGGGAATCTCCACTGTCTACATCTGAAATCCGTGAAGCATCATTTCTTCGTCTGGAGGATGAGGTTGAGAGCGACACAATGGAATCGATTTCCATGTTAGTATCCAATTGACTCTCTGAATTTATAACAGCTGCAATGCTTGAGAAAGAATCTCTATCATCAACAGGTTGAGCCTGCTCGTGATTTCTACCGACTCGGTTTCGTCGTAGATATGCATCGACAAGTCTTTCAGCAGAACTCAACGCAAAAGAAGTAACTGATGGAACTGTTATTCTGTGAGACTGTGGTCGACGAAGTAACACGTGGTTATCTCCAACCTCTGGGACATGAATATCGCCTTGTATTAAATCAACTTCTTCTTCGGCAGGAAGAACAGGGGTTTGTTCTCTACGCATTCTGTTCGATGCAAAATATCTATTCAACAAAGTCTGAGATCTTTCCAATGATTCGCCGGACCCATAAGGCTCTAATGGCGGAACCATTTCTCGATTTGATTCGAATCTACTCCCAAGACGGCGAATCATTTCTTCCATAGGTAAGTTAAAGGCAGCCCTCTGAATTGTTTGCCGCAAACTCTCGATCCGCCGAGCATGAGGCCGTCGAGGAACCTTATGAGTTGAATCATCCTCTTCAGGCTTGCGAATATTATTTCCTCGACCATAATATAATACAAGCAACTGTTTGTCATCTTTGCTTTATTTATTTCATACTTGTTTCTCAATTTATTTTACCGAAATAAACTATAAACATGATAGCATAATTTCACAATTTATTTCACCGAAATAAACTATAAACATGATAGCATAATTTCACCTTTATTTCATTATAGAGAAATTGCAGGATGTTGAAGCAATTGATTTTCACATACTTTATTTTTTAGAGAGAAAGAAAAGTACCTGAATCCATGCCGGCAAAATACAAGGATGCTTTTCTCTCCCTTAACCCTCTTTCTCTTCAGTGAAGTTTTTGATGGAGAAAAACTTCGTAAAATGGTAGTCAGACAGAGAGAGGAGCCACTTCCTTTTTTCTTTTATTTCGTTCATTTCAAGTTCCATCAACTTCATTTAAAAATCATCAATTTTGCACCAATAAGATTTGGACAACTTGAGCCATATCTCGTGGGTGTTTAATTTTGTTGTCTGCTTGTCTTCCTAATTTCTTTTGAGTCTGTTAATGCAACTATGTGTTGGCATTATATTTTTGGCAACCTATTAAATTTGGTAAGTTATGTCTTTAGAAATTATATTGGTTTGGAATATATATCAGTTTATCCTCAGATTTTGGAGAAGATATTTGGCAGAATAATTCGTCAATTCAAATAAGATTTATTGAAAAAGGAATCGTAACAAACTTGGTTCATATTCCTAAGTATTTGGGATTCTTTACTAAAGCGTCATTCAAAGTGTCACTGCGCTAAATTTGTGTGGCAGTGATTTCCGGATCCTTTGCTGATTTCGTGGGATATTATTATTTGAATGAATAGTCTGTTTCGAAAAGATATTGGTGAGTGAAACAGATCTGCACCTTGGGTTTGATATAAAAGACTTTTCTTTTTATGTTGAAGGTGCCGATGCTATTATTTGTGTTCGTGGAATCTCTCTATTGATCGGGGCGTCTTTATTTCTTCACCCACGTTTCTGTGTGGTGTACGTGATTATTGATTCGGTCTTGTTAAAGACTGGTTCGTTGAAGCCTGTTCTGGGTGATCATATCCGAAGACATTGTCAAGCGTCATAGACAGTGTCATAGGAATTTATTCTTGTGATTGTCATCTTTATCGTGGGCAAGGGGAGCTTGCCATACATAAGTCGAGGGGAGCTCGCAAAACAGTTTCACCAGTGAAGGTTGGAGGAGGCAGCATCAAATATAAGAGGGAGTCTTATTTTGTTTTAGTCCGAGTGTCTTGTAACCTTGTTTGAACTTGTGAAATGTTTTCATATCTGGGCGTGGCCCCGCAGATGTAGGCTGATTGCCGAACTGCGTTAACAACCTCTTGTGTCGTTAATTTCCGCATTTTAATGTTGTCCTATATCGTATTTATAACTGGTGTCACACGAAGTGTTACAACACTTTATAACACCGAGTCACTAACCTTGATCTCTCAATTGGTATCAGAGCGGATCGTCTCTGTTTCTTAGGCGAGATTCGCGGGACTTGATCTTGGTTTTTGCTACGATGGACTCTATGAAAGAAGGAGGCTCAACAATGCGTCCACCCTTGCTAAATGGAAACAATTATGCTTATTGGAAAGCCCGAATGAGAGCTTTTATTAAGGCTGTTGATGAAAAAGCCTGGAAATCTATTCTAACTGGTTGGGACCCACCAACGATTACAAGTGAAGCTGGAGTTATTTCTATCAAACCTGAAGAAAGCTGGTCCGCCACTGAAGATGCTTTAGCTAACAGTAACTCAAAAGCTCTGAACTCTATTTTTAATGGTGTTGATCCTACCCAATTCAAACTCATTTCTACTTGTGAGTCTGCTAAAAAGGCTTGGGATATTCTTCAGATGACTTATGAAGGTACTTCAGCAGTAAAATTATCAAAAATGCAGTTTTTAACAACGAAATTTGAGAACTTGAAGATGCATGGTGATGAAAATATTTCCGAATTTAATGCAAGACTCTGCGACATTGCTAATGAAGCTTTTGCTCTTGGAGAAACTATTTCTGAAGAGAAACTTGTGAGAAAGACCCTAAGATCTCTGCCACAACGCTTTGCATATAAAGTTACAGCAATTGAAGAAGCAAAAGATATCTTCAAAATGAAATTAGAGGAGCTGATGGGTTCTCTTCAAACATTTGAGATGAATTTCGATGGAAATGTGCAAACAAAAAGGGTGAAAGACCTGGCTTTAAAAGCAGAGATGCAAAATTCTGAAGAACCCAATGAAGATGATCTGGAAGAATCGTTAGCATTGATATCCAGAAAATTCAGTAAAGTGTTGAAAAAATTTGGAAGAAATAATCGTGGTGTCAAGCAAAATGTCACTAACACCAAGAATGACTCTACAAGTTATAAGAAGTCCAAAGATGAAAATCAAACTTCAGGGAAATTCTTGAACAACCGAGGAATCAAATGTAGAGAATGTGATGGGTATGGACATATTCAGGCTGAATGTGCAAATACCTTAAAGAAGAAAAAGACCTCTCTTAACACAACCTGGAGTGAAAGTGATTCGGAGAAAGAAGATGAAATCTCAAATCAAAATATGGCGCTTGTTGCTAAAGTAATTACTACAAGTTTTGATAAGGTGAACCAAAATATTTCTGAAAATAGCGATGATGATTCAGAAGAAGTTACAAAAGAAGATCTTGTCGAAGAATATGAGAAGTTTTATGAAAAATGGACAGAATTGGTTGACGTAAATCAACATCTTCGAAGACAAGTCGGAAGCCTGAAAAATGAAAAAGGGAGTCTCCAAGATTATGTTACTAATTTAGAAGTTAAACTGAAAGCAAGTCAGAATGAAGTAGAACGGCTATCTAATGAGTTAAAGCACATGAAGAAAAATATCAGAATGCTTAACTCAGGATCTACTACTCTCGATGAAATTTTGATGGCTAGGAGATCATGTGAAGATACCTCTGGGATTGGGTACAAAGGAGAATGCTCAGTGTCACCGAAAGTGTCAAACATAGATGCTGAAGATAAAAGGAAGAAAGCTGCGATATCCAACACGAAAACTGAACAGAAATCAAAATATGTAGACAGTTATCAGATGAAGCCAAATTCTTCCAAGCCTAAAGGTAAAAAATTCATTCCTATCTGCCATTACTGTTTTCGTCAAGGTCATATTCGTCCTCGCTGCTTCATTTATCTTGATGACTTGAGAAAAGATACAGCTAGATATACCTCTTCCTACAGAGTTCCCAAACAGAAATGGATAAAGAAAGCAGCTGTTGTATGCAATGTTACGCATACGTCTCTAAAAGCAACATCCGTTGATGCTTGGTATTTTGACAGTGGATGCTCTCGACACATGACTGGTGAGGAAAGATTCTTAAAGAATATAAAATCAGGGAGTTTGGGAAAAGTAACTTTTGGAAACGGTGTCACTGAAAATGTCATTGGAAAGGGGACACTAGATGTTCCAGGACTACCGTCTCTGGAAAATGTTCTACTTGTGAAGGGATTGAAATCAAATCTGATCAGTATAAGTCAGTTGTGCGATCAAAATCTGAAGGTGAACTTCACTCGTGACAAATGCATTGTCTCGGATCTTTCAAATAATTGCATCATCGAAGGAATAAGATCCTCAGATAACTGTTATCTCATCTCATCAAGATCTACTTGCACTCGTTCTAGCATAGAAGATACTACATTATGGCATCGCAAGTTGGGTCATGTAAATCTCAGAGTATTAAAACAAATTATCTCAAAAGGAGCAGTAAGAGGAGTTCCCATGATTAATGTTGCAGAAGAAGGAGTTTGTGGTCCATGTCAAATTGGAAAACAAACTAAAGTGTCACACCAAATGTCTCAGACACCAGGAACTAAACGTGTCCTGGAATTATTACATATGGACTTAATGGGGCCAATGGCAGTGGAAAGTGTTGGCGGAAAACGATATGCATATGTGGTTGTAGATGATTTTTCAAGATACACCTGGATAGAATTCCTTCGCGACAAATCTGACACTTTTGGTGCTTTCAAAACCTTATGTTTACGACTTCAGCGCGAGAAAGATTGCATTATTATGAAAATTGTACGAATCCGAAGTGATCATGGAAGAGAGTTTGAGAACTCTGTATTTGAAAATTTCTGCAATCAACTTGGTATTTCTCATGAATTCTCTGCCCCAAAAACTCCTCAGCAGAATGAAGTCGTTGAGCGAAAAAATCGTACCATAGCAGAAATGTCACGCGTAATGTTACACGAACAGAATGTGCCACAGAAATTTTGGGCTGAAGCTATGAACACTGCTTGCTACACTATCAACCGTGTGTATTTACGTGGTGGAACGACAATGACTCCTTATGAATTATGGAAAGGTAAAACTCCGAATCTCAGTTATTTCCATCCCTTTGGGAGTACTTGCTTTGTGCTTAATGACAGGGAGCATAGAGGGAAGATGGACCCCAAGAGTGATGAAGGTATCTTTTTGGGATATTCTACTAATAGTCGTGCTTATCGGATATATAACAAGAGAACTCGGAGCGTAATTGAATCTGCCAATGTACGTGTAGATGACTCACTGCCCCCTGCTGATATGTCTGTAGATGATGCCAACGCAGAAAATGCCGACGTTTCAACTAATGTTCCCGAAAATGTCACCGAAATTGTCACTGATCAGCATGCTTCAATCAATACAGAGGATGAAGTTACTTCTGATAATCAACAACCATCCACACGAGTTCAAAAGAATCATTCAGCAGATGACATTATTGGCGGATTAAATGATGGAATTCGAACCAGAGACAAGCCTAGAGTAAATTATCGTGAAATGATCCACATGGCGTGTTTCACTTCGACGTTTGAGCCAAAAAATATCGCCGAAGCTCTTCTTGATGAACACTGGATTAATGCTATGCAAGACGAACTCGGTCAATTCAGTAGAAATCAGGTATGGGACTTAGTTCCTTGCCCTCCAGAGACAAATATTATTGGCACAAAATGGATCTACAAAAACAAAAGTGATGAGCATGGCAACATTATTCGCAACAAAGCTCGTTTGGTTGCACAAGGTTATTTACAAATTGAAGGAGTTGATTTTGATGAGACATTTGCTCCGGTTGCTCGCCTTGAATCCATTCGCTTTTTGTTAGCCATCGCATGTGTTATGCGCTTCAAACTTTACCAAATGGATGTTAAAAGTGCGTTCCTCAATGGCTATCTCAGTGAGGAAGTCTATGTTGCTCAACCCAAGGGTTTTGAAGACCCTCATCATCCCGATTACGTGTACAAGTTAAAGAAAGCGCTATATGGCCTTAAACAAGCACCGCGTGCGTGGTACGACCGACTTACGATGTACTTATTATCCAAGGGATATGAGCGAGGGGGAGTCGACAAAACCCTCTTTATTCGCCACAATAAAGGTACATTCTTACTTGCTCAAATTTATGTTGACGATATCGTTTTTGGCTCAGTGTCACAGAAAATGGTAGACGAATTTATTGACCAAATGAAGGGCGAATTCGAAATGAGCATGGTCGGTGATCTCAACTATTTCCTTGGACTCCAGATTCATCAAAAACCAGACGGTATCTTTATTACTCAAAGCAAATATGCCAAGAATATGTTAAAGAAATTCAGTTTAGAAAAGGGCCGCCCAAGAAGAACTCCGATTGGTACAAATGAAAAATTATCCAAAGATGAGAAAGGAACTTCTGTTGACAGCCGTATGTACAGGAGTATGATTGGAAGTCTCTTGTATCTTACAGCTAGCAGACCGGATATTTGTTATAGTGTTGGTCTATGCGCTCGTTTTCAAGCAAACCCTAAAGCGTCACACTTAGCGTCAGTAAAACGCATTCTAAAATATATCTGCGGAACAACTGATTATGGGATCTGGTATTCCTTTGACACCAATGCAAATCTTGTAGGTTACTGTGATGCTGACTGGGCTGGAAGTGCTGATGATAGAAAAAGTACATCTGGTGGTTGTTTTTACTTGGGAAATAACTTAGTCTCATGGTTTAGCAAGAAACAAAATTCGATATCTCTTTCAACTGCAGAGGCAGAATACATTGCAGCGGGCAGTAGCTGTACCCAACTTCTCTGGATGAAGCAAATGCTAAAAGATTATGGTGTTACACAAAATGTCATGACACTTTATTGCGACAATATGAGTGCGATCAACATCTCGAAGAATCCTGTTCAGCACTCTCGTACAAAACATATTGACATCAGACACCACTTCATTCGATCACTAGTTGAAGACAAAACTATCATCTTGGAGCATGTAACAACAGAAAAGCAAATAGCAGATGTCTTTACAAAGGCATTAGATAGCTTGAGATTTGAAGAACTAAGGTCAGCTCTGGGCCTTTGCATTCTCTGAAGAAAGTATCTGTGAGTTTCGTTTCATTTTTACATTTACAAAAAAAAAAAAAAAAAAAAAGGGTGGGGGGGGGGGGGGGGGGGGGGGGGGGGGCGCAATTACTTTACTATTTTCTAGTCTTCTTTGTCATGCAAGAATCATGGTTTGATCAATGAAGATTTCTGCCTTCTATATGAATAATTGAGTTTATTTCTCAATTTATGTATGAAATTATGGTTTATTTCCATAATATTTATGAAGATTTGGAGGAATTTTTGAAAAATATGCGAAATACGATATTTTTGGATTTTATTATTCAAAGTGGTATTTTCCCAAATTGGTGAAAACCCTTTTCACCTTCTTACTGCTTCGGACTTTCAAATTTGCGCCAAGCTTCTCTCAGCCTTTTGTGCTCTCTGGTCTTCACAAGCTTCTATTCCCGCTCATCTATGGCAAACCTGGTTGACTATAGTGATGATTCGTCTGATAGTGAGTCTCTGTCTCACAATCGGATTCCCAGAACAGGTACGCAATCGATTCCTTCTGAAGATTTTTCTCTGAGTATTATTGATGCCATTCCGATTAGTCAGTACAATCCCTCCGGCGAAGAGTGCAGTAATCGTCGTGATCCTCTGTCTCATCTAAAAGTTTCTTTTGGACCTCCAAGGGTTCAGTCGAAGGTGGTTTTACCCTCTAAAAGGAAAGCGTCTCCCTCTCTTGTTGATCAAGAATCTTCCGATAATGAGTGGGACAGTGAAGTCGAAATCCACTCCTTATCTTCTGCTGAAGAAAACAGTCTGAATGCCTCTGCGAAGAAAGAGTCCCCTCATAGAAAAACTACTGTTAAGTGTGCAGTTTCCTCTCAAAGAAAATCTGCAAGACTGAAGAATACTCCTACAAGAATGTCTACTCCTATGCCAAGTCCTAAAAGTAAAAGGAAATCAAAAGGAAAATCTCCAATGTCCACTGCTACTAGTTTTAGACCCAAAGCAGGGTCACGCAAAAAATCCAGTAAGTCCACTAAATCTCCTACAGATTCTTACATATTTAGAACACCCTTTAATGCTGGTCTGTGGAGCATTGTTTCTAAGAAAGCTCTCTGGAGTGAGAGAAATATACACAATGTGGATTTTAAGGAGTGCAGAGATCTTGTCAATCTTCTTATTAGTCAAGGACTTGGAAGAACATTCAAAGGGTTAAAACCTTTCTCTACAAAAATCGTCCATGAATTCTACTGCAATCTAACACCTTCTATCAATGATAAAGGACATTCTGATTTTGGCCATGTGTTTTTAAGAGGATCTCTATTTGAGTTTAGTCCATCCTCAATTAACACGTATCTTGGAAGTTTCTGGTCTGACTCTGAAGCTTTCTCACCAGACTTTGATGAAATCATCTCCAGTGTTACAGGAAATGTTAGATCAATTTGGCCACGTGCTAAAGATTTTCCTGCTTCTCAGCTCTCAACCAAATTTGCTATACTACACAAAATAGCCATTAGAAACTGGTTACCATCCTCTCATGCCTCCGGTATCAACAAGAAAATGGCTAAACTCCTATTTCAAATTGGGACTGGAATCCAATTCGACATTGGACAATTTTTCTTTGATCAAATTTTGAAACACATCAATGGGAAGCATAACAGGTCTGCATTACCGTTTCCTTGTTTAATATTTGGTGTTCTATCTGCTCAACAAATTTCTCTAAGTGCTTCTGATAATCTAACCATGGATCGAGAGGAAATTCGGATTAGTCATAAACTTCGTTCAGGTGGACATGTGGATGACATATACAATGTTGTAGATTCTGGGAATGTTGTTGACAATAACATTATCTCTCGCACTATTAGAACAATTCGAGATGAATTACAGGAGCTGGACCATAGAAAAAAGGTTCTATCTGATCTACTTGATGAGCTTATTCACTATTCAAGTGAAAAAAATCCTTCCACTCCAATGGATCAAGATCCTGAACCGGAAAAATCTCCCTCTGGAGCATCATCTTCTGCCAATGTTTCACAAAATGTCACTACTGCACAACCAGCTTCTGTTGAGCCATCCGGTTAGATGAATGTTTTTGAGAATTCTTACAGTATTTTGTATTAATGGATCTTATGCATCGATTTGGTTTTCTGGTGTTATGACCTATTTGCTGATGTTTATTCCCTATTGTCTTTTTATGGCAAAAAGGGGGAGTAATTTGTGATTTTGGAGATTGATTACTGTTATGCTGATATGGATATCTCCTATTTTGGATCTATTATTTGAATTGACATTATAGTGATTTGTCTGGTTCAAGAACTTCTCATTCAGGGGGAGTTTCGAGTTCTCTCCTTCAGGGGGAGTTATGTTTTGCCAAAAAAATGCCAAAGGGGGAGATTGTTAATGCAACTATGTGTTGGCATTATATTTTTGGCAACCTATTAAATTTGGTAAGTTATGTCTTTAGAAATTATATTGGTTTGGAATATATATCAGTTTATCCTCAGATTTTGGAGAAGATATTTGGCAGAATAATTCGTCAATTCAAATAAGATTTATTGAAAAAGGAATCGTAACAAACTTGGTTCATATTCCTAAGTATTTGGGATTCTTTACTAAAGCGTCATTCAAAGTGTCACTGCGCTAAATTTGTGTGGCAGTGATTTCCGGATCCTTTGCTGATTTCGTGGGATATTATTATTTGAATGAATAGTCTGTTTCGAAAAGATATTGGTGAGTGAAACAGATCTGCACCTTGGGTTTGATATAAAAGACTTTTCTTTTTATGTTGAAGGCGCCGACGCTATTATTTGTGTTCGTGGAATCTCTCTATTGATCGGGGCGTCTTTATTTCTTCACCCACGTTTCTGTGTGGTGTACGTGATTATTGATTCGGTCTTGTTAAAGACTGGTTCGTTGAAGCCTGTTCTGGGTGATCATATCCGAAGACATTGTCAAGCGTCATAGACAGTGTCATAGGAATTTATTCTTGTGATTGTCATCTTTATCGTGGGCAAGGGGAGCTTGCCATACATAAGTCGATGGGAGCTCGCAAAACAGTTTCACCAGTGAAGGTTGGAGGAGGCGGCATCAAATATAAGAGGGAGTCTTATTTTGTTTTAGTCCGAGTGTCTTGTAACCTTGTTTGAACTTGTGAAATGTTTTCATATCTGGGCGTGGCCCCGCAGATGTAGGCTGATTGCCGAACTGCGTTAACAACCTCTTGTGTCGTTAATTTCCGCATTTTAATATTGTCCTATATCGTATTTATAACTGGTGTCACACGAAGTGTTACAATACTTTATAACACCGAGTCACTAACCTTGATCTCTCAGAGTCTTCGTAGAATACTGTTTGCAGAACAATAAGTGAATGGCAGAACAATAAATGAATGGGCAGTCGGTCAATAATCTCAGAAACACTCAACAGCAACATGTTGACTTAAAGTTTCTTTCCTGTAGACTTGACTTCAATGAATTCTATAGCCGATTGCATACTCTGTATAATATAATATTTCAGATTGAGATACGAGGTGTATAATTCATTCAGTGTGAATTTTATCTTCGTAGCTGACATCAAAACCAACCAAGTCAACTTTTGCCCAGACTTGCACGTATTTTTCCTGGTTCTGGTACGGCGAGTTGGAAAAGGAAAGGGATAGGTCCTTAAGGTCGTGCCATTTTATGATTGTGTTTGACTGTGAGATTTTTTAGAGCTACTAAGATGGGTATTTCTTCTCCATAAGGTGTGATGGCGACATTCAAAGTTGACTCGAAGATCTTGTGGTATCATTTGCTCTTAGTGTGATTAAAGCAAAGTAAACATTTCGTATTAGATTCCACTTATTTTGTTGGAGATTCTGTTTTTTTGACGGATTAAAACTTGTATTATATACAATAGGTTTATTGCGGATTAATGATAACTGATATCTTCTTTCTGATCTATGCTTATTACTTCATGTATATCTCATTGAAGTTGTAAAAATAGTTCGACGAGTTTTATTGTCAAGAACAGTCTATTTGAAATGTATATCTTATGAAATTTCCTTTTGTAAGAGATTGGCTTAAATTGTTTGTTATGATTTCTCTCCCCGCAATACCAAACTGCCCCTCGGCGCAGACGATGAAAACGGGTTTGGAGACTCGAAACTCTGTATTTAATCTAAGTCTCTCCATACTTAACAAGGTAAGAACTTTGACTTGGCATTTGGATCTATTTAGTTTACTTCATTTTTGCTTTACTTCCTTTTAGATTACTCAATTGAGTTTTTGATCAATTGATAAGAATCTTCTGACTCCCATTGAGGATAATTTATCTCTCTCCATTTGTCACAGTTCGGGTTTTCCCGATAGATTTTGGGTCGAATTGAATCGCCAACTTTCCGTGTGGACTCTTAGACACGGTAGATTATATTCATAGCTGTTTTTTTCTGAGTTTTATAGGCTTCTTTTGTGGTTAAATCACTAAGCTTTGGTGTTATTGGGAGTTTCTGGGTGTGGTACAGAAGTTGGGTCAATTCATCCATAACCCACTCCAACCTTTGGTCTCTTCTTTTCCTAGACAAATGATTTTTGGGAAAAATAATGATAAATAAATATAATAGCTGTTTCTAGATGCTTCTAAACTATACGAAGCAAAGTGTACCAACCGCTCGCAAACCTAATTTTTAGGCCCTTCCCTCTTCTTTTTGATTCTCGATTTCTTCGCAGTCCGATCTCTCTCTTGCTTTTCTGATCTTATTATTGCCTTCAATCCTCTTTGTTTTCCTTTCGATTCTTCTTCGGGACGGTGCGTTTCTGTCGATTTTTTTTGTGCTCGTAAATGGCTAAGTATGGCGAAGGCGACAAGCGATGGATTGTCGAAGATAGACCAGACGGTGCTAATGTTCACAACTGGCACTGGGCGGAGACCGATTGTCTCGAATGGTCTCGAAACCTTCTGACTAAACTCCTTTCCGAGCTTACCATTCTTAGTGGTGAGGGCAATCTCTTCGTCAAGACGAAGAAGGTGGAGAAGGTCGATGGCGAGGCTTACGTCAATGTTCGGAAGGGTAAGATTATACCTGGTTATGAAATTAGTGTGACCATTCCTTGGGAAGGCGAAGCTGAGGATTCGGATGGACAATTGTTGATTAAAGTCGATGGAGTCGTTGAAATTCCATACATTGCGGATGAAAATGCAGATGAGGATCCAGAAGTTAGGATTACGGTGAAGGACGAAGGATCAGTGGGGAGAAGACTGAAGGAGGCTATGGTTTCCAAAGGAAAACCAGTTATTTTGGAGAAGGTTAAAGTGTAAGTAGAGAGTATGGCAAAAGGTGGGCCTGCTAAAGAGGAATTAGAGGTTAAGAAGGTGGGGCAGAAGAATCGTAACCCTGTAGCAGAGGCGAGTGCGGCGCCAGCGGCTATTAAGAAGGACTCGGCAGTGAGCATTAAGAATGAGAAGAAGGAAGCTAAGAAGGGGTTCCAGACGATAACTTTGACAGAGAAGTTCAGTTGCAGGGCTCGTAATTTATACGAGATAATGATGGATGAGAATAGATGGAAAGGTTTTACTCAGAGTAATGCGAAAATAAGCAAGGTGGTAGGAGGGGAATTCAGTATATTTGATGGCTCTGTGACAGGAATAAATATGGAGTTGCAGGAGGGAAAGCTAATTGTGCAGAAATGGAGATTTGGGAGTTGGCCAAACGGAATTCACTCGATGGTAAACCTTGCTATGCATCCTAATGCCATATTTATAGTTTGATTTTTTTTTTGTCCTAACTGAAATTAAATCGTAAATCGCAGGTAAGAATTACATTTGATGAGCCTGAACCTGGAGTAGCGGTTGTGAAATTGACACATACAGATATTCCAGAGGAAGATAGGTTGGTATAAAAGTTTACCAAATGACCTAGCACGATACATGTTAGAAATGAATACTGCAATTAGATTGTGAATTTGTGTCACTAAGTTTATCAAGCGCTAAACTTTGTGGGATAATATGTTTTCATTCCTTTTGATGTAGATATGGTAATGCAACTGTAGTCGAGAATACAGAGAGGGGATGGCGGGATCTTATATTCCAAAAGATACGAGCTGCCTTTGGCTTCGGTGTATGAACCAAGTGAGCTGTGCTTATTCGAAATGTACCTTGCTGAATCATTTTGTTTCTTTTACCCAAGCAAAGTGATTTTCATGTTATTTACGCCATTCCAATTGTGGAATGCTCATTCTTATGTGCTTTGAAGGTCAACATAAATTGGGAGATACTTGACATTCCTTCTTTATAAGTTTAGCAGTCTGATTGGTATGCACTTTACGTTCCTTCAGTCCATTATATTTTCTGTATTTGACATTACTACTGTTGCTATAAACTGGTCTCTGAATACACGTCGGGCCAGTGGTAATTATCTCATCCAATGAACTGACTGGATTTTCATGTAATATTTCTCTTTTTGTTCGAGATGTTTTTGTCGATTTTTAAGGGACATATAGGATATTGTTTGCTCAGCACTGATCTCATGAAATCTTTCCCCATGTTATCTTATTATCAGTAAATGTCGAAGCAGTAGGAATTTCAATGGATTAGCAAAGGACTATAATGTACTCCGGGTCGAGCAATCAAGTAAGCATGGAACATATAATTCTTCTAAATATAAGTACAAATCTATAGTCCTTTTGAATGGCATGAGTGTGGATACAAGAACATGATCTTTTGGCGATAAGTTATGATCTATGGGTCAACTATTTAAAACATGAATATGATAATATTAGGTTTATCTTTTAATTTAATATTTGAATCTTACTATTTCCTAACGTAACACTAATCATTGATTAGTGTAATAATTAAAAAAAGAATAATTGCACCAATTAGAGATAAAACTAGAGTGTAGATTCATAGGATAAACTAAGCATTATCTTTAAAATATAGACAAGAGCATGGTTGCTGCTGTTATGACTGACATATATAGTCATGGTGTTAATATGAAATGTATATGAAACGCAGGATGTGGTAATATTTACATCTTTTCAGGTACCGAAAAGACTTAATTGCTGAAATATAGTTGTACAACAATTTTTTTGTATGTATCGGGAGAATGGATTTACAGAAAATTCTGGATCATTGCTCTTACCTCTTCAATAACAAGCCAAGCCTTGTGTCCTCCGATCACTTCTGCTTTCATCTCTCCATCTTTCCATATCTGCAAAGATTGCACATATTTGTAGTGTCTTTCTCAGTCTCTCATGAATGTAGTATGGTTGATAAATGAAAGACTAAATTTTAAGTGAAATTGTGTGATGGGTGGCTGTTACTTAACATTTGGTACCTGAATGGTTGGCATTTTCTGTCCAGGACAGGAGAAAAACAAATGGGTCAGACATAAACGGGAGACAAACTTAGGAAAACAAGAAAAGAAAGTGGGAAGAGATGATTCTACGTACAGAGATATTCCCCCTCTTCACCAGAGATTGAGACACCTTGTTCACGTCAACAAAGTAGAATTTCACTCTGCAATTCGAGATGGGAACCGTAGTTCAGAAAATACCCACTTGACTTTCTTATTTAATAATCAGACCCAAGAATTTGATGTCATTAGGTTATTGATCTGTTGCATGTAATTTAAAAATTACATAAAAAATGCGGTAATTGGAGAGGGATTGTTCTATACTTTGTGTCATACTCGGCTGCCAATTTCTCTAGTTTTGGCTTTAGGTATATGCATTTCCTGCACCACTCTGCCATCCTGTGAAAAATGATATAATTCAATCTTTGCAATTATTGTATAAATTTCTACAAGTTGGACAGTTTATGCTCATTGTTATCTGCTTAAATTAGCCATAATTTTTGTTCATTGCATACCAGTCGATGAGGATCGGCTGAGAGAGGTTTTGTGCATCGACGAGAATTTGATCGAGGTGATCGGAGTCGTTGATGGCTTCCATCTCCACCACCGTAGGTCTGGACTCAGGCCAAAACCCCTCCACTCTCCACTCCCTCCTCAATACCCTCTCGAAGTCTCTGTTTCTGCGAAGAGGACCGGTCGTTCTACCAGGAAACAAACGCCGCCCGTAGTTGCTTGATGGGTATTGCTGCTGATCTCTCGGGTAAACTTCTCTGCACAGAATCTGAGTATTTGCGGTCAGCACAGACATTATCTCGATATCGCAGACGATGAACGGAGTAGAAATTGTTGAACTGGGTGGTTTAGATTTCTCGGACCATGATTTTGAGCAGATGTTTAGAGAGGCTTGCGGTCGGGGTTTCCTGGAATGGTGTGATTAGAAAGTGAATGTGTTTGGTTGCTCTGAAAATGGCGAGAAAAATTGCTCTTTTCGTTTGGCGATGATGCCCATACAAATTAGAAAGCTTATCCGAAAGGTGGGTTGGGGAGGGAGGGAAGACCACAACATGGGCCCGCACCCATAGATTATCTTGAATTGTTAAATGTTGTGTCAAGAATATTATTTCGATAATTATCAAATTTATGCTAAGTTATTGAGTAATTAACAAAGAGGAGTTCAAAAGTTTTTTTTGGCCAACAAGGTTCTGCTTAAAGTATCATATTCTTAACAAAATAACATCCGGCGGACTCCTCTCCTCGACCAACAGGCGCCTGGTCCAGTCCGTTTTTTGGGCTCATCAGGAATGGTTGCCCGTTCTTTTTATGAAAATCAACGAACGGGCAACTGGTCTAGAGTGCGTTTTTAGCGCATCAGACCAGAAGAGTTGCCGCAAAACCTAGAGGACAAAATAGAGGAATGAAGGGAGGGCTAATGGAGAAGGGACTTCGCAATAGGAGCGCGACAACGATGGGTTGGTCGATATCAGGCGGAGGGTCGAGAAATCAATTTTGAGGCCCGTGGGCGGAAGAATGGGAGCCCGTTCCTCAAGCGCTAAAAAATGTGAATTGGATCACCCACCTGTTCTTAGAAGAACGGCCTGTGATGGGTTAAAATATATAAATTTGATAATTACCGATATTATTTTCATCTCTAGATTATATAAATGCAAAGGGGATGTTAATGGAGTTTCGTTCAAAAACAAATCTTAAAAACTGAATTGCTATCTCAATTTCAAATTACAGAATCATCTTCATCGTCTCTCTTTCTCTCTCTGCAATCTTCTCTCCTCGTTGCTCGTGATGCAGAGAGAGAGAGAGAAGGAGAAGTAAACCCGAAGAAAAACCCTAAAAACTCCATGGCTAACGTGACAAAGCAGCATCAACATATCAACGGCGCAGACGTTCAAAGAAGTCTCTTTGCCCTCAAAAGCAATAAAAAGGTTGCTTGTTTCTTGTTTATCATCGTCGCTTCGGCCTTTTTCTGTGCATTTAGTTTGTCTTCTTCCTCTTACTCGCCACCTTCCGCCGGAGCAGCCACTTTCAGAATAAATAATGGCCGGGGCTCGGAATCTAATGCTAATGGATCTCTAACTTCGTCCGTTTTGTCCTACTTTTTTCCGATCAGTTCGTTTATGCAGCAGGTCAGTAGTTTTCCTTCCGATCCTCCTATGAAAATCAACTCATCGTCGATTTCGATAACTCAATCCCCTAGAGTGGATATTGAAAACACATCGAACGGAAGTCCGGTTTCATCAGAAAAAGCTATAGTCGAAGGCCATGCAAACGAGACGGAGAGTGGTGATAAAGCATGTTCTCCGTTTCCGGATAATGGAGATTCCAGTGAAGAAACCGGAGGAGGGATTGAACAAAAGAGTACGAACTCTTCGGCTACGATAGAAAAGAAAACCAGCCATGAAAACGAAGATCTGGTGTCGAAATTGGAGAACTGTAATTTTTATGATGGAAAGTGGGTGAAAGACGATTCATATCCACTGTACGCATCTGGGTCTTGTTCGATCAACGAGCAGTTCAGCTGCACCATCAATGGCAGACCTGATAAAGAATATGAAAAGTTCAAATGGAAACCTCATGGCTGCTCTCTCCCAAGGTACAACCTTTTTCCCAAACAAAAAGTTTACTTTTTTTCACATCAGTTTCTGTGGAAACTCTGATCAAAATTAAGGTCTGGATTCAGGTTGGACGGGAAAGATTTTCTACGTCTATTGAAAGGAAAAAGGCTAGTTATTGTTGGAGATTCGTTGAGCAGAAATATGTGGGAATCCCTGGTTTGTGTTTTGAGAAACTCAGTTAAAGATAAAACCATGATGTTTGAATCTCATGGACGCCGCCGTTTTCGTGGAGCTGCTGCTTTCTCCTCCGTATCTAAGGTAACAAACTTATCATTCATGGAGACAAATAATTAAAAAAAAATCAGTATAATTAGGTCATTAATAAAATTTACAATATTAAGATGTACAAGGGATTTCACGTTGTTAAGAAATCAAAGGTTAAAAGTTATATTTTTAATCGAATAATACTACGTTTACTTTCTTATTCTACCATATTAAAATATTCGTTGACGTCTCGAACAATGATTTGTGCAATTAAGATAATAAATTAACTATTTATAATTATTACATTTTGCACCTTAGTGACACCAATTATTACTTGACAAGTCAACGAGTATTTTAAGAAGGTAAACGTAGCATTACTATTTTTAACCCTCCAATACCACTGACACCAAAGAATAAGTCGGATTAGAAGATCAAATATAGATTTAGAGGGTCCATATAACATAACTTTGTTCGCAAGTAAGTAATAACTGAGCGGAAAATGGTCAATTAACATGTGTTATTTCCTTGATTTTTTAAATAACCATTGAATGGGGGAAGAGTAGGATTATAACAGCACAGTGGATTCCTACGTGTCGCCATTCTTAGTTCAAGTAGCCGTAGGAGAAGGGAAAGACAGAAATGGGGTGAAGAAGGAGAGTCTGCGTCTGGATAGGATGGCCAAGGTCTCCAAAGAATATAAAAATGCAGATATCTTCGTTTTCAACACAGGCCATTGGTGGACTCATGAGAAAACTTCAAAAGGGTAACTCTCTTTTACTCGAATTTCAATCATTTTTACTCCAAAAATGTATTTAAACTCCAGATTGATGTAAACGCAGACAAGATTATTATCAAGAAGGTGAGCATGTGTACAAGGAATTGGATGTATTGGTGGCATATGAGAAAGCTTTGACTACCTGGGCTGCGTGGGTGGATGCCAATACAAATCCAGCCAAATCCCTGGTTTTCTTCAGGGGCTACTCTGCTACACATTTCAGGTCCTTTTTTCTGTTCTTCCTTGAAAAACCAACACTGAGATCAAACATTCCGTTGATGCTTAGTGCTAAAACAAATTATAGAAGAAAATTAGAACATGAAAGATTAGAACTGTTTTTTCAGAGGTGGACAGTGGAACTCTGGCGGGCAATGCCACGCCGAGACAGGGCCAATCCAGAACGAGACGTATTTGGGTCCTCCGATGAAGAAGATGAAGATTTTGGAGGGGGTTTTGAGCAGTATGAAAACCCCTGTGATATACATGAATGTCACAAAAATGACGGATTTTCGAAAGGATGCTCACCCTTCAATTTACAGGAAGCCAAACCAGAAAACGCCACTAAAGTTTCAGGACTGCAGCCATTGGTGTCTTCCTGGAGTTCCCGATGCATGGAATGAGATTCTATATGCAGAACTTTTAAGAAAAGCTAATCAGAAGACACGATAACGGCAGAAGAGACTACAGAAGACAGCTAAATAAACGTAGAACCTTTGTTTTACGTACTCCTTAGTGCAGATTTTTCATGATAGAGAGAGAGAGAGAGAGTCAAAGAGATGGTTATTTGGACACCCCAACAAGCACACATCAGTTTTAAATCATAAGTTTCAATTCAAATTAAATATTTCTTCATAAAGTTGAACAATTTGAATCAATATGCTAACAGCTTTTACTGATAAGTTTTAAGGACCCTATAAAGATTCTACTACATCCAAGAAAGATCCACCAAAAAAACTGGAAGTGATCAAGTACCCACGAAAGAATGTTGAACTCAACAACATAGAGCCTAATAGAAAGTAATATGGAAGCAAATCATCTCATTTGAAAATGAAAGATTATGAAGGTGAATGTACACTAACAATACAAGTCGTCCGAATTCGCTAGCTGCCATTTTCCTCCAAGTAAGATGCTGATAACAATAGTGGAAATGGTTTAAAACCAGTCCCCGAGAGCCGTAGAGAGAGTCAAAAAGATGGTGTCAACTCAAGACAAAAAACCAAAAAAGTGAAGGTTAGTATACAGCCAATCTCTTACTTATGGAAAAGAAATTCTAATTTTAATGATTTATTTACCTTAAAAAATAAAGAGACTAAATAAAGGGAGACTAAAACTGGAAGGAAGAAGTGGATATTAGGAAAGACAATGCATTCAGATGTAGATGATTGAAATCCAATGTACAACAACAGCAAATAAATCACCTTCTATTTTCTCACTAAGTAAATTCTCTCAAATACAAGCTAAATAAACAGTTCAGAAAGTGGCTAACCAACTCTCTCAAACGGATCATTATGGACCAAATGGACAATGTTGGTGTCCACCGTTTCATATTTCACTTCCAAGTTCCACCCAGTACCTATATTGTGAGAAATGGGAAGGACAAGTCATTTCTTTCAGTTCAATCGCCTCCTTCTGTGAGAGCGGGAATCTCCACTGTCTACATCTGAAATCCGTGAAGCATCATTTCTTCGTCTCAAGGATGAGGTTGAGAGCGACACAATGGAATCGATTTCCATGTTAGTATCCAACTGACTCTCTGAATTTATAACAGCTGCAATGCTTGAGAAAGAATCTCTATCATCAACAGGTTAAGCCTGCTCGTGATTTCAGTTGGAATTTCTGAGATAACAGTAACTATGATAGCAGCACAGAAGAGGAAGGAAAGAGATGAAGTTAACCCTGCTCGAAGATGAAGCTGAGGAAGAAGACCGTTTCTGTATATTGATTTTAAAACTACAAAACCCATTACAATTGTATACAGAAAAGAGAAAGTGAAATGATGATCGTAGAAATCGAGAAAGCTACCCTAACTCAACCGTTCAAGCCTTGTTACTCTAACTCTACTTTCTAACCTAGTTACGCTAACTCTGTTTTCTAATATTTATTTCTCTAACATCCCCCCTCAAGATCAAGGGCGAGGGCCGAAGATCTTGAAAGTAAACGTGGAAAACGACGATGGGGGAAGGGGCTTCGTAAGAGCATCGGCGAGTTGGTTGTCGGAGGGAGTAAACTGATCCAATAACTCTTTTTGTAGAACTTTGTCTCGAACAAAGTGAAGATCAATCTCAATGTGTTTTGATTTTGAGTGAAGAACGGGATTGGAGGCAAGATATGTGGCATTGACGTTGTCGTAGAAAATACGGGGAACAACAGTGAAGCCAATACCTAACTCCTTGAGCAAAGACTGAAGCCAGAGAAGTTCAGCAGCGCCATTGGCGACATTGCGATATTCAGATTCTGTGCTGGAGCGAGAGACTACTTTTTGTTTCGTAGAAGACCAAAATATGAGGTTTGTTCCAAAAAAAATACAGAATCCACTGGTGCTTTTTCTATCATCAGGGCAGGAAGCCCAATCGACATTGGTGTAACAAGTTAAATTACAAGAGGGAGATCTGGAGAAGGAGATACCTAAGGTAGAGGTGCCTTGGAGATAGTGTAGAATCCGCTTTACTGCTTGCCAATGAACATCTGTAGGTCCATGCATAAATTGTGAGACCTTATTGATGGCGAAGGCGATATCAGGCCGAGTGAGGCAGTAGTACTACAACCCACCAACAAGACTCCAGTAGAGAGAACCATCACGAAGAGGTGTTCCAGAGTGTTTGGATAGAACTGGTCCAGCAACCATAGGTGTGGGAACTGGGTTGCAATCTAGCATATTAGCTCGAAGAAGAAGCTTAGAGATGTATTTGGACTGGGATAGGTGCATGCCAGAGGAATCGTGGGTAATAGCGAAGAAAGAATGATAATTGTCCAAGATCACGAACTTTAAACTGTGTATATAAATAAGTCAGTAATGCCGCCATAAGAGATGTAGAGTTACCTGTGAGAATAATATCATCGACATATACAAGCATGACGATAATAGAGGAGGATGTACGACGAACAAAGAGAGATGAATCAGACCGAGAGGCAATAAAACCCCAATTGAGTAAGGCATGATGGAGCTTGGTGTACCAGGCACGAGGAGACTGTTTGAGACCATACAGTGCTTTGTGTAGTAGACACACTGCAGACGGTTGAGAAGAGCTAATAAAACCTGGAGGTTGCTGCATAAACACTGTTTCTGTGAGGTCCCCATGGAGGAAAGCATTGCTGATGTCTAATTTCCGCATAGTCCACCCAAATGATACAGCTAAAGAAAGAGTAGTTCGAATTGAAGTAGGTTTAACCACAGGACTGAATGTTTCATCATAGTCGATCCCCTCTGTTTGGTCATAACCTTTGGCCACGAGGCGAGCCTTGTATCTGTTCACTGTGCCATCAGGGTTCATTTTGGTCTTGAAGACCCATTTACAACCAATAATTTTTGCTTCAGGCGGGGTTGAACGAGTTCCCAGGTATTTGTCTCATAGAGGGCAGACATTTCCTGTTGCATAGCATCAAGCCAATGTGGGTATCTGGAAGCTTGGTGAAAGGTTTTGGGTTCAAGAGTGGTTATAATGGAGAGAACTTTTGGTTTGAAGATTCCAGCTTTGGCTCGCGTCCGCATGGGGTGGTTGTTGGTGGTTGGGGGAGAGGAGGGGTAGAAGAGATGGTTGGGGTGGTTGTTGGTGGTTGGGGGAGAGGAGGGGTAGAAGAGATGGTTGGGGAAGAGATGGTGGGGGAAGAGTGGTCAAGAGGGGTAAGATGTATGGATGGGGTAGGGGAGGATTGGGTTAAAGGAGGGGGAGCAGGTAGTCGGGTGACGGGAGGAGGAAGAGGTGGAATTGGAGTTGTAATAGACGAGATGGGAATTGAGAGGGAATTATGGGTGAGGTCGAAGGATGAATGGAAGAGAAAGGAAAATTGGATTCATGGAAGGTGACATGACGAGAGATGTAACTTTATAGGAGTGTGGATCAAGACATAGATAACCTTTGTGAAGAGGGCTGGGACTGAGAAAGACACAAGGCAGAGAACGGGGCTGGAGTTTGTGTCGGTTGAAAGGACGGAGAAGAGGGAAACATAGGCAACCAAAGACACGAAGATCGGAATAGGTCGGAGGAGAGTGGAATAGGCATTTGAATGGAGATTTGTGATTGAGAATAGGCGTAGGTAAGAGATTGATTAAAGAAATGGCAGTGGTAAAGGCATAGGGCCAGAAGTTTTGAGGAACTGAAGACTGAAAAAGCAAGGCAAGGCCAGTTTCGACAATGTCACGATTTTTACGTTCGACACGACCATTTTGATTAGGAGTGTATGGACAATAGATACGATGGACGATGCCCAATGATTTAAAAAGAGACGAGAGGGGTTGAAATTCCCCTCCCCAGTCGGACTGAACAACTTTAATTGGAGTACCAAATTGAGTGGAAACCATTTTGTGAAAAGCTAAAAATGTAGAGTAAACTTCATTTTTTAACTTCAAAGGAAACAACCACGAAAAATGAGTACAATCATCAACGAGTAAAAGAAAATAATGTGCACCAGTAATAGAGGTAATAGGAGATGGACCCCAAACATCAGTATGTATAAGATCAAAAGGTGAACTAGCATGAGAATTTGAGATTGGAAATGGCAAACGATGCGTTTTGCTCATTTTACAAGGAATACAAATTTGAGTCATATCTGTTTTTACAAAAGGAACATTGCAAGATTCTAAAGCATGTTTCAAAATAAAGGAGGAAGGGTGACCTAACCTAAGGTGCCAGATATTCTGAGAAGTGGCAGGAGAGACCGGCAGCCGAGCAGTGAGTGAAAATGCCGAAGGGATGGACGGAAAACAATAGAGCCCATCATGCAGTGAACCCCGAAGGAGAGTCTGGTGGGTAAGGTGATCCTTAACAAAAAAACAGTTGGAATGGAATTCAATATAGACAGCATTATCATGACAAAGTTGAGAGACACTAATCAAATTTTGAGAAAGATTCGGGCTATGACAGACATAATTTAAATGGAGAGACTGACTGGTAGTAAGAATAGAAACAGAGCCAGTAGAGAGAATAGGGAGAAGGGTACCGTCGGCTGTGGAGATTTGAGTCGGTCCAGAGTAGGGCCGGGGCTAGTTGAGCACTGCCGGTTGGGAGGTAAAATGGTTGGTGGCACCTGAGTCGAGAAGCCAAGGTGAGATGTGGTTGGGAACGGTTGGGTTGGGAAGGATACCAGCGAATTGAGCTTGAGGTGCTGGATACTAAGTCGGAGAGGGAGGAGCTGGGAAAATGGTGGGGTTCTGGGTCGGGTGATGGTGAGAGTGGGGCGGGTAGGAAGGTGTTGGGCTGGGAGCTCGGTAGGAGAGGTTCAGCCTGTGATAACAGGCGGAAGCGGTGTGGCCGGTTTTAAAATATATTTGGCATTTGGGTTGGGCCAGTTTGGATGCCAGGACTGCGAATGTTGGAAGGGTGAACCAGCGTTATGCTGAGGCCCGGAAGAATGAGAGGTAGGGCGGGAGACGGCTGGTGATCGAGGATTCCAAGCTGGCCGGAAATGATGCTGAGTAGCGAAGTTGGCCTGGAACTGGTTCGGCAGAGGAAGAGATACCGCAAATGTTTTGTTTTTCCAAACGAAAATCATAGCTTTGGAGGAGGCTATGAATTTCCTCTAATGGCGGCTGATCTGGTCAGTTTGTAACAGAGGTCACAAAGGGATTATAATCGCTGCCTAAGCCGTTGATGAAGTAAATCACCTGGTCATTGTATGAAACGGGTTCTCCGATGGCTGCCAAGGTATTACAGATATAGGTGATCTTCTGGATGTAGGCAGCGACAGTGAGATCATCCTTGGACAGGGAGTGCAGTTGGCTTCTAAGGTCGGTGATACGGGCCAGAGAGGACGATGCGAACATCCGAGCTAAGGCATTCCAAATTTGGGATGCTGTTGTGAGAGAGACAATTTGAGGCAGCAGAGTCTCGGAAATGGATGAAAACATCCAGCTCATAATGAGCCGGTTGAACCGTTGCCAGAGAACGAAATCTGGATTTTGTTGGGAGGAGAGGGAATCTAAAAACTGCGAAGGAGCAGTGTAAAACCCGTCAACTTTTAATTTTTGGAAAAACTTGGGTAAATTTTTCGCGTAATTTAGAGTGTAAATTTTGGGATTAATTTCGCTAATTTCCGGTAGAAATCGAAATTTGAAATTGAATCTCAAAACGGTTTTATTATAAAATAAATAAAAGATTTAAATAAAGTAAATATAAAATAAAACAATTAAATTAATAAATAAAAGAAATAAAAACATAAAAGGATAAGGTTTCAATTAAAACCTTATCCCTTCACTTTACAGAACCACGAGCAGAAAGAAGAGAGGAGAGAGAGAAAAGGAGAGAGGCCGTAAGGGAGAGAAGAAGCGCCGACGTCCGATCCGTCTCTGTTCGTCGAGTTTTTGGTGTCAAAACGTTCGTCTCGAAGCGTAGATCAACGTTTGTGAAAGACGTTTCCGAAGGTAACCTCTCGTTCTCTCGATTTTTGCCCGAGAAGTTTCGGGTTTTCGTTTTTTTTAGATCTACGATTTAGGGTTGTTTTTTTCGTGTTTTTGGTAGGAATCGATTGTAGAGAAGTCGACTAACGCGTTGGAAACGATTTTCGGCGAAAAAGAGGTATGAAATGGTGTTTTTCGCCGCGGGTTGAACGTCGGTTGGTCGCCGGAGCGTCGCCGGAGCATCGCCGGCCTTCGGTGGTCGCCGGTCGAGTCAACTCGACCATGGGCTGAGTTGACTCGGGCTTCGGGCCGAGTTGACTCAGGCCCAAGGCCGAGTTGACTCTGGCCCAGGGCCGACTCGGGCCCGACTGGGCTTGGCCCAGCCCGATCCAGAGTTAGGCCAGGCTGACCCAGGCCTTTGGCCTTCTGGGTCGGGTTCGACTTGGGTCCATTGGGCCGAGTCTGACCCGACCCATTAGGCTGGGTCAACCCAGCCCATTCGGGTCGAACCCGCCTGGTCCGACCCGATTTGGGTTTGGGCCGGGTCTGGCCCGAGCCCAGTTGAATTGGGTTGGTTCGGGTCAGACCAACCCGAACCAGGCCGACCCGGACCCGGACCAACCCGACCCAGACTGACCCGACCCAGGCCGACCCGAACCGGTCAGTCAAAGTCAACGGTTGACTTTGACTGTTGACTTTGACCAGACCGTTGACTTTGACCGGTCAGTCAAAGTCAACGGCTGACCGTTGACTTTGACCTGTCAGTCAAAGTCAACCTTTGACCGTTGACTTTGACCGTTGACTTTTTGACCAAAAGTCAACCCGGGCCATTTTGACCCGTTTTCGCCCCGGTTCGTAATTTATATCGTTTCTGACCCCAATTGGATTTTAACGGGGTTCCTCCCTTGTGTTTGACTCTCAGATTTGGAGGATTTTGCTGAGTTCGAAACTATTCGTGAGGCGCCACAGTCTACCGAGGATAGGAGGACTCGCCTCAAAGGTATGAGATATTATATTTACTACGTAGTACCTAATCTTACATATAGGTACACTTTTCACTGATTTATACTGCCTATTGGATTTTAGATGCCATGTTTTACTTGTCTTTGCCGACGGGCTGTATTTGAGATTTGTCATGGGATTGGTCATTGTTTGGCATGCAGATGGTTTTATACCTGCATTAGATATTGTACATGTATTGATTTTCTGTTGTGCCATTTGGAGTTGATACTGGAGGTAACCGTCTGGCACTCTTAGCTGGGCCCATATGCTAAGAGTATCAGGGGGTTTTGCCCAGTGGTTGTGGTACTCCCCACGCTTGTTTGGATAGGGTACGCCCCCTGAGAATAGGTGGAATGTAGGGTACGCCCCCCTGAGAATAGGCGGAATGTAGGGTACGCCCCCTGAGAATAGGCGGAATGGGCTCGGAGTATGCTCGCCCAGTTACCTGACCTGGCCAGTGTCTGTTCGTTGCTACCCCGGTATTATAAATCCACTGCGTGGTCCCCTTGGGCCCAGGGCTGAGTGGTTCGTCCCTCCTGGTGTGCCTTAGCGCGTGTGTCCCGGTGGTCCAGGGCTGAGTGGTTCGTCCCTCCTGGTGGTTGACCTTTTCTCTTCTCCCTATGAGGCCCTGCCTGGTGTTATCGCGGCCTTTCTGTGAAGGGTACACCCCCTGCTAATAGGTGAAGGGTACACCCCCTGCTAATATGTACCCCTGCTAATAGGTGAAGGGTACACCCCCTGCGAATAGGTGAAGGGTACACCCCCTGCGAATAGGTGAAGGGTTCACCCCCTGCGGGTACACCCCCTGCTAATAGGTGAAGGGTACACCCCCTGCTAATAGGTGAAGGGTACACCCCCTGCTAATAGGTGAAGGGTACACCCCCTGCGAATAGGTGAAGGGTACACCCCCTGCGAATAGGTGAAGGGTACACCCCCTGCGAATAGGTGAAGGGTACACCCCCTGCGAATAGGTGAAGGGTACACCCCCTGCTAATAGGTGAAGGGTACACCCCCTGCTAATAGGTGAAGGGTACACCCCCTGCTAATAGGTGAAGGGTACACCCCCTGCTAATAGGTGAAGGGTACACCCCCTGCTAATAGGTGAAGGGTACACCCCCTGCTAATAGGTGAAGGGTACACCCCCTTCTAATAGGTGAAGGGTACACCCCCTGCTAATAGGTGAAGGGTACACCCCCTGCGAATAGGTGAAGGGTACACCCCCTGCTAATAGGTGAAGGGTACACCCCCTGCTAATAGGTGAAGGGTACACCCCCTGCGAATAGGTGAAGGGTACACCCCCTGCGAATAGGTGAAGGGTACACCCCCTGCGAATAGGTGAAGGGTACACCCCCTGCGAATAGGTGAAGGGTACACCCCCTGCGAATAGGTGAAGGGTACACCCCCTGCTAATAGGTGAAGGGTACACCCCCTGCTAATAGGTGAAGGGTACACCCCCTGCTAATAGGTGAAGGGTACACCCCCTGCTAATAGGTGAAGGGTACACCCCCTGCTAATAGGTGAAGGGTACACCCCCTGCTAATAGGTGAAGGGTACACCCCCTGCGAATAGGTGAAGGGTACACCCCCTGCTAATAGGTGAAGGGTACACCCCCTGCTAATAGGTGAAGGGTACACCCCCTGCGAATAGGTGAAGGGTACACCCCCTGCTAATAGGTGAAGGGTACACCCCCTGCTAATAGGTGAAGGGTACACCCCCTGCTAATAGGTGAAGGGTACACCCCCTGCTAATAGGTGAAGGGTACACCCCCTGCTAATAGGTGAAGGGTACACCCCCTGCTAATAGGTGAAGGGTACACCCCCTGCTAATAGGTGAAGGGTACACCCCCTGCGAATAGGTGAAGGGTACACCCCCTGCGAATAGGTGAAGGGTACACCCCCTGCTAATAGGTGAAGGGTACACCCCCTGCTAATAGGTGAAGGGTACACCCCCTGCGAATAGGTGAAGGGTACACCCCCTGCTAATAGGTGAAGGGTACACCCCCTGCTAATAGGTGAAGGGTACACCCCCTGCTAATAGGTGAAGGGTACACCCCCTGCGAATAGGTGAAGGGTACACCCCCTGCTAATAGGTGAAGGGTACACCCCCTGCTAATAGGTGAAGGGTACACCCCCTGCGAATAGGTGAAGGGTACACCCCCTGCGAATAGGTGAAGGGTACACCCCCTGCTAATAGGTGAAGGGTACACCCCCTGCTAATAGGTGAAGGGTACACCCCCTGCGAATAGGTGAAGGGTACACCCCCTGCGAATAGGTGAAGGGTACACCCCCTGCGAATAGGTGAAGGGTACACCCCCTGCGAATAGGTGAAGGGTACACCCCCTGCGAATAGGTGAAGGGTACACCCCCTGCGAATAGGTGAAGGGTACACCCCCTGCTAATAGGTGAAGGGTACACCCCCTGCTAATAGGTGAAGGGTACACCCCCTGCGAATAGGTGAAGGGTACACCCCCTGCTAATAGGTGAAGGGTACACCCCCTGCGAATAGGTGAAGGGTACACCCCCTGCTAATAGGTGAAGGGTACACCCCCTGCGAATAGGTGAAGGGTACACCCCCTGCGAATAGGTGAAGGGTACACCCCCTGCGAATAGGTGAAGGGTACACCCCCTGCTAATAGGTGAAGGGTACACCCCCTGCTAATAGGTGAAGGGTACACCCCCTGCGAATAGGTGAAGGGTACACCCCCTGCGAATAGGTGAAGGGTACACCCCCTGCGAATAGGTGAAGGGTACACCCCCTGCTAATAGGTGAAGGGTACACCCCCTGCTAATAGGTGAGAGGTCTGCCCCTTTTTAGTGGTTGATCTTTTCTCTTTCCTATGAGACCCTGCATGATGTGCCCTAATGCCTGCCCCGATGGCCCACAGGGAGTGGTTATCCAACCCCTTCTGACTTGGTAAGTCCATTGGGCGGTTTCCGCAATGGCCCACGAAAAGTGGTTATTGGATCCCTCCTGGTTTGGGAAAATCATTGCGCGGTTCCCCCCCCCCCCCCCCAATCGTCATGGTGTGGGGTTATGAGACCTCTCCTAGATGGAGTCTCTTGTCTTTCCCTGGCAAGACCCTGTCTAGTGTTATCTCGGCCCTTCTAGGGGTATTGCACTGATCGTCCTAGCGTGACTTATTCTTCCTGTCTATACGCCCCATTATGTAGAATAGTGGTAGGTATAACATCTTATACTGAGTTTGTCACTCACCTTATCGACTTTCCCTTTTCAGGAAGCAAGGCTAGGAAGTGAGCTCTATCCTGTTGGTTTCCCTTGAGTCTCACCTTTTATTTTGGCAGCTTTACATAGTATGTAAATGAACATTTGAGATTGTACCTTACTTTGGCATGTAATTATATTTCCATTTATCTTGTATTTCTGCTATTGTTTGTACTCTCCTATGTTTGTTGCTTCGAGGAGGTTCTGGATAAGCGTTAAACTTCTGCACTTAGCCTTAGGTTAGACGGTGGACCTCCCTGAGGTTGATTGTATAACCTGGCGTTTCTGTTAGGCCCTCTCCCGGGTCGTGACAAGCAGTGTATGAACCATCCAAAATATTTTCGATTCCGTTGGCGATGACAATATTGAGCATTTGAGCCTTCCAGATTAAATAGTTTGTGGTATCAAGTTTGATTGTTGAGATTTTGATTCACGGAAGGAAAAGGGGGCAGCGAAGGGGATGGTGAGGGAGAAGGGGAAGACGGTTCTGTAAAACTAGAGGAGGCCATTTTTTCTAGCTCTGATACCAAGTTGGAATTTCTGAGATAACAGTAACTACGATAGCAGCACAGAAGAGGAAGGAAAGAGATGAAGTTAAACCTGCTCGAAGATGAAGCTGAGGAAGAAGAACGTTTTTGTATATTGATTTTAAAACTACAAAACCCATTACAATTGTATACAGAAAAGAGAAAGTGAAATGATGATTGTAGAAATCGAGAAATCTACCCTAACTCAACCGTACAAGCCTTGTTACTCTAACTCAACTTTCTAACCTAGTTACGCTAACTCTGTTCTCTAATATTTATTTCTCTAACAATTTCTACCGACGGGGTTTCGTCGTAGATATGCATCGACAAGTCTTTCAGCAGAACTCAACGAAAAAGAAGGCACTGATGGAACTGTTATTCTGTGAGGCTGTGGTCGACGAAGTAACACCTGGTTATCTCTAACCTCTGGGACATGAATATCACTTTGTATTAAATCAACTTCTTCTTCGGCAGGAAGAACAGGGGTTTGTTCTCTACGCATTCTGTTCGATGCAAAATATCTATTCAACAAAGTCTGAGATCTTTCCAATGATTTGCGGGACCCATAAGACTCTAATGGCGGAACCATTTCTCGATTTGATTCGAATCTACTCCCAAGACGGCGAATCATTTCTCCCATGGGTAAGTTAAACGCAGCCCTCTGAATTGTTTGCCACAAACTCTCGATCCGCCGAGCATGAGGCGTCGAGGAACCTTATGAGTTGAATCATCCTCTTCAGGCTTGCGAATATTATTTCTTCGACCATAAATTGGAGTCACATTCTTAATCGTCACCTCTCCTTTACATACCGGGCATTCCTTAGCGTTTGAATGCAAATGTAACCAACTATAAAGACATGGCCAGCAAAATAAATGGCCAAAACAAGTCACCACAGGATCTCTAGCTAAGTCGAAACTGAAAGATTACGATTAGTTATGCGGTGTCACACATGGTGTTACGTGTGACACCGATAATGAATGCAATGACGAACAATATAAATATGCGGAAATAAATGAGACAGGAAGTTGTTAACGCAGTTCGGCAACCAGCCTACATCTGTGGGGCCACGCCGAGATATAAAAACATTTCTTTGAATTCACAAAGTTACAAGAAAATCGGACTTATACAAATAAAGACTCCCTCTTATCTTTGTCGCCGAGATCTAGATAACAACAAGATCCCCTTGTCGTTGATTCCTCCCGGAACCCGTGTTATGGCAAGATCCCCTCGCCCACGATCAAAGTGACAAGCTCCCCTTGTCTAATAATAGAACTCTTCCCTAGTTCGGATGCAGTCTCCTCCCAAGACTGAGCTTTAATGAAGAACAAAGAAATATTGCCTCCTGGGACACCTCCTGGAACACCAGAGTGTAGTCTTCAGACGCAATAGTCAACACACTCAATAAATCGATGAAATCCACAGCATAAGAAGAGTGTGTAAAACAATCATAGACCCAAACGCAGAAACGTTGGGAGTGAAAGAAAAGTGACAGTACAAAGAACGATTAAACCTTTTCACGCGAAAAAAAAAACTCCGTCGTCAACAGCTTTCATAGAACCGAAAGCTTTAAATATCATTGGTAGCTTCCATATCTTCGATTCAGTCAGTTACCAAATTAGCTAAATCGCCGCAAGGAATAAGGAAACACAATCTTAACAAATTCGATTGTGTAACACACCGTGTGATACTTTAGGAAAGTATCTCAAACAACTCGGATATTCATCCAATAAATTAGGAAAGCATCTCAATATTAATGGGATATCGAAGCCTAATAGATTTTACCAAATCTACAGCAAATTAGCTTTCCAAATAAAAGTTTTCTAAAAGCAAGTGCCTTTAGCTTTTTCAATAACTTTCCTAATATTTTTGTTTCCTTATTTTTCTCTTCAACAGAATCTTCATGATTGTAATATGTATCCATCCATAAACTGAATATAATATTTCTTGATCACCAAGAAATAAATTATCAATTTGGAAAATAATAGAATAAAATATTATCTCCATAATAATATATTGCCAAAAAATCAATGTCAACACATATGCAAAATCTTTGCATTTACAATCTCTCTCTTTAGCATTTTTTGGCAAAATCAATATAACTCATAATCTCAATAACTTCCCCTGGATTAACTCCCCTTGAATAGTGACTTCAAACATCATAAAACTATCACTCATTATATAGTATCAGAGAGCAGAACATATCACACCATACATATCACCAATCACCAATCATCAAAATACTTCCCCTTTTTGTCATAAAAAGACAAATATACATATAAGAGAATAGTACTAACCATAATAGCAGCAACATCACCAGATAATGACCGAAATAGTCCGTATAAACATCAGTAACACCATAGGAATATAACCAATATCAAAAGTATAATATCCAAAAGAGTAAAAGAAATATCAAGGGTGAAAATATGAAAAATCTGTCATATAGATCAAGAAATATCCAGAGAATCAACAAGTTAAAAAAAATAGTTCGAATATTCTTCATGAATAAAACCATTCGAATTAGCAAGAATCAGTTCTGAGCATCAGCACTATCTGGCACACCTGCTGGAACATCCTCTGGGACACTGGATGGACCAGCTTCGTCCATGGCCCTGGCCTGTGAATCTGAGTCTGCCATGTGAGGATTTTGCTTGTAAATATCATTTAATAAAACAGAAATTGTGGATCTCTGTTTTTCCAGCTCAGATATTTGGATGGACAATGACTCTGTTGCACCTACCAAAAATCTTACAGTTCAGGTAAACAATGCTGAGTCGGTGCTTGACTCGGAAATAGGCATACCCTCAACAAAACCTTCCAAGTCATTGATGTGTTCACCCATTCGAAGCTTGTAACTGATTCGTATTTCTTTCTTTTCTTCATACAACACTTCATGTTCTCTAATAATGGACTGTTTGGAGGATAATATACCAAATATAAGAGAGGGAAAAGGTAGTGCTAACCGTGAATTGTTACTGTCCACATGCTTCATAATTTGTTCAAAGAAGAACTTTCCAAAATCCATTGGTATTGAATTTTCGATTTGAAAAAGCAATGCTGCCATAGTCTTGTTCACCCCTGTACCATGGGATGTAGGTAGCCAGTTTCTCATAGCAATTTTATGGAGAATACTGTACTTTTATGACAATTGAGCAGTAGGAAAATCTTTCTCATGGGGCCAGATTCTTCGAACACCCCCTGTGGTATTGAAGATAATTTTGCTGAAATCGGGTACAAAAAGGGCAGAAGCAGTGGTCTTTAAACCCAGATATTCATTGATGATCATTGGGGTAAAGTTGAAGATATGTCCTCTCACAAATACTTGGCCAAAATCAAGATGAACAGAGTCTTTCACATGCGAGTCAAGATTACAGTAAAATTCTTGTACAATCTTCCAAACAAAAGGACAGAAACTTCTAAAAGTTTTTTCTAATCCCAGACTAAGAAAATGATACACGACTGCTTCATATTGAGAAAAATCTCCTTCATGAATTTTTCTTTCTGGCCAAATATTTCTTTGGGAGAAATTTGGTCATTGGCTTGCATGCAACCTCGACTTAAAATCATCATTTGACACTTTTTAAAGAAGATTTACCTTGTTTGGATTTTGATTCACCTTTCGATGCAGATTTGGATTTCGGAGCGCTTCTAGAAATAGAAACTTCACTTGTCTTTGGTTTTTTGGATTTTGCACCAGGTGATGGACTTATTCTCGGTGTTTTGACAATGGTAGGCTTTTGAAGCTTCTCCACAGAGGGCTTTGAGGTAGTGGATTTTGAAGCCTTCGATACAGAAGATTTTGATCTCTTTGGAGCAGTTAATCTGGAGGATCTTTGGGTTGGTTGTTCTGGTGATTTTCTCATGAAAACATCTTCATCATCTGTATTTACTTCTAAAACAGCTTCTTGAAGCCATGAACTGTCAGAAGATGATTCTTTTTCGATTCTGGGCCGTTTCCCTTTTGATGTCGTAGAAACCTTTGAATTTCTAGGTGCCTTGGGCGGCACAGAGCTGGTTTTGAATCTATCTCCTTTACTCTTGCCAAATTTTTGTTGGACTCCAGTAGCGTCAACTTGTCGAATTGGAATCCCCTCGATAATTTTTGGAAGACCCTTTTCGGTAACAAAGGGATTTACCGAAGGTGAAATAGGAGAGTAAACCATAATGGCTGATTCGGAACTCGGCGTCTTTGCTGGAATATTCACAGGAACATCCCTAGAAAACATCTCGTCGGAAACTTCCTCAATGATGACCATTATGAGATGAGCGAAAAAAAAGAAACCCTAGCAGATTGAAGAATCGAGGAGAAGCAAATGAAAGAGTGTTCTGAAAAATCTGACTTTGAAATATATTGATATCTCTTCTCCATAAATGCCCATCAAATCACCAAAATAAAGAAAATCCATGATTTTTGATAATTTTCCGAAAATATATCCGAAAATTACCATAAATAAGATATTCAATCTCTCATAATTTAGGAAATAAGACCTATAAAATAATGCTACTCCAATCTTTTCTGAGAAAGATCATCCAGATTCCACAAGAATATTCAAGTTTTGCATGTCACACTCGGTGTTATTCCTTAGAAAAATAATTACTTGCTGCAGGGGATGAATAACAACACAGTAGATCTCCAAAAACAAAACGCCTAAGGCACATGGATTTTTTTTTTCTTTTTTTTAAATAAATGCGAGAAAAAACTTACATAATACAGAGGCTTAGGGCAGACCTCAACTCTTCAAATCTTGCACCATCTAAAGCCTTGGTGAAAATATCGGCAATTTGTTTTTCGGTAACCATATGCTCCAAATTAATAATTTTGTCCTCCACTAAACATCGAATAAAATGATGTCGTATGTCAATATGCTTTGTCCGTGAATGCTGAACAGGATTTTTAGAAATATTGATAGCACTCAAATTATCACAATAGAGGGTCATGACACCATGTGTGACACCATAGTCTTTTATCATTTGTTTCATCTAAAGAAGTTGCGTACAGCTGCTACCTGCTGCTATATACTCTGCCTCGGCCGTAGATAGAGAAATAGAATTCTGCTTCTTGCTGAACCATGACACTAAATTGTTTCCTACATAAAAACATCCACCTGAAGTGCTTTTTCGATCATCAGAACTTCCTGCCCAGTCAGGATCACAATAACCCACCAGATTTGCATTAGAATCAAAAGAATACCAGATGCCATAATCAGTTGTTACACTAATATATTTTAGAATTCGTTTTACCGACACTAAGTGAGACTCCTTCTGTAATGACCTCGGCAGGAGCCGTCACATTTTCATAAACTTTCTTGAATCATTTACTAAGTTTCCTCTCTTTCTCTGTTTCTTATCCAGTATGTATATATATATATATATATATATATATATATATTTTACAGAACTCAGAGACATTACGATGTCCAGCGAAACCGAACCCCTCATAACCCGACTTCACTTTAATTCTAGCGGCTCAGTCTCACACAGAAACGAGCGACTAAGCTCGGACATCTATTCAGTAACATAATCGGGCAGCAGAACAGTGCCCTCAGATCATCCTACTCTATCGTTCACGGACTGCATGGATTACAGGCGTCTGCCGATAGAAGTCACATCGCCCGATCATAACGTGCACTCTGCGTGACTCTTTGAACATCGCCCGGTAGAGGACATCGCCCGGTAGAGGACATCTACCGATGGGCATGTGCAATGCACACGATTCATTAAACATCATCCGGCAGGGGACATCTACCGGTGGACATGTGTATTCTCGTGACTCGTTAAACATCGCCTGGTCGCTAAACAACAAGGCACTACATCACTGGGTAATGAAAAACACACTTAAACTCCGACATCGCCCGATCACTAGACGACAAAACATTATACTTGCTTCTACCGATAGCTAAACAACCAAACATAATGCTTACATCTACCGGTAGCTAAACGAAAAAACATTTCGCTTACATCTACTGGTAGAGAGCATCTACCGGGGGACTCATACTTCTAACATCTTCCGATAGGGGACTTTTACCGGTATACAGTGACATCCTTAAACCTTCAAAGAACTCAACATGACTGTCATACGCTTAAACTGATAAAACCATAGACTCAAACAGGATACGTATAGCGGAAGACTTGAATGAAATAAATCTTATAAATATGTCCACATATTCATCCTCAAACACAATAGCTAAGTCAGACAATACTAAATACCATCCTACATAGACCTCAGTTCTCATATTCTTACTAACATTAAGATAACAGTAACCAGGGGTCGTAATCGCCTTTCCAGCCATGCACTGTCACCCTGAGCATCCTTCTGCAACCAGCCTTAGACATTGTCACTGAACTTGGAATCCTCACCTGATGGTTCTTCACCTATATCATAAGGTTCAACAATAAGCCTAATGCTTAGTAAGGAGTGCAATGCTACACGTATGCATGAATGCACAGTTTGATGAAACGCATATTCATGGTCTTTTCATGTACTTATTCTTGTTCATGTTCTTTGTTTTCATGTTCATCATCTTCATCATATAGATTAAGAGAGGATTTGTGCCGAAAAGGGGGTTGACAGTGAGAGTGTACATAGTCCCTTGCGGGCCGTATTCATGGTCCTTCTTTTGGACAGTGACATACGTCAAACCGCTCCCAACCCTCACTTAATCCTTGTTGCATAGGTTTCGTATTCTTTCTTTCTTAATCATAAGGAGAAACATGCACTTAAAACATTTTCATAAACTTGTGAAATAATCATGATGCATGGTCATGAGTACACTTAGTTCATCAGACTACAGAACAGGTCATACATTGATCAAAAGATCGTGCTAAAAACTTGAATAACAAAACTAAACAACAAGGGCACAAATAACTTTCAAGCATCATAAACAACTTCTAACTAGTACCCTTGTGATGTAGGGCCCTAATGGCCAGGAATCCTATACACTCATTTACCTGGTTTCCTTAGCAACTTGAGCTCATTTTCTTCAGACTTCTTCACCTAAAACATTTACATTGCAGTAGTTAAAACAAAATCCTAATAGTTCTAATCACAAGTCATCCTAGGATCTAATAGCTAAAGTCATTCCCGAATCCCTTAGTCTAGTATTCTGTGTGCAGTCTGACATCCAAGAATCGAAACAGTTAGATTCAGCTAACGATTAATCAGGGTCGGTTATTAAATGTCCAGAATCGATTCGGAAATGACATTACTAAGTCCAGATTATAAATGTTACTACTCAGCCATTGGAGAGTCCAAAACTCTAACACTAAACTGAAAACAGAGCTCAACAACTAATTGACAACTACATTGTCTAGCTCTTACCTCGAGCGTGGAGTATCCGAGAAATAGCAAGGGAACTGGTCGTCGAAGGGAGGATTACTGGCAGGCAGAGAGCGAGAGCTCGGGAGAGAAAATCGCTGGAAGGAGAAAGTGTCGGCTACAGTGGTGTTTGTGAGGTTTAAAGATTTTCCATTTCCCTTATATATCGATCACAACCCACCCTTATTACAATTATGCCACTCAACCTAATTTCACACAATTAAGAACAAATCTTGGTATTAAATTTAAATCAAAAGGTCCAATAGTAAAGGTGACAGTTAATTCATTTAAGAAATCACCTGGCCGGGGTTGTCGGGTGTTACACCTTCGGATTTACTTGAAATCGAGCGCATAAACCCACGATATAACAAATATCTGGTCGGCTGACAGTTAGATATAAGAGACTTCCAATCATACTTCTATACAAACGCTAATTGTAACGCCCCCGAAACTGCCCTGGCTCGGTGCGCTACTTTGCTAACTTAACTCGTGTTTAAAACGACGTTTAAAATAATTTTCGTAAATTATTCGACTCGATTTTAGGGTTTTTTGAACTCTCAAAAATATTTCTCGGATGTTACACTGATCAACAACAATTCCCTTTTCATCTTTAGAAATTTTCTCATGTGTCCCAAAGGGTGTTCTACTCAGGCGTGCATTCTCAAGCTTAAATTTTTTCAGTAAATTCTTGGCATATTTGGCTTGAGAGATAAAAATACCATTCTTCTCTTGTTGTATTTGAAGGCCGAGAAAATAATTTAGTTCTCCAACCATACTCATCTCAAATTTCCCGGTCACTTGAGCTACAAACTCATCCACCATAACCTGTGACACCGAGCCAAACACTATATCATCAACGTAAATTTGAGCAAGTAGGAACTGACCTTTATCACGGGGAATGAATGGGGTTTTATCTACTTCCCCTCGCTCATATCCCTTGGTTAATAGATATTGCGTGAGACATTCATACCACGCACGAGGAGCTTGTTTGAGCCCATATAACGCCTTTTTCAACTTATACACAAACTCGGGATGATAATGGTCTTCAAAACCCTTTGGTTGAGCAACATAAACTTCTTAATTGAGAAATCCATTGAGGAAAACACTTTTCACATCCATTTGATATAGCTTGAATCTCATAACACAAGCGATAGATAATATAAGTCGAATAGATTCAAGACGAGAAACCGGAGCGAATATTTCATCAAAATCAATACCTTCAATCTGATAATACCCTTGAGCAACTAGCCGAGCTTTGTTGCGAGTAATGTTGCCATGCTTATCAGTCTTGTTCTTGTAAATCCACTTAGTACCAATCACGTTTACATCGGGAGGACATGGTACTAAGTCCCAAACTTGATTGCGAGAGAATTGGTTGAGTTCTTCGTGCATAGCTTCTATCCAGTATTCATCTAGTAATGCTTCTTTCACATTCTTGGGCTCAATTGTTGATGTAAAGCATGTCATTTGAATCATTTCTCGATAATTAACCCTCGGCTTATCTCTAGTTTGTATACCATCATTCAGACCCCCAATAACCTCATATGCAGGATGATTCTTTTGAACACGTATAGACGGTGGCCTGTTGTGTAAGGTATACACTTCTAATTCATCAACTGTCTCTGTTTGATCTGTGACACCGCCTGTGACACAATCTGTGACACCGGATGGAACACTAGGGCCTTCATTGTTTGAAATCTGATTTGCATCTTCTTTTGGATTAAATGCGGTGTTCAGAGAGTTGTCTACTTGAACGTTTGTAGATTCGATAACAATTTGAGTTCTTTTGTTGTAAACTCGATGAGCACGGCTATTTGTAGCATAACCGAGAAAGATAGCCTCATCACTCTTAGGGTCTAGTTTTTCCCTGTGTTCCCTTTCATTCAACACCAAGCAGATGCTGCCAAACAGATGAAAATAACAAAGATTCGGAGTTTTACCTTTCCATATCTCATAGGGTGTCATAGAAGTTTTGCCACGGAGATACACCTGATTTATGGTATAACAAGCAGAGCTCATAGCTTCAGCCCAGAACTTTTGAGGAACATCCCTTTCATGGAGCATTACTCGAGTCATTTCAGCCAATGTACGGTTCTTCCTTTCAACAATCATGTTTTGTTGAGGAGTTTTAAATGCCGAGAATTCATGAGCAATCCCTAGATATTTTCAAAAATCTGAGAATTCAGAATTTTTAAACTCTCTTCCATGGTCACTGCGGATGCGAATAATCTTCAAGATAACACAATCTTTTTCACGTTGGAGACAAGTACACATTGACTTGAAGGCTTTAAAAGTGTCGGACTTTTCTCTAAGAAATTCCACCCATGTGTAGCGTGAGAAATCATCAACAGTAACGAAGACATACCGTTTTCCTCCAATACTTTCAACTGGCATTGGCCCCATTAGATCCATGTGAAGTAATTCAAGTACTCGAGTAGTTGAGGATGACTGTGACATCGGGTGCGACACATTGGTTTGCTTTCCGATTTGACATGGTCCACATAATTTGTCTTCATCAAATTTTAATACAGGAATTCCCCGAACAGCACCTTTAGAAATAAGCTTTTCAAGCATTCTGAAATTAACATGTCCCAACTTTCTATGCCATAGAATAGTGTAACAACCAGCACTTTGGTCAGGTACTTTTTCCCGCAATTATTATGGTGTGAATTATATAATAAGGAGATTATAAATGAAAGTAGGTTTAATGGCAAGGGTTGTAATTAGTGTGAGCTGGATCGATATAAATAGAAAGAGGAAAGCCTAAAATCTCATTTAAACCCTCCTGTAGCCGACTTTCCTCTTATGGCGATTTCCTCCTTCGGCAACCGATTTCTTTCTCCTCTTTCTTCGGTGATTCAAAGCTCAGGTGAGGTTTAGGTGATTCACTCATTAAGCTTTTGATTAAGAGTGATTATTAGTTGGTGTTTAAAGACTTAAAATCGGACAATGTTTGAATAATGATAGTATTTCGAGCCTTCTGTAATGGCATTGCTATAGAATCCTGGACGTTGTTGATGTTTTAGTTTGAGAATCTGAAATCTATATGAATCTGACAGTTTAGACGACGATGCCATTAATGTTTTGAAAGTTAAGCTCTGCACACTAAGTGCTCAGCGAAATGCTTTAGAGGTTCAAGATAGAATCTAGGATGATTTCTTTAACTAAGATTTTACCAACTCTGAGTTTAGATTATTCAGGACATATTTAACATTGAAGTATGAAATGTCCTAGGTGGAGAAGGATTCAAGTGAAGGCACGACATAGCAAAGGAGTCCAGGTAAGTGAATGTGCTAGATTTTTGGCCTTTAGGGGCCCTACATCACAAGGGTACTAGAAAATCTGTACTGATGTTGCTTGATGATTTATGAATGACTGAGAGTTATGTTACGAAGTGTTCTAATAGAGTTTATGAAATTGTCTGTTTTGGTATAATGCTTGGGTTAGTGTTATGATATGTCACCTGATGTGTGATTCTTTCCATAGTTGATGATTTATGTGCATTCATGCATTATGATTGTTCTCCAAAAGCATGAGAAAGTGTTTATGTGCATGATTAAAAAAACAAATAATTAAATTACGTTTATGTCACTATCCATACAATGAACCAAGGATGCTGTCCGAGAGGACCAAGTACACGCACATAAATGAAACAATGAGAAAGAACATGTATATGTCATGTAATGTATGAGATAAAAACATGAATATGACTCCCATGATCCGAGTAAAGAATGTGAATATGAATTTTTAATAAGCATGCATTCATGAGTATTTATGTATATGTTGCACTCCTTACTAAGCATTAGGCTTATAGTTTAAACCTTATGATGTAGGCGACGAATTTAAATGTGAGGACCTCAAACCTAATGATGAAGTCTAAGTCGGGTTGCTGGAAGTGCTCATGGTGGGATTTGTGGCTGTGAGGCGATTCTGACCCGTGGAGTGTTGCTCTTAACATGTTTTAGTAAGAACTAAGATACTGAAGTATAATTAAGATAAGGTCTTTTATGTTGATGAATGCTGGGGTTGTTTGATACGACTTCATGTTTAAAGAAGATTTTAAGATCAAAGGTTATCTATTTTTTTTAAGTCTTCCGCTACGCATGATTAAGATTTATGAGTAAAATGGTTTCCATTTGAAATGAGACGTGAAAAAGTTTAAGTAGTTTGTGGACGCTGAAGTCTGTAGACGAAAAAGTTTAAGTAGTCTGTGGATGCAGGAGTCTGTGGACGAAAAAGTTTAAGTAGTCTGTGGACGAATAAGTCTAAGTGGTCTATGGACGCTGGAATCTATGGACGAAAAAGTTTAAGTAGTTTGTGGACAATGGAGTTTGTGGACGAAAAAGTTTAAGTAGTCTGTGGACAACAGAGTCTATGGACGAATAAGTCTAAGTGATCTATGGATGCTGGAGTCTGTGGACGAATAAGTTTAAATAAGTCTATGGACGATGGTATGTGGACAATGAGTCTATGTAACCCGTGAGTAAATAGGTCACGTGAACTTTGATGATAAAGTCAGGTGGTCCGTGAACGGTAAATTTAAGTAAGTCTATGGACGTTAGTCTGTGGACGATGGAGTCACATGAACAGAGAGCAACGATGTTTAACAGTCAGTGGACGAAAATGCCAAAGTAGTCCGTGGGTAATTATGTCGATCGATTTAGTGGTCAAGGTTGTTACCCGAGTTATGTCGTTCGACTCTGTGGATGAGTTCGCCGACAAACGTATGAAAAAATCGAGTTCTGAGAATTTAAGTTTTTCAGTTGGATGTTTTTTTTTCTAAACGTCCACGAGTCTAGTTAATTTATAAATTTCACAAGTGGCTGTTCTAAGATTTAAATGACTGAGTTATGTTGCCTAAGTTGAATGTCCACGAGCTTTTAAAAAAAAATATATCCTTAGTTTTGGGTCGTGACAAATAGTGTCTTCCATACTCGACTGAAGGCAGATAGACGAGGAAAAAATAAGATAGCAATTGTCGGATGACCTAGCTCCTTCGATAACACATTTGTTGTTTTGATCGGTCACCACACATTTTTCTCTTGTGAATTGCACATTCAATTCTTGATCACAAAGCTGGCTAATACTGATTAGATTAGATTTCAGACCATTTACCAACAACACATTACTCAACTTTGGTAAACTAGGAACATTTAACGTTCCCCTTCCAATGACATCCGTTGAGACACTGTTGCCGAATGTTAGTTTTCCCACGGATTCAGGTATAATATCTGTCAAATATCTCTTTTCACTTGTCATATGTCTAGAACATCCGCTATCAAAATACCATGTATTAGTTCCGATTGCCTTTAGTGAAAGATGTGTAACATTACACCTCAAACTTGATTTCATCACCCATTTCTGATAAGGGAATCTGTAAGAAGAAACATTTCTAACAGTATCAAATCTTAGATCGGCAAGATAATTGAAACATTTAGGACGAATATGACCACGACGTTGGCAATAATGACACACAGAACCATAAGAGTTACCTTTTATGCTTGCAACATGATAGAAGTTATAGGAATTTGATTTTCTATCAGTTATTGGCATTCTGTTTGCAACTTGCTTTCCTTTGTAATCAAATTCCTTGTCTGACACCGGCTATGACACCGAACTTACCCTTACGAATTTCATCACAGAGCGATTTTCTTTTACTGCAACAGTCTGTGCAACAGAGCTTTCACCTTTAAAACCCAATCCAGATCGATTTCCACCTGATTTGCTGACGTTGAGAATATCATCTAGTTTAGAAGAACCCGAATTTAGCATTTTAACATTCTTCTTCATGAGACTTATCTCATTGGTTAGATCTTTAACTTCATCCTGACTTGTTTTCAACTTGGTCTCCAAATCATCAATAACATTTTGAAGATCATTCTTCTCATCTTTCAAATTTCTAATCCGTATGTGTAGAAGCTGATTTACTTTAACAAGCTCGGTCCATTTCTCATGCAGAAATTTGTATTCTCCAATAAGATCTTCTTCTGAGACTGGTTCTTCGTCTTCATCACTACTATTGGAAAAACTGTCTATGACACCGGGTATAACACTACCGTTTTCTTCTCGTTCTTCCTTTCCAACAAGCGCCACATGGTTACTCTGAAATTCGTTTTCCTTCTCTGACTCATCCTCACTCCAGGTTGCATTCAGAGAATTCTTCTTTTTCTTTAAGGTATTAGCACATTCTGCTTGTATATGCCCGAAACCTTCACACTCTCTGCACTGAATGCCTTTGTTCTTAAATGGTTGATCAGATACATAAGTTTCTTCTCTGTTCTTCTTGTTGCTTGAAGAACCATTTTTAACGTTTGTGACACCCTGTCTGACACCGCGAGTATTTCTACCAAATCTCTTCATAACTCTGCTGAAATTCTTTGATAGCAGGGCTAGAGACTCCTCCAAGTCATCTTCATCATGCTCGATGTAATTCTGTACCTCTGTTTTAAAAGCAACTCCCTTTACCTTCTTTATTTCGGTGTCTCCTCCAAGATTCATCTCGAAAGTTTTAAGAGATCCCATCAATTCTTCTAACTTCATTTTAGAGACATCTTTGGTTTCTTCTATGACATTGACTTTATAGGCAAACCGTTGTGGCAAAGACCTTCAAGTTTTTCTTTGGAAAACATCTCACCGAGAGCAAACGCTTCATTAGCTATGTCACATAATTTGGCGTTGAACTCGCCAATGGTCTCATCTTCCTGCATCCTTAGATTCTCAAATCGAGTGGTTAACATTTGCATTTTGGACAACTTTACCGTAGATGTTCCTTCATAGGTGGTTTGAAGAATTTCCCATGCTCTTTTTGCAGATTCGCATGTGGAGATGAGTCTGAACTGAATTGGATCCACACCATTAAAAATAGCATTTAGAGCCTTTGAATTGCTAAGTGCCAAAGCATCTTCATTTGAGTTCCAATTTTCTTTGGGTTTTGGAGATATAATACCTTCTGCATCGGTGTTTATAGGGTGATTCCAACCTGTTAAAATAGATCTCCAAGCCTTCTCGTCAATAGCTTTAATGAATGCCTTCATCCTTGCTTTCCAATAAGCATAATTACTTCCATCCAACAATGGCGGACGCATTGTAGAACCTCCTTCTTTCATAGAGTCCATCGCACATGAACTAAAATCTTGTCCTGCTTAAGAAATAGAAGCGACCAGCTCTGATACCAATTGAAAGATTACGATTAGTTATGCGGTGTCACACAAGGTGTTATGTGTGACACCGATAATGAATGCAATGACGAACAATATAAATATACGAAAATAAATGAGACATGGGGTTGTTAACGCAGTTCGGCAACCAACCTATGTCTGCGGGGCCACGCCCAGATATAAAAACATTTATTTGAGTTCACAAAGTTACAAGAAAATCGGACTTATACAAATAAGACTCCTTCTTATCTTTGTCGCCGCCTCTAGCTAACTTCCCCAAGGAAACTGTTTGTGCGAAATCCCCTCGACTTTAGAACAACCTCTCCCAAGATCTAGATAACAACAAGATCCCCTTGTCGTTGATTCCTCCCGGAACCCGTGTTATGGCAAGATCCCCTCGCCCACGATCAAAGTGACAAGCTCCCCTTGTCTAATAACAGAACTCTTCCCGAGTTCTTATGCAGTCTCCTCTCGAGACTGAGCTTTAATGAAGAACAAAGAAATATTGCCTCCTGAGACACCTCATGGAACACCAGAGTGTAGTCTTCAGACGCAATAGTCAACACACTCAATAAATCGATAAAATCCACAACATAAGAAGAGTGTGTAAAACAATCGCAGACCCAAACGCAGAAACGTTGGGAGTGAAAGAAAAGCGACGGTACAAAGAACGATTAAACCTTGTCACGCGAAAAACAAAACTCCGTCGTCAACAACTTTCACAGAACCGAAAGCTTTAAATATCATTGGTAGCTTCCATATCTTCGATTCAGTCAGTTACCAAATTAGCTAAATCGCCGCAAGGAATAAGGAAACACAATCTTAACAAATTCGATTGTGTAACAAACCGTGTGACACTTTAAGAAAGTATCTCAAACAACTCGGATATTCATCCAATAAATTAGGAAAGCATCTCAATATTAATGGAATATCGAAGCCTAATAGATTTTACCAAATCAAATTAGCTTTCCAAATAAAAGTTTTTTAAAAAGCAAGTGTTTTTAGCTTTTTCAATAATTTTCTTAATATTCTTGTTTCCTTATTTTTCTCTTCAACAGAATCTTCATGATTGCAATATGTATCCATCTATAAACTAAATATAATATTCTTGATCACTAAGAAATAAATTATCAATTTGAAAAATAATAAAATAAAATATTATCTCCATAATAATATATTGCCAAAAAATCAATGCCAACACATATGCAAAATCTTTGCATTTACGTAGACAAATATTGCAATCGAAGAAGCTTCCTTCACTTCCATTGATCTTTTCTGCATCATCCTTACTCTCTGCTTTCTCGGCTTCCAAAGTACTGTTATTTATATCACATGATTTTGGAACTTCACTGGTTGCTTCCTCAGCAGCAACACTACCTTCACCTGCTTGTAATGAACTTCCTTCGACTGAATTCGCCATCACTAACAATTGATTAAAACTCATTGAAATGTTTCGAGTTTCGGAGGGAATTTGCACCTGTCTCCATCGCCATCGCTGTCGAGCCCCGAGCCTGAAAGCTTCTCTAAATCTATTTATAGGTTCTTCAAGCTGGTCATCAAAATGCACAGATTCTTTTGGTACTGTCGAGGAAGCTGGCTCTGGACCCGGACCCAGCTTCAAGTCGAGGTTCATTGTGTGTGAGATTTCTTCATTCATCATAAACCCTCAACCACGAAAGAAAAAAAAGAGAGAAAAACTTAACCACAGATTTAACTATCCCAACTAAATAACCCTAATTCCATCACTAATTGGGAAACCCCCCAAACACATCACTTTAAACGAAGAACAGGCGTTCCTCAAGTGCTACGGAGATATTCTAGGTACAGAGATATTCCCCCTCTTCACCAGAGATTTGAGACACCTTGTTCACGTCTACAAAGTAGAATTTCACTCTGCAATTCGAGATGGGAACCCTAGTTCAGAAAATACCCACTTGATTTTCTTTTTAATAATCAGACCCGAGAATTTGATGTCATTAGGTTATTGATCTGTTGCATGTAATTTAAAACTTACATAAAAAATGCAGTAATTGAAGAGGGATTGTTCTGTACTTTGTATCATACTCGGCTCCCAATTTCTCTAGTTTTGGCTTTAGGTATATGCATTTCCTGCACCACTCTGCCATCCTGTGAAAAATGATATAATTCAATCTTTGCAATTATTGCATAAATTTCTACAAGTTGGACAGTGCATGCTCATTGTTATCTGCTTAAATTAGCCATAATTTTTGTTCATTGCATACCAGTCGATGAGGATCGGCTGAGAGAGGTTTTGTGCATCGAGGAGAATTTGATCGAGGTGATCAGAGTCGTTGATGGCTTCCATCTCCACCACCACAGGTCTGGACTCAGGCCAAAACGCATCCACTCTCCACTCCCTCCTCGATACCCTCTTGAAGTCTCTGTTTCTGCGAAGAGGACCGATCGTTCTCCCAGGAAACAAACTCCGCCCGTAGTTGTTTGATGGGTATTGCTGCTGATCTCCCGGGCAAACTTCTCTGCACAGAATCTGAGTATTTGCGGTCAGCACAGACATTATCTCAATATCGGAGACGATGAACGGAGTAGAAATTGTTGAACTGGGTGGTTTAGATTTCTCGGATCATGAATTTGAGCAGATGTTTAGAGAGGCTTGCGGTCGGGGTTTCCTGGAATGGTGTGATTGGAAAGTGAATGTGTTTCGTTGCTCTGAAAATGGCGGGAAAAAAATTGCTCTTTTCGTTCGGCGATGATGATTGATGCCCATACAGATTAGAAAGCTTATCCGAAAGGTGGGTTGGGGAGGGAAGACCTCAACATGGGCCCGCACCGATAGACTATCTTGAATTTTTAAATGCTGTGTCAAGAATATTATTTGGATAATTATCGAATTTATGCTCAAGTTATGCAGTGATTAACAAAATGAAGTTGAAAAGTTTTTCTCCTTTTGGTTAACAAGGTTGCGCTTAAAGTATCATATTCTTAACAAAATAACATCTGGCGGGCGCTTGGTCTAGTCCATCTTTTGGAGTCTTCAAGAATGGTAGCCCGTTCTTTTTATGAAAATCAACGAACAGGCAGCTGGCCCATAGCGCATCATACGAGAAGAGTTGCCGCAAAACCAAGAGGGCAAAATAGAGGGATGGAGGGAGGGCTAAGGGAGAAGTCGGGACTTCGCAATAGGAGCGCGACAACGATGAGTTGGTCGATTTTGGCGTAGGGTTAGGGTATATTCGAGAAATCAATTTTGAGGGCGGTGGGCTCCCCAAAATAAACGAAGAACAGGCGTTCCTCAAGCGCTAAAAAATGTGATCTGGACCACCCACCTGACATTCTGGATGAGCCCAAAAAACGGCTCCGGTCCACGCCTGTCAGAGGTTATTTTGTAAAAAATAAAGTAAATTCTAAAATAAAACCTGAACAATATGTATTTATCGAAAAAATTCTTAAACTAAAAGTCCTCGCAGTCAAAATATCGAATTATTAAAAAACTGTCAGATTAAATCCTGGTGGGGGGTCGATAGCCCCCCGCTAGCCACCCGAATTACATTCGGGAGGTCGATAGTCCTCGAATTTGAAATTACACGGAATTTAAGGAACCAATTTAAAATTGCGGTCTCTCGCATCTAAAATACAGTAGATTCGGGCTGCCGCATAAAAATTCAGGGAGCCTCATTTTGTAAGCAGCTCCCTGTAGTGTTGAATTATTATTCATTATTTTAAAAAATATCAAATCATATTTAATTCGGTTAAAATTTTTATCACATATTTATCACATCATGAAAGATAATATAAAAAGTTTCATAATTTTTTTAAAATTGTTATAATTTAATATAATTATTTATAAAATAATATTATTAAAATTACAATATATTGCGTAAGTATTATAAAATTATAAAATTTTTTACATTATCGATATGACAAACATATAGTAAAAATTTTAAATAATTGAATATAATTCGGTAGTTTTTAAAAAATTAAATCATTATTTCTTGTTCGGCCGTCAATTTGATGATTTAATTTAATATTAATATTAAATGACTGACTTGACTTGTCTGAGGACCACCACCCCTTTGCTGACATGGTATTCTCTTCACCACACGATTCTTTCAATCTGGATGGTCCATCTTTCTTTTTCACCCACCGACACAAAAACGAGGAAAACGAGCTAGCGTGTAAGTGGGCTCCACAAGTGATGATAATTGAAGGGCCCATGATCAAGTTTTCTGATCCTCTCTACTATTGTACGATATGCTCAGCCGTGGATTTTCTCCACGTGGGCCCTGCTTTGGAGTTGGAGATTATTATGAGAAATTACTTTTTACAGTGTGATTATGTAGGCACCTGTAATCAGAAGCTTGTAATCAAGGAATGATGGCACTTGGCAGCTTCTAAAGAGTTTAATTACATAAATGTCCAAATTCCGTATAATTTCAGATTCAGGGCTATCGAGGGACTATCGGCCCCCGCATTGTAATTTGGGATGCCAGTAGGAGGCTATCGACATTTCGTCAAAATTTAATTTGACAGTTTTCAATAATTTAAGGTTTTGACTACAATGACTTTTAATTTGAGATGTTTTTCGAAAAATACCTCTAGTGAGGATTTATAAATTTAAAAGCAATAGTTAATTATAAATTTGATAATTACGATATTATTTTCAAATGCAAAGGGGTTAATGGAGTTTCGTTCAAAAACAAATCTTAAAAACTGGATTGCTGTCTCAATTTCAAATTACAGAATCATCTTCATCGGCTCTCTTTCTCTTTCTACAATCTTCTCTCCTCGTTGCTCGTTAGTGATGTTAGTAATGCAGAGAGAGAGAGAGGAGGAGGAGAAAACCCGAAGAAAAACCCTAAAAACTCCATGGCTAACGTGACAAAGCAGCATCAACCTATCAGCGGCGCAGACGTTCAAAGAAGTCTCTTTTCTGTCAAAAGCAATAAAAAAGTTGCTTGTTTCTTCTTTATCATCGTCGCCTCCCCCTTTTTCTGTGCATTTAGTTTGTCTTCTTCCTATTACTCGCCACCTTCCGCCGGAGCAGCCACTTTCAGAATAAATAATGGCCGGGGCTCGGAATCTAATGCTAATGGATCTCTAACTCAATTCCCTAGAGTGGATATTGAAAACACATCGAACGGAAGTCTGGTTTCATCAGAAAAAGCAATGGTCGAAGGCCATGCGAACGAGACGGAGAGTGGTGATAAAGCATGTTCTCCGTTTCCGGATAATGGAGATTGCGGTGAGGAAACCGGAGGAAGGGTTGAACAAAAGAGTACGAACTCTTCGGCTGCGATAGAAAAGAAAACCAGCCATGAAAACGAAGATCTGGTGTCGAAATTGAAGAACTGTAATTTTTATGATGGAAAGTGGGTGAAAGATGATTCATATCCACTGTACGCATCTGGGTCTTGTTCGATCAACGAGCAGTTCAGCTGCACCATCAATGGCAGACCTGATAAAGATTATGAAAAGTACAAATGGAAACCTCATGGCTGCTCTCTCCCAAGGTACAACCTTTTTTCCCAAACAAAAAGTTCACTTTTTTCACGTCAGTTTCTGTGGAAACTCTGATCAAATTAAGGTCTGGATTCAGGTTCGACGGGGAAGATTTTCTACGTCTATTGAAAGGAAAAAGGCTAGTTATTGTTGGAGATTCGTTGAGCAAAAATATGTGGCAATCCCTGGTTTGTGTTTTGAGAAACTCAGTTAAAGATAAAACCATGATGTTTGAATCTCATCGACGCATCCGTTTTCATGGAGCTGCTGCTTTCTCCTCCTCATCTGAGGTAACAAACTTATCATTCATGTAACTTTTAAAATCACGAAACAAACATTTTTAATCGTTTAACTTCTTATTCTACCGTATTAAAATATTCGTTAACGTGTCGAGCAGTAATTTGTACAATTAAACTAATAAATTAACTATTTATAATTATTATATTTTATATATTAATAGTACCAATCAGTCAACGAGTATTTTAAAAAGATAAACGTAACATTATTCCTTTTAACCTTCCAATACCAGTGACACCAAAGAATAGATAATACATGAGATTATAAGATTAGAGGGTCCATATAACATAACTTTGTTCGCAAGGAATAACCGGGCAGAAAATCGTCATTAACATGTATTATTTCCTTGATTTCTTAAATAACCATTGAATGGGGGAAGAGTAGGAGTATAACAGCACAATGGAATCCTACGGGTCGCCATTCTTAGTTCAAGTAGCCGTAGGAGAAAGGAAAGACAGCAATGGAGTGAAGAAGGTGAGTCTGCGTCTCGATAAGATGGCCAAGGTCTCCAAAAAATATAAAAATGCAGATATCTTCGTCTTCAACACATTCCATTGGTGGACTGGCTCCAAAACTTCAGAAGGGTAACTCTCTTTTACTCGAATTTCAATCATTTTTACTCCAAAATGTATTTAAACTCCAGATTGATGTAAACGCAGAAAAGATTATTATCAAGAAGGTGAGCATGTGTACAAGAAATTGGATGTATTGGTGGCATACAAGAAAGCTTTGACTACCTGGGCTGCGTGGGTGGATGCCCATATAAATCCAGCCAAATCCCTGGTTTTCTTCAGGGGCTACTCTGCTCCACATTACAGGTCTTTTTTTTTTTTTTTTTTTTCTGTTCTTCCTTGAAAAACCAACACTGATATCAAACATTCCGTTGATACTTATTGCTAAAACAAATGATAGAAGAAAATTAGAACATGAAAGATTCGAACTATTTTTTTCAGAGGTGGACAGTGGAACTCTGGCGGGCAATGCCACGCCGAGACAGAGCCAATCCAGAACGAGAAGTATTTGGGTCCTCCGATGAAGAAGATGAAGATTTTGGAGGGGGTTTTGAGCAGTATGAAAACCCCTGTGATATACATGAATGTCACAAAAATGACGGATTTTCGAAAGGATGCTCACCCTTCATATTACAGGAAGACAAACCAGAAAACGCGACCACAGTTTCAGGACTGCATCCATTGGTGTCTTCCTGGAGTTCCTGATGCATGGAATGAGATTCTATACGCAGAACTTTTAAGAAAAGATGATCAGAAGACGGGATAACGGCAGAAAAGACTACAGAAGACATAGCTAAATAAACGTAGAACCCTTTGTTTTACGTACTACTTAGTGCATATTGTTCATGATAGAGAGAGAGAGAGAGAGAGAGAGAGAGAGAGAGAGTCAAAGAGATGGTTATTTGGACACCCCAACAAGCACACACCAGTTTTATATCATAAATTTCAATTCAAATTGAATATTTCTTCATAAAGTTAAAACAATTTGAATCAATTTGAATCAATATGCTAACAGCTTTTACTGATAAGTTTTAAGAACCCTATAAAGATTCTACAACATCCAAGAAAGATCCACTAAAAAAACATGAAGTGATCAAGTACCCATGAAAGAACGTTGAGCTCAACAACATAGAGCCAAATAAAAAGTAATATGGAAGCAAATCTTCTCATTTGAAAATGAAAGATTATGAAGGTGAATGGTACACTTACAATTCAAGTCGTCCCAATTCGCTAGCTGCCATTTTCCTCCAAATAAGATGCTGATAACAATAGTGGAAATGGTTTAAAACCAGTCTCCGAGAGTAGAGAGAGTCAAAAAGATGGTTGGTGTCAACTCAAGACAAAAAACCAAAAAAGTGAATGTTAGTATACAGCCAATCTCTTAAATATGGAAAAGAAATTCTAATTTTAATGATTTATTTACCTTATAAAATAAAGAGACTAAATAAAGGGAGACTAAAACTGGAAGGAAGAAGTGGAGATTAGGAAAGACAATGCATTCAGATGTAGATGATTGAAATCCAATGTACAACAACATTAAAGAAATCACCCACCATTTTCTCACTAAGTAAATTCTCTCAAATACCAGCTAAATAAACAGTCCAGAAAGTGGCTAACCAACTCTCTCAAACGGATCATTACGGACCAAATCGACAATGTTGGCGTCCACCGTTTCTTATTTCACTTCCAAGTTCCACCCATTACCTATATTGTGAGAAATGGGAAGGACAAGTCACTTCTTTTAGTTCAATCGCCTCCTTCTGCGAGAGCGGGAATCTCCACTGTCTACATCTGAAATCCGTGAAGCATCATTTCTTCGTCTGGAGGATGAGGTTGAGAGCGACCCAATGGAATCGATTTCCATGTTAGTATCCAATTGACTCTCTGAATTTATAACAGCTGCAATGCTTGAGAAAGAATCTCTATCATCAACAGGTTGAGCCTGCTCGTGATTTCTACCGACAGGGTTTCGTCGTAGATATGCATCGACAAGTCTTTCAGCAGAACTCAACGCAAAAGAAGTAACTGATGGAACTGTTATTCTGTGAGACTGTGGTCGACGAAGTAACACGTGGTTATCTCCAACCTCTGGGACATGAATATCGCCTTGTATTAAATCAACTTCTTCTTCGGCAGGAAGAACAGGGGTTTGTTCTCTACGCATTCTGTTCGATGCAAAATATCTATTCAACAAAGTCTGAGATCTTTCCAATGATTCGCGGGACCCATAAGGCTCTAATGGCGGAACCATTTCTCGATTTGATTCGAATCTACTCCCAAGACGGCGAATCATTTCTTCCATAGGTAAGTTAAAGGCAGCCCTCTGAATTGTTTGCCGCAAACTCTCGATCCGCCGAGCATGAGGCCGTCGAGGAACCTTATGAGTTGAATCATCCTCTTCAGGCTTGCGAATATTATTTCCTCGACCATAAATTGGAGTCACATTCTTAATCGTCACCTCTCCTTTACATACCGGGCATTCCTTAGCGTCTGAATGCATATGTAACCAACTATAAAGACATGGCCAGCAAAATAAATGGCCACAACAAGTCACCACAGGATCTCTAGCCAAGTCGAAACAAATATTGCAATCGAAGAAGCTTCCATCACTTCCATTGATCTTTTCTGCATCATCCTTGCTCTCTGCTTTCTCGGCTTCCAAAGTACTGTTATTTATATCACATGATTTTGGAACTTCACTGGTTCCTTCCTCAGCAGCAACACTACCTTCACCTGCTTGTAATGAACTTCCTTCGACTGAATTCGCCATCACTAACAATTGATTAAAACTCATTGAAATGTTTCGAGTTTCGGAGGGAATTTGCACCTGTCTCCATCGCCATCGTTGTCGAGCCCCGAGCCTGAAAGCTTCTCTAAATCTATGAATAGGTTCTTCAAGCTGGTCATCAAAATGCACAGATTCATTTGGTACTGTCGAGGAAGCTGGCTCTGGACCCGGACCCAGATTCAAGTCGAGGTTCATTGTGTGTGAGATTTCTTCATCCATCATAAACCCTCAACCACGAAAGAAAAAAAAGAGAGAAAAACTTAACCACAGATTTAACTATCCCAACTAAATAACCCTAATTCCCCCCCAAACACATCACTTTAATTTATCCGACAATTCAACAAACGTCAATTAATCAAGCCTCAATCTTTCGACATATAACAATGAAACAGAGACAAAAAGATCCGCAACAATCTCAATTATTAGCACGAAATAAGAATTCCCAATAAAAATCTCATCACTCTTTCCAACCGAAGCTGAGCTACGGCGACTTCGAAATTCTACGTTTGAGGCTCTCAAGCATCGTAGATTAAGCAAGTCGAAAAATGCAAGAAGAATGAAGTGAAAAACCTTTCCCTTGAGGAGATTACGTATGAGAACCTCAAAATTATCATCTTTTCAAAGATACAAAGTTGACCTTCTCCTTATTAGCCGAGCTGGGTGCGAATTGACTTGCCCAAGGAAGGAAGGAGCTTTTTGAACCAGCCGGACTGGGTATGGATATGCGCGTGAAACAAATTCCCACTTCGCAGTCAGAGAGAGAGAGAGAGAGAGAGAGAGAGAGAGAGATTTATGAGGGCTGGTTGAGAGGTACGCGTTGAACTTTGCACAGCCATGGAAAACAGTTGTAGCTGGGCCTTCACTGCGTAATCAAGCTTTTAATTTGGGCATCAAAGATGTGTTTTTTATGGGCCACACCAATCTCTCTCCAGAGAGTGGGTAAATTTTCAATAAATAAACACGAAATCGTTGGTCTCAAAATTTCTCACCAAAGTGAAAGACATTTCAGATAATGCATCAAATCTAACTGGGTCGAAACGTTGTCCGGATATCTTAGAGATGAGTTTTGAAAAACTACTAGTACAAACTGTAAAGCCAAACCTCGATCTTTGACGAACAACATTTCAAGAACTCGTCAATTTGCAACAGCCCATTCTCAAATACGGAAAAACTTTTTATTCGGAAGGTATAAATCACAAGATCCCACGAAAGAAATTTCTGATTCTCGAAAACTGAGAAAAAAAATCATTCAAAACACCAATCAAATGGTGCAAAAAGGTTCAAGGAGCACACAAACAAAAAGAGCCTAATGCTTGTCAAGACGTTTCATTATCAGCAATCCCCTGAAGAATGTTGAAATTTGATGGTCCGACAACGTCAACGAATCCTTTTATTGACAACTCCGGCGACAACGTCTTCTCCGGCGAGTCGTGGTCTAGAAAGATGACAACCACGGTGATGTCATCGTGGAAGAATCTCCTTATTCCCTTTTCAACCTTCTTCAGATCATCGTATCTCATCTCTCTCTTCCTAGCAGCTTCATTCAGAGCCCTTTTCACAAGCCTTTTCGCAATTCCCTGAAATGTAACACAATAGAGTCAAGGAACAATCGAATAATAGATGGATAATTAAATAATATTCAACCATGCGTACTGCTCGTGGATTATTATAGACAATATTGACAGCCTCCTGGTTAGTCAAGTGCTCCCATAGCCCATCCGATGCAAATATTATAAACTTGTCATTTTGTCGCAGAAGTCTTGTGTTTAAGGATGGGTCGGCGGTTAGGACGGGGCGGCGGAGAGGTTCTTGGAGGTGGAATCGAGGAAAGGAAGGCTCGAGAGAGAATTCAGGTCTCTTCAAGTAGGCGTCGCCTATGGATCTGGACACCTGATCCACATGCATGAATGTGAACACAGATAAATTAGCCAAAGCAAGATTTGAAACACAAATAAGACACCCTCACACCAAAAATTTATTTGCACAAAACAAAAGGAAAAGAGTAATATTGAGAAAGATAGATAGATCTAAGAAAAGATAAGGTAATTACAATCAATATTTCTCAAACCTCAGATAACAACAACCAACATAACATTTTTTTTCATATTCTTCTCAAGAATAGAACATACCTATCGTATCCAAGTACGCAAATAAGACTCGTTAATCCGTCACGAGATAATGCTAGCTCCTCCAACATTACATCTGATATATGCACTAGATAGCTAGTTTTTTAGTGATATTTCTTACCACGATTTATTAAGCTAATTATCAATTACACTGATTAAGGAGGCTATACTGAAGTGATAAAAATTAAACGAAAATTGTTGTTTGTGACGAGACTCAGAGAAGCTCATTAACGGCCTTACCAAATACATGTTTAATGGAGGAATATTACATAAAAACGCAGAAAAAGAGAGGTTTCAAATATACTACCAAAACCATGTTCTGCCAAGGTTATCAAGGAGCCAATGAGGCAAGTAACTAAAACAAACTAATCATTTTTAGTATATCAAACCCGGTTGAAACCAGTAGTCACACGTTTGATATCTTATTTGTTCAGATCCTAAAGTGTCTGACTATGTTTAAACTATACAGAAAATTTTGGTAGGAAAGATAAAATGTATGCTGAACTTAGAAGTGTATGATACACCATCAGCATTAAAAAAAAAAAAACAAACATAGAAAAACCACAGGCTATTATAAAGGGAAAAAAGCACCTGAATGATGCCTTTAATTCGCCACACTCCATGCTTCATAACAACAATATGCGAATCATCAGAATGCAACGACCTGAGTTCCTGTCTAATCTCTTCCACACTTGCATTATGATCTCTAGTCAATTGCTCAGCAATAATCTTATTTGACTTTCCTAAACAACCGATCACAGCTCTTGAGTCACCAAGATTAGCAGTATATAAAGTTCCCCTCCAGATAACTCCAGCTAGACAGCAAGATCCAATGGCTGCAATTAATGGTTTTATCCCCCATGATCTACGTACTAGAGTAAGAAATCCATCTTCAGTTGCAGCGAAGGCATTTCTAAGGACATCTTCAGAGATGGTTCCATTTTTCTCTTGAGCAAGTCCTGTAACACAATGAGGAGAAGTTCGATGCTTTTAAAACTGCAACATCAGAAATACTAAAACGAATCATGTAGAGCAACCAAGTAACATCCAATAAAAAGAATCCGATAATTGAAACCACGAGAAATCAAATAGTAAACGATGTGTAAAAGAAAAAAATACTCGGCATGGTCACTCGCATGGAGCTAGGAATTACCTGAATTTAGAACTACAAGTACCAGTAAACACCCATTTTATGTTGGAATGCATTTGAAGTTTTTAAGTTCCTATTTTGAGTTTCTATCTGGATCAACCACACATACTCATAGCAACACTTCGTCAATCTATAATGCACTACAATTAAACATAACGTGCGTTTGTGAGACCAGAAAATTAAAATTATTATAGAGAAATACATACTTATAGAAAACAATAAATATCACTCTCCAGCGACACAGATTTACAAGGGACATAAAAGAATTCATCTTAATTCAATTGAAAACAGAAAATGAACATATTCTCGCAACAACAAAAATAATCAAAATCCAATTTCAAATAAAAAAAACCAAGAAAACAAGCAAGACCCAAAATTCTTACTCATGAAATGGAGGAAAAGGTGGTCACGAATATACCGAGAGGCGTCTGGGCCGCCATGGCCATCGTACACACCAACGAAAATGGCTTCTCTACCTATCTCAACCTGGCTATGATCTTCGATAATTTCATTAGCTTGAACAACAGCGAATGAGAGTTCGCCATGGAAATGCTTATCTAAGTCTCTGCACCATAAGAGAGAATCTTCCAAAGAGGAATCCTCAAAATCATCCTTGCTCATACGGGCATACTTTCTTACCGGTTTCCAACACGCCGAAACTATCCTTCCTAGCCACGAAAACATCCCTCATCTCCCTTTGAAGCTAAACCCAAGAATTTGAGGAGAGAGAAAAGTGGGTAGAAGGTTTGAGAACAAGCGCCTTCTACAGAAGAAGTTGACGATTTCTGGAAAAGAAAGGAAGCACAACCCAAATAAAAAACAGATCACCCACAAAAGACTCAGATAGTAAATTCCTATCTACGTACTAGTGACTGAAAAATGGAACCCTTTTGAGATTCAAGCAATTGAACAGTCAAGGAGAGAGGCACCGGAGGACGACGAATTCGGAAACAACCACACGAAAAAAATTAATGGATCAGAGCTTATGCTTCCCAGAGAAATAGAACGAGATTTTACTGAGCCGAGATTGATGAACATTGACCAAATTGTTGAGGGATTGGGGAAGAAGAGGAAGAAGAAAGGCTTTGAAGTCGCAGAACGTTGGAGTAAGTTAAATATAGTTCACGAAAGCGCGTGAAACAAAAAAGGCACGAAACGCGAGTGGTTGCCCTTTACCCCCGTCAACGTGGAGCCGGTTCGACCGGGTCGGTCCAAGAATCCAAAGTTTAATTACATAAATTAAAAAAATAATCTGAAAAAATAATCGAGATCTGATTTTATCACGTGCTCTTTTAATAATTAATTAATTATTTTAGCCATTATATACTAGTTGTATTATTATAAAATTCTAATTATGGTGTTAATTAATTAAATTAGAAAATTAATAAATAAATTCATTTAAGTAATTATTTAGTATTTCCAAAGTAATTATATGAAAATGATTATTTTATTTCATAATTAATAATATTATTAGATTAGGTAAGGGAGGTGTTGATGAAGAAAAAACAAACAAGGGGGGGGAGGTTGGGAAAACACATGGGTCTCGTGAAAGAGGAGAAGAAGACTTGGCTTTTGGAGTGGTCACCACTCACAGGCCTCTTACCCTCCTTTTAGCCCTTTGACTTGTGTACAAATCCTATAATTTCTTTTATACGATTATCAAAACTTCATGTCTTGAGTCTACGAGTAGATGATCTACTGTAGGACAAAGAAAACAAGTGAAATAATGACTAACGACGTGGTTCGACACGATCTACGTTAATTATTAAAGTTAATAAGAAAGAATAATCGTAATTATTCTTATCTTGAAAGAATTTTATTTAGAATAAAGGGTCTACGAGTTGCGACTTTGGGCATCGAGTGACAAGAAAATGAATCATCTTGTGATGAAGCATGTAAATATAGCATCTTATTTTGAGAGTCACATACATTTTACAGGAGGCAGTGGCAATCTCTTCAACTCATAATGCTTCCAAATCTCTCTCTAAGTGACTATTTCATATATAGAGGCAGAAACTATAATCAGAAAATCGACCCGAACCAAGTCGAACTCTTCTTTTCGGTAGATTCCGACTGAGGAACTGCAGAGAGAGTCACACATAAACATATTAACAGCCAGAAAAATGGAGAAAAAAAGAAACTAATGGGGAGAGAGAGAGATCCTCTAGAAGTCCCCCTCAAACTTTTGGGATCATAACTTGTTCTTGTACCAGAAGACACCTTTATGCTGCTCCGGCTCGACATAAACACTCTTTGGCTTCTCTCCACGTTGCAGTGACCACCGGAGTAGTATCCAAAAAATAATACTAGCCCAACATCGGCTTTATGGCCTTGGTAAGCTCCATTGCATGGTAACGAGGCAAGGTCGAGAACAAATGGTGAGCCACGTGAGTATCAGTGATGTTATGGAAGACCTTGTTCAGGATTCCATAGTCTCTGTCAACACTCAATAGTAGGTAGAGCGCCACTCAGCCAGTCCCATTCAGAAGAGTCGTAGTGAGGCATGCTGCAAATAAGTAATCAAAACCAGGAAGCCATTACAGACCAGTAATGGGCCTCCATAAACGAAGTATTATTAGTTGATCGAGTCTTCACATGATACTTACATGTCAAATTTATCAGATTTCTTGACGTAAACGTCTTATTAGTGGTCTGGATCTCCAAAATTTGCAATCCATTTTCCCTTAATTACGTGGATAGTTATCACACCTCACCAATAGCTTTACCACCATGTACAATGTTGAAGGCTATTTAAGGTGCTTCATTAACAAATATTAATTAACTCAAACAAGACTTTTAATACTTGATTATACAACACTCGTTGTGATAACCCGAATGTGCACGTATGAATTCGACTGCGGGGCAAACCTCGGAACCTAAGCCGAGTGTAGGCGAATCCCGGACTCGACTATAGGCGAATCCCGGGTCGTAAAGAAGGGGTCGTCACAATCCCACATCGCTTGGGGAAATATATGGAAATGAAACATATGTAAAAAGACCCTCCCAACATAGCAAGACGCGTTTTGGAGCACAATTGGCAACGGATTCCATAAGAACTCCGAAGTTAAAAGTGTTTTGGCGAGAGCAATTCCAGGTTGGGGAAATATATGAAAATAAAACATATGTAAAGAGACCCTACCAACATAGCAAGACGCGTTTTAGAGCACAACTGGCAACAGATCTCATAAGAACTCCGAAGTTAAAAGTACTTTGGCGAGAGCAATTCCAGGTTGGGTGACCTTCTGGGAAGTTCTCGCCAAACAAAGCCGTGAGGGGAGGATATTGAGCTACGGCCCAATCACTAGAGCGGACAATATCTTGCTGAGATATGGGGTCGTTACAAACGGTATCAGAGCCTGTACCCAACCGGAAATGTGGCGAACGAGGACGTTGGGCCCCCAAGGGGGGGTGATTGTGATGACCCGAATGTGCACGTATGAGTACGACTGCGGGGCAAACTTCGGGTTGCGGGGCAAACCTCGGGACCTAAGCCGAGTGTAGGCGAATCCCAGACTCGAGTATAGGCGAATCCCGGGTCGTAAAGAGGGGGTCGTCACAATCCCACATCGTTTGAGGAAGTATATGGAAATGAAACATATGTAAAGAGACTCTCCCAACATAGCAAGACGCGTTTTGGAGCACAATTGGCAACGGATCTCATAAGAACTCCGAAGTTAAAAGTGCTTCGGCGAGAGCAATTCCAGGTTGATCTTCTGGGAAGTTTTTGCCAAAAAAGCCGTGAGGGGAGGATATTGGGCTACGGCCCAATCCCCAGAGCGGACAATATCTTGTTGGGATATGGGGTCGTTACACTTGTCTTGTTTAATTAAAATAAAAAATGTTATTTAAACCCTAATGTTTAAGTTTATTTACTAATTAGAGATTAAACTCTTCTTTTTAGATAAATCAAACTTTCACATTTTTAGCTCTTAGCAATTAAAATTTTGTTGTCAAAGTATCTGTTAAATTTAACAAGTGTTTAACATGTTTTTCACTTAATAAAGTGTTTTCACCCAACTTCTAACTTCTCTGGCAATATCTAACTAGATTTTGAAATTTAAATGCAGCTATTTAGAACGCTGTCAATTGTACGATAGGTTTCGAAATTGGGTTAGAAATTATTGTAGATGTTCGAAATCGACTTAAATACTTTCTTTAAATGATAAAATTGGTGGTACTCACGAACTAAATTTAACAGATTAATTGACACTGTAGTTCTTATTGCTATTTGCTGCTAGAGGTGTTTAACGGGCGGGCTGGCTCGCCAGCCCGCCCGCTCGGCCCGCTACAGTAGCGGGCCGAGCTTGGCTCGACTCGCTACTGTAGCGAGTCGAGTCTGGCTCGGTCCCGTGAGGCGGGTCGAGCCGAGCCCAAGGGCTGGGCTCGCGAGCCCGCCAGGGACCGAGCCAAACGAGCCGGCCAACGGGCTGGCTCGTTGGCTCGGCGGGCCAGGCTCGCGAGCCAGCCCGCCCAGCCTCAGCATCAACTGTTTTTGACCATTGCTTCGCTGCCCCCTCGCCTGAGCAACTCACTGCCTCCGAGTATTTATCGGAGAAATATAAGTTAAAACTCGACTTACCGTTCGATCTACGTTCACCAATGTTGTAGATCTTCGCGAGTGAAATGTTTTGAGACTTGATTCGAGAGAAACGGAGTCCGGCGGCGAGTGCGACCCTCGTCTCTCCTCCCTCTCTGTTGCACTCTCTCTCTCTTCCAGTTTCATCTGTTTCACGCTGCGCAGAAAAGAAGAAGGGTTATTTAACCCTTCTTCTTCTTTTCTTTATTTTATTTAGTAATAATAAATTTAATTATTATTTTATTTTATTTAATAAAATGATAATATCATAAAACTTAAATAACCTCATTTCACATTCCACCTTATAAAATCATACTTAGCAACGTGCAATTCAAATTCTAACCAATTGACTAAACGTATACGCGAAATAAAACGACAAAAGTAGTTTAAATATTTGACACGTTAACAGTTAATAATGCGGAAAAAAAATTACCCATAAAATTAAAAGTCGTTAAAATTCTCGATTTTTTCATATATAAACTCTATGCAATGACTTTTTTCAACTAATTTTTATTATAATTTTAAATGAAAATTTTTAAAAAATTTATATTATATTAATACAAGTTAAAAATATTTATATATACTTGACTCGTTAGACTCGGCTCGTTAGGCTCGTTGAGCCGGCTCGGCTCGGCTCGTTTAACTCGTGGCTCGCGAGCCGGCTCGAGTTGAAATTTTTTCAGGCTGGCTCGTTAAGCTCGGCTCGTTAGGCTCGGTAGGCTCGTTAGGCTCGGCTCGTTTAACTCGATAGGCTCGGTGAGCCAGAGTATTTCTGGCTCGGCTCGGCTCGACCCGCTCGTTAGTCATCTCTATTTGCTGCACGATCTAAATTAAAAAAAAAAAAAGTTTAAAATTTAATTTAAAAATGAATAATCAGCTTTGACTCGTTACTTGGCGAGCCGAAATTGTATGGATTTGATTAGACTCAATCCATCTCAACGCACAGTAATACGTGGTCAGTTCTTGCTAAACGCGATTAAAAAACACCAAAATCGACACACGTAGGCGCGCTACGTGTCAAAAAGCGTAGAAGAGAATTCAGGAGTATCTCCCACGGAGCCCCTTCCTACTGCCATGCGTCGAGAGTGCAGTCGAGGCTGCAACTATATATTTATGCAGAAGACGAAGGAAGGCATTTAACAGTCAAGTCATTTAACAGTCGAGCATTTGGAAGAAGAGCGAAGATGCAATCTGCGAAAGAATCAATCGCCAATGTCGGAGCTTCGGCTAAGTCTGGAATGGAAAAGACCAAAGCCACAGTCCAAGAAAAGGTTCTCTCTTTTTGCCTCCCACTCTGCTTCTTTTTTGTTCAATTACAAATATTTATCGTTGCTGAGAGATGATGGACAGGTTGACAAGATGAAGGCGAAGGACCCAGTGGAGAAAGAAATGGCCACGGAGAGGAAAGACCACAAAATCCACCAGGCGGAGCTGGAGAAGAAAATGGCGCGTGATCATAACGCTCGGCCAGGACACGAGGCTACCACCGGGTACCCATCAACCGGAACAGGCACGTATTCGACTACGGGAGCTCATGGTCACACCGGCGGGACGCACCAGATGTCAGGAGTGCCGGGGCAGCCAGCGGGGCCGGTGACGGAGGGTGTGGCAGCATCGCATCCTATCGGGACCAACACGGGAACGGGGCGGACCGCGGGTGAGAACCCCTACGTGAGTGGACCGCCTGGTTCCGGGTATGGCACCGGTGGGACCTATAGGCTATAGGTGAGAGAGCTTAGAAACTTTGCATAAGTATTGTCGCTCTGTAATATGTTATCTCCGCGTAAGAGAAATAAAAAATAAAAAGGGTTTGTGGACATTTAGAGTAATAACTCATTTCTTGTATTTACGCATTTTTACTGGAAAATGGAGCTAACGATTATAATAAAAGAAGGTGCGCCAACCAAATTGTTGAAATAGACATCAATCGCTCAGAGCTAACATTTGAAATGTTTTTTTTTTCTGGATAACAAGTTTAAAAGACATCTGCATGCATTAGATCTAAGACCATTTGTGTCAATAGATTAACACACAATGGTAGAGAGAGAGACAAACCATAAATAAAAGTCCAAATATCAGAAAGGTTAGGTTCATTAATCTCATATAACACATGGTTCCACTAATACAAGAATTCACAAAATCTGATAAAAAAAAATCCAGAAAAACAAGGCAAGAAAATTCCTCAAAATCCAGATTTTCGCAGCTCCGAGGTGCCGTGAGCAAAGTGACATCTTTCTCCGAAAGTGCAAGACCCTTTGGCGAAATTATCACAAAGCTTTGTTCTGAAGTTGTTACCTGAAGGAAGAGGACCCCCTGAGATTCCAGCTGCTTTCACAGGCCCCGAGACTGTCCCAATCAACTCCCTAACCATGGCACTGGCTTCCTTAATCTGATCAAGAGTACCCTCGAGCTCAATGTTCTTCAAATTCGGATCTGACTCGTGATCTCGGATGGAAAGCTTGGCCCCTGTTTGGCGACAAATCTGCTTTGAATTAACACCGCCCTTTCCTATGATGGCTCCTGCAAGAGAGGCGTCAACACTGATCTTTGCTGTGGCGGAGGCACCAAAACTTGCAGCAGGTCCTGCATGTGGTGGGTCCATCCGACCACTAAGTCGACCATGTATATGACCCAGTGGCCGAGGGTCGTCGTGGGAGGGAACTATAGGCTTGCCAAGTTCCCACTCACCATGAGCAAAGTGGCATTTGTCACCAAATTTGCAGCCTTCGGCACTATTGTATTTGTTGCACATTCGGGTTTTAACAGCACCGGTAGAGGAGCCATTAGAAATAGGAGATGGGGTTGCCACATTTCTACCTGGAGCGGTCGGAAGAGGTGCTAGATTCATCATTTGGGCTACCGCATTGTAACCTCCAGGAAAATAGTGCAAGAAATGGCATCCCTCACCAAATGGACAGCCAGCAGTACTGCAGTTCAAGTTAAAGACCTCCATCATTTCATTTATAGAGAACTACCAATATGGAATTTTCCAAACAACTCAAACACAAGAATAGTTACTCAAACTCAAATACAAGATTCTTCACACACTAGACTCGTTTAAATATTCTTCCACCACCCTATCTTAAGTCGTGACATGTGCTATAAGGTGTAGAAAGCAAGGCCCAATAAACGGGAGTATCTGTATCTTCCTCATATTGAAAAATTTGTGTAACAATTTGATATTAAAAGAATTGATATAATAGATTCTTGGCTATCAGTCAGTCTATGTGTTTCCATAAATCGTAATTTCTTAATCCAAAATAATAAAAGGTTAAACAACATTCATGCCATTTTATGTACATTAAAATGAACTTTTATTTTTCTACAAATTTTAACTCTTAATGCCCATTATCCTGCAAACCAACTTAGACTTCAATAGCTTCATATAAAATATAAAAACCAAATAACAGTCAAGAGAGTTACACAAAAATGAAGTCAATGAAAACTTCATCTTGGTCCATAACACCAAAAAATTATTTTTTCCAGTCACAAAATCATTCCACCAAATCAGTCATGAAAAGAAAAAAAAACTCAATAGTAGCGTGTTCTAATCATAATCTAACATTCTTCAGAACTCAAAAGTGACCCAAATCGATACTCAGAAATAGGGAAACTTGCATATTCTCCTATCATCATTTGATATTCAGAGTTTGATTCTTGTACTTTTTTTTTTGTTGCTAAAATCCCATGAAAATCATGGACTCATTTACAAGCATTTTCTATGATGGACAAATTTACTCTTCCACTAATTTTTTAAACATGGCTTGGTGATAGCCAAAGATATTGAAATATCCACCACATCAAAAGTTTACCTTCTAATGCTTCTTCATCAAAGAGTAATCATTAAAGCTAATTTCTCTTATGTACCACCAAAAAAGGAAAAGGAAAAAATAAAAAGCTCGCAGCACATTTTAGAAACAAAAATGATAACTTTTTAATTGTTCTTGACAAACAGTTGGCCAGTTAATTAATTCAAACCACAACTAACTGTGGATGAAAGTTAAGTTTTCAAGAGCACAATCACAGTACTTTTATCTTGTAACCACAATTTTGTCATTAGTAATCACTAATCATTACATTATTTGTAGAACCTGTGCATATTAGACAAAATAAAAGATAGTTCAGATTATTTAAATAGGCTGAGATTTGAACCTGAAAAACTTGGTACATGGCTTTGATTTGCTTCCTACACCAGTTGACTCCAGTTCTGTTACAAAACATTTATTACCCTAATTCAGTCCAATTTTTTAAGTATAAATTTTATTATTTTGAATTATTTTATTTTCTGTATAATTAACAGGAAAGACATTCTAGCACCAGATAAGAATTTTAGAGTGAAAGTTCATTATAGTATTAGGAATGAAGATAAATTTGTTCAAAAACTAAAAACTGGAAGGAGTAAATCTGCAAGCTTTTCAGATCAATTCAAAGGTGCTCCAAAATAAAATCTTTCTATTAACGTATTGCCAAGAACAAAAAAAAAAAAAAAAACCCAAAATCATTATTCCTCTTTTTATTTTTTTTTCTAATAGTCAGCCTTGAATAACACATTACATCAACAGAAACTTCAAGTATACAACATAGCTATTTTGTTGCTACGATTTCATTAGCTAGACACAACACTACAGAAAGAGCAAGAGGAAAAGTCAGCAACATAATACGACACCCCAGTCAACTACACAAATAGACAAAATTAATTCAAGAAACCTTAATCGCACTATTCCTATCCTACTCATAAAATAAAGAATTTCAACAGAAATCCTGTAATTAAGAGCTAATCCCCCCTCGTCCTTTCACTGTATGCATAATTTCTCACTACCAGCGGGGTAGAATGATGTAAGAAAACACACACAAAGGAAAAGAAAAATAAAAAAAAAAACAGGCCAGACGCAAAGAGAAGAGTGGAACCTTGCTTATGCTTCTTAAAAGCACCATTAGCATTGAAGCCAGCTTCAGGCCTTCCTCTCTTGCGCAAATCCATGAACGCTGAATAGAGATCGAGATCCAAAGCGACTCACAGAAGAATTCAACACAAAATAGAGTAGAAAAGAAGAGGACAATTTCAAGAAAGGATACGGAGCGAGAATCAGAGAAGGGAGAAGAACCACAACCCTTAACCTAGCCCCTAGACGGAGGGTTTTGGAAGAAGACGAACTTCAGGTTTGACAATAATTAACACCGCACCAGCACAAAAAAGATAGTTATATAATATACTTATGGTAATTCTTTGACACGTGTAGTCTCTATAATTACGTATTATTTATTTTAATTTCAGTATAATTAATTTCTAGATATTATATAATTGGTGGATCCGAACGTAACGCTTGCAAACCAGATAAGTACCGCACGTGCTTTCCCTGAGATCCGTGACGTCACTATTTTTTATGGGCCTGGGCTTGGTAAAGCCCATCTCACTGGAGAAATTTTGGAGGAAAAATGGAGAATTTGGAATAGGTTTAGTGACAATTAACTTGACTGCGGTTTTTGATGAAAGTAACTCCATTCTAGCTTTTGTCTTAAAATAGCATTTTTTTGCTCACTATCATGTCTCGTCCAACCCCGATTATGTTTCAGTTGGTACGTCTTTTTTTTTTTCAAACGAGAGAGCAAGCGAGGTGTGACATTTGATGTCTCGAGACTTCAACAGTACAAGAATGACGACAATAAAAAGAATGAGCTTACAGACTTGATAGCGAATGTCGGGATGAAATTTTGAGAAGTTAGCGAGAAACCGACAAGGGGAGAGACAAATTCGGGTGGTGAAGAAGTGGGCGAGGAGGAGAAGGATATTAATTTGAAAAGAAAAATCTGATTAGATGAACGCTTGCCATATCAAGAGAGTTCAATCAAGAAAGGCTAATCATATGGAAACTCCTCTAACAAATGCTCTATCACGAAGCAAAACGACGAACAAAATGAGAATCAAACGATGGGCATCTGCAGTCTAACAAACAAATTTATAGTGATCACAGAGGTTACGAGTAAATCATTTTCCACTCTCCATCGTATGAGTTATAGAGGTTACCATGACATCGTGGCTAGGCCTTGGAAGAGGGGCAGCCTGACTCGGGGTGCTGTGACCAGTCTGCCTGTCTAATTGACATACAAGTCTAAGCATGCAAATCCTTCTCGAGTATTTGACCTGTACCGTTGGATTTATATCTGGCTGGAGGTAGCTTGGATATTAGGAGACAAGCTGGTAGGTCATCGAGTATACATAAAATATTGTACTTCAAATGAAAAATGCAAATCAAGTAGAGGAGTAACTTTGGGTTAAGAAGATTAATATCATCCCGAGGCACCCACTTTTTGTGCCCCGGCTCGTTATTGAGGGGGGAGGGAGCAAGAGAGAAGGAGACCTTGTCAATCCATTCATTATCTTGAAGGAACTCAGCATCATGCACGTAGAGAGAGAGAGAGAGAGAGAGAAATTTTTATTTTTATCATTGAGAGATTGTGCATTTCATCAATGGGTAACCTCTGATCTACGAAGAAAGTAGGAAAGAATGTACCTAGAGATAGATCGAGACCTTCAACATAAAAATCACATCACGAAACTTTATTTTTCCATGCTTCCATTTGAATAAATTGATCTGTATTCACCACCTAGGTTGCCGATCTTCCTCCAACTTGCATCTTCAAGAATTTAAATAAGGGGGAAGATGAGCCAAGAAATTCTCTCATGGCTGTCAATGCCATTTCAAACCTGGTTTTTCCCCCATTCAAACTTGGCTTCAAGGGTAAATCACATCGACAGGAAAAAAATCTGGCGAGAGCATGAAAGCTTCAGCCGTCCTCCTTTCCTAGCCAATGTCAACAAATTCTGAAAATGTTAAACAATCATCAAGGCCAGATGTAACCCCTGGTACGTAAGCATGTGAAGCTGTTTCAAAATTGTCAATTCCAAGAGAAGCTTGCTCTGCCATGCCAAACGAGAAATCACTATCACTGATCTCAATGTCCGTGATAATAGGTGAACTAGTAGTAAACATCTGATCTAGATCCTTGGTTCCAGTTGGATGCACGTGTTGGAATAAAGGTTCTGAATTTAGGTTGAATGTCTCAATCTTGTCAGTCGAAACTTTTCTCAACTTCGATTTTCCTGGCTTGACTAAGTCAGTTGTGGTTGGCTTGTGCTTTCCCAATGCCTGTGATTTTGATGCCAATCTGGATCGCAGGTCATATGTTGGGAATACAGTAGAGGCCCATTCAATACTACCTTCGGTACAAGCTCTAGCTGCAATTCTGAAAAAACCGTAAAACGTATTAGCAACTTTATAAAGTTTGTCAAGCATTTTAGTCGCACGCACATAGGTATCAAAATCATTAGTCATGAATTTAAATAAAATGCTAACATGGTTCTTTGACATTCATAATATTGCCAGCAGGAAAATCCAAGAATGTAACAGATGAATTCCAAATCAACAATGATAAGATTAGCACTTGACCATAATCATCAGAAGAATCTAAGAGGGCATCAGGTTAGTTACTAATTTACAAGAGTTAAGATCCAGAAGCAACCAGCTACTAATTTAAATCTAGCAGATGAGGGATGTGACATATTTGTAACGATCTCAATTAAAAATATTAACTATGAAACATCATGGTATACACACTAAACACAGATTCATTCCTATAAACAAAGATGATGCACATGTCATACCTGAAACGGTTCTCAGCGACATTTTGTGATGCTTTGAGGTGATGATCATCAGTGATGATCATGACTTCATACGGTGATTGATCTGGTTCCAATACTGACAAGTTTATAACAGTTGGCAAAGAAAGGGTACTGTCTTCTTTCTCCCCCTGCAATTCAAGAGAGATCTCTAAATGCCCTGCAGTGATGGATGCATTTTCCCTCTGGCCAGAACAAGAGGGTTTGTCATCCTGTCTAGTTAAGCCACTAGCGTCATGGAGTGCAGTGGCTAATGACTTGAGGGACTGTTCTGAATTTGTAAATTTCAGCCTCGTGTTTTCCCCTGTTAAATATTGAGGATTCCTGTAGGCAGAAGTGGAAACACTATTTCCAGAAGACAGACCGTTGCGACTATTTCCAGAAAAGAGACCGTTGCACGTTGATGATAATTTGTGCTGATATTTATCTTGAGAAGTTCTCTTCCAGACACACACAAGCAAGGCAGTGAAGTGCTTTTGAAGCAGAAACTCATGATTAGGCAACTCAGCAGCTATATCCAACAGCGATCGAAGGTTTTCCTGCCAGTGATTCAAAGTGAGGGTTTCATCTTTTAATCAAAAGTTGTTCACCTACTTTAATTATGACATCTGATAAAATATTAGATGGGTCCTGAGCGGATAATCTATAATAAACCACTTCAAAAAAAAAAAATGATAAACTGCCACTGAACATGCACACATTCAAGCAACAAGTTCGACTAAACATGCTCATTGTTACTAAGCGCACCTCTGTAACTTTGAGGAGAGCCTTTCCAGAGCTACCATTGGTGATCTTGTCGTTATTTGCATGATCAGCTACAGATAAAATATACCTTTGGATAAGCTCCCGGTACCTCTCACAACAATGAACAGGATGACGATATCTTCCCCTATAAAATCCACCAGCAGTCATTCCATACAGAGTTTCACTAACTAAGCTCCAACATGGGCCATACTCATGTACGATAGCACATATTACTGCATCCTCTTGTGTCAACCAAAAATCAGGTGATGGCACACAATCTCTAGACCAAATGTTCCCTCTTTTTATCTTCTCAGGTTTTATCATCAATACTCGCTTCACTGGCATGGCAGTAATTGATATTTTTCCTCCCGTTTTACTCCTGCCAACATGTTTCTGTTCCAGATCGACTGCATATTCACGTGATTTTGATTCCATAACTTCATCAGGAAGGACGTTCGAGTCTAGATCCAAAGAAAACATCTTGGAAGGATTTTTACTGAATTTCTTAGCCTTCTTCTTTAAGGTCTTCTCTTCATCACCCTCCAAATTAAATTCAACCTTCTTACGTTTTTTCTGTAAATATGGAGGTGATGCCACCTCCGATCGAATACCATCTTCATCATAAAAATCATCATCGTCCACCGTGGGTTCACTTGATGATTCTTGTTTCACATGTTTCAGTTCAGAAGAAAGAGTTCCTTTCTTGAGCGATTTGAACTTGGCCTTCTTTGCTTTCTTCTTAGACTTTAGCTTTGGTTCACCAGCAATAACATCCCTGGATACACAACCCAAAAACTATTATTCCATGAAGAGATAAATCTTTTATCAATAATTTCTATAGATGAATAATCTTCCCGACAGCAATTCACATCAAATACTCCAACGGTTCTTTTTAAATTTGAAAAATACATATAATGTCAGCGTTGAGCTCCCATCATAACCAGCCGATCATTTAAGAATAATCAGCATGAAAATATAGCACATACATCCTGGTCTGGGCTTCAAAGATGACGAGAATAGCATCAGTGTAGCAAGAAATTTGCCAATTAAATACAATTTGATTGAGCAGGTTTCTCCCGTGTGCATGACAGTTTGGAAATCTGGCTTTTTTACTTTTTTTTTTCTTATTACATCTCAACTTGTAACAGATTCGTAGTATTCTCTTCACGTCCTCTGACAAGTTTTTTCTTAATCAGTATGCAAGTGCAAGGAGTCAGCTCATTAAATAATACTTAGATTAAGTAGGTTTTCGCCATGTACATGGCAGTTTGGGAATCTGGCTTCTGTTTCTTTCTTTTTTTTTTCACTCACATATCAAGTAATAACAGCTCTGTAGTATGATAAACCTCCTTTGAGGTTTACTTATGTTAGGAGGCCTAGGAAGTATTAAATGGGTTTGTTACGTGTTTGTTTACAACATAGACGGTTTTGTTGTAAAAGGCAGTTTGGGAAGTTACATCTTGGCAGTAGGGGGTGTAGTGGGTGTGTGTGGTTTTTCTTAGAAAAAGTGGAGAGATAAAACTCTCGAAATCCCTTGTTCTGTGCTCCGTTCTTGTATGTTTGAGTGTTTTGTGATTGTGTTTGTGATCATGTACTGAATTCTCTTAAGAAAGTTATTATGTGAGAAGTGTTTGTTAATTGGGAACCTATCATAGTATTTTGTCTTTCCGTCCTCATAAACATTTTTTCCAAACCAGTACTTTGCCAAACAGTCCACTTAGTTTTCAAAAAGACTCTACAAGTCATTAGCGGTTGATAGCACTTGATTGTAACCACAAAATGAGTATATTAAATAAATAAATAAATAAATAAATAAATAAATAAATAAATAAATAAATAAATAAATAAATAAATAAATAAATAAATAAATAAATAAATAAATAAATAAATAAATAAATAAATAAATAAATAAATAAATAAATAAATAAATAAATAAATAAATAAATAAATAAATAAATAAATAAATAAATAAATAAATAAATAAATAAATAAATAAATAAATAAATAAATAAATAAATAAATAAATAAATAAATAAATAAATAAATAAATAAATAAATAAATAAATAAATAAATAAATAAATAAATAAATAAATAAATAAATAAATAAATAAATAAATAAATAAATAAATAAATAAATAAATAAATAAATAAATAAATAAATAAATAAATAAATAAATAAATAAATAAATAAATAAATAAATAAATAAATAAATAAATAAATAAATAAATAAATAAATAAATAAATAAATAAATAAATAAATAAATAAATAAATAAATAAATAAATAAATAAATAAATAACTAAATAAGAATAACATTGAAATGGCGATTTCTCAAAAAGAGGGATGAAAATTAATGAAATTTCTCTCATATTATATGTTCCAAAGGGTATAAAAATTAATCTTAATTTCCTCATAAACTTCGTTAGTCATGAATTCCCAGCTATTTGATGGATTACTATAGGAGAAAAAAGAAAAGACAGACCACACAGAAAAAATTCATAGTTCAGAACAGTCTCACCTTGTGGAATCACAATTTTCATCTAGACCTTCTGTATCTTTTGCTTCTGACTCCAATTCTTCCATCAGCTGAAATAACAGTACCAAATAATAATATTTACGTGGAACAAATACATTTTACTAGAAAAATAATATATGAAACTAATATATCACTGACCATATGTTGTGCCAAGGCTTCAACTTGTTGTCTATATGCCTCAGTAGCAAAGTCAGCATCCCATTCTGTTGAGAACAGTAGGGCATTATTTAGTGAGTTTGGATCCAAATATACGTGGTATTATAAAAAATCTTCTTACAACATTAATTGTCAGTAACCTATCCATTTAAGAGCAAACTTTTAAGCATATTAACAATATATATAACTATCAGAGGAAAATTACAAGTAGTGGCTATCAAGGTCCATATTTCAGTATTTTAAATGGTAAATTGGTATTAGATGATAATCATATAGTTGTCTATACGCCTAGGAGTAAAACTTAGCAAGAATCAAACAATTGCTTACTACAGCCCACCAGATTGCGCTAAAAACTGAATTAGTCAAATTTAAGAAAACAAATGACAACAAACATGGGAGAGTTGAAGAAAGGCTGTTACAAATTACAAGTATTTTATCAAGAGATAAGAGAAAACGAAAAAGATAATTACTTTCATATACTAGAGGTTCCTCATCTTCGTCAATTTCAGCTTCCATTTCTTCTTTATACTTCTCAATGCGATCTAGTTCCCATTCTGTCTCCTCAAAGCTTCCTTGAGACTCAATTGCTCTTTTGTCTATTATTGGGTCCCACAGCTCCAAAAATCGTATTGCATATTGATCAATTGGACGTAGCAGTTTTTCAAAGGATGATGTTGCCTGCCCAGCTGCTGCTGCAGCAGCCATCTGTTTGACATCAGCCAGCATGTCAACGTCTTCATTAGTAGGACTATGTGGCACATTATCTTCATAAGGATCATTACTAATCAATGTCACTCCATTTTCTAAGTTCGACATTATGACTACATTACCCTGATCCCCGGGTTCATCAACTTTCATTTCATCGTCATTCATAAATTCATCATCTTCTATTCTCCCAATAGGTTCCTCGGTGAATTCCTGATTATCCACAGCTTCTTCCTCTTCAACTTTCTTTAAAGCCATATAATCTGCTTCATCCTCTGCTAATTTCAAAGCAGCCTCCACATCTGCATTAGATACAGTAACCTCTTTCGTATCACTTAGAATTTCCTCTTTTCGGGTATTCCTGATAGACAGAGATCTATGGCCAGAGAAAAGCTCCATCGGATCAAGCTTCTTAAAGAAATCTGTGTTGTAGTCTCCACTCTGTATAACAAGATTATCAAGAGCACGCTTCTGGTTTGCCTTCTTTAAAATATTCTCCTCAATGGTGCTTTCACTGATCAACCGATATATATGGACTTCACGGGTCTGACCTATCCGATGACACCGATCTTGAGCTTGTTGATCCATTGCAGGGTTCCAATCACTATCATAAAAAATAACTGTATCGGCACCAACAAGATTGATACCAACACCACCACTACGTGTTGATAAGATGAAGAGGAAAATTTTTGGATTTGTATTGAATCTTTGCATCAATGTCTGCCTCTCCTCAGGTTGAGTAGATCCATCCAAACGCATGTAAGTGTAACCATATAAATTAATGAAAAACTCCAAAATATCAAGCATCTTTGTCATTTGGGTGAATATTAATGCCCGGTGGCCCTCTGATTTTAATTTCCTGAGCAAACGTGCAAGCTCCTGCAATTTACCACAGTCGAATTGCACAAGTCTTCTATCTGGAAAATACACTTGCCTGCGGACAATTGCAGGTCTGACAGGAGTCAAAAGAGGGGAAAAGATATGGGAGCATTTCTGCTTAAAAGAAGGATGCAAAAACACATTAGAACCACTTCCGCTAAACCAGCATGCAGGTGGCGGGGCTCTTGCTGCTGGAATTGCAAACATGAAACTTTCAACTAGGTTAATCATCTTCTCGAGGCGCTCCACTGGTGTTAGAATAATATTTGCAAGTCTTGAGGAGTGTAAATAAGATAAATAATTTGCCTTCTGGTGGTGAATATTATGCACAGGATGGCATATTGAAACAAGCTCCCTAAGAGATGAAGAATAAATTGGTTTTCTGTTACACCTCAATGAATTCCACCAAGCAACAGCTTCCGACCGTTCCTTTGCCTCACGGACTCTTTCCTCCATAAGAGCTTTTCGAATCTCTGCAAATATATTTATTCCATGCAATTCCTTCTCATAATCACACCCATTTTGTTTGAAGGTGCATAGATCACCTCGAGCCCTTATCAAACTTGATGGAGTATGTATAGCTTTAACTGCATCACTTTCCCAGGAGGTCATTTCAAAGTCAAAATGTGTAAATAGTAGTCCCATACCATTGAGGTCGACTGTAGAAAATGGGTCAGGTGACAAAATTGTACAAACAGAAGAACTCAACTGCACATCAATTCCAGACATATCAAATGAACTGATAATAGGACGACCCTCAAATAAATCTGGATGATTGCAAACTTTGCGAAGTTGCATTATAACACTAATCATCCCAAAAAAATTAGCACTAGCAAGAGTAGCTTGAGTCTCTGAGCTAGCAATGAAGTCCTCATATAGATTGCGTTGCCTCCTTGAAAGTCTGCAGTATATGACATGTTCGTGTTTCATTGGGAGCTGCTTTTCTACATCTCGTTTTAATCGACGGAGTATGAATGGCCTAAGGACATTGTGGAGGCGATCAACAACTTCTTTATTCACCTTTTCTTGACCCTCTACCATTCCAGTTATGGGATTGCTAAACCAATCCTTAAATTCCTGATGAGACTGAAAAACATGGGGCATCAAAAAATGCATCAGGGACCAAAGTTCCATGAGATCATTTTGCAACGGAGTACCGGTTAACAATATTCGTCGTTTTGAATTGAAGTTCAAAAGAGTTTGCCATCTCTGGGACTTCCAATTCTTAATCAAATGAGCTTCATCCAGTATCAAATATTTCCACTTCTTGCGCTTGAAAACTTTTGAATCTTGAATAACCAGTCTGTAAGTAGTTATGCATACATGAAATGAGTTAAGTTTCATCCATCCTTGCCTCTTAAACTTTCGCTCCTTTGCACTTCCAAAGTAGGTTAAAATTTTAAAAGCAGGACACCACTTGAGAAACTCCGTCTCCCAATTGAGCATCACACTTGTGGGTACAACAATTAAATGGGGCCCCCATATACCCTTTTCACAAGCAAGGTGAGCGAGCATAGAAATAGTCATAATAGTTTTTCCTAATCCCATCTCGTCAGCAAGAATCCCATTTAATCGCTTCTCATACATAGTCACTAGCCAATCCAACCCAATATGTTGATACTCACGTAGAGGGTGCTTCAAAAGAAAAGGGAATTTTGTTCTTACTTGAGTTGTAGAGAACGTGTTTCCCGTTGGTTGCGCTGACCTTGCTGCTGCTGCAGCATCTGCTATTATGTTCTCACTCTCCTTATCCTCCAATCTTGTCAAGGATCCTTCTCCTTCTTCTGCAGATGAATGAGTAAAAGGCCGGAACTCACCAGACTGGTCAGGTGCTTCCGAACAAGCATCCAGATGCAAGTGCTCAATATTTTTATAAGATGGAGAATCCCCAAAGTTCTCTGATAAAGTAGAGTCATATTCAGATTCATCATGTGTGTCTTCACCAATAGAGGAGTCCTGAAATGAATGAAGAGAATAGCCGAGACATAAATCTGAGGGCAATGAAGAAAAAGCTTTTAATAGAAGGATGTTAAACCTACCTTTTTATACCTTGAAAGTAGCTCTTCTAGGGGTAGTTCACTCTCCTTTTGCAGCAATGCGATCTATAAAAGGCGTACAAATCTTACAGATAAAAGTAAGCAAATGTGAATGGAAAAGAATATGCTTCAAACATTTAATACCTCGTCCATGGGATTGTTCTGATCACCTTTTGCCAGTTCCTCCTCCTCTAGTAGAGTAGTCTCATCGTCCTGGATCATAAAAAATACAGAATATAGGGAGTCTGTCACATCCCACAATTTAATGATTTGAAAAGTTTGCTACATGTAAGAGAAAACTTTGCTACGAGAGACTTAAAAACCAGAAATGCACACACATAAAAATAAGAAAATTAAATACAGATGCATTAAGAAATGTGTCAATATATGACATGAGAATGAGAAAGGAAAGTTTATCAAAATGAAACAACAGTGACCATCATTATTTGGAGTTATTATCACAACATGAGCAGAAACAATGAAGGTCACATCCAATTACAGAAAAAAAAAATACCAGAAATGCTCTGATACAGATTGCAGCAGCCAAAGTAGAATAGTAGATATTTTCATATTACATTTTATGCCAAACCCTTGACTGATAAAAGATGAAATCATAATTTTGGAAGTTTTTGGCTTTCGCCGGGTAAATGCTAATTGTGATCGTCAACCTTGACTCCTGCTCAGTTTTGTCCTCAATATCAAATTTTTCCCACTGTCAAAGGAGAATTGAAAGTAAACTAATAAGTTTTTTCCCTTTTTTTCATCCATACGATTTTCTCCATTATTATTGGTTGTTACATTAAGCAATAAGCCGGGTCATGGCAAACAGATGATCATAATAACAGGAGATGAATGGAGGATTTTGTTTCCTAAATTTTCTTTATCTAAGCACATCCGATCCTAACAACCAAAATTCATCAATATTCTCTTTTATCAACATAATTTGATGAATCAACAAGGTAGACGAAAGAATTACATAAAACGTGCACTCCCTTCAATCACTTTGATCGTAAATTCATAAATTTTGTGTTGAGAAAACCTTTGTTACTGGATTCTTTGATGCGTATTTAATAATTTGCAAAATAAGAATAGGAAAAAAGAATAAATAGCATGGAGTCCAGACAAGAATCCAAATTCTCACTAATTCATTCAATTACGAACCTTTTCTTCTACGCCAGCAAGAATGAAGTCGTCGTCTTCCTAAAGAGTAAAACATGTAACTTAGACACAGCATAAAAGATAAATTAAAAGGGATTGATGGAGAAAACAATTTTAAACATGTTTTCATGACCCGAAAGAAGAATTAAAGACATTTAAATACTTATACATACAAACAAAAGCATTGAACTTGTTGGGAAATATATGAAGGGGGTATTTTAGGAATTAACATTATGGTATTTTGTTATAAATAGAAGGGAGGAAGGGAGGGAGTTGATTGTGCTTGTTTGATGAATGAATCGTTATCCTAATTGATTTAAGTTTTTTGAGCCTTTGGCATTTTTGCTATGTTTGTAGCTAGATTTAGGGTTCTTGATCTCGTTTAATTTGTGTTAATGGAGTTTTATCCTCATCAATGGAATCAGAGTCAATCCATTCTCGGAGCGAAAAAGATGGCAAAGGTTTTGCAAAAAGTCACTGTCGAATTTGCTATGATAAACCGCCACTTTTTCGTCTTGCCAAGCATTGAGAAAACCTCATACTCATGCCAAAACTATTGGACGAGTTGAGGTTGCTGAGGATGGAGCACCAGAAACCATAAAAAACACTCCGGAAAACTGATGTGCCTCGAGGAACAACCACTCGAGACCGCGCCAAAGCATTAACTAACTTGTATGTTTGTTTTGTAGAGAACATTCTTGAAGACCAAATGGAGATCACGCCTGACATACAAGATAAGGAGAAACCATGTCATTTAATAACATGGGAGCAAGACCTCGACATTACTCATTAACATAGGAGCAAGTCTCGACATCATCATTAAAAAAGAATGAATTTGTTTTCTTTTTTGACAAATATTGTGACCGTCGAGCATACTTTTATTTGGATTATTTATTGTATGGAGCCAAAGAGGACTCAACTTGGAGAAAAGATGAGCCAAAATCAAATACAACACAAGATAGTGGCGCGGCACATAGGTGAACACCTAACAGCACGGCACAAGGGAGTCTTTGGGCTTACCTCTTGGGTAAGAACCGAAGGGGGCTACACCTTGAAGAGAAGTGGGCTACACCTTGAAGAGAAGTGGGCTGCCCATGAAGAGAACAAGGGCTGCCCATGAAGAGAACAAGGGCTGCAAACTTGAAGGAAGAAGGAGATGGCGCCGATGAGAGGGAGGAGCGCGCACAGCACTCAAAATGGGCCTCTCGGCTTCTTACACTTTTCCTTCTTTTTGTTGGTTGTTTGACCATATTTAATCCCCCCTTATGGTTGATGTTGAGGAACTTTTTTTTTAATAAAATTCCTTGGAGTTTTCTCTCTAAATTTCGTAGCTCTTGAGCCACATTTCGGTGCCCGCACGGTGAGTGATATTCGTGAGAGTATTGTGCAATTGTCTTCCAAAGTTGTGAGTACTTTGGAAAGCTCTTTTCTCTACATTTTCCATAGGTAGACATTCAAGCATAAGAGTATAAAACTCTCACATTGTGGCAAGTTGGAGTATTCTTCATCAAGAAGAATTACAAAAACTCGAGAAGTGCATACTTATCACTTCATCGAACCAACGACGCCACTACCATCATATCTCTTCTTCCGCCACGATTTAGACTCTGAAAATTTAAGGGTGTTTCGTCCACTCTCTAAGCAAGATCCCTTTAAAATTTCAGAGCATTTGGTTCTGTCAATCAAAAGTTACGATTTTTGAAAATTGAGTAATTTTCGGACCAGAATCTGCTTCATCCGAGAACAGATTTTTTGTTTTGTTTGTGCAATATCTTTTTGACTATAACGAGTTTGGATCTGAAATTTTAAAAACATCTCAATCACATCTTGAGTAATCCTCTATTAAAATTTCATAACATTTTAGATCCAAATTTACATCTCAATCACATCTTGAGTTTAGTGTTCGAGCCAATGATGGGTCTCAGAACAGTTGGAGCATTTATTTTGCTTGGGACAATGATGTGAGAGTGATAGACGAGAGGGACTATTTGAGAATATGTATTGTAGGAGATTATTAAGCACAATTATAATTAGATGGAGAATTCATACTAAGCTTTAGTTTAGGCAAAGTTAGTTAGGAGCACACGAGTGGGGGTGTGTGTGGTGAAAGAGACGTGTGAGAGTGGCAAGAAGTATATATGGCGGAAGAAAGACAGTGAAAGGGATCATTATCAATCATCTAAAAAATATTGCTATCTCTCTTGACAGTAGTTCCGAGTCTGTAATTAGACTTGTGGTGTTTTCTTCCTTTTCTTCCAAGTCTCAAGTATTTTTCTTCAGATTTGTGGTTGTTCTTGAGTGTTGATTTGCATTTCGAACTATTGTTACCCTCACCATGCAACAAAATGATATCAGAGTCAAGTTTCTAGATTCACTTGGAGTGTAGCGTCTGAATTGGATCGTCGACGAAAACCAGCACAAAATTGACGGTCTTCTCTCGAAAGAGTTGATCCTCTGTACTTACTCTGCCACTTGAAAGGAGGGTGTCAACCTTCCTCCATGTGGCGTTTTTCTAGATTACAACAAGCCTCAAAATAAAATTCTTCCGGGTGAACAAACCTGTCACTGCGACAATCCTTCACAACGATATTCTGTGGTGAATTGGCTGGTACTTTAGACGACCTCTCGTTCAATCTTCGTAAGAAACTCAACTCTGCCTTTAGTTGCATTGTAAGTCTAAAAACTCGAAACCAACTACTGACTCTGATACCATTTTGTTATCCAGTGAGGGTAACAATAGATCAAAACGCAAATCAACACACAATAACAACCACAAATCTAAAGAAAAACACTTCAGATTCGAAAAAAAACACCATATGTCACACTCAAAACCACTCTCAAGAGAGATAGCAATATTTTTCATATAATTGACAATGATTCCCTTCACTGCCTTTCTTTAGTCATTTATACTCCTTCGCACTCTCACACGTCTCTTTCACCACACACACACCTACTCTTGTGCTCTGAATTAACTTTGTCCATACTAATACTTAATATTCTCTACAAGACAAATGGCATTATGCCTCTACGATGGCTTCATTTATGTAGTTATGAGCTCATTAACATTATTTCCAAATGGTTAAAAACTCAACGCCACAAGAATAAGGTGGAATTAGACTTACTATTAGCAATTTATGCAAGTTTAAGATGTATAAGTATATGCTTACACAGTTGGCCGTGAAACATAGGCAAATTGTATGGAGATGTTCCGATTAAGACAAGCAATTATTGCATCAAGCGAGTGATAGCGATGACTCTAACACAAAACTAGTTTTAGGATGAGTAGGGACACATCAAGACATTGTTGCTATATTTGAAGAGACGGATGATTGGGTTTGGACATTTACTTTGTGCCTGTTATTTCATTTGGTTTGGGACCAAAGAAAAGTAAGGAGGCTTGATATGATGGAGCGAAAGTTCGATTCTTACTCACGGCCTTGAGGAAAAATTCGATTTCAAAGGAAGAGTAATGATGCGAGAGAATTGATATAGGAGAGGGACTATTTGGGAATGTGTATTGTAGGAGATTATTGCGGCACAATAAATAGATGGTGTGGGCAAAATTAGTTAGGAGCACAAGTGTGTTTGGTGAAAAAGACATGCCAGAGTGCAAAAGAGTATATATATGGTGGAAGAAAGGTAGTGAAAGAAATCATTATCAATCATTTGAAAAATATTGTTATCTCTCTTGGCAGTGGTTTCGAGTCTATAATTAGACTTGTGGTGTTTCCTTCTTTTTATTAGTATGGAGTGTTTTTCTTTAAATTTGTGGTTGTTCTTGTGTATTGATTTGCATTTCAATCTACTATTACCCATACCACTCAATAGATAAAGGCAAATTAAGAGAAGCCATTAGAAGTTAAGATTGGCCGTCCTATTATGACCCTAAGAACAAAGTCGATTTCAAAGAGAGAAGTAATAAATATATGAAGGGGGTATTTTAGGAATTACCATTGCGGTATTTTGTTATAAATAGAAGGGAGGGGAGCATGAGTTGATTATATTTGATGAATGAATTATTATCCTAATTGATTAGGATTTTCCGAGCTTTTGGCAATGTTGGTAAACTTGTGGTTAGATATAGCATTTTCGTTCTAGTTTATTTTCCGTTAATGGAGTTTTATCCTCGTAAGAATTCTCTGTGCATGACAATAAACAAATAAATTGCTAAAAATTGTTTCTAAAGCTCGTACAGAGGCTTCCTTCACAATGGATAGTCTCAGGAAATGAGGTTTGGTATTCCCAAGTCGATGCATTTTGTGTTCGAAAGAGGAAAAAAAGGTCCAAGATTAGTGCAGCTCCCATCACGTAAACTCAATGCAATTAGATGTCTAAATCTGTACACCAATATTAACAACTTCATGAAAAGAAGAGATGGAACCTTACATGTTCATCACTGAAATCATATACTTGATCTTTGTCAAATTTTGACCGATCAAGTTCTGTTAGATTTATTTTTGACGCCTCAAGCATGTGGCTTTCTGAAAGGGATTGCTCATCATTGCTTTCCCTCTGCCATAAGACATCAAAAATATTACTCTAAGTCCTAACACAGCTTCAAAATCCAGCCATTAAAAATACAAACACATACAACTTACACAACGGAGATCAATGACAAGAAACTCGTCTGTCTCATTCTTACACCCTATGTGAAGGTTGCTATTGTCACCTGCATCAAATTAAATCCCAGAAAGACTGAATCAAATACGTGTCAGAGAAGATGACGAAACTCTCTTTATCTAGCTTAGTATTAAACATTCACATACTTCTACATCCAATTCTTTTTCTGTAAATAGTGATAGATCTATTCAAACAATTGAGAATATCTTTGTTTTATGATGATTTCTCAAAGGATGGAACTGCAAACTCATGGTGCAATCTTTGCCTATAATAATATGTGAATCCCATATCTTCGTTTTATAATGATTGCTCAACAGGTGGACCTGCAAACTCGCGATCATAATCTGTACCTATAATAATGTGTGAATCCAGTCGTAGGATCTTTTTCATGGGGATTGCTTGTAACTTATGTTTACGAATATCAAGAAAATTAGTTGCATATCTTAAAAAATAGCAACTTAACCTTACCATTATTTACATTCCCTAATGTTGTTTTGGCCTCATCTTTGCTCTTTCCTGGGCTAACTTCTCCACCATCTGAAAATTATCACATCATTTACCTTATATTACTTTATGAAAAAAAGGCAGATTTCTCAGAGCAAAAATTACTTCTGAACCATACCATGGTTTTCCTGCATCAAAGTTGTTTCATCCACAGCTTCACTCTCTTCCACACTAACATCTACGCTAGCTGAAATTTAATAGCAATAGTATCTCATCAATCATAAGGGAGAAAAACCAGCATCAAACTGCAACGTCTAACAAGCTAAACATGTATGCATGAGGGGAGAGAGAAAGAGAGAGAGATCTCAATACACTACCAAAGGAAAAGTTGAAAATACAAGATTTTCAAAAGAAATTTTTGTCAAGCCCAATATTTGAAAACTCAGCGATAAAGCAGAAGCACCAACTTAAAAACATATGTCAAAGTGTAAAAGGCTGTTGCTTAAAATACGGGAGTGCAAACCAAATATCTCTTGGTTTGATTTTGAATCCTGATTGTATATATATGCCTTCCAAGGACCTCAAAACAGAAAGGAAGAAAGTAAGAAATCATGACTTGCCACTCTCTCTAGAATATCGCTGCAGAAGTTCCTCAAGAGGAAGATCAACTTCATTTCGCAAGGCTTCCAATTCTTCTCGTCTTTCCTCTTCCGTTATAAGAGCTTCATCTTCCTCCATAGTATGCTCATCATCTTCCTAAAGTGCAACAATGAACAGAAAAGTCATAAAATAAATGAAGTAGAACTAAATAAAAGGAGCTCCACCATGGAATCTCTTCAAAATTAAATAAGAAGAAATATGAACCATCTCAAAGACCACTTATAAATACAAATACAGAATCTAACACTTGAGATAACAGCATAACCATCAACGAGCTAAAGTCAATCCTATGAATGGGATAGGGAACAATTTGGAGGCACAAGGAATTCTGCAATATCCAAGTACACAGAGACTTAAAGATATGATGTAACACTTACGTGCTTGAACAGTTATTTGCTAATTTTTCTGTTTCCTTTTTCATGTTGCTTTGTGCTCACAGATGACTCAATGCCATTGTATGGGTTAAAATAAGTTAAGAAAAATTGAAGTGTATTACAAGGACGGTAAAATCTCACAGATTCATCTTCAGAGAGTACGTCATAATCATCGTCAACTTCAACATTTTCTAACACAAGTTCTGCAAAAGAGTTGTCAACGTCATTCACTCATAGAAGTATTTCATCATTAATAGTAAAAAGAGAGTAACAAACTACAGTTTTCTGCTAACCACCAACACATTCTCTAGATTCATCTTCTAATTTCTTCTCCTCCTCTTTACACTGAATACTTAATCGATCATGTTGCACAGATTTGCTAGTATCCACAAGATTTTCTGCCAGCATGGTTGAGTACCTAAAAACTCAGCACAAACAGTAGCAGTTTGAGTTTACCCGCTAATTACTAAATAAATAGTTTTGCAGATAGAAACTTATCAGTTCAACTTTGAAGTCAAACTAATTCCAATCATCAATCCAAAATAATGCCAAAAAAATACCTCTCTGTTTGCCCTAAAAGGAACTCAAGCTGCTTATCGAGCACCTTTTTCTTTTTCACATCAAGCTCCATCTGATGGTTGTAAAGCACCTATATTTACAATATTTTGTCCACTTTTAAACATTCAGCAAACAACATATATCAAATACTTGTTTTTCATGAGAGATCAATAAATCACTGTTCCAAAACTTGCCAGCTTTTCTATCTTCAACCAAAATTTCTTAATATCCTTGGAAATGTTGAGTGCAACTTTTCTCAAACGCTGCTCTTCCTCCTGACCATGGAACAAATTTTGGACAAAACCATGATGGCAAAACTATTCAAATATGTCATTTAGCTAGGAATCTATTCCGCTAAAGCACAATGTAACTGAAGTACAAAAAATTACAATAACCAATTTGTGAAAGAACAATAAGAACCTTCAACTTCCTCTCCCCCTTTGTGGCCTGATCTAGCATGCCTTTGCTCGCTTTTAAAGCAACCTTTTTTGCCAAGTTTAATTTCCATTTCCTTTCTGACTCAAAATCCTGCCAACAAGTAGTTTTGTTAAATAAAAAATAATCCAAATCTTGTATCAATATAAGCATGTAACTGTCTAAAGAACGATATGATGGCATCATTTGTACGTGGCAGAAAGTAAATATTTCCCACGTTATATAGTGTAAGCAGTACAAAGACCAACTCTAGTAAAGTACCTTTGAAAGCCAAACCATCTCTTCTAAAACATGATCCCAATGGGTTTTAGGGCGGCGAGGTTCTCTTGGAACTTCAAGGGCCTGAATTTAAAGTATTAACATTGAAAATAAATAATGAACCAAAAAATCAGAAAAGACTATTTTAGATTAATTTTCATTAAACGTTTTCATTGCAAAAGGAAATGACTGTAGGATAGAAAAGAACCACATCGACAGCATTCTTTTTACTTTCACCTAAACATAAAATTTTTGCTAGCAAGATAAAGCATTTCTTTATTCAGTCATTGAGTTTAGCGTGAAACACATTGAGCATGTTTCATTTTCTAAACAGTATTTATAAGCAAATATAACACAAGAATATTTACCTTTTTATTCTTCCTTTTATGTTTTGGTGAAGAGAGAGAACAGAGGAAAACACAATGTTTTAAATTATTGGTTGAAAAACACTTGCTGCTGTTGCGACTTTATATAATGTCAAAATACTCACTATAACTAAAAATAAGTACAGCCTATGCTGAAAAATCAAACACGTGATACTCTCTCAATGAAGTTCAAAGTTCCTCACGACTCACAAATTTCTCTGAAAACTTCTTGGCAACCGACCGAAGTAAATCTAAATCTTTCAAGGAACTACCAAGGCACACTCGTGAAGTGTTAAGCATACATAGTAGTTGCCTTCATTCCACAGATCAGTAGAAGAGAGAAAGAGATCCTATTAAACCACAGAAAAAAAAAAAAAACTAACCTTTTGTCGTTTAGTTCTTGTCTCGTGATCAAGCTTCAACCTGGGACCTTTGGATGCCATGATTTGGTCACAATATTTACGTCATAATTTAAAGATGTTCTCTGTGATCTGCATAATGACTGGTGAAAGCATTAAAACTTATCAAGCAAAGCTCTTCTAGCCAATGCATAAGCAAAGTAGTGATTGAAATTGAATCACAATGTCTCTTCCTCGACAAAGTTCCGTATCTTACTTTGTAAGTAGTAAAGAAAATCCTCATGACCACCGCATTTTAATAACATTTTATAATTGCAAAAAATTTTAAGAAGTTTACATGAGCAATATCATAATTTCCTTCTCATCCTCAAAAAAAAAAAATTCTGTTTTTCTTCCTCTGCTATATATGATCATCAAGACAGCGTCCTTTTAATTAAGTTATAGTTGTCAACTACAGTAAGTAGAGATATCCATCTTCTACAAAAAAAAAAAAAATGAGAAGTAATGATACAAGACAATGCATTTCCAAATTAAATAATTAAAAAAAAAAAAAAAAAAAAAAACAGCAGCTGCGTCAGCTGAAACGAATAAGAAATCCGAATAAACAGAAAATGTAATCTCGTACCTCGAATGGAAAGAAGAGGAAACACCTCTTTCGCCTCCTACTGTTCCAATTTTCCTCCGATCTTTCACCTAGATAAAACGAAACCAAGAAAGAAGAGTGAAATATTTCGGAGCCCTGAGCTTTTTTAGCTGTATCGGAACGATAAAGGGCTTAGAGGTTTTAGACGGTGTTAGTTGACATCGGCGTTAGGGATTCCCCGTCGGGTTTAAACCAGCTTGGACCCGACGAATGCTTATAATCCCAGATCCGAATAACTAACCCCTGGTTTGGTTGCGTCGTTTCTTTGAAGACTGAAATCGTAGTGGAATAAAGAGTATCTAGTCTAACGCCTGTCATTGAACCTAGGGGTGAGCAAAAACCGGTCCTGTCCGGTTTTAAAGAAAATTATAACTGAAATAATAAAATTTGATTTTTAATTTTCAGGACTGTGACTGTTTTTATTTTTTTAAGGACCGGACTAGAACCGGACCAGAATTTCGGTTTCGATTCTAATCCGGTTCCGGTTTTCCCACTTTTTTATAAAAAAAATGCTTATTCTTTTATGTTTTTAAATCTGAAAAATGAACCATGTTAAATTGGAATGACATATCAAAGAATCTAAGGAATATTGTAACACTCTTTTACCTGGATTAGAGGAATCACACACATTGTTCATAAAAAAACAGCCGAGTGCTTTTCAAGTGGTGGGAGCAGCAGGGAGCCAATTTGCTCCACTTTTGTTCTAAAAGACTTGTTCTGCTTCTACAATTAGCATTTATGCTGTTATCCACTATAGTTGGCCTCAATTGACTTGCAATGCATTCACACAAGCTGTATGTCGTAATAAACCATAAAAGTAGAATATGGTAGATAATATCTGCTTGCAATGAGGTCTCAACAGGAAATAAGAATGACATTTTCACCATCTTTCTAAATGCACCACAACTCTGTATCACCGTTGAATCAGACCAAGTTGACCTCGTCTAGGACATTGAGAGTGCGTGCTTGCATTAAATAGATAATTGTCTAGATCTAGTTTGCGGGCCATCGGATCATCCTTGGGCTTGCAAATTCAGAGCGACCCATGGTGCAACACTTTCAGGTTGCAGCCATAGAACGATGAAAGAAACTCCAAAGAACTTAACCCCCAATTGAGCTAAACTCAATAGTCGGTGACTAGCTATAAAAATTGCTCTGATATTATAAAACGAGTAATGCTGCTTACCTTTATCGAAGTCGGAGTGCGAACTGAAGGAGCGAACCAAAATTGCTCTGTGGTTTGGCGTCGGGCGACTGCGAGTGCGAACTGCGAGTGCGACCAGAGAGAGACAGAGACTGAGTGGTTGACTGGTTGGGCGTCGGTGACGACGAACTGTGACTGCGCGGAGACAGACAGTAGAGCGATCTGATTTCAGAAGAGCTGAGGAGTGAACTGAAGGATCGAAGTGAGACTGTGAGAGGCAAGAGCAGAGCAGTCGAGCAGAGCTTCAGCTTAGGGCTTAGGGCTTAGGATAGAAAATCCGGTTGTGGGTAGAAAGTTCGGTTTTGCATCATTAATCCCGAAAATCGAACCGCATTTTTCGGTTCTACTTAAAAAAAACCGAATTTTGATTATTTAATTTACAAAACCGACCAGAACTGGACCAAATTTTCGGTTCCAGTCCAGTTCTTCGGTCCAATCCGGTTTTTGCTTGAACCTGTTTAATCCGACGGCGAGTTGTGTAACTTTCAGTAAATTTAATATATTTTATTAAAAAAATTCAATTTAGCCCCTAACGTATAGAGTCAGTGGTTATTTAGTCCCTAACGTTTATTTTTGACCCAATCAGACCCTATCGTATACACCGTTTGCAATTCAAACTCTCCCGTTAAATTTTTCGTTAAATTTGACACGTGCTCTGCACGTGCGTTGCTAAAATCTCAAAATACCCTCATTTCCTCATGAAATCCCTAAAATAAAAGTTAAATTCACCTTAAAAACATACACTAAACTATCTCTCATTATTATAATTTGAATTTACGATACGAATTTCGGATAAATTTAACTTTTACTTTGAAGATTTCATGAGGAAATGAGAGTTTTTGGGGTTTTAGCAGCGCACGTGCAGAGCACGTGTCAAATTTAATGAAAAATTTAACGGGAGAGTTTGAATTGCAAACGGTGTATACAATAGGGTCTGATTGGGTCAAAAATAAATGTTAGAGACCAAATGACCACTGACCCATACGTTGGGGGCTAAATTGAACTTTTTCCTATTTTAATTGAGTAATAATAGGATTGCTTTTACAAGCGTGGACTCGTATTATTTTATACTTACGTGTCACGTATAAATAATAGACTCGTACTATTTGATGCTTACACGTCACCGTATGAATAATATATGTACTAATTAAAATAAATTATAAATAATTAAAATTAAATATTAATTACATTAAATTATTATAGGGTAATAAGGTACGCATGCATGCATAAATTATTTGTTTTTTGGATATAAAAAAAAATATTTTTTATTAATTTCATTTCACTGATTTATTTTTGTTTTTGAAAACTCGTCTTAAGAAAAATATGCGATCCAATAAAGAAAATTATTTTTGGAGGATGAGATGCACTATTTACTTTAAATTTTATTAAGGTGTTGCGTGTTAGTTTTTATATGATACGTGATTTTATTTCTAAAAAATAAAAGCTTCAGAAATTTAGACAGATGGAAACTATTTCGATATTCAAATAAACAATAAGTTCAGTTTTGACGAGGATGAGAGTCAAGCTATGCTATTCAATTCCGAAATCTCAATGGTTCCCAAATTTCGGAATTTGCTCGAATCAAATTGTGAAACCGGATTCGGGTATGGGCCGATTTTATGAGCAGTGTGAATTATTGCTACGTTACTTCAGTTTAATTTTTGTTGAAGTTGTCGTCAATGTTGTCACCAAATTTTGACTTTGATTATAATAAAAAGATAAGATTAAATTATAATTAATTCAAGAGTGCAGTAAATTAAAATACTTTTACAAAGGACATAAGTAGGGATTAAATTTTTCATTTTTTTTTTAATTTTAATTATTGTAGAAAAATAAATAATAAATAAAAGGGAAGGAGAGGAGGAAATATTGGAGAACAGAAAAACGCAATCTTTTGGGTGGCTGACAGGAGAGCCGCAGTTTGCTTTGTTTGGGAAGGAAGGCGAAGAAAGAAAATGGAGGACTTGAAGAAGAGGAAGCTCAGAGAATTTGAAGATTACGGGAGTGTTTCCACCGTCCAACATCTGGTTTCTCTGCTCGAACCTCTTTCCAAGCCTCAACTCGTTGGTCTCCTTTCCAAACTGTGCGTCTCTCTCTCTCTCTATCTGTTTGTGTTTTTTTTTTTTTTTTTTTGGTTTTGCTTAATATTTAGGGTTTTAAGCTCATGGGTCGGGACCAGCTGTGGCCGTTGAGAAAAAAATCAGTAGGAAAGATGTAAATTTTGCTATTGAGAAAGATTCTTTAATGGTTGTGAGACATGCTCGAAGCTAGTCAGTAGTTTGATGCACTATCGCTCTCAGTTTCTTCAAAAAAATTGCTTGTTTAGGTAGAAAAAAGTCTCACACTTGGTCAGTGGTCAATCGGAGAGGGTTATTGAACATGGGGATAACCAACAAAAATAGGCCTAATATAGAAGGGAAACTAAAATTCAGGACCTGTTGTGATTCTGGTGGAATGCTAAACACTTTTACCTGCACTAAAAACAATGTCATATAGGAACGAAGTCTCCTTACATGATTGAGCTAGCGACGCACTAGTACAAATGTTAATTTTTTCTTAAAATCAATTGAAATTGAGTTTTTTTTTCCTCGTGTTATGAAATTTTTTGCCAAACATCACTTTGAGCTGTTGCACCAAGATGTCGAGACAAGACTTCAAACCACTAAAACAACCAGCATTCTGTTGCACCACTAAAACAATTAAGATCTTAATTGTTTGTTGAAAAAAATAGATTTTTTTATTCGTGTCTCATTCAGCTCAATCAGGTGGTGAAACACTGAACCGTTGCGGTTCTGTTTCAAAGTGATAAAGGGCATTTTGATCCAAAAGAATCTAACTCCCTTAAAATCAAAACGTGATTGTACATCACTATCTCTCCTATTTTGAAGCCCATTTAAATCCCTTTTCTCTTAAACATCATTACACTGTTATTCAGATCGCTTTGACAAAGACATTTTTATTGTAGAAAAGTTTAGCATTAGTTGATAGATTGATACTGTGTAACTTCATCTACCTCCAGTAAACAACTTATAAAACAAGCTTGTGATGCCTTTTTACTGTCATTTGTTTTGTACCCTTGTTCATAGAATTGGCATTTATATTGTTCTTTCCCGTGTATTAATGTGTGGTAACTGATATGTGTCTGAGACTGTTTTGCTTCTGTCTGATGATTGCGAGTTGAAATATGAAGCTCTCACTTGTATGCTGTGTGATTGACTTCCTGCATGTGTGATTGTTTGCATGTTGGGGAGTAAAGAGGTTCCCAGTATCATTTCATTGCTGAAGAAATAAAAAGCCTTGCCAGTGAAGATCCTGTTCATCGAAAGCTTTTTGTTCGTGGGTTGGCATGGAATACGACTTCAGAAACTTTGTGTGATGTGAGTGTATTGACTATGTTGCTTGTGCTTTGTGTGCCATGCTTGTGACCCGAGACGAACTTTATACTTGGATCATTAATTTCTTTAACATTCAGTTCTTCCATTAGATTCGAAAGAAATAATCTCTTTTTAGCTATTGATATTCCATTCAAATGGTTATGGTTTCAACAATTGTTTCGAACGTGCAGGCATTTCAAATACATGGTGAAATTGAAGAAGGGGCTGTGATTTATGACAAAGCAACGGGAAGATCACGTGGCTATGGCTTCATCACTTACAAAAATATGGAATCAACTCAAACTGCCTTGAAAGCACCTAGCAAAATGATTGATGTAAGCAATATTGACTTTTTGTGCTTTTGGATTTCATTGGTGGCAACTGTGAATATTCTGAAGAGAAGTTGTTATAAGTTTAGAATCGTGTTTAGAATCGTGTTTAGAATCCCATGAATATCTTTCAACAGCATGGTCTATTCCTAACAATTTTAAATTTTTACATTTATGTTCTAACTTTTTAAATTAGGATGTGGAAAATTGTTACTTTTTCATTTGACTTGAAAATTGTGCCTGGAGAACTTAATCATATGACCTTTCTCTTCTCACTTAGAATAGCTTTTGTTAATAATTCCAAGTTCAAGATTTGACTGGATTGCTGTACATATGATTAGCTATGCATCATTTATGATTCATCAATACCAGGAGTAATGTAGGTAAATTCATTAAATCTTGGGATATATGCAATTTGTGTATGTTTGAATTATATTTCTTTGTTTACGTAAGACCTATGCAGGTCTTTTTATTTTATTCGCAAATAAAGTTAACCTTGCCTTCCTCATGGTATCAGAGACTTTTGCTCTCTGGATAACTGATGCAACAACGGAAATAGAATAAGAGATATAGTCAAAAGAGGAGAAAGAAGAGAAGAAAGAGAAGAATAGTTATAGCCAAGAAGAGGAGAAAAAGAGAGGAAGGAGAAGCTCGAGAGAGAATAGGAGGTTGGAAAATAGAGTTTTAGGAAACCATTTCATTCAATAATCATCTTCATCATTATTGAATGAAATGATGATACCAAATGATAATGATGATTATTGAATGAAATGGTTTCCTGAAATCCTATTTTCCAATCTCTTATTCTCTCTTGAGTTTCTTCTCCCATTTTCTCTTCTTCTTGGCTATAAGTATTCTTCTCTTTCTTCTCTTATTTCTCCTCTTTTGGCTATATCTCTTTTTCTATTTCCGCTGCTGCATCAAATTGGTATCAAAGCAAGTTTGATTGTTTTCTCAAACAATCAAATTTTGGTTTCCTTAAGTTTCGTTATTCGCTGTGTTGTACTGTTCATCATACTGTTCCTCGCACTGTTCATCAGCTTTGTTCATCGGGTTTAAACCTTGGTTTCTGTCCGATTTGGCGTCTGTTTCCAGCTTTTTTCAACTGTTCATCTTGTTCGTTGCTGTTCACCTGGAACACCCAAAGTTTTCGGGTGACTATTACTGTTGCTCACCTCAAAAATCAGAACTTTATGTGTCCTGAACCAGAGAGCATCACAGCTCCGGTCTCGAGTCCTTGCTGAACAGCCTCTAGGCGCACCTTGCCTCTTGATTTATTGTCGGGTTTCGCAACTCCAATCTCGGTTCCTCGCTGAACAGCATACGCTGTACCTCGGCTCCCGATTTCTTGTGGATCATCTGCTTCATGTGTTTTGTTCGGCGTTCGCTGCTATTTATCGACGGTTCATCACCCAGTCGTCGCCCGTCGCCTCTGTTCGGCCTGTTCGCGTTGGACTGTTTATTGTTCATCACCGGACGTTTCTGTTCGGCCTTGTTTCGGCCGTCGATGTTCACTGCTCCTCCACGTATCCGAATAGACCGAAGCTCTTCATCAACAGAAGAATCTGATTGCTGTCTGCTGGTGATATTCTGTTTCGTGGAAGTCTACAGTGGAAGTCTGCTGGTGATATTTTGCTGTTTGGGATTGGTTTTATATTCAGCTTCGTGGAAGTCTACAGTGGGTGCTGCCCACTGTAGAGAGGAAGGAGAAGCTCGAGAGAGAATAGGAGATTGGAAAATAGAGTTTTAGGAAACCATTTCATTCAATAATCATCTTCATCATTATTGAATGAAATGATGATACCAAATGATGATGATGATTATTGAATGAAATGGTTTCCATGAAATCCTATTTTCCAATCTCTTATTCTCTCTCGAGTTTTTTCTCCCCTTTTCTCTTCTTATTGGCTATAAGTATTCTTCTCTTTCTTCTCTTCTTTCTCCTCTTTTGGCTATATCTCTTTTTCTATTTCTGCTATTGCATCAAATTGGTATCAAAGCAAGTTTGATTGTTTTCTCAAACAATCAAATTCTGGTTTCCTTAAGGAGTAGTGTTCAAAGTAACAAAAGACAAGAGACTAATTTGTAAAGAACTTCAATGGACTACTTTGATAATGTAAGACCTTTTAATATTTCATTGCCTATTTTTAGTGGTCATTTAGATGGCTTCTGGTATTTTTGATCGGATAGTAAAGATGGAGATATTGTTTGAAAGTTATGATTATTCAGAGAGAAGAAAAATCATGCTAGCCTCTTGGAGTTTCAAAGGGTATGCTAGTTTGTGGTGGAAAAAACTTACGAGAAAGAGAAAAGTAGATGGCAAGGGCAAAATTCGTACATGGGAGTTAATGAAGTACCTAATGAAAAAAGAGTTTGCTCCAAGACATTAGGAACAGAAGTATGACTCTCGGCAATTTTCAGGGTCACCAAACACATTCGAGCCACCACCCTTTCTAGCACACGTACGTAATGAATTTGTTGAAGAGTCCTTAGATGAAAAAAAAGTTAAACTTGAAAAGATTTAACAAGATCTTGAAAGGCTTATCGAGACATTGAAGGAGTTCAATCAAGCTAAGGTTGAGAAAGAGAAAATCTCATGTTGACTCTTGTGAAACTATGGTGTTCTTAAGAGCTGGTCAAATGGCTTCTTTGGACGCGAAAAGAAGGGAAGTACTTGGAAATGCGGCCAGAATTATTCAAAGCCAAATTCGTACATATATTTCCTGCAAAAAATTTGTTGCATTATGTGAAACCGCCATTCAACTCCAATAATTTTCTAGAGGTATATTAGCTCGTAAAATATATGAGCAAATGCGAAGGGAAGCAGGAGCTTTAAGAATTCAGAAGTATTTCAGACAATATCGAGCAAGAAAATCTTACCTAAGTCTACGGTCATTTGCAATCACTTTGCAAACAAGATTAAGAGCAATGATGGCTCGTGATGTCGACGACATGGTAGCTTATAAATGCTATTTTAAACCATATGTTGATCCATTTCTTCCTCCATGTATTGATTTTGATCCTACTAACTCTGTTTTTCTACCATGTCCTATCTCAACACGTAAGGATACAATTGAGGTTATTTTAGATAAACAGATGATATTTACAAATGAAGGTGAAGTCCAGCGCTTTCTTGTTCGTTGGATGGATCGACCAAACAGTGATTGTATGTGGATTTGCAAAGAGACACTTCAGCATTTGGATCCAGACCTATTGGAGCTATTCCGAAATCATCAGGATATTTCTTTACTAAATTATGGAGACAATTCTAAAGATTTTCGATTCCAAGCCCCCCGTCACACAAGTTTGTGGACGTCGACAGAAGGTTGTTCAACCGCTTAACTTATGGTTGGGAGGTTGATTAGTTGTTGTGCTATGGGTCTTTCAACTAGGAATGAGAGTTTCTCGTTCCCCGGGAGAATGATGATGATGATGATTATTGAATGAAATGGTTTCCTGAAATCCTATTTTCCAATCTCTTATTTTCTCTCGAGTTTCTTCTCCCATTTTCTCTTCTTCTTGGCTATAACTATTCTTCTCTTTCTCCTCTTTTGGCTATATCTCTTTTTCTATTTCCGCTGCTGCATCAATAACTTTCCCTTTTTGGCCTAAACTGCTGAGACTCAATCCTATTTTGCTTTTTTTTTTCCAATATGTTTAAAACCTCCTGATCTGATTGATGCCAACTCCTTTAATTTCTACCAATGGCTGACCACAGCCTGGAAAACTAAAAGCCTGACAACTTTTCTTTAATGGTAAAAGGAAGATTAATCAGCTTGGTACTGGTAGTTTGGCTGATGATCAAAAGTATTCAGTTTGGGATGAAGAGGATTCAATAATCATCTCATGGCTTCAGGAATGCTATAATTCTTAAGAATAGCACATTAATATGTTTCTACATAGCTCTCATGAGATTCAGGAGACTATTAGTCTCACCTGCTTTGAAGATTAAGGGAGCTGCTCAAATTTATGAGCTTCAGATACCCGACACATTATGCCACTGAGTATCATAATTGCAGAAAAATTGTGTCAAGAGTTGGAACGTTACAAAAACATTCAATTGAAGTAATGACACAATCATGCTTTGGAAGTTTGGAGAAAGGGAACAGATTTTTTTATTTTTAGCTGTTCTTCATGTCGAGTTTGATTCTGTTAATGTGAGTATTCTAGAATAAGAGTATCCATTCCATTAATGGAAGTTTCTCATTATCAGAGCAGAAGAGAACGCTAGGAATATTATGGTTATTTCTTCTCTTGATTGTTCTGGCTACCGTTGTTGCTTCTACCCAGTGATGGACAAACCAAATTAATTTATTTTCTATTAATTTTTCCCTTGGCAAACGTAATTCTGATCTGTAAAATCAACTAGCTGATAAGTTTTCTCGTGGTGTTATTGCAAAAAAAAAAACCTTGACATAAAAGAAAAAAGTATTGGAAATTGCTTGGGAAGCCACATGTTTTTAATAGGAAATTCACTTGTAAAAGATGCAGCCTCGACCTCAAACTCATTTGGTTTCTGGTGAGGGAAATTCTACAGTCATTGGTTCTTCTCCTTGTTTGAATATGGAGATTTGAGTAAAGATTATGTTAAGAAGCTGCAAACTCAGATAGGTGACATTGATACATCAACGGCCATGTGGTTTTATATAGCGTTTTCTTGTGCAGTGTTGACAAAATCACAACAGCTGATGATCATTGGCCATTGTTTGCAAAATTAAATGACATATACTTGTAACTCACCCAAGACCTTAAAAATTGTGTTATGTCTTAACTTTCCACAACTCTTGTATCCATCAACCAACCCAGCAAATGATCTCACTTGTTGTGTGTTTTTTTTTTCGTCTTTGTTTTTCAAGATTGGGACAAAAAGGTAGATGATCGAGCACAGTAGGGAAATGAGAAGACTTTATTATCTTAAGAGCCTCAATTATAATTTGATCAATGAGATCTGAGCTTCACTATTCTTCCTCCTGAAACATATACCTTCACAAGAAGGTAGATGATCGAGCACAGTAGGGAAATGAAAAGACTTTATTATCTTAAGAGCCTCAATTATAATTTGATCAATGAGATCTGAGCTTCACTATTCTTCCTCCTGAAACATATACCTTCACAAGAAGGTAGATGATCGAGCACAGTAGGGAAATGAGAAGACTTTATTATCTTAAGAGCCTCAATTATAATTTGATCAATGAGATCTGAGCTTCACTATTATAATTGTTCTTTAAGATCTACTTAATCTTAGGAGTAATTTAGGCGACTCCCTTAATTCTAGGAATGGAGATGCTTTTTGTGTTTTTGAATTCTTTCTTGTGTTTATGTTGGACTAGGTAGATAAATATACAAAATCCTCTTTGTATTTTACTTAGCTTTAGCTCCAAATAACACAAAAACTAATGCTTTTATATGAACAAGAGTAATGTGCAAATTCAAATTCTAGAAGGATGTGACAATTCAAAACTGCTTTAGAATTTATTCTGGGAATTGGATGCAAGTGAATATGCTTGACTTTTTCTTCCTTACGGCCAACTATAGGGTCGATTAGCTGTTTGCAATCTAGCCTGTGAGGGCCTAACTGGGGCAAGCTTAACTCCAGATTTGGCACAAAGGAAGCTCTACATTGGGGGTTTGGCGCCAGACATTACAAGTGAGATCTTACTTGGCTTCTTTGAAAGGCACGGTGATATAGATGAAGGTTCGGTTGCTTATGACAAGGATACAAATGAATCACGGTATTCAAATTTTGCCTTCCTTCTGCTGTTTGGATCTCTCACTTTCTCTTCTACGTATCATTACATTTTGCTTGTGTACTTGTTTTTCTAATTCCTTGAGCAGAGGGTTTGGCTTTGTTACATACAAAACTGTTGAGTCTGCGAAGAGGGCATTAGATGATCCAAACAAGATGCTGGGGGTAAGTGAATAATCAATTTTGAGTCCTTTTTCTATGTATTCATCAAAAAGTTTTATTCATAACCGAGAACTTTTGAAAGATTTCATCTATTTTCTGAGGTTTCTTTCTGGGATAGATTTACTCCTGGTAACATTTCATCACAAACTTTGATCCAAACGAGGATCAGATCATACTTCATAGTCTCGTGATGAAACTGAATTTCAGAGTTACACTTGAAAGTTGGATTTGTTAAAAGTGGATAACTTCTCTAGTCTAAATGCAGGAGAAGCATACAACTTGAGATTCTTAGATTAGATAAACCTCCATTTCACATAATAATGCTCTTTGTTTTGGTTATAGGGAAGGAATGTAATTGTGAAGCTTGCCGATTCGCACAAAGGAAAAATCATACTAGGGCAGGTACCTTCAGCTGCCTCTCCAATGGCCTCACCGATGGTAGCTGGCTATCCTCAACCAGGCAAAGCTCAAGCCATGGCTGCCTTTGGCTACACTTACCCTCAAGCTCTACCACCCTACGGCACTTCATATCCCAGTCCCTCAATGGGTCACATGCCATTTGCTTCTCAACCACAATTACATTATCCTCCAGTTCCGAGGAAGAAGGAAGCATTTGGACTACAATCAACCACAACTGCCGGAGTTGGCGGGTATCCTTATTACTATACCAAATGATGTCTAGACACTAGTATGTGAAGTGAGTGTAGTTTCCCCTCCCTCTTTCTTTCTCTCACTACATAATGGTTTTTTGTTCATTTGGGTTCTTTTTTTTTTTTTGTTTGCTTTTCTGGGTTTGCAGGGTTTTAAGCTGGTCATCTGGGTCTTCTCCGGCTAGACACGTTCATTATGTGAACGAGTGGAGCCTCCTTGGTTGAAGGAAGATGGGAGGAGCAGGCCTGCTCCAGTTGGAATTTTCGGCATGTTCATGAGAAGGGATGGCTGTTGTCAAAACGTTTCAGCAGAGAAAGATTATCTTTGGTGGATCTAATTCTTCTTGAAATTGTCACTGTTAGAGAGACAAATCTTCTTGTTCCTTCATGGTTAAAAATTAGTTCTCTAACTGCTAACATCTTGCTTTTATACAGAAGGCATTCATTCTCCCATTTTAATCGAGTTCTGTCACATTTACTGTCATGAACGCAATACCAAGGTTTTTGATTTTGTTATGGAAGGTCATGGCAATCCACAATTTGGTGCACTTGGCCTGAAAACTTGTGTTTGAGCCTAAGCTCACTGTAGCATCCCCGGCGTTTGAAATTCAAGATCAGAACCAATTCAGCTCAGCCTGAGCTTGTCGGGGGATATGAAATTCGAGATCAAGACAGATTCAGGTCATGGTTAGAATCTTTGATGGGATAAAGCTTGCTTCAAATTTGGACAAGGTGTGATGGGTAGGTTAGGGTGTGTAAGAAGCCACGCACTACTAAACATATAGCATAGAGAAGTTGATTGAAAGGCTTTTCGATTCCTCTGTTTCCAAGTTCCTTTTTTTTTTGGACAAAAAAATATTGGAAAAATGTCGATTGGTTCAATCTTATAGAATGATTTGCAGTAAGATCGAGCTAGCCCAGTTCGCGAAGATGATTGTTCAAATTTGGGTGAAAATCTTCTGTGTTCATCAACGCTCTCACTGTGACCAACTGGGCCGTACCGCATCGCTAGAAACCCCAGATTTTACAGAACTGAAAAGGCTGCTCAAACTGAAGCATCGACAAACAATATCTCTTCGACTGATAACGGTGAAATTGTACTTTTAAGAGTTTCCTAGACTATCTCGAAGAACCGCTCAAGCTGCGTTGTTGGAGTATTTCCTTATGATCCATTATTCATCCTTGTGATCCTTGCTCTTTCATTTTGAGATATTTTAATAATTTAAAGAATCTACTCTTCTGAGTTTCTTAGTATTATCGTTTTTAAGCTCGACCAGACCCATAGATGACTTTACGTTCTCAGAATGAAGACGAAGAAGAAGACATTCTATCCATTGTGAAGTTGGACTAGAATAAAAACTAAATAAAGGTAAAATTTTTAGCAATGTTTTATAGTATTACAAACATTGAGATTTCTTTCCTGGTGTGACATTTCTTATTCCATCGGTTAACTTACGCAATTTACATGGGATTTGGAGTGCACCCATTATGGACAGTTGCGTTGCGTTGCAAAAGACTGCATCTTTTTACAAATTGGCGAGTACCCACGAACAAGTTAGAAGTAATTTGGCATAGTTACTCCAAGAAAAACGTTGTTGATGAATTAAAAATGACTGAAGTTGAAATGATGGAAGCAGAGAAGCTTTGATGTAACGTAGGATTAGGTTGTCTCCATCACTCACATAAGACCAACTGTTCCAACGGCCAACAAAATCTGATTTTTAAATTCGTTTTTTTTTGTAGCTTTTCCATTCTGAAAGTGAATTTGATACTGGGGATGACGATTCGCAAAACTTAATGCTTACATAAAGCTTTCTTTTTGGTGAAACTAGGTCTGTGCTCATGCAATCCAACGTCTCTGATTGGTTGTAAGACGAGGAGTGAAGGTGATGAGCTCCGAATCAACGGTTGCAATCGAACCAAATACTTTTCTTTCCACTCTCGAGTTTATTTTGAACTGTTCATCAAACAATTTTATAATATTTCATCTGTTCTTATAATTTTATAATATTTCCACACCACTTGTGGTTATTTCACTTCATCAAAAAAGCTCCGGGTTTAAAGTTAGATTCTGCCAGAGATTTGTTGCAGGTTTTGGATAAGCCCTCTCCCTCTCTCTCTCTATCTCTCTGTCTCTCTCTCTCTACTTTCTAAAGTAAAATGAAGTGTTTTTTTTAGTGATGAGCAACGTGGGAGATTGTTGAAGATGAATAAAGACCCATATGTATACATTGATCTTATCTAAAACTGAAGTCATACTCCTTGTTCACACCAGAGAAGGTCAAGAGGTGCATATTTGCAAAAGTAGCTCCTTTTTTGTCAGGTTTCTTTTTCCATATTTCTGGTTTTACTTGCTCTGTAATAATACTTGCATGCCCTTCAGAAAAAAAAAAAGGTAAACGAAATTCATCTAACGAAAGCCAAGTAGGAGTAGGGGTATTTTCGCCATTTCATTTGTCAAATGTATTTGTGGAAAATAGTAGGAGATAATTCTCTGAATCTCCAAAACATGCTATTTCTATCAAAAACGGTGGATAAAAGGAGGGATGGAGAGAGAAAAAAGTTCTGTAAAACGACTATTGAGGAAGGGTGGGTCTAGTGAGAGGTTGTTCTGCTGACTCACTCTCTCTCCTCGATTCTCTCTTCTCTCCTCGATTCTCTCTCTCTCTGGGGTGTGGTTTTAGCTCCATTATTTTTGGCGGATTTAAGCGTCTCAGATCGTACCAGGTACCACCATACCCAGTGACCCTCAGCTGGCACGTGCCTGTGTCAGATGTCTGCTTTTTCACTACCATCACCACCATTCCTCTCAGCCCTCCCTCTCTCTTCACCTTTTAGCTCAATGGATGGAGTTTAGACCTCTGCAATGGAAATGGGTTCTTCCTCGGTAACGGAGTCTGGAGGCTCCTCCTCCTCATCCCCACCCACCGAGTCACTCAACGGCCTCAAGTTCGGCCAAAAGATCTACTTCGAGGATGTGGGTACCGTCGCTCCCCCTAAATCAGCTTCCGGATCGTCCTCATCTGTGGCTGCGACTCATAAGAAGGGACGGATTGGGGTTTATCAGTCGGGTCAGCCTCCGAGATGCCAGGTTGAAGGTTGTAGAGTAGATCTTAGTGATGCTAAAGCCTACTACTCGAGACACAAGGTGTGTGGGATGCATTCCAAGTTTCCGATGGTTATTGTTGCTGGTATGGAGCAGAGGTTTTGCCAGCAGTGTAGCAGGTCCGCTCTGTTTAGATTCTTTTGTTTGGCTATTCTTGCTCGTGCATTTTTCTCTTCTTTCTAGTAATAATTCTGATCACTCCATGGTTTATTGTTTCATTTAAATTCCTCCTTTCAGTTTGCAACTCCCTTCTGTTCTTTTATATACTTTGTTGATTGTCCTTGTAGTTATGCTTTGCATTCATTCTAATATGGTCATTCTATATACTTATCACTTGGGCACAAGTTTTATTGTAAGCATGATGGTAAAGTTTTTAGCACTTCAGGCGTTCCTTGCCGTCTGTTTTGGATAATTTGGGGCTTGTTGATATTATTGCTTGCATGGGGTATAATTTGTCTTCACGGTTACTAGTGGTTCAAACCCCAAAGTTTAACTCAAGTGGTGAAGCTTTTGGTCCAATATTCAAAATCCTTTATAAGCAAAATTTTATGGCCAGTGATCAAGATTCACGTATGGATAGGCACAGTTGAACTGGGACTGGTCAAGGTGTTAGATGGTCTGGACACCCAGGGATATTGAAGCAATGTGTAATATGACATTGAGGATTATGTCCAAGTTATTTGTGTTACAGTAAGTTGTTTAGGAGAAAGATAAACAAAGTCAAGGTCCCCCTTGCCCCTCTCTAAATGGGTTGTTCATAATTGTTTTGAGGACCGTTCTTAGGTGGGCATATCATACCATGGACTTTAGTCATTGCCCTCATGCTCTCTTGCTGTGGAGGATCTAGTTTATATTATTGCTTCTCTCAATAAAGCTTGTTTATCCTCCCTTCAATATCATTATTTGAACTTCTTTGAAAGAAAACAAGTAGGCTTTTGTGGAAAAGGAATGTTGGATGGCACTGGTGTGAACTCTCGAACTTTCTCTTTGGGGCAGTTAGCAAAATATAGAGTTGCGTTTGGGCATATTTCTTACCACTTCATTGGCCTCAGAAGGAATTCTTATAGGCCAAGTATGATGCTAGTCTAAACTTGTCTTTTTAATAGGAATGATTGAAGGATTGGGATCAGTCCTCATTTTTAGGTTATGTTGTGGTGGTTGATCTAAGAAACCTCTATTTGGCTTGATCCATGTTCTCGGTTTTAGATTAAGTTTTGGGGTTTTGTATTGAAGGATACCATTTTCTTTTACTTGTTTACCTTCATGATCCCGGGTATGACTAAATTCTATGCATGAGTCATATCTAAACGATTACTCTTCCTATTTTTTCTGCCTTGATTCAAAGTTTTCAATTGAAATGATTATGCTCAACATGCTTCTGGATTGCTGTTTTATTAACATCAGGCTTCAATAAATTGATAGGTAGTTGTTGTATGTAGGATTTATCGGATCTTGATTAATATTGGGCTTGTTCATATATAGTGAGAAAAAATACTTTTCTAAAACTAACAAAACTATGTTTTCAAGAAATGAAAATTTGTTTGTGAAAATTTTAGAGAACATTTTTTCTGAAAGGATTGACAAAATTTTTGCTAGCCCCACATGTCTCTCTATTATTGTCTCAGATATTCTAATATCGTTTTAAAATAATGTTCTTTTTGAGAATTGTTTTCTGAACTTCTGTATACAAATAATTTTTGGAAAGCACTCCAGAAAAGATCCATACTTTATAACTTTGGAAATTAATTTTCATTTATTTATTAAATGTAATTAATGGTTTGATAGTTGATTCTCTCAGGTTTCATCAGCTTCAGGAATTTGACCAAGGGAAACGAAGTTGTCGTAGGCGCTTGGCTGGTCATAACGAGCGTAGAAGGAAGCCACCACCTGGGTCCCTATTCTCTACTCGCTATGGCCATCTCCCTCCATCTATCTTTGGTTAAGCACTCTCATATTTCCTATAAGTTTTTTTGTCTTTCATTCTCTTATCTGTGATGAGAAACAAACTATACTGATGAAAAGGGAGAAAGAAAACAAGACGTTTTACGAATTTATCATATCAAAGGGCTTTGTTTGAAACACTGTATAGCTTCTTCAGAAAACATACTATTTTGACTATTGTTTCTTAAAACAGCTTTTGAAAATGCATTCCGATGTTCCAACAGTTTTACGGTATTATGCTTTCACATATTAAGAAAAAAACGAGAAATCAAAATGTGTCCCGCAAAACAGTTTCATTTCTTTCTAGTTTTCAACGTTGTGAAAGGTCTGTTTCTAGCTGTGCTTAATGCTATTCCACAATCATAAGCAAATCTTTGTATTTTGAATTATAGATAATGGAAGCAGAGGTGGTAGCATTCTGATGGACTTTAGTGCATACCCAAAGCTAGGGCAAGAAGCATGGTCATCCCCGAGATCATCTGAACGGATCAATGACAACCAAACAAACTCAATCATGGGAAAGCTTCTTCCACAGTCTTGGCAAATCAGCACGGAAAATACTCCATCGCAACTTCTGCATCACAATTCGAATGGCGTGGCCCACTTTGTGGGTCCTGGAATTCCTTCGGGAGAATGCGTCACAGGAGCTACTGACTCAATCTGTGCTCTCTCTCTTCTGTCAAATCAGCCATGGGGTTCTTCTGGCACTCACCGGGTATCAGGTTTCGGCGTCAACCCCTTGATGAGTACTCAAGCGGTGCCCACGGGTCATGGTGGCAGTGTCACTCACTTTTCGACCACTCCATGGGGCTCAAAAAGTAATGAGGCTATTAGCTGCTCAAACGAGACAACCTCTGACCTCGGTCTCTGTCAAATATCACTGCCGTACAATAGTTCCTACTCAGAAGACCTGGAAATTCCTCAACAGGGTAGGAGGCAATACATCGAACCAATGCATCCTAGGACGTTCGACTTGTCTACTCAACAGACTCACTGGTCTCTTTGAAAAGGTGCCATACTAGCCTCCAATTGATACTGTGTGAGTTCTAATGATTTTCCCCAGTGTGTAGTAATTTTGTTTTTTTGTTCATGGGTGGGTTATGCCTCAATAAACCCTGTTTTCTGTGTTCAAAAGCTTCCTAAGCTATGATAAGCTCGGTTAAGGTATTATCCTTAAACTCCAAACCTTGCATTATGTTATGATTTGTCTTTCGTGTTTTTTTTTTTGCTTTGAACCGTTGGGTTGGACAAAAGAACAATGGCATGCACTTTGATGTTTATTTACTGTTCTTCATTTGATATTTGTGACGTGCATAAAGATGCTGCATTATCAATTTTGTTTGGATCTGTCCAGTCTATTAAACAATCCACTCTCTACACCTGTTTGGATGCTATTCAAGCATGCTAGCTATGTGTGACAATAGATACAATCGATAAGTCTAAGGCTCTATACAATCAAGTCTCATCTCAGAGCTGCATAGCTAGTGTTTTATTTTCGACAATTTAGTATTGGTGTGGATTAGCATTTATTATAGTATAGAAGTATGGATTGGTATTTTATCATTATGCATGCAAAGCATTTCAGTAATGACCTCTAGAAAATACCCAGTTTTCATTGAAATCAAAAAGTTATCCGACTGTTTTTTCCTGTTACCCCAATTGTTTGAAGTTCATCCAGGAATAAAGATGACACCTTTACTTTGTTTAATGAGTAGTGTTAGTAGCAGATAAGGACTACAAGATATAATGCAAGACAAGTATGACGAGAGCAACCCCTTAAATTTTTTTGTTAAATTTGATGCGGGGAACACATGTAATATCGTCCATATTTGTCCTGTTCTCTCCTATCCTCGTGGATACGGAAAAAAGAACTAGCTAGTTGATATAAAACGCAAATGAATCTAATTTGCTTCAGCAAATGAGAACTTGAAAAGGGTAAGAAAGAAACAACCAGAGTTAGCATTTGCATTTTGAAGCAGTCTTCTCTACTCAAAGAGATCACGCTCCAAGCCCGCTCGACAAAATTGTGTTGATTTCGCCAATGATATTTACCGGTCTTCCATCGAACATGGCTGAAAGACTGCTTTCACACAGCTTCTTCAACTCCCTGGTTTTTGAAATAGCTGCTTCCTGCAAATCAACTCAACTCTCTTGAGAACTCCAAGCCCGTCGGCAAGAAAATAAAATTTAACATGTGTGTTTAATTTTGATGTAGTTTCACGTAATGAGCTATTTAGGAAGACATTTAATGAAAATATGTTGTCAAACCCAGAAATAATAACTCACTTGCTTCGGCAAGGAAGACGATAATGAATTTTGAAGTTCCAAGTTTTTGGCAGATAAATCTTTCAATCCTTCCTTCAATTTCACTTGATGATTATTTTTCTCCTCTAATGTACATACTAATCTATCCAGAAATCTGCAATTAAGATAAACACCATTTTGCAGTCGGATCTGTGGATGATGGTCCAAGAAAAATGATGAACCATCATTTTATCCTGGTTTAAGCGAATAGGTCATACCTTTTGGAGTTAAGAATCATGATCAAGTCCCTCGTTTTCTTGTCTTTCAATAACGATATTGCCAGGGAAACATCTGACATCATAGTTTCAAATGCATCGGCCGTATACTGCTGTAGCACCCGAGGAGATGCTGCTTGCACTTGATGCTGCAAGGACAAAGTTTCAACATTCTTTGATTCGGCAATTCGTTGACGTAAAAATGCTTGCACCTGAAAGTAAAAATTTGGTATAACTATCAACCTTCAGTAAAAACAACTTCTTGTCTTTCTGTAACTCTTGGAGTATAATAAGTTATCATTTACCTCAAATAGATCATCGAGAATTTTATTCCTGTAATCTGTCTCCAAAAGTTGGCTCCTACTTTCCTGGATGTCTGCTGTTTGAGTTGAAGTATCAGGAATTGCAAACTGATTGCCAGACTCTTCAGATGGAAAATTCATATCATCTATCACATCAACTTCCGGTGTTTCGACGCAAACATCCCATTGAATCTCAGACAGACTGGTCTCAGTATGAGGGTTTTCTGTCTCTTCATATGATGGCATTCGATCAGATTCTACAGCTTCGCTCATATTTACCATTTCATAAGGACCCAAACAATTTCCAGTATCTTCTGTCTCTTCAACGGTACCAATATCCCAATCAATCTGGGGGCTCTCAAGAGATATATCCCAGTCAATATTATCAGCAGAAACATCTGCATTTTTATTTTCAGAGACGAACTCAACAGGATCTGGAGTAGTAGCAGGATCATTAGTCTCAGACCCCAGAGATACGTTCAATGATGGAGGATGTTCTCGTACATTCCTCAAATTAGATAAAACAGGTGCTGATATCTGTAATCATGCATTAAAAGAGATTTTTAATCTACATATGCATCTGCATGATAGTACAGGTTAATTTTTCATCGATGCTTACAGAAATGATAATCTTAATCATCAATTCTATAAGATAATTTCTACAATCAAGCATGGAATTTTTGAATCTGCACATGCAACAGCATGAGAAATTTTTTTATTTATTTAGTTATAGATTTTTTTTAATCATGATATGATTATTTGAATAATCCAATCAACTTATTGATTCCTTACATCCTTTGCTTCAGAGTGAGCTTCGATGACAAAGTTGGAATAATATTCAATCGCCTGCGACACACAATCACTATTTATCACTTCTAATATTCTGCTAAATGTGCTGGGGAGTGACAAAGCAGTCTCTAAAATTTCTTGCCTCACATTTTTTCCCTGCAAAAATGAAAAAGGCACTACCTTTCTTTAAGTAGAATGCTCAAATCAACGGAGTGTGCTAGAATCATAATACCTTTAAGAGGAAAAAAACTACAAACCTGCAAGCCAAGTTCTCGGCAAGCCTCCACATATCTAGTTGCAGAAAGAGCAGCATTTCTTTTAATATCAGTTTCCTTACGGTCTAGTTCAATAAATTGTTGCTGAATCTTTTGCACTTGTTTCTTTTGATATGGGCTTCATTTAGATAGACAGGTAAGAAGACAAATGTTAGAGGCTTCCCTATTTTATTCTTGATTTCTAAAAATATCAATCCTTACACCATCCTTACATTTCATAGATCACATTTTGGACCATTATTTGAGCAGCCTCGCCAAGGTAAATATTATCCTTCTCTAAAGATCGTATAATCACCTCCCAAGAACCCTGGCAAGTAAATGCGTTCAGAATTAAACATGTGTACGTGTGTTTGATTGTGTGTGGGAGAGAGAGACAGAGATCTTACAGCAGCACCTGATAGCCGACCAAATATATTTCGACTCTCTGGAGTTGACTTCAGCAGAATGTCATATATTTTTTTAGCCTCCAAATAGCCAATCCCTAAATAAGGTTCATTAGTTCGCACATGATACAGCAACGTTCGCACATGATACAGCAACGTAATTGACCTACTAGTGTTGAGTGAAAAATGGTAAAAACAAGATCGTGGTACATTTCTTCACAAATAAGTTCTTGGTGAGTACGCACCCTAATTACAAGTTACTTCGGCTATGTTATGAAATTTTAAGAAACTAACTCGTTTTTTTGTTTAAATAAGATCATGTAACTGGATTTCTAGTGCACTAAATGAAGTCAACTTGTCTTTCAATATAAGTGGGCTCAAGAATAACCAAGACGAAATAAAGCAAATAATGGTTTGCAATTTTCCTCATCGAATTGGAACAAACCAAACTATAGAACTCTCAATGACAATAGAAACCAGAAATAAACGGGAATAGGGTTATGTTTCTTTTTGATTAATGTAGCCACAAGAACATAAGGTCAAGGTCATTCCACAAGAACAATAAATAATGGTAATGAGAGAAATAAGTATAACTCTAAACAAAAACTTTACTTTCAGGGTCTAATGTATGGAAATACGGATCAATATCCTTAGGAAGCGACGAAAATTCCTTCAGGATACGAGCTCTCACCACCGCCAATCTCTTTCTCCAATCGGCTGGAATTCTCTTACGATCAACCAACCATTCTGAAATTCCATGAAATGCAGAAAATCAAATTCAAAACCGAATTATTCCCCTCCCCAAGCACATACAACACATGCTACGAAATAAGAAAAAAAAAAAAAACGAGGTGTTGCTTGAATTATCAGAAAGAAGATAATTCACAGTCAATTCAAAGAATTAACAGTAATAAGATTCAGATTCATTACCTCCGAGACGAGAAAAAGTAATGTCAATGGGAAGGTTGCGTATATCGTCTTGAGTTTGCATTTTCCGCAAAAATTTTCACGGAAAAAGAGGCGCGACAACTCTAAGCAATTCCAAGGCTTTTTCTGGCACCAAATAGATAGGGACGAAGAAGAAGAGTGGGTGAAGGAAGCGGAGGATGGCCAAGACGAGGGCTCTCGAGGTAGAAAGTAGCAGAGAGAGAGAGACAGATTAAGCGAAAAAACCCTTCTGCCTCCAAAACGTCGAAAATAACACTTGGTAAAATTTCTTGCTAAAACTCTCATTTCATGAAAGTCAATTATGTACTCCAAAACATAAATAATAGAAAATTCTGTCTCTCTCTGCAATTTTAATATTTTACCAAGAGCACGAATAAACCGAAATATAAAAGTTTCATCCACGGTTTTCTTCGTCTAAAACCAACCCGAACTGAACCGGTGTAGTAAGTGAAAGGCTTTGATTGTAAATAAAGACGTTTGAGAGGGGCAATAATGTAATCGGCAAACGAAAACCAGGGAGAAGAATTTCCCGAGTACCACCAAGCTTCCTTTCATTTCAGCGGCTCGCTCTCTCCACTCCACTCACAAGTGCCTGTATTGAGGTAATATTTTATTTTTCCGATCTATTCTTTAATTTCCTTAGTAGAATGGATTCGGATTTGATCTAGTACATTCTCCTGAAATTTGATCAAATTTTTGGATAATTTTTCGATTATCTCTAGGGTTTTTAATCTCATAATCACTTTGTATGTGATTTGTTTCGTTCTCGGAAAATATATACCATCTGTTGTTGAATTGGGATTTTTGCTTTTTGGTGACTAATATTGATTTTTTTTGGCCGAAATTTTGAAGCAGAATTGAAGAAAACGATGTTTTATTTGTTTTGAGTATTCCTGGAATTTTCTTTTTTCTTGGGTAGTTTTGTTCGTAAACGTATGCTTTTATCTGAGAAGTTGATTTGTACGTTGTTTCGTCAGAATGGTGAATGAGTTGGAGTTGTTAGAATCTAATTCGTGAGACATGACCTATGCTTCCTAAGAATTTAGAATTTAAAAAAAATAAGACTTGTATCACCATGAAAGTTTCCGTTTTTTTGTTTCAGTAGATGGAATCAATTTAGTCTCCTTAATTCTAAAAAGTTTGTCCTTTACCTTTTTGTTTTGAAATATCGGGTAAGGTCTTATTTATTGTGTATGTTGATATTTTGCATTGCAGCTCTGACTAGTTCTGAGTTGGTTTTGGTAGATTGCAATGGACCCTTTGGAACGGAGGTATTTGGAGGATGAAGACACCCCAATCACAAAAACAATGAAGGGTACTACCTATGGTTTGGTTGCTGGGACAATATATGGGACGGTTGTTGCGACTTGGTATGATGTCCCCCGAGTTGAGAAAAACATTGCTCTTCCTGGGCTGCTAAGAACCCTTAGAATGATGGGTAGTTATGGAATGACTTTTGCTGCTATAGGCGGAGTTTACATCGGTGTGGAGCAGCTAGTGCAGAATTATAGAATGAAGAGAGACTTTGTCAATGGAGCTATTGGTGGTCTTGTTGCTGGGGCATCCGTAGTTGGTTACAGAGGTTTGACCTTTTCCTTTTAAGCTTAGACATCTTTATGTTCTACTGTTGTGGATAGATAAGTTTCATTGAAAATTATAGGCATGAACTGAGTCTAAATGTATCGGAGAATCTTATCCACTTGACTAATTGGTTTCAATTATAAAGAGGAATTTTTGGTGTAATAATATCAAAAAGAAGAAAATAATGAGTGAATTTTCCCTAGGGTCTTCCCTCTTTAATACTCTCAATATTAACAAAATCCTAACAAATTCTCTCACATGATGTCCAATTTACCCTATGATACAACTTCTAGAATATTCTCCTATACCCATTCCTTTTAATACTCTCCATACTCCTCACGTATCCTTGTCACCTTCTAGATCATGGGGTCTATCAAGCACCTGATCAGTGGAGCACATAATAGCTATAGTTATATTTCACTATTCAAATGAGAAATGTTGAACTCTCTGTAGCGTTCATCATTGAATACCAGCGTTTCATCATTGAATACCAGCGTTTCAATGCAATTTTGCTCTATTGATAAAAAGAACGAGCTACTGACAGCTCCATTGTGTATGCCTTTGACGATGGTAATGAATTTGGCTTTTGAGTGTCAGCTCATAAAAAAAATGAAGACTGCGATCAAGCTATTGAGTGCTTATTTCTCAAATTGGATGCATGAGTTTGGCCTTGGAAAGGATTTCTCCGTTCTTAGCTTTTCACTATTCTTCTTACCCTCCTAAAGATTATTTTCCTTTAGAAATGTTATAGAAAGGAGTGGGGGCTATCCAAATATCATATCTTCCTATAGTGTGCACCGTTCATCTTTCTTGTGGAAGTAAACATGGTTTTTGATGAGGACATCATTTGAAATGTTAGCTTTATTATTTACTTGATGTTTAATTTATTTTGGTTTATATCAAACTTAAGTTTTTCACCTTTTAGGGTTAGCTTTGATATTCTAAATTGATCCTTTCAACTTCTGAAGTGATGTTAAGTTTTTATTTAAAGTTTAGCATTGTAACTTAGAATGACAGATTATGAAGAATCTTTGATTAAATGAAAACCGTCTCTATTTTCCGACCATTGCTCCTTTACTTTTTCTTTTTTATTTATTTACATAAATGTTTTTTCTTTATTTTACTTCAATCTACGAAAAAGTATTTGAATATTCTATTTTTGTTACGTAGTTATTTTTCTTTTCTATATATTCTTCTCAGTCTTTTGTGAGTTTCTTTCTTAATAAAAAACGATCAAAGTTTCCATTAAACGAAAAATTTGGATAGGATACTATAGGATCTCCCCCTTTCAAAATCGGACATGAAAGTTTCTTCTCATCCGGCTCAAGTAGTTACATCAAATCAAATAAAAGAGTTCCCGCTTTCAAATTCTATAAAACCCCTAACTACTATTTACTCAAGTTTTCAATTAAGACCAAGCTAAACAACATTTCATTCATTCTTTTTTTTTTTATTATTTAGATTTTCTGAGTTCTTTATACGACATAAAAAAAAAGAAAAAAAAAATGTTAAATTTTTTCTCCTCTAAAGAACTCCTTTTTCTCCTCCTTTCTCTACAGCTAATTTTCCTTCTTCAATTTTCTGCTTTCTACATCAATTTGGTATAAGAGCAGGTTTTATTGTTTTCTCAAACAATAAATTCTTGGTCTTGCATCTAAATTGGTCGAAATTGCATTCTGTTTCTCTCTTTATTTGTTTTTTACTACTACCCTGCGGTTAAAAAAAAAAACTCTTCTTCTTCTTCGTTATTGCACTGCTCTCCTCTCCACAAACCCATACTGCACTGCTCTCCTTGCCAAGTTCTACGTTTTCACCTTTGAAAACGTCGTCTTCTGGATGTAGGTTTCGCTGCTATAGTCCTCCGTTCATTCAAATTTTCGCAGCTTTCCAGCAGTTCTTGAGACAAAATAGAGATAGTGGCAAAACTCTTGTCTTGTTCATTTCCTTCTCGTTTTGGTCTCTCTTTTGGTGTGGCTTATGGGATTTCAGATTTTTTCACTGCATCGCTGGCATCGTCGTCTTCTTGCTAAGCCCAGGCTGAGGTCACGGCTACGAGAGTTAAGAGTATTAGTTCGCTGCTCTTCTGAGTTTCGTGTTTTTGGGTTTTGTTGTTACAGTTGCTGCCTAAGTTTTGTTTGTTTACATCACCCTATTGCTACTACAATCCTCTGCCCTGCCCTCACAGTTCTCTACCTGCTGCAAAGTCTTTGAGGAATCACATTCTGGATTCCTTTGGGTTTTAGCGTGATTGACACAATGATACAGGGAGTTTCTGTCTCAATCTTTTATTAGTTTTCAATGCTGTTTATTTCTAAATATTGCTTTAATTTTGTTCTTGTGTTGTGGTTTACCCTTATTCCTTGCTCATATGCATATCAATCCATGTGGCCTATCACCGTATTACATCTGATTATTTGACCCACTCAAACGACATTTGATTTTAAATGTCATTTGATTTTAAATGTCATTTGATTTAATCTTTACTGATTATTTCATATTCACTTATTAATTCTATCGTTCATTCTGATAATCAATTTCGTAGTGATTTTCTAGTGTGGTATTTGGCCTTCGCTTCATCATTTTAGAATATCAGTTCTACGTATTTGCTTTGTTAGAATTAACGTAATCTAATAAATAAATAAATAAAAAGTGAATTTTGGTTGTAGTAGATATTATTCAGTTCGAGTACTATTTATTTATTGATCTCTCTATTGCCCTTCGTTTAGTAACATTGCAAGCAATTATGTAGTGGTCGTCAGGTCTCATCTAGTTATTGTGCTTTAGATATGGAACTTTCCCAATTCGATACCCTTTCCCGACAATTTGCACAATTGATTAACAACCAACAACAATTTCAAGAACAATTAGCTAACATCCGGACGGAGTTGGCTACTACCTGTGAGACATGGAAATCTAGAAAATAGGTTAAACAAATTCCTCATCTCTCGGATACAGACAATTTTGTAGTGTTCTATGATAGACCTCATCATCATTGGCAAGATACTCAACGACACTTTGGACGTAACTGTGAAATAGAGATTATGATCGTTAGGGCGGTCAAAATCATTATCGTCGAGATTCTCATTCTCCTAATCGCCATGATGAAAAATCTTTAGGAATATCAAGCTAGAGATGCTCCTACTTTTGATGGTTGTTTAGATCCTCGTATCTTTACTAATGGGTAAAAGATATGGATCGTTTTTTCACTTGGCATGGGGTGCCAGAAAATCGACGAGTTCAATTTGTCAATTTAAAATTAACTGGTACTGCCCAACTGTTTTGAAGAGTGTCGAGGATCTCCTTGAAAGGCGTTATGTTGTGCCTCATGTTGGAAGTTGGGATGAAATGAAGCGGCGACTTTAAGAGGAGTATTTACCCCAATCCTACTACGGCAATCTGTTGGACCAATGGAATGCCCTTACTTAGGGCAATCGGCTAGTCACTGAGTATGTTAATCAATTCGATGAATTTTGAATGAGAAGCCAAGTTGTTGAAGATGAGTTCATTACTTTAAGTAGATTTCGACAGGGTTTAAGAGATGATCTTAGACGCTAGCTTATCCTTCGAGGTGTCAACACCCTAGATCATGCATATTTCTTAGTTCGAGACTATGAGCTAGTTACGAAAATGTCATATGACAAACAAGGTGACGATAGACCTCCCTCAGTCCCAACTCCTGCTACTCCTAAGTCTCTCCTAGGACCTCCTCCATCTAATACCCCTTTGGTGAGAGAAAATAAAGGAAAATGTGTGGAAAAATCGCAGAATTCTTTGCATTTACAATGTTTCAATTGTAAGGGTTTTGGTCACATATTACCCTGGTGTTTGATTAAAGAAAATCTTAGGAATTGAGATTTGATTCTCCACACTGATTGGATTGCAGATAATAGCTCTGTGAACCAATCTATAAGTACGAGTCATTTTGAAGTTGTTCATGGTTTTAAACCTAGGAATCTTTTAGACCTCCTCCCTATGTCACCGCATGCTAGTGTGTCTATATCGGCCGAAAATTTTGCACAGCATCATCATTTGCATATAGAGATCAATAAACAAATAAAGGTCAGTAATGCATCATATAAACTACGAGCTGATTTACACAAACGAAATGTTCAATTTAATATTTGAGATTTATGTTATGGTTCGAATTCGCCTTGAGCGGCGTTCATTCGGATCATGTTCTAAATTGCAAGTTCGTGCTATTTGTCATTTTAAAATTTTAAAGCAAATTGGCCCAAATGCATATGTCGTTAATCTCCCACCTCATTTTGGTTATCATATTACTTTTAATGTTGAGGACTTGGTCGCTTATAAAGGCCATTTTAGTCCATCTGCTGATTCTTTTCTACCTCCATCTGTCGATTTTGATCCTACATCTGCTAACTAAGCTTCCCCAACATCTCCTGTCACAACACATAAAGATAAAATTGATGCTATTTTGGATGAACTGATCGTATTTACTAATGATGGTGAGGTTCAACAGTTCCTAGTCCGTTGGGTGGATCGATCAAATAGTGATTGTACGTGAATTTCAAGAGAGACATTTCAGCATTTGAATCCATATCTATTGGAGTTCTTTCGGAGGCATCAAGATTTTTCTTTGCCAGATTTCGAAAACGTTCGGGGAGATTCTCGATCCAAGCCTCTGATCACACAAGTTATGGACGTCGAAAGAAGGTTGCTCAGCCGCTTGACTTATGATTGGGAGATTGATCAGCTTATTGCCTTGTGATTCTATCAACTTGACAGGGTTGATTCTCCTACCTTGGAAGAGTTGACGAGGACATCATTTATGTTTCATTTATTTTTATTTACATCAAACTTAAATTTTTCACCATCTAGGGTTAGCTTTGATATTCTAAATTGACCATTTCAACTTCTTGAGTGATGTTAAGTTTTCTATTTAAAGTCTAACATTGTAACTTGGAAGGACATATTCTCAAGAATATTTGATTCAATTAAAACTGTTTCTATTTTTCAACCTCTTTCTTCTCTCAAAGAATTCCTTTTTCTCCTCCTTTTCTCTGTAGCTGATTTTACTTCTTCAATTTTCCGCTGCCTACAGTTTTTTAGATCTGTCTGTGATGAAATCAGAAATTTGTATCTGTAATTGGTTTTTGGTGTGATTGTGAGTTTTACTTGGTGCCTTGTTTTCCAGGAAGAAGCATTTCAACTGCTATCTCTGCCGGAGCAGCATTTGCAGTGACTTCTTCATTGATTGACATCGGGGGTCAAAGGACAAGACGCGACAATGGAAAGGAGTATTATCCGTATACGACTAAGAAAAGGTCCAGTGCTGATGCATGAACAGTATCTACCCACCAGAACTGAAGAAACTGGGACTTTGATGGCAGAATCTTGCATTTATTGTTGAGTTGTTATGTTTCAAATTTCAGACAAGGAGTTTTAGAGCCTTGGTGGATGATGATGTAATAAATAAGTTTGCTCATTTTGTTGGATTGCTGACTTGGATATTCGAAATATTTCCTGCCAATGAAACAGCTGAAGTAAATAGACAAAGCCAAAATGTTATTTCATGGAGAACAAAATGGTAATTACACATGTCCAAAATGCTATATTTCCTCAGATACTGAACCAGGCTATTTTTCTTGAATCAAAGGCGGTTGGAGAAGGCAACAAAGTATAGAAAGAAATCTCTTCAACTTTTGCTGACCGTAATTATCCAATGCCACGTGGCACGTACCCATTGCATCTGCTTAAATCCTTTGAGCAACTCTGGCTCTCGTCATACATACAGCCAGGCACTAGAGAGAGAGAGAGAGAGAGAGAGGAGAGAGAGAGGGGAGCTCAGAAATGGCAGGATTTGGGACGTGTTGTTCAACTCTCTCTTCTAAAAGGTAAACGCTCTCGGCTTTAGTTTCTCTTCATTTCCTTCAATTTTCATCTCCTAATTTGATCAATCTATGGAGACGAATATGGCGTCCAAATTCTTGGGTTTTCTCTGTTGCGTCCTCAGAAATCTCGACAGGAAAAGTGAAATTAACTCGTTTACGTTTGATAATCTTTACTCAACTCAAGATTTGAGGTTTAAAAGAAGATGGACCCAAAAAATCAAATATGGTCAGAGGTTTATCGAGCTCATTTACTTTCTTTAGTCCAGAATTTACGGTAATCAACAGAGTTTTCAGTGAAATTGAGACGAATGAAAAGAAAAACGCAGAGACGTTGAAACTTGGATGCCGTTTAGCCATTAAATTTTAGTTCATTCATTTTGGCCCCGAGTAATGCATAAACACGAGCTGCATTTTAGCTAATGCTGTAAATCTGATAAGGTAAAAGACATTTGTAAAGATTAATTTGATGATTTTTCTGGAATGAGAGAGATGCTCGAGCGTTTAGGAACTAGGATTTTGCAAAGTGACGAAAAACGGTGGGATGCTTGCTAAGATTATTGATTCTGTCCCAATTTTACAGAGAAAAATTGTGATTACCTTTTGATAATTCTCTCTATTTTTTTTCTGTAAGATAAAAAAAATAGCTACCCAGGTGCACTGATTAGGTTTATTGGTGCTTAGTTATTCCTTTGATCTTTTTACCACTTTTATGAACAACGGGTCAAATAGAAGTTTTACTTGATGTCATCACTATATATCTTCAAGTGATAATAGCTATGCTAATATGCAAATTTATGTGCTTATGAAAACAAAAGAAAATGATCTGTGTTTTCAGCAATTTTCTGACGTCTCGGTTGGAAATTGGGATTCATCACGGGCAAAGGAAAGCAATTCTTCGACAGAGTTCAAGAATTAGAGCGGACGTTAATTTTGTGAACGCCGAAGAGGCGAAAAGACTAATCACAGTAGAAGGATATGCTGTACTTGATGTTCGAGATAAAACTCAATACAATCGAGCTCACATAAAGTCGTGTTATCACGTTCCTCTCTTCATCGAAAACGAAGACAACGATCTAGGTAAAACCTTCAATTTTTTGCTTTTTCAATCATCAAACTTGATTCTGCTTTTGGGTTTTTAGTGATTTTCCAAGTTTTCTCTCGCTAAACTACATCATGTGCAGGTACAATTGTGAAAAGGACTGTCCACAACAATTTCTCAGGCCTGTTCTTCGGCAAGCCATTTACGAAACCCAATCCGGAGTTCATACAATCTGTAAAAAGCCAGTTTTCTTCGGAAAGTAAAGTTTTAGTTGTTTGTCAGGAAGGATTGAGGTTAGTTTTTCAAATTTGTTAATTTCAAAGGAATAACTAAAGGTATTACTGAATAATTTCATCGTAAAACAAATTAAACAATGGTGTTATGCCTGATCTGGAATTAATTGACTTGGGTGTGTTTATTTATACTGTCAAGGTCAACAACTGCTGCAAATGAGTTAGAGCAAGCTGGATTCCAAGACATTGCTTGCATAACATCAGGTCTCCAATCTGTAAAACCAGGTTAGATTGTAGACAAAATTTTAACTACTATTTTTAGATCAACTTCGCACAAGCGAGCATTATCACTCGTATTTTATCTTCGCAGGAACATTTGATTCGGTGGGTTCGACGGAGTTACAAGATGCCGGAAAAGCTGGTTTGGTCACAGTGCAGGGGAAGATCTCGACCGTGTTGGGAACTATCCTAATCTGTAAGTCGGTCATAAACAAACAGTTGTCTTAAAAAAATAGGTACAAGTTGTTCAAATGACTTCTACTTACGACTTTTATGTATATAAACTTGGTGTAGGTGCATTGCTATTCGTAACTTTCTTCCCAGATCAAGCAGAAAAGCTTCTTCAAATGACACCACCGAGCTAGCCATTCACTTAACTCTTCTTCTTTTTACCCTTTTCTTGACTTTTTGGTTGCAGCTTTCTGAGCTTGTAGTATGGCCGATAACAGTCAACATGAAGCCAAATTTTTAATTGGGTATATTTTGTGTATTCAAGTGCAAGATAGTCTTATTAAACTAAACTGATTAAGTAAAACAGAAGAAGAGAGATCCTAAAACAAGAACTCAAAAAGAATGGGCAAAGCTCATTAATGACAAATGGTGTCATGTAGTAGAATCACATGGCCATGAACCTAAGGCTAATATTACACCAACATTATTATTATTATTTTATTTTTAACAAGAAAAAATTACAATTAGAAAAGCGCATTTGCACGAGCGACAAATGCAAAAATGGAATTTTTTTAATACCTATTTTGATATCTGGAGCTGCCTTTTGTACTAAAGATAGTCAGACGGAACTTGTTCCAAAAGAATGAGTCAGTCACCTTGAAGGCAGTAAAGTTGCCGGATGTTTCCAGAAGCTGTCAAATACATATTAATGCACAATATAAGCTCAAGCATTTTTAACTTTGTACAAATTTCTAAGAAATAACCAAAAAACTACAAGATTTACATATATACAGGCACTTCCAAATGAGAGTCGGTAGCAATTAGTGAGGATTCTGTTTCTACCGGATGTTGAGCGCGAAGCGTGAAGATCATAAGAAACAGATTTTCATATCAGCTGACTGTTAAGAAAGAATAATGTATTGTACTAAGAGTATTTTAATAAATATATTTGGATTAGTTTATATTTTAAATATTGAATAAATGGTGGATTAAAGGGAAAAGGAAAGGGGGGAATGAGTTTTCCAAGGATTCGGACCAAGAATGAGGAGGATTGTAGAACCTCAAATCTCTATGGGAAGGAATAACAGACCCTCGAATATTTGCTAACTATTTGTATTATCTGTTTTATTAATTAAAAGTGTGTTGTGTGCGAGTCTGAAGTTGTTTTTGTGAATTTGATAAACAATTCCTACCACTACCTCATGCCCAAATCTAATGTACTCTAGTTACTTATCTGAATTGTCTTGATAAGATATTCAAATTAATCATTTATTTACGTTCTATAATCATAACCAGGCTTACCATATAACCAGTCTTTGAAGGAGGCATGAAGTGCACATAATAACTCACGCTTGCGGTTATCTTCGACCGGTGTCTCCTTCAATGTTTGCTTTATCTCCAATAAATTCTTTAACTGGAAGACAAATCAGAGATACATGACCAAGTCAAACAAATAAATTAAGAGCCCAACACCCGCATATAAATTCATAGCAAGTCGCGTGCAACAACCTCATCAACACTGAGATACACCTATCATTATAATAGAATAGTGTTTGATAAACTTACGTTTCTCTGCTGAGATGACAAATAAACATCTGGTAATGGGAAAGGATTGCACTTCGTAGATCCTGGGAATTCATCTACAAACCAATTTGGAATCTGCAAATGTGAAAATCTCTCCATTAAAACCATTAATTCTTCCACATCACAGTCTGGAATAATATTTAAGAAATGAGCAAGCTCTAGTCCACTGAGTTATTGCCAAAAACCAAAATGGTTGCATGGTATATAGGTGAGAGATTCAGGTTAATGTAGGACTTGATAATAGGAGGAAGGTGAAAAAGAAAACCCCTCCAAAAGAACAACACCCACAAAGTGTGCAGCATTAGCTAGAAGACAAGAATTACCAAAAAATTAGTAAACTGATCAGGATCTATATGAGTGGCAGACTCGGCTTGGACGTCAGAGACACCTGCAGGATGGGACAATGAATCATGTGGATCCACCACTCCCAGTGCGAGAGATTCATCCCATCTATTTATATCTGCTACAACGCCAACTTCAGCCATGTGCTCCTCCAATTGAGAGTAAAATGTGTTGTAAGGAGCAACCTATGGAAACAAATCGTAAAATAATTAGTTCCACCGTTTTTCGGGTGGCTAACATATTTCTTTGAAAGAAAACAGGAGTTTAAACACACTTTGTATGCAGAAATAAATCAACAATGAATATTTTTAATCAACTTAAAATATTATACTGCAGATCATAACGTATTTTAACTCTCAGAATGACCAAGAAATCATCAAATCACAAAACCATAATCTGTAAATAAGACCATGAAAATAGACCATAAATATTTAACAAACTAAATAAGACTGCACAAATTGTTTACAATATCGTAGAAGGCACATTATTGTTAAGAAGCTGCATCAGATACCGCTCTCGGACATTTCATTTTTCCATAGCAATTAAAGAGTATAATAATAGTAACTCACCTGAAGCTTGTGATTATCGCCAACGATAAGAGGACGCTGGTTTACTCCCAAATAAAACAAACATTCACGACAGTTGGCAATGCAGACTCGTTTTGCAACAGCAATCACATGAACTCTTTCACAATGTTCAATTCTAACAGCCTGTAAAAGATCCAAATTTCACTTGTAATAAATAAAACTACACTAAAAAATTTCAAAGTTAAACAAAAGTACAGAACAGAATCGTGCAAGGACCAAGACATACATGCAATAATATTAACAAGTTCAAAGACACAAAAGGCTCAACACCAATATTTTCTGAAAAGCCGAAACGTCCTTGCCATCCATTCATAATGGGTACACCCAAAGTTGTTCATTAAAAGAAAGAGTGACAACAAGCAACAAAGAATGGCGTTGCCCATATGAATATGTCACCTTGCAATTCAGCAAACACTATAATGCCAGAAGAGACTATTGCGTGTACAAGTACCTTATTATTTATTACTAAGCAACAGTAAAAGTCACTTAAGGAAATAATGCATGCACTTTTCTCTGTCGCAGAAATGCAATACTAAATTGTTTCTCCTTCAAATGGAAAAGGATGTAGGAAGACACTAAGACGTTACACAGCCAAAGAAGAACTTGCACCATCAAAGTTATCACCTTGCCAATAGCTCCAAGAACTATGGTAGTATCAGAGCATCCATAAATTGTGGCATATTTCAAAGGAGATAAGATGTAAATGATAGAATCGTTACAGTTTAGAACCTGCAATAATGATATTGAAATATAAGTAAGTTTCAAATCAAGTAGTGGATCAAAGATACTGCAAGCACAGAAAAAGTCCACAAAAAACACAAGAAGGTGGTAAGGGACACGGTCTTAACAATTTGCTCGCACCAAACAGTAATAGAATTTCCTTAAGAGAGATGCCAGAAGCAACTAGCTAAAACAAATGTGCATATCATCTCAAAATAACGTATAGAAGAGAAGAAATTAAGATCTGCATTTGAACCAGAAAGTGCACACAGCTCACAATCTCCCTACACATACAGATACCTTAAGCTCAATTTGTACAAAAAAAGAAAAACCTTACTCTCAACTAATTTTCAACCAAAATTACAAGCTTGCAAAAAACATTAATGGGTTAAGCATTATGACGCTCAGTAACACCTATGTAAGCCTCAAACCTAGTTATAGGCGACCAATCAGGTCGCAAGAGCCTAACTACCTCAATTAAGTGTAGTTTTCAAAGCAAAAATAAAATCATGCTTGAACAAACATTGATCTATAATTAATACAGAGGAAAATGTCATAGGCTGAGTCACATCCCAATAGACTATCTGCTCAATGAGCTTGTCATCCATGTTCATCAGACAACAAACTTTCCATACGTTCCCAATGTGGGATTTGAACTTCTGATAACAACACTAAAGTTTCCATAAAGTAAATCAGGATAAACACACGATAAAAAAGATATACAACACCCATATTAGGAGTCATAACATTCATTTGTTAATGCATCTAAACCAAAAACATGAATATTTTTGCAATTTAGCACAGGAGAAAGTGATTGAAAAAGTCAAAGACAAACCTTTACAGAAGAGCCATTAAGTTCAGATGCTTGCTTCACAAGTGATGATTTAGAGACCCCTTCTATAAAACTAGGACTCCTAGCATTTGTCAACACCTTCACTGAACTTGTACAGGCATCAGTCATAGGAACATCTTGATCTGTTGCACTTGCCCATTTGTCTTTCAGGGAAGCTCTCTCTGAAATATGTTCCAAAGCAGAAGATATATTCTGTATCATCCAATCATGAACTTGTGCTGCCGGAACAGGAGCAGCAGGCATATCGGGATCTGAGTTAGCAAAAAAAGGAGCAAATTGACTCAACTGAACTCCATCTGATCCATTCTCCCCAAATTGAACAAGGAATCCAAGGTGCTCAAATCCATTCATCGTCAAAACCTACGGCCATTGTTTTTTATTGGCCAAAGTCAGGATAAAAGACTCAACATGAACAAATGAATAAGTAGAAAACTAAATACAGACATTGGCACCTGATTAAATGTCTGCTGATAAAATATGTTACTTGAAGAATTGAAACGCATAAGAAAAAGTTGGGAAAAGGTTAAAAACTATGAATTAGCTAGCGAAGAAATATGGAACCACCATGACATGAATAATTATGACTGTACAAAACAATGCTCCAAAGTGAATGCTAAACCAAAGTATACTGACACAAGTCAGATATAGAACTAACAAAGGGAAAAAAACCATGTGTGTGACAATTCCCTAAAAAGAATAAAAGCATGTGTGTGATGATTCCATGTTACGATGGTCATAATGAAGAATAACATGACCCTTTCCTTCTCCAACAATATGGACTAAGTTTTGATTTTCAACTAATACAAACTTGAATTTGATAGTGAAAAATATACAGACCATGGTTTCTTTGCCTTCTTCATCCACAGGCTCTGCCAAGAGAGAGAGAATATTGGTCAAGTGCTTTAGTATATATGAGAGTTGATGAGCCTCTTCGTCAGATTGGGATGGCATAGAACGGCGGCTGTTGCTACGCACAAGCTGCAACATATGGAGTAAAACTGTTAACACAAGTCAGATATAGAACTAACAAAGGGAAAAAAACCATGTGTGTGACAATTCCCTAAAAAGAATAAAAGCATGTGTGTGATGATTCCATGTTACGATGGTCATAATGAAGCATAACATCGTATCAATAAAGTTTGGCCAGAACTATCACTGAAAGCTCTCTTTAAGCGAGATTATAATAGCCCAAAAGTCAAGCTCTAAAACAGTACGTATACTGCATGTTACAATGACCATACGCATGTTCATTTCCATTTCAATTGTAAACTTAAACTACATACTTACTCAAACAACATAGAATGAAGCATAACATCATATCAATAAAGTTTGGCCAAAACTATCACTGAAAGCTCTCTTTAAGCGAGATTATAATAGCCCAAAAGTCAAGCTCTAAAACATGAACTAACAAAGGGAAAAAAACCATGTGTGTGACAATTCCCTAAAAAGAATAAAAGCATGTGTGTGATGATTCCATGTTACGATGGTCATAATGAAGAATAACATGACCCTTTCCTTCTCCAACAATATGGACTAAGTTTTGATTTTCAACTAATACAAACTTGAATTTGATAGTGAAAAATATACAGACCATGGTTTCTTTGCCTTCTTCATCCACAGGCTCTGCCAAGAGAGAGAGAATATTGGTCAAGTGCTTTAGTATATATGAGAGTTGATGAGCCTCTTCGTCAGATTGGGATGGCATAGAACGGCGGCTGTTGCTACGCACAAGCTGCAACATATGGAGTAAAACTGTTAACACAAGTCAGATATAGAACTAACAAATGGAGTAAAATATATTATCTTAGAAACAAATATCAAAAGAAAACTCCCATTTGGTGAAAAGGTTAACATGTTAAAGAAATTGCACAATAAGACGGGCATCAAAAAGAACAAAATTAGTAACTGCATTCTCACTTTGCAAAAAACTTAAAAAATGAATGGGCTAAAGTTAGTGGGAATAAATACTTTGACCTAAAAGAAACTTAGTTGAAATCCAGAGGAGGATATAAGAACCTTTTCGGAATAATTAGAAAAGTTTTGATGGGGATACTTGTTCGCATAATTGTTAGGAATCACACTAATAGCACACATTAACACATATATATTTATAAGCATATAAAATACAATAATTTAGAATAAATTCGAGAGTTGGATATCCCTCCCTAGCATAGATTCGAGGTTCTGCTATTCCTCCTCATGCTTTACCGGAATTCTTAGATATTTCAACTCCCTCTTTCTTTCCCCCCTAATCCACCATTTATTTATTATTCAAACTAGAAACTTCTTTAATTTAAAATAAAAAACTACCCATATATATTTTCTCAATTACCCTTAAAACAAAACATTATTCTCATTCTAACATTACCCTCAACCCAATGAGTCACTTTGTCCTCAAGGTGAGAACTGAGATATTGCAGCGGAATATGATCAAGTGATTCCTATAGTGGCTCTTGCATAGGAAACTTCCCATAATTTGTCCAACTCTTCACTATTCTGATAAATTATGGTTCCTTAGATTTTTATTTATGGTCGATCGTAAATTTTTTTCATCACGTCGTAGCACAATCCTTTCGCCTTTCATTCTTGTAATTCATAATCACTTAATGTCTCGAAAGATTGTTATGACTTAACATTTCTAGTTTTACTCGCCACATTTTCAATTCCAAATGAACTCGAATTGATCATTTGAGAGGTGCTCTTTAATATACGCAAATAAGATTGATTCTCGTACTGGACCGAATTCCTTAATAAACTTAACAAGTTCATCTTATCGAATTGACCCTTGGGCTGTCAGTATTAGTTGACCCTTTGGGTTGTATATCTGCCCTATTTCATCCCTCAAATGATTGACAAGTTGAGCCTCTAAAATCAGCTCTAGCACAACACCCAGGGAAGAAGCAAATTTTTCAAACTGCTTTCTGTAGTCTCACACAGAAGACTCATTCCACAATGCTAAAAATCTCTCCTCCATCGATCCCTCCAAAGTCAAACAAAATCGGTCCAACAGTTGGAGTTTGAAGTCTGCCCAGGTTCGAAATGGTCATTGTCGATCTTCCCACTAGAACCAGGCGAGCGTTGACCCTCCGAACACACCCCCACCACCACCACCTCCAGTTTTTCTGCTTCCATCATGTGATTCAAGGAAAAATATCGCTCCACCCAATAGATCCCCTCGTATGGGTCTCCCTCGTCGAAGATCAGCATCTCCAGTCGGCGATTATGTACCTCCATCCTAGCACCCATCTCCAATAGTTTTCTCCATTCCGGTTCATGGGTACTTTGAAGTCCTGCGTCAGAACCTTCAGCCCTCAAATGGGTCTTCCATAGTTCGGCGTTGGTCGTGGGGAAGTGACCCAACTAGAGGTTCATATCGGCGCACAGGTAAATCTTCCAATCTGCCAAGAATTTCCGCAACACACTGCCTCAAACTATCAAGTTCTTCACGCACGGACTTCATTTCCTCATACACTGCTTGTTCCTCCACTATTAGCAAATGACTGTCTCTCTTCTTGCTAGGCATTTCTGGTCAGTTCTAATACCAAAGTTTTAGGAATTGCTACCCTTGATGTCAAATTCACAATAACAGCACACTAACAAACTTATATATTTATAAACATGTAAAATACAATAATTTAGCAAAGATTTGAAGGTCTGTTATCCCTCTCTAGCAAAGATTCGAGATTTTGCTATTCCTCTTCATTCCTCACTGGAACTCTTAGATAATTCAACTTCCCCCTTTCTTTCCCCCCTAATCCACCATTTATTTTTTATTCAAATTAGAAACTTCCTTGATTTAAAATAAAAAACTACCCATATCTATTTCATAAATACCCTTAAAACAAGACATTATTCCCATTCTAACAATAACATACTAGAGTCACCAAGTAAATAAAAAATTGCTGATGAGTTAGAGGGAGAAGATATAGTGTCTATGTCTTGTAGTTTTTAAACTTTTTAGCTTGTTTCAGCTCACTCATCCTAAAACTTTGTATTCAAATACAAAGTTCTATTACATACCAAAAAATAGTTATTTACCTTATGAGACTTCTTGTGAGTTGAAACAGGAAAAGCATTTAGAAAGCTATTAATCGTAAACAGTTACTTCAAAATATCCCCAACGTGGGGTAAACAAAGAAAATTATACCTTTTTAGAACCTTCCAAACTGCCATAAAGTACTACATGAGGTATAACAATCCAAAGAAAATAGACAATCAAATCCTCGCCAAATAAATGATAATTATGACCTTACATAATTACATCCACTCAAACTACTAATTGTTATAGCACCGCTCTAATATATTCCCCACTCGTCTGATTGTAGAAACAATGGTGATTAAGGTAAAGAATAAATAGTAAAAAGTTATACAGCCGTATACATTTTGGAGTCAATCACACTTGTAAAGTTTATTTATTCAAAAAACATATACTTTACGTTATCATTCCACAATTCAAAGGACAAACAAGTTAATATTCATTACACCAAATTTATATTCACAGACTCAGTTTCATACAATGGCAGACAGAGCAATCAACTACAAACAAGTTTGCCCAAAAATCTCAAAATAACCGTCTACCTGTATTTACAAAATTTCCATTGATACCAAAATTTTCATCCATACGACAACACACGTTTACCACCGAAACATCTCCGCACTAAAAACTATACGAACTGCACAATTCATGATACGGAAGAAAATCACCTGCAATGGAGAGAGGGCGGATAAGTAGCCATCGAATGCCGAAGTCGAGGGCCAAACATCAGCTACAGCGGCCGCGTCCTTGTGTGTCCTCGGGAGCAACCTCTTATACGACTGAATATACAAAAACATAAGCAGATCATGAACATCGGCCCCAAACAATTCAATCTCATCAGACTGCGCTCCAACGATGGGGTCGGACTCAGAATGGTGAACAGACGCGAGGGTGTCGAGGACGAGGCGAGCGTGATCAGTGGAGATCTGAAAGAAGTCAGAGATGGCAGCGGAGTTGACTCGGCAATTAGGATAAAGCTGGAGAAGCTTGTGCTTGAGAGGAATTAGGGTTTGGGTAGGGTCAGCGAAAATGAGCTTAGGAATGGGGAGAAGCCCATGGTCGAAAGGCTCCCAGCGAGAATGAATCAGAGATAGTGGGTCCCTCGGTGCGCGCAGTGAAGACGAGGATGTGGAAGGGTCGATAGGATCCACCATTGCCATGAAGAGAGAGAACTAGAGAGCTTTTCAGGAAATGAAGGGAGCATCTGTGAGTGTGAGTTGCAGAAAATGAATGAATAATATGAGGTAACAGTGTGTGGAAGCTGTAGGTTTTGGTTCTCTGTGTCGGCGTTTACAAACTTAACAATGAATTGATTATGCTTCAAACCGAACCCACTCAAAAAACCGAACCAAATCAATCCTTAAACCGCAAGGAGTCGAAGGAAAAGATTCGAGAGCATTACCTTAGTTTAACTATTGTTTGATCAAACCAATGACATTGATAATGGTTTTTTCCCAGCGTGATTCGACTCAAGGCAACCAATCCTTAGTGTAACGACCTCTTTTTTCAGTAAGATATTGTTCGCTCTGGGGATTAAGTCGTAGCCTAATATCCTTCCATCACGGATTTGTTTGGCGATGACTTCCCAGTCGGTCACCTAACATGGTACTGCTCTCACCGGAGTACTTTTAATTTCAGAGTTTTTATGAGATCTGTTATCAATTGTGCTTCAAAACGCGTCTTATTATCTTGAGAGAGTTTCTTTACATATATTTCATTTCCATATACTTCCCCAACTGATATGGGATTGTGACGACCCTTTTTTTACGATCCGGGATTTACCTATAGTCGACTCCGGAATTTGCCTACACTCGGCTTAAGTTTCGAGGTTTGTCCTGCAATCATTCTCATACGTACACATTCGAGTCATCACGCTTATAGAGTCGCTGACTCCTACTATGGTCCACATCTTACTCTTATGTGAACTTGACAGTGTATTAGTAGAGTTTTTCAGTCATTTTTCTAACCATTTAAAAAAAGTGAGTCATTAGTTCAGGCGTAGGATACAATTATTATTGCTTAGACAAGAAGACAACTAGGGTATGTCTCCTAAGTCAAAGGCCTAAATATTGGCACAGCTGGGTCATTGAGGCCCAATTCTAAGTAAATCTACTTTTAAATAGCTTCTTAATAAATATGGTTCTATATCACATGTCCCAATTTTCTGTATTTATGGGTATTTTTTAATTATAAAATTTATATTCTTATAAATCACTTATTCATTTAATAAGATAACGGATACGGTAGTGTGAACGTATAATATTAGAGTATAAAATTAAGTTATCGCAAATAAATTCAGCATTAAAGAAAAAGGCAGTGTAAACCCAGATTCTGTCTCTTGCTTTTAATTGCATGGGTCGTTTAGCATAACAAAATTTGCCCTTTTTAAAGTAAAAAAATAAGAACCCTAACAAAAAGAAACCCCTATTTTTAAATTCAGTGCAACTGTTTGCTTGTTAGAGAGCTCTAGCTATGGCACTAACCCCAATGAATTGCCTTCTTATAGTAGACTCGTGTATGGGCTTTCATTTTATCCCACTAACTACTATACTATTTTCTTCTTCTTTTTTGGGATCATCAAATCAACCCATAATTTAAAAAATAAAAATAAACCTTATTTTAGGTTTTGTAACTTCAATACATCCATTATCAATTCTCTGCCTACATTCTCTTTTTGACGAGTCGGGATGATGCTTATTTGTGACGACGAATAAATTTTTCGTTTGAGGATTTCACTTTTTATGGAAAGAAGAGAGGTAATTCGAGATGTTCTTCTCGACCATGCGTGTCTAAATGGAAAAACAAAACAGCTATTTTTCTACGTATTTCATTTTTTTAATAGTGGAAAAAACGGGTATGTAAGCGATTAAGAAATTATTCATCAGAAGTTTGATGCATACTTTTACACTATGGATCTAAAAATTGGTCCCATATGACCAAAAAAAGGATGTTAATTTTGTTCTTAGGATAATGTGCCTATTTCATTCTTACAATTTATGTATAATTCAATCAATAAAATACGATACGATTACATATACGTACAACATACATACATAAATATGTAGAATTGAAAATATCTAACTTGTTTAAATTTAAAACAAAAGCTAAGAACTGGTGTTGTTTGGTTGACCAAAAGAATATTTAAAAAATAAAAAATCAAATAAATAAAAATTGATAATGGAATCCATCGATAGGTTTGCAATTTCTTTTAAAAAATACTACAATTTCGACGAACAAGAGGCTGATACAATGAATTTGGTTACTGTTTCGGTAGCCAATCTTTTTCACAACAAGTTATTAAAAAAATCAATTTAACGTGATTAAATAACTTACAATTAAAAAACAATCAGACATTGATTTTTAATTAATCTAATAACAAAATCAACCACAGTATTTAATTATAATCACTATTTTAAATTCCATCTCAAGACTCGAACAAATTCATTCTTTTTTTTTTTTAATTCCGTTTGTTCAAATTTGAATATTTAATCATCGTAAAGTAATTCGTTAAGTCATTTAGACATCTGTAATTTCAGTAACTTTCAACATTCACCAGTCGAAATCTCGAGATTCCAAATAATTTGAATTAAAACGTCGATCGACACGAGACCGTAACGGAAAGTCATCGATTAACAATAAGCGAACAGAAACACTCATCGTACAAGAAAATCTATCGTTAGATTAAGTAACTAAACAAAACAAATATTATCATTGAAACCCATATTTTATTTTATTAATTATATTTGTCTTTATCCTTTTAAACATTATGAGAGTAATTAATTAAAAAAGAAAATGAATATTTTGCTATCAACCATTGCTCCTAAATTTAATATTAATGTGTTGGCAATCATAACAAATTTTGGTTGCATTAGAAGTACACAAGAATATAATCATCCATCATAAGTCAATGTGTTAGCTAGATATACCGGGGTAGTTATTATTAATTAAAAAATTCAATCTCTCTACTTACATTGATGTACGCATTCTTTCTTACTGATTAGTCAATCTTTAATTTCAACCTTAATCCATTTAATTACCTTTTTTACTTTTTCAAATTTCTAGAGCTTTCCGTAGAATTCGAAAATACGAAACATTATATTAAATTAATTAATTATAATTAGCAGAAAACAAAGCTTAGATTAAAATTAAAATAAATTAAATTAAATTAAATATTACACTTTTTAATGGGGAGTTTGAGTTACACTGCCGATGGGGCTTTAGTTCGGGAGTTGTTGGAAAAGGGATAAAAAATAATCGCGGGAAAGATGGGGCCGGTCTGTGGGTCCCACCAAGTCTGACAAAGACTTTCAGGGATTCGATCTCGACCGTCCGATCATTTACTTTGGTCCCACTTTCCAACTCCCTGAACTTATAAAGTACGGTGTTGAATTAACACGTGTATTCAGTCAACGGTCCTCGTTTCCTTCCGTTTTCGACAGCTGCAACTCCGCTTGTAAATTTTGCGGACAATATTACCCCATTGGAAATAATTATTATTAATTTGAAATAGAAAAATATATGGCAAATGTCACTCTTAAATCTTAATCTAGTGGGATGAACCAACACATTCTTCCTAAATTATCCATCTTGGTCTAGTGGGATAACCCTACTCGGTACATCGATCGATAATTTCGTTTCACCATAAACGCATCGTCCATTACGTTCAACCATCATATATCGATCGATAATTGTCCCAACCCTTAAACTATTTCATCGATCTAAAATCTTAACTCTAAGAATAATCGTGATTATACCAAGTATTACATGTAGCTTGAGTAAATTATTCAAAGCGAAGCAAAAGTCAACTGTTGTGTTTTAGATGAGAATATAGCATTTAAAAATTACAAATGATTATGATTATTTATTCCTTATAACAAGTGGAAATTTATAAAGAATTTAATTTATAAACATAGGATTTAAATAATAAAAAGGCTCTATGAGCATGAAAAGGGCTTTTCTCATCGTAACAAATTAATTTGATGAACCGAAAATGCAGTTTAGCTTCTTAAATTTAATATATTGATGCGTAGAATAGTTAATTTGAGTGAAAAAATTGATTGGGTTGATTAAAATGAGTGGTTATTCATTTATATTCTATTGAAATAAACATAACAAGGGTTATTTTTGTCATTTCCGTTGTATGTAGACTATTAATGTTTAAAGAGAAGAAACCTAAACGGTGCATTCTTGTTTTTACACACAGAGAGAGAAAGACCGTGTCTATGTCTGAATTAGGTTTGTAAAAGGTTAAAAACCAATATAAACCCACACGTGTAGGGTTTATTTATATTATCGCGTAATCTGGGAGAACGGCCCCAGTTCTCCAACCCCGGGGGGTCGATCTGGGAGGTCGGCTCCCCGTTTTTTTTCTTTTTATAAATTAAATTTTAAAAAAATACTAAATGATATTGGATTTACTTGAAAATTTTATCACATGGTTACCGTATCATGGAAAGATAGTCTGGAAAATTTCGTGATTTTCTAACACTTGTACGATTTATTATAATTTTAGTGAATTATTTTATAAAATATAATTAAAACAATTATAATAAATCGTACAAGTGTTAAAAAATCACAAAAAACTTCAGATTATCTTATCATAATGTGGTGAACACATGGTAAATTTTTTAAGTAAATCCAATATTGTTCGATAGTTTTTTAAAATTAATTTATAGAGTGAAGAAATGAATGAGGGACTATTTTATCAAATCGGCCCCCCAGTCCTGGCACATGGAGAACGGTCTCCCGTTCTTCAGGACCAACCCCCAGTCCTGTATTATTGAGAACGGTCCCCTGTTCTCCACGACCAGCCTCCCGATCCTATGGTTGTCCAGCGCTTTTTAAGCACTAGAGGAAGAACAAGGTCGTTCTCCTAGATCGACTCTCCGATCCTAGCACACGGAGAACGACCCCATGTTCTCCAAGATCGGTCCCGCTAGAGTTTTATTTGTTAATTTTTTAATATGTTAAGATTATGAATTAAAGTTTAGAGGGTAATATAAATAAAACAAATAATTTGGGGTTTGTATTGGTTTTTATTTGTGTGAAAAGTCGTCTAGAGAGAGAGAGAGAGATTATAGAATAGAAGTTTGGTGTGTTGATTTCTCTCTCATTTCTTTGCAGGCTCCTTTTGCCCACGACTCTATCCCCATCTTCTTTATCAAAACACTCTTCAATAATAACCCAAGTTTGATCCATCTATGGCTGTCCGGCTGATTATGGAGATATGAAAGTGATCTGAGGAGAGAGAACTAAGAAGGGGGTTTCTCCATTAATGGGGTTTTCAGAAGCTGTTCAACCTGACGAACAAGAAACAAAGCTTGTAGCCACTGCTTTCATGGCTTCCAATATCAAAATCAACGATCATCATACCCAGTTAGAGCAATCCCACCACCAGCTTCACTTGCAGGAAAATCATCAAATTCCTTATGGAATTTTGATGAACTCATCATCTTCGTCCTCGTCTGCCCCTGGAAATTTCATGTAAAATTTTAAATTTCAAACTAACCCATGTCTTTTTCCTCTAACTTTCAGTTCTGTCAATCTCCAAGCATTCATAAAATTACAAATCTGGTATAATTAGACTGTTTTTTTTTTTGTGTGATTATATGCTTTTTTTGAATCATCAGGAACAAAGACGGTGGAGCTTATGATTTAGGTGAATTAGATCAAGCACTTTTTCTTTATTTTGATGGACAAGACCCTTCCACTGTTCAAGACCAACGCCGTAAGCCTCTCTCTCTCTCTCTCTAACCAGTTTCTTTTTCAGATAACTTACCCAGTTGAAATTTGGGTAGCTTTTGTGTTTCTGTTGCGGAAGATTCTTCACAGGCAAATCATGTTTTCAGAGATTTATTTCTGCAGCACTTTAGTACTTGTTTGACCTGTTCTTGAAGAAATAAAAACAAGGAAGCCATGTTTTAAAAAATAAGAAATTTTGGAAAAAAAATGAAACATTTTCTCTCCCTTCCTTTCTTGAACTTTGTTTCTTCTCTTTTGGAGCTTCGAAGTAGACATTTTCTAACAAATCCACTTACCATAAAATTCCACCCACGTTCTGAAAAACATGGTTTGATTTAGGGTATGGACTTTGGAGTTTCTTTTCCAATCTCTCTCTCTCTCTCTAAAGAATTTGGTTCATGCAGATAGCTCCGGAATGAGACCACCGACGCTGAACATTTTCCCATCTCAGCCAATGCACGTAGAGCCCTCTTCAACACAAGTATCTGGGCGAAATCCTTCTTCTCAAATCAAACTTCATCTTCTTCTTCTTTTAATTTCTATTTTTTCTAACTGAGTTTGCTTTTCATTGTCCAAACAGGCAGCTACTCCCGCAGTTCCTCTCTCTTCTTCATCCAATAATGGTCCAAACAGACCATTGGAGACCAGTGCGACCATGGAATTAGGCAACCCACCCAACGACGCCACTCCCTCTGGAACTGCTGCTCAACCTTCGAAATCTATCAAGGTACGTAGATAAACTATATTCAATCAAACATTTAGAAATAATAAAATTTACTCATTATTGTTCATTTCCCTGATTGGACTGTAACAGCGTGAGGGTAACCGGCGAGGTCCAACGTCCAGTTCTGAGCAGGAAGGACCCAAGACACCCGATCCTAAGGTCGCTTACTTTGCATTCATATTGTATGTGTTTCTTCATCTCTTCTTGTTATCACTGACAATAGCATTACTGGGCTGTATAAATATTGCTAAACAGACCTTAAGAAGGCTCGCCCAGAATAGAGAAGCTGCGAGGAAAAGCCGGCTTAGGAAAAAGGTGACAAAAATGGCAGTGTTCTTAGTCGCTATTAGTTCTGTTATCATTATTACTGTCTGTTAAATTAATCGATAATTACAAATAACAGGCTTAATTTTCTGACTGATATGATATTTTTGTTTGGTTTTTCTAAAGGCCTACGTTCAGCAATTAGAGACCAGTAGAATTAAGCTTACTCAGCTAGAACAAGAGCTGCAAAGAGCGAGATCTCAGGTATATTTTCATAATGATGCCTTCATTACTCATTTTTACACTCTGATGAATTAAAAGCAACGATTTTCAAAATAATGTTTACACCATATTATTTCTCAATTAGAGTATAATTTTCGGAGGAGCAAATGTGTTAGGAGATCCAGGTCTTTCAGTTGGCATCAACAACATTAGCCCAGGTAGATTCTGCAGTTTATTATTTCTTTTCTTCAACAAATAAAAATATGAATTAAAAACTTATTTTCCCATTCTGGTAGACGCTGCCGTGTTTGATATGGAGTACGGGAGGTGGCTGGAGGAACATCACCGGATAATGTGCGAGCTCAGAGCGGCAGTGCAGGAACATTTGCCGGAAAACCAGCTCCGGTTGTATGTAGAAAACTGCATAGCACACCTGGACGAGATAATTAATCTGAAAAGCATGGTCGCTAAATCTGACGTTTTTCATATCATTTCCGGATTGTGGATGACTTTGGCTGAGCGTTGCTTTATGTGGATTGGTGGATTTAGACCCTCTGAGCTCATCAAGGTACTTCCTCTGAAAAACCCTAGCTTTATTTTTCTCCAGATATATTTATTAGGAGCTTCATAGGTCTCGCTTATTAATTATTTTAATATTTAAATAATTTATTTTATATAAAAATATTCTATCATCGAAAAGACTTTCTAACAAGAAAAATGTTTTTAAAAGGTAAAAAAAAAGAATTTTTTGTTTGCTTGACTTAGTAAATTCAACCAATAAATGTGAAAAAAGGAGGGTTTCTTGCAAGGAAATTATTGGTTTTTAATAATGTTCGACTTTTTTTTAACACAAACCTAATTATATTCCACCAAATATTCCCATAGACGTACTCAAATTAGGTCAAAATTAAAGAACGGGAATTTCGTTTTATATTAGTGATATTTATTTACAAGCCAAATCTTGAAAGTAATAAATAAAAATTTGAAGAAAACGTCTGAAGAAGACGAAGTAAGATTTGAAAAAAAAGGGTCAGTGAGAAAAGAAGATATTATTGGGTGTGCCTTGTGACATTTTTTTTATATTTTTATTTAAAACCACACAAAAAATAGAATAATACAACAAACAGCTTAAGAGAAAAAGGAAGAAGTTCATGTAAAATGCCTGGATGTGTAAAACATGCAATGAAAAATTTGCCCACAGAGAATATAATTAATATGATCAAAGGATGACGAAAGGGTATGGTGAATATCTATCCATAAATGGATGGAAGTTGTCAGTTCGAATAAAGCAGATGTCTGTTTCTTCATTTTCGAGGTCTAGAGAGAGAAAGATGATGCGAAAACACGGAGTTCGTTCTTGTATTCATCTTCATTAATTACTTCCATCTTTGGTTTCAGAAAACCAAGGTACGAAAATGAGGTCACAAAATAAGGAAGAAAACAAGGGTTTTTTCCAGAAACGGATGAACAAAAATGGGTATCTTTCAAATTTTGATTTTGTTTATGGGTTTTTCAGATCATTTTGGGTCAAATCGAGCCATTAACGGAGCAACAAATGAGGGGAGTTTGTGGGTTACAACAGTCGACTCAGGAAGGAGAAGAAGCTCTATCTCAAGGGCTTGAAGCTTTGAATAATTCACTTTCAGAAGCCATAACATCTGATTCATTGACTTCTCCTCCAAACATGGCTAACTACATGGGTCAGATGGCTCTAGCCATCAACAAGCTCTCCACCATTGAAGGCTTCGTCAGACAGGTAACCCTATTTCTTTATAATATCTTACTTTTTACGTTAATAGTCTATTAGGAATCGATAATATTAGTTCAATAACAGCTATAACATCCTCATCTTTAACAAATAGTATAATATTATGCGTTTTGGTTGAGGTCCACATAGTTTAGCTATAGGGTTTTACCTCTAAAGATCTTATAATAGTTAGAGATAGAATTCCATTTTAATATATACACTCTAGGAGTGTAGCAATTCGATATGAGGTTATGATCTCATCACTTGATCTGCGTCCCCAACAAAGTTCTTATAAGAACGAGTCATCACAATCACCCCCTCGTGAGATCCGACGTCTCTGTCGATCTCTTTCTAATTAGGCTATGATACCATTTTCTAACATCTCAAAGCTTCATTGAGCAATATAATATTATTTGTTTTTGGATGAAACTTTATAACGCCTCTCATACTCCCAGTATAATATTGTCCGCTTTGGGCTAGAGCTCGCACAGATTTGTTCTTAGAGTTAGCCTTAAAACGCGTTATACTAGGTAATGAGGATAATTCTACTTATAAACCATGTATTTTTTACTCTCCCAAACAATGTGAGATTATGCACATCCACTAGTATGAGTTGGGCCCCATCGGACCCTTATTACCTTCACATGGTAGGCTATTACAATATTCCCCCCTTCGGGGCCCGACGTCCTCGTCGGTCACACTTCTGGTTGGGCAGTATCTCTAATACCATTTGTAACGTCATTCGGTCTTCCAGTACAATATTGTCCGCTTTAGGTCAGAGCCGCACAAATTTGTTCTTAGAGTCAGCCCCAAAACACGTTGTACTTTGAAAAGGAGGGAGGTTCTACTTATAAACCATGTATTTTTTACTATCTCAAACAGTGTGAGATTGTGCACCCCACTAGTATGGGTTGGGCCCCACCGGACCCTCCTTACCTTTACATGACGGGCTGTCACATACTTGCATAGTTTTTCTCTTCAATTTTACCTCAAAAATCTTGTATTAGTCAATGAATAAATGTTATTTATATAATACACCTAAATATCACAACAATTCAACGTGAGATTGTGATTACATAACGTGGTCTTAGGATCCAGCAAACCCCTCGTAATAATAGACCATTACAAAAACAAAATGAATGGAGCGATAACATGTTACTTCAAGTTGGAAACATGTGATTTTGTTAGTTCTATGTCAAAAGGATGACTCATATTTTTTCCGAAAAACTTAACATGTTTTCGTGAAATATTTTCAGAAAAAGTGTCCTTGAGTCTCATATGACTAAGCTTTTTCAACATTTGTAGCATGATTTTCAAAACTAGACAAAGAATCAAATTTTAGTAACACCTTTTAACTCCGATTTTTGTATTCATTATTCGAGTTGTTTTCCTGGTGGGTCCCATGGACCCAAGAATATGTGACATCGTGTCTTTAATTTTTAAAATTTTGATTTTTTATTTTAATTTCTTGTTTGTTGGGTTGGAAACCTACTCCAACCCACGAACAACTCCATGTTTCGTTGTTTTGGATGCGGTGGCATGACATCGCATCTTCCTCTCCTTGCCCTCACATTTTGTGAATAACGCATATGATTAATAGAATTATGACATATTATATTCTAAGCACAGAATCAATTCATATAATAAAACCAAACAAGAATCAATACACCTGATTTGTTCTAATTTTCCCGCAGTTGTAAGAGAAAAATAAATATTACTTGATGTTTGTAGGGACGGCGACGAGCGGTCCTCGTCTTCGCCTTGCTTTTTGCTTCAAAAAAAAAAAAGAAAATTAGGGTGCGACCGAAAACTTTATTTTCGGTCTTCCACTCGGGAAAAAAAGTATTTTGTATTTATTTATGTTCCTAAAATCCCAAACCCCCATATTTGAAAGTAGCCTGCATTTCAATTGTCTTACAAGCAAGGCAAATGTCAACAATTGTAATCATATCACTCTAATTAGTCAAACTTTGCATAAGTAATACATAGAATTGTCCATTAATTATTAGCAAAAATAATTACACCAAGAAACTAACCAATGACTGGTCAAAAAATTGTAATTACTATTTTGAAGAAGTACCTCTTTCTAATGTGTTTGTTTAGGTATAATAATCTATCGCTAAATGTACAGGCAGATCATTTGAGAATTCAAACGATTCACCGGCTTCATCACATCTTGACGATTCGTCAAAGTGCGAGGTGTTTGCTAGCAATGGCGGAGTATTTTCATAGACTTCGAGCTCTTAGTTCGCTGTGGATGGCTCGACCTAGGCAGGACTGATACCGGAAAAAAAAAAAAAAAAAAAACCCTAGGCTCTTTTCATAGCTCGGTAGTTCCTCTCATTTATTTACATATTATATACATGACTTCTTTTATATATCCCTTCTAGGCCTTTTTTTTCAACTTACTTTCCCACAGGGATTTGTAAAAATGATCTCTATATATAAATTGTTATATGAATAATTAGATTAATCTAAACACTTAATCTCTCTCTCTCTCTCTCTAAAAGATGGATCATAGTTATTGTATTTCCTTGTTATACTATGCCCAAACATTCATCATCCATGCCCATTTTTTCTAGTGGCTGAAAAGCTAGAGTGCATTAAGATGATCACGAGATTAAACTGGTTTCGTACTTTAGTTTTTGTTGGAATGCGCAAAAAAGAGTTACATAGTATTTATAAGATGACTATCCGATACATGATTATGAAAACCGCGCAAGAGAGGGATTGTTTTGGTTGAATCAAAACCGAGAAATCGTTTATGTAGCTCTATATATATATATATATATATATATATATATATATAGAGAGAGAGAGAGAGAGAGAGAGAGAGAGAGAGAGATAGAGTGAGAGAGGCAATCACTATTGAACTTAGATAAGAAGAAAAGAACGAGGGTAAAGTCGTTGTCCCACGGTATACATTGACGTTGATTATCTATTAGTATAGGATAAAATGCGATATAGCCGTTGAATTTAAAGTCACGAATAACTGATGATCCGATAACTTATTCGAGCAATTTGGTTTCATCATTCATGAAATGATCCAACTGTCACAACAAAATCGTTAAATATGTCAAGTACACAACACATAATATCTTATTTTTTAGGGTAATTATATCGTTATATTTTGAGTTGTTAGCAAAACGATACTAACAATTATTTAACATGATAGTGGATGGGCCTAAATTGGGCCCAAAAGAAGCGTGCTTAGCGAGCAAGGGCACGTTGTGATGGAGGCCCAAGACGACGACTCGTTTAAATAATTGGATCCTTGTGTGTGTGAGCGCGCTCTACTCCGACGGTGATGGAAAACGATTATCCCGACTATTACTCTGCCAAATTTGGTGTGTGAATGTGGTTGAAATTAAGGTTTTAATGGTAGATCTGGTAGTGTACGATAGTAGTAATTTGTTTTATTTATTAATTTTTTACAGATCTGCCGAGCTTTATGCCGGAGAGCGAGGATCGGACCTTCATCTCCGATTACTTGCAGCTATCCAGCGGCGATCCGCACAAACACTTGTTATGAAAATACGACGAGTAATCGAAGCTCTGTAGCTTTCCGCCCACCGGAATCTGACCGCACAGCCTGTTGTAGCTCACATTCAAAAACTGCAATTCCAGCTTCGTCATCTGCGCAGGAATACTTCCGGTTATTTTGTTGTGATTAATGTCAACACTCGTCAGACTTGCCGGAAACACCACTTTCGTCAAATCGAAATCGAACGAATTCCTTGACAGATCGACAATCTGCGTCGTCTTGTTCGCTCCGAATATCATCGATGCGTCGCCTTCGAGCTTGTTTCGCGAAAGGTCTATCGAATCGAAATTCATTCTGGATAAGGAGGCCGGAATTTCGCCAGAGAGCTGGTTGTGCGAAAGATAAAGGGAAGGAACTTGTCCGGCGAAGTATCCGAAAGAGTTCGGGATTTGTCCGGTTAGTTTATTTCTATCCAGACGAAGACCATTAAGCTTCGGAAGCAGAGAGAGCGAGCTCGGAATCGTACCGCTAAACTGATTGAAAGAGAGATCGAGGAAGGTCAGATTAGTGAGATTACCCAGGAAGGAAGGGACAGAGCCAGATAGGTTAGTCCAGCTCAGGCGGAGGACGGTAAGTCTATGTAGTTTAGCAATGGCGGGTTGAATAGGTCCGGTAAGATTCGGCTGCTTATGGAATTCAAGGGTTTTCAGATACGGAAGGTCGCCGACTTCCGGCGGGATATGGCCGGAGAGATCGTAGCCGGAGAAGATGGTGAGGGAGTCGATTCGGTTGGAGATAGGGTCACAGGTGACAGTGTACCAGTCGCAGCAGTCAGTTTTTGGATTCCAGGAGGCTAAGACGTACGGATTTTTTAAGGCTTTCTTGATTTTGAGAAGAACCTCTTTATCTTGAGGGTTGCAGAGATCGGAAACAATGGAGATGAAGCAGAGAAACAGGACCAGACTGAAAAGGCCGAGCTTTTGGAAATTTTCCTCCATTGGAGTCCAACTGTTCGACGAAATTCTGCTTGGAAATGGGACGGAATGATGCGTTTGATTTATAGGCAGCAGCGAGATTGGCTGTGTGAACTCGAAGCCATCATACACACTGTAAGTGCCTGCCCTTAGGGTGGGCAGAACGGTACCCGGATCGAGACCGCATAACCGGACTGGACCGAACGTTTTGGTCGGTACTAGACGCATCACAGTCTGGGACCGGTTCTAAAATAAGGGAACAGATGGGCGATGGTCCTGTCCATGGTCGGATACTAGAAACCCAAAAAATCGTAGGAACCGGTTTAGATGAAATCAGAAGATAGATCACTATTAAACCGGTTTTGATGAAATCAGAAGATAGACCACCATTAAACCGGTTTCGAACAAGAACAGAACATTGCTGAGTGCTGCCCTTCGCTTTGCGCTGCCAAGTGCTGTGAGTACTGAGTATTGCTGCTGCCCTTCGCCGTTCGCCTCTTCCCTTCTCACTGCTGCCCTAGTTCCTAGTGCAGTTCGCAGTTCGCAGCGACCATCCATAGTTCGACTTTAGGCCAGACCTCGGCACTCGACGGTCCACCTTCGCAAATCACAATGTGCAGAACCATTGTCTGTGGTGCACTCAAAGGCCCTTCGCAGAAAAAAAAAAAAAATTCAAAACTTTGTTGGGAGGAACCAGTTTCGGGACTGGGATAAAAATCCCGAAATGTCTAGGTCGAGCGTCACTCAAAATGTGAAATAAATTACTGTCAAAATATAAGATTGGAGCTAGAGGTATAATCATTAATTGAAATAGGATAAAAATTAATTTGAACCCCAAAGAAGTTAACATGAAACACCTTCTAAACAACCAAAACTTTAAACTATCTAAAATATAATAAATCAAACTTTGACGCGTGGTCGATCACTCTCTCATTCTGAATTTACACCGCGAACAGAGGGTCGATCACCTCCCGTTCTGTTTAGTACTTACGTAGCATTGAACGTATTGGGTGGGAGTCGATGAGGGGGTCTGACCTTCCGTTCAATGTGCACCGCACGTGATTCGACAACGACTGTCTTTGTCCCGCAACTTTACATCGTTCTCTGCCTTCCATGCACATCTATCATAGTTCAAGTCTAATTATTATATATATATATATACACACACAAAATTACTTGTATGAAAGAAGCCTAGCTTTTCCTAGAAGAAATGGATTAATTTAGGATATAATAAGACGAACGGGGCACATTAAACAAGAGTATGTCAAGATGATCTGTATGGTGTTAAATAAGTCATATAATTTGATAAAATAATATTGGAATTTCAACAGATAGACCCTCCCCAGAATTTTATTACCAGCTCATCCGGTCAAACAGAAAATGTGAAACTATATATATAGCCAAATTGAAGATCACAAGCCACCCAAATTCTAAATTGATTATTTTTTTTTTAAAAAGTGAGAAGACATTACAAATTTGACTTTGTCTTCGACTTGTGATTGAGTAGATAATGTATTCAAAATTTTAATTTATCCATAAAATCAAGGGATATAAATAGTTAGGAGAGCATCTACATTAAAAAAAAAAACACGATTGAAATTGTACGACTGCAAATCTAAATTGTTTATTCAAGTATTACTTACAATCTTTGCTTTTGTTGATTGTTAGCCACGTCAATTGGGCACTCCAATGAGTAGGCCTGCTGGTAAATGGTCTAGTCGACTTCGGGCTGAAGAATCCAAGTTTTCGAAGGAAATTGTGGTCTGGGCGGAGTAGTTTTTCAGCCAACTGCATTCCGGAGCGGATAGTTATGCTCTGAAACCTGCTGGGTCTCGCCGTGGAGATGCTTCAAGTATGTACTTGTTGATTAATTTCACGAGATTTATCAGTTATTTTATCTAATTTTGTTTTTAGGATTATTTGATGGAAAAGATAGGCAAAATCATACCTGAAATCGTGATTAGTTGCGTTGGTGTCGTAACACTAGTTGTGACACCAATAGTGAACAACAACAATGGACAGAATAAAATACGTAAAGTAAGGATACACGAAATTGATAACGCAGTTCGGCAACGTGTCTACGTTTGTGGGACCACGCCGAGTATTAAAAACATTTCAAAGAGTTTACAAAATTGCAAGACAACCAAACTTATACAAATAAAGACTCCCTATTATTTTTGTCGCCGTCTCTTCCTAACTTCTTCAAAGAAATTATTTTTGCGAGCTCCCCTCGACTTTGAAACGATCTCTCTCAAGATCTGAATGCGACAAGCTCCCCTTGTCGATAATGACTCCTCCCGAAATCCGTGTATGACAAGATCCCTTTGCCCACGATCAGAATGGCAAGCTCCCATTGTCAATGAACAGAACTTCTCCCGAGTTTCAGTGAGGTCTCCTCCCGAGACTGATCTTCAATGAATAATAAAGAAGAGCACTCCTATGACATCGCTTGTGAGACCAATCATTGTCTTAGGATGCTCACCACCACACACATTGAACAATGAAAGCCACCAAAGGTAGAGTGTGAAAAACAGTCTCACAGATACAAACAAAACAACAACCCACTCACAGAAGCTTGAGGGGAAGAAAATAACGGCGGCTTGTGGCACAAGTAATTGTGAGAGAAAAATCAATATTCTGTGCGCCTCTTCTGTGAAGGATAGATGTTTAAGTATATCTGTAATAGATTTTCGTTCCAAAACAGAATGCACAATATAAGGAAACCGCAATCACATAATCAGGAGTCGTGACACTCTTTGCGATACTTATGAAAAATACCAAAATAAAAACTAATTCAGATCCCAGAATAATTGGATCACGAATCTTACTATCTGTTATGATACACAGAATTTATAATCTGCAAATCAGTCTTACAAAAGATAAATTCACAAGATAACTTGATTTCCTGTTAGGATTAGACGCCCTAATTCACCTGTAACGAACGATCGAGAAATACGAAAAAGAAAAGGAGAAAATAATAAACACTGAATTTTACGTGAAAAAACCCTTACGGGAAAAAAATCACTGGCAGAGGAACAAATCTACTATGAAGATCGAAATACAACCGCAGGTTTTGTGACTCTAGTCTACATCAATTTATAGAGAAAACAAAACCCTAATGAGATTCCAAAAATGGGCCTAACTGGTCTGTCCCATATAGAATTCGGGTCACACCCAATTCTAACAATCTCCACCTTGACACGAATTCCATATAAGAGATCCAACGGGCTACTCGGCCCAACCCAAAGCGAATCCAGAACACTGAACTCTGACAATCTCCACCTTCGAAATTCCGGTGCAAGGAAACAAATCTTCAAAAATATTAAAAATATCATCCTTTGCCACAAAGGCCCCAGATGGGCCACCTTGACACAAATTCCATATAAGAGATTTAACGGGCTACTCGGCCCAACCCAAAAAGAATCCAGAATACTGAACTCTGACAATCTACACCTTCGAAATTCCAGTGCAAGGAAATAAATCTTAAAAATATCATCCTCTGCCACAAAAGCCTCAGATGAGCCATCTTAGCAACTAATGATAATCAGGTTTAAATCATTTAAGCCATGATGATGACATCTTCAAATCGTCATCCAAATCTTTCCTCAAATCTCAACCTCTCAACAAAATTGATATCTTTGCGCCCCAAAAATATCACAAAAAACTTGTTCCTGTTTTATCCCTAAAGGAACAAGGAAGACGAATGAAATGGTGAGGCTGAACTGAGTGAGGGCGGCTTTCCTCTCTTCACTGGTCGGCAACGGCAACAGTGACTAACCCTTTCAATATCATAATAAATCTGCTCCCAAAAGATCGGAACAAATAAACTCGCCACAAATTTAGATATTTTCCGATCAATAATTCAGCCCGCCACAGAATTTCAATATCAGAATTTCTAGCAATGTCTCCACCAAATAAATATTCCGAAAAACAGCAAACAATAATCTCAACTGATAATTACTCCGAAAAAGCAAACAATATTTCAAAGCTCCAGAAACTTCAGAACCCCAAGATTTCACAGAACAAAATTTCAGAATATTGATCCCAAAATTAATCAGAAAATTTCGCGGCAGCAAGCAGAATTCTGAAACCTGTGAAAAATACCAAAAACAGAAAAGCAGAACAGACTGAACTGCTGTTGCTGGCCGACTGACTGGAGTAGCGTCGGCGGTGGGGTCTCGGACGGCAAGGTAGCGATGAGCAGGAGAGAAAACGCAGCTTCTCACTCCTGATCGACGGCGAGTTTCTGAACGACGGAGGAACGGTGAGCGACAGAGGAGGACAATTCTTCCTCAAACGGTGATGGACTCTATCGCTAGTCGGAGCGGCTTGTTCTGAATGGCGGCGGCCTCCTCGGCGACGGTGGGCGGCGACGCTTCTGTTCTTCTTCGTGGTCTTCGCGGCGAGAAGAGCAGAACCGAAAGTTTTGTTGTTGCTTTTTTTTTTCTCCAACTTTGTTCTTCACACGGCAGAGAACAAATATAAAAAAAAAAATTAAATTTCTTTTCTATTTTCTTTTTCTAATAAAATTGCAAACTTCACGCACCGAAAATTGCAAACCTGAAATCGATCGATACCCTTCGAATAATCAAAACCTGATTTTCAAAAACCACTTCAACCAAACGCTCTGATACCACTTGTTAGGATTAGACGCTCTAATCCACCTGTAACGAACGATCGAGAAATACGAAAAAGAAAATGAGAAAATAATAAACACCAAATTTTACGTGGAAAATTGCAAACCTAAAATCGATCGATACCCTTCGAATAATCAAAACCTGATTTTCAAAAACCACTTCAACCAAACGCTCTGATACCACTTGTTAGGATTAGACGCTCTAATCCACCTGTAACGAACGATCGAGAAATACGAAAAAGAAAATGAGAAAATAATAAACACCGAATTTTACGCGGAAAAAGCCTTACGGGAAAAAAAAACCACGAGCAGAGAAACAAATCTACTATGAAGATCGAAATACAATCGCAAGTTTTGTGACTCTAGTTTACATCAATTTATAAAGAAAACAAAACCCTAATGAGATTCCCAAAATGGGTCTAACCGGTCTGGCCCATATAGAATTCGGGTCACACCCAATTGTTAATAAACCAACTTTCTTTGTTTTTCAAACTTACCAAAAGTAAATATTCTGTTTATATTTGGTACTGTAATCTCTACAAAATCTATCTGCCTTGCAACTGAATAATACTGCAATCTTTATTTAATTTCCAAGATAAATAAAGTCAACACTTTAATTAATTTACTAAATAAATCTATACCAACACATATTTACATTAACAATACCCAACTTTGGACAATCACATAACTAGGAATAGGATCATATAAACAACAAACCAGTACAAACTAGACAAGCCCTTGCACATATTTTGATACACAATTCAAAACAAGCGAGAGAGAAGAAGATGGTTTCGAAAGAAAAAATCACTTGAAAGGATCAAAACGAGCGATAGGAAAACATATAAGAGAGTGAGCCATGGCTGCAGTGTAGCCACTCACCACCTCAATATCAACTTTCTCTCCATCTCTCACTTTCCAGTCAAAGCACTGCACCAAGCTCCCCAAAGTACTGTGTGTGACAATGGAAGCATGAGACTCACCCACACAAACCCTTCTCCCACTTCCAAACGGAAGGAAATTGAAATCCTGGCCCTTGGATCCAACCCGATCGTCGTTGGTCAGAAACCGTTCCGGCACGAACTTTTCCGGGTCTTTCCAAAAACTAGGGTTTCTCATAATTGCATAGGCGTTGATGAAAATGTTGGTTCCTTTCTTCACGTCATACCCACTAGGCTTCGCGTCTTGGTTGCATGTTCTTCTGAGTAGAGGCCCAGAAGGGTGAATTCTCATGGTTTCTTTCACAACAGCCTGTAAATAAGGAAGGCTAGAAATATCAGACTCTTTCACTGGTCTTCTGTCAAACCCTAGAGCTGATTCTATCTCCTTTCTTAGGGCTTCAAATGCTTGGGGATGGTTGATGAGCTCCAGCATTGCCCACTCGATTGTTGCTGCTGTTGTGTCAACCCCCGCCATGAAAAGCTCCTGCAAGATTGAGCTTTTCTTAAACAAAACATACACTAAGATGTATGGATAGTGATTTGGGAAAGGAAGAAAATGAAGTTACTAAAAAGAAGTTCTTGATTCGATCTCTGGTTAACTCGATCCCAGCGTTTATATCTTTCTGGGTCTGGAGCAAAATATCCATGACATCCATCTCTTCTTCTTCTTCTTCTTCGTCTTCGTTTTCATACATCTTAATGATCTTCTCTATAAACCCATCATAATCCCATAATGCTCCCATGAGTTTCTTCCCATTTCCTGAAAAATCGAACCTCTTTAATGGACCAAAAACTTCAAGAAAACTCAGTTTACTCCCGTGTTTCATGATCTCAATAATCAGTCTTCGTATCTCCATGGCTAAATCTGGATTTTGTTTCCATCTCTTCCCCATCGCCATTCTGCAAATCACGTTATTAGCCATGACCTGCAACTCCATGCTTAAATCGCATGCCTTCCCTTGCTCGGATTTAGTCAGCAGTGTTCTCAAAAGCTTGGAGGTCTCTTGCTCTCTTATATCGGAGAAACGGCTCAGCTGAGGCCCCGCGAAGAGCTTCATCACGCAGAGCTTCTTCATAAATCTCCAGTACGTTCCGTAGGAGCTGTTGACGAAGCTGTCGTTTTTGTAGATCATGAAGTGGGAAGCTCCGAAGACGAACTTTGAGGCGAAAACAGCGTCGTCGGTTTTCAAGATTTGTTCGGCGAGGTAAGCGTCGGAAGCAACGAGGAAAGTGGAGCCGAGGATCTTGATATTCATTAGACCGGAGGAGCCGTAGCGTCTGGCAAGAATGTCCAGGGTTTGGGGGAGTTTGGAGCCGAGAAGGTGAAGATGGCCGATGATGGGAAAGGCGGGAGGGCTTGGTGGGTGTCGAGATTTGCTGTGTGATTGGATGAAGAAATGAATGAGAAGAGCAGAGAAGACGGAGACGAAGAAGATGTAGTAATAGGAGGAGAAATCGCCATTAATGATCATTGTAGGAAGAAGAAGAAATCAATACTACTGCCATACGATATTCCATCAACTTCCTTTTTATATAATTCAAGCATTATTGTACGTGACATGGAATTATTATTATAATACCAAATAATTTTTCCTTTTTTTAATTGAAATATAGTTTATTAGCATGACTAAGACCCCTTTTCTCATCCTTAAAACATGAAAAACAAAAACCTTAAAAAAAACAAAAAAAAAAAAGAAAACCCCTTGCTCAAATTGATCTATAGAATATAATTTCTTGACAAGTCGAACAAGTTGTAACGTCGTGGTACCACAAATGCCAACAAAATGAAAACATTTTCTGATAGATATCAATAATAGATTAGATTAGAGTGATGATAGAATACCTGATTTTGCAAGTTGAGTTCAAGTTCAACGTGTTAAGTGACGCAGCTGACAGAGGAAGTTTTATGGTGGCCCTAAACAACGTCGTGCAACAGTATTTCAGTACAAGTTAAATAATACTTTTATAATTTTAGATTATTAAAAAAAAACTAAATCATGATTTGTTTGCTTCCTTTTCTGACACACGATTGCAACGTCTCAACGTTACATGAAATTGACTGTCTATTTTAATCAATTATGATGTGCAGCTAAAATTAAAATTAAATTACGTAGTGTTAAGATGAATATGCGAAAGCTTTAAAATCTAGAATTTCGATTAGTTAGATAAACTTCAACTTACATGTTGAAGCAAGTAAAACCATAAACTTTAATCATCACTCAACTATAAATAGCAACTTATTTGAGTTAATTACGGATGGACTCCCAAAACTTTTTCATAGTGGACTCCTATGACTCATTTGATAGAGAACTACAAAGTGGCTCTATTTTATTAGAGATAATATTTTCATAAGTACATAAAGTATTTTTCGTTTTTTGAAACCTAAAATAAATCTCCTATACATATATTCAATCTCATTTAAGAACAAGTCAACATCCACTACATTAGTAGTCTGAAGGCTATCATAACAAGATTTAATGAGTGTACATCCCCATGAGGAGAATAGCCGACATTGAGGTGCCAAATCTTCCTGTCGATGTGAACTTGATAACTCTTAAATTAGAGTTATTTTATACTATATTTAATTAATAAAACTTATATGATTTGAGTGAATATAAGAAGAAATTGATGAAATTTACTATAATGGCTATAAGATGCTGCAGAATCAATACCTTAATTTAATTTAATATATTCAGTACATATTTTCTATTTTGAGCAAATTTTTCTCTATAATTTGAATTTCAGATTTTCGTTTTTGAATACAAAATTATTAGCGGGAAGATCAACTCCAGATATGGAAGACTTATGAAGAAGAGAAAACAAATCACGGAAAATGAAAAATTTGTTGCGCTGAATATGGGAAAAAGAAATGGGTATTATTTGGCTGCGGATTTATGGAGGAAAAGATAGCTAAAATCAAGTGAACAAATCAAAACAAATTAAATGAGATGAAGGTTAAAAGAAGTCCAGTCAATGAAAAGCACGGTCAACTTGGACGAAAAAAGAAAGCATGGACCAATTAAAAAACCACACGCCAAATCGTGGACGACTGGAAAGCGTGGACAAACTAGAAAGCGTGGACGACAAAAGAAAATAGACGGCAACAGTGAAAATGGAACAAGGATAAAGAAGCGTGGACGACTGCGAAGCGTGGACTTGGCTGGGACAAATAAAAAGCCAAATGGACGATGGAAACAGTGGCAACATAAAAAGGAGAGACACTAAAAGACAAATGCAAATGGACGACTGAGAAGCGTGGACGATAGAAGGCACTAAAGACAAATGCAAATGGACGACTGAGAAGCTGTGGACGATAGAAGCACTAAAAAGACAAATGCAAATGGACGACTGAGAAGCGTGGACGATAGAAGGCACTAAAAGACAAATGCAAATGGACGACTGAGAAGCGTGGACGATAGAAGGCACTAAAAGACAAATGCAAATGGACGACTGAGAAGCGTGGACGATAGAAGGCACTAAAAGACAAATGCAAATGGACGACTGAGAAGCGTGGACGATAGAAGGCACTAAAAGACAAATGCAAATGGACGACTGAGAAGCGTGGACGATAGAAGGCACTAAAAGACAAATGCAAATGGACGACTGAGAAGCGTGGACGATAGAAGGCACTAAAAGACAAATGCAAATGGACGACTGAGAAGCGTGGACGATAGAAGGCACTAAAAGACAAATGCAAATGGACGACTGAGAAGCGTGGACGATAGAAGGCACTAAAAGACAAATGCAAATGGACGACTGAGAAGCGTGGACGATAGAAGGCACTAAAAGACAAATGCAAATGGACGACTGAGAAGCGTGGACGATAGAAGGCACTAAAAGACAAATGCAAATGGACGACTGAGAAGCGTGGACGATAGAAGGCACTAAAAGACAAATGCAAATGGACGACTGAGAAGCGTGGACGATAGAAGGCACTAAAAGACAAATGCAAATGGACGACTGAGAAGCGTGGACGATAGAAGGCACTAAAAGACAAATGCAAATGGACGACTGAGAAGCGTGGACGATAGAAGGCACTAAAAGACAAATGCAAATGGACGACTGAGAAGCGTGGACGATAGAAGGCACTAAAAGACAAATGCAAATGGACGACTGAGAAGCGTGGACGATAGAAGGCACTAAAAGACAAATGCAAATGGACGACTGAGAAGCGTGGACGATAGAAGGCACTAAAAGACAAATGCAAATGGACGACTGAGAAGCGTGGACGATAGAAGGCACTAAAAGACAAATGCAAATGGACGACTGAGAAGCGTGGACGATAGAAGGCACTAAAAGACAAATGCAAATGGACGACTGAGAAGCGTGGACGATAGAAGGCACTAAAAGACAAATGCAAATGGACGACTGAGAAGCGTGGACGATAGAAGGCACTAAAAGACAAATGCAAATGGACGACTGAGAAGCGTGGACGATAGAAGGCACTAAAAGACAAATGCAAATGGACGACTGAGAAGCGTGGACGATAGAAGGCACTAAAAGACAAATGCAAATGGACGACTGAGAAGCGTGGACGATAGAAGGCACTAAAAGACAAATGCAAATGGACGACTGAGAAGCGTGGACGATAGAAGGCACTAAAAGACAAATGCAAATGGACGACTGAGAAGCGTGGACGATAGAAGGCACTAAAAGACAAATGCAAATGGACGACTGAGAAGCGTGGACGATAGAAGGCACTAAAAGACAAATGCAAATGGACGACTGAGAAGCGTGGACGATAGAAGGCACTAAAAGACAAATGCAAATGGACGACTGAGAAGCGTGGACGATAGAAGGCACTAAAAGACAAATGCAAATGGACGACTGAGAAGCGTGGACGATAGAAGGCACTAAAAGACAAATGCAAATGGACGACTGAGAAGCGTGGACGATAGAAGGCACTAAAAGACAAATGCAAATGGACGACTGAGAAGCGTGGACGATAGAAGGCACTAAAAGACAAATGCAAATGGACGACTGAGAAGCGTGGACGATAGAAGGCACTAAAAGACAAATGCAAATGGACGACTGAGAAGCGTGGACGATAGAAGGCACTAAAAGACAAATGCAAATGGACGACTGAGAAGCGTGGACGATAGAAGGCACTAAAAGACAAATGCAAATGGACGACTGAGAAGCGTGGACGATAGAAGGCACTAAAAGACAAATGCAAATGGACGACTGAGAAGCGTGGACGATAGAAGGCACTAAAAGACAAATGCAAATGGACGACTGAGAAGCGTGGACGATAGAAGGCACTAAAAGACAAATGCAAATGGACGACTGAGAAGCGTGGACGATAGAAGGCACTAAAAGACAAATGTAAATTGCATGTAAATAAGAAATCAACCCTAACCAAGGCATTTTCCGTAATTATTTTTAAACCATTTCTATTTTTTTTGTCTTATTTAATTTCGAATAATTTAAGTCTATCATTCCTTATTAATTGTTTAAATTCAATATTTTCATCAACATTTTATCGAGATTCATAGCTGAAAGTTTAAGATCAGTTCTGCGGTGTCACACAAGGATCCTTGTGTGACACCGATTTTAAAGTAACGATGAACGATATAAAAAGTGCGGAAATAAATGACACAAGAGGTTGGTAACGCAGTTCGGCAACCAGCCTACGTCTGCGGGGCCACGCCCAGATATAAAAACTTTTCCTTGAGTTAACAAAGTTACAAGAAAAACTCAGACTTATACAAATAAAGACTCCCTCTTATCTTTGTCGCCGCCTCTAGCTAACTTCCTCAACGAAACAGTTTTTGCGAGATCCCCTCGACTTTAGAACGACCTCTCCCGAGATCTAGATAACAACAAGATCCCCTCGTTGTTGGTTCCTCCCGAAACCCGTGTTATGGCAAGATCCCCTCGCCCACGATCAAGAACGACAAGCTCCCCTTGTCTAAGAAACAGAACTCCTCACGAGTTCGGATGCTGTCTCCTCCCGAGACAGAGCTTTAATGAAGAACAAGGAATATTGCCTCCTGTGACACCTCCTGGAACACCAGATCGAAGTCTTCGGATGCAACACACAACACACTCAATAAAACAATGAAATCCACAGATTAGGTCGAGTGTGCAAAACAATCACAAACCCATACGCAGAAACGTAGGGCGTGAAAGAAAACCGACGGCTCGGGAAAACGAAGAAAATCTTCTCTCGTGTAAAATCAATACTCCGTCGTCTGCTGAACAACAATCACCGACGACTCACAGTAGGCGTGAATGAAAGGATCAACTATTGCAGAATACACGCAAACGTCGGTATAGAATATAATCGCCCGGAAGAATAAAAAACTTTTCGCTCTCAATAATAATGGCTTCAGCAGCCTTCTTCAGAAAAATGAAGGCTTTAAATAATATTGGTAACTTCCATAATATCGAATCAGATCAGTTACCAAATCAAAATTCAAATCGCATAGAATAAGGAAACCGAATCTTGTTATGTGACACCACATACGACACTTAAGGAAAGTTTCTATAACTACTCGGATATTCGCCCAAAAATTCAGGAAAGCATCCCATTAATCATGGGAACTCAGAGCCCAGCAAATCGTGCCAAATCTACAACAAATCGGCTTTCCAAATAAAACTTTTCCAAAAAAAAAAGTGCATATACCTTATTCAATATCTTTCCAAATAATGTTGTTTCCTTATTTTTCTCTTCCATAGAATCATCATTATTACTTCTATAATATCTTCCCATAATCGGATTGGGCGGTTTCTTGATTGTCAAGTCATAAATCACCACTTGAATAAAATATTATTTTTATAATAAATTGCCAAAAAATCACATGCCAACACTAATGCAAATTCTTGCATTTACAATCTCCCCCTTTGGCATTTTTTGGCAAAATCAATATAATCAATAATTTCAATAACTCCCCTGAATTTTCTCCCCCTGGATTGATGGCTTCAAAACATCATCAAAATACTCCCCCAAAATTACCAAAATACTCCCCCTTTTTGCCATAAAAAGACAAATATATATATAAGGGAATAACAACTACTATAACATCAGCATAATCACCATAAACACTTAATAATCACCATAGGGAGATAGCCAAAATCAAGAATATATAATATCCATATAAGTACCAGAACCGCCATATATAAGAGAGGGAAATTGGAGAGCTAACCGTGTATTCGTGCCGTCTTCATGTTGCATAATTTGGTCAAATAAAATCAAAAAAAATATTGAATTTTCGATTTCGAACAGCAAAGCCGCTATAATCCTTTTAACACCAGTTCCATGAGAAGTCGGCATCTAGAATTTCATACTTATCCGTAAGTTGTGAAGCTGGAAAATCTTTTCCATGGGGTAAGATGCATCTGACACCCCCAGTGACACCGATTAAAAACGCCTGACTTTTCAACAATTTTGGTCTCCTTAACCTGTTCCTTCTCATTAGCAACTTTCTTTCTCTCAAAAATATCACCAGCAGTATAACATTCATGAACGCTCCAGGGTAAGCATATAATAATCATAGTAAGAGTATAGTATTCACCAAAAGATATATCCACAGAGCCAATATAGTCAGAAAATATCATATCTAGATCCAGATAGAGTAATTAACGAGTACCATAAGCATCACAGAAAATATTCAGAGAACAACCATATTGCTGAAATAGTCCAATGTTAAGCACTATCTTGCCCACCTGCTGGAACATCCTCAGGAACACCATTCAAAAAATTAACCCGAGCACTTGCCAAAAGCTTGTAGCTATTCCTGATTTCCTCCATAAACAGTAGAATAAATCTTTGAAGAATAATTCAAATCTTTGCAAGTTGGGAAATAAACCCAATATAATAACAATGCTCCAAACTTCATTAAGAAAATAGACCTCCAATATTTCAAGAGAATAGTCAGAATTTTGCAAGTCACATACGGTGTTGCTCCACATAATATCAGAATATCCAGAATGATTACTTTCAGCAGAGGATGAGCAATACCCAATAGATTGCCAAAAAATAAAAACAAATGCCTAATGCAAGTGGCGATTTTTTTTTTTTTTTTAATAAATAAATGCAATAATCAGCTTACATAACACAAAGGCCTAGGGCAGACCTCAGTTCTTCAAACCTTACACCATCCAACGCCTTGGTGAAAATATCGGCAATTTGCTTTTGGTCACCATATGCTCCAAATTAATAATTTTGTCCTCCACTAAAGATCGAATAAAATGATGTCGTATGTCAATATGCTTTGTCCGTGAATGCTGAACCGGATTTTTCGAAATATTGATAGCGCTCAAATTATCACAATAAAGGGTCATGACACCCTGTGTGACACCATAGTCTTTCATCATTTGTTTCATCCACAAAAGCTGCGTACAGCTGCTACCTGCTGCTATATACTCTGCCTCAGCTGTAGATAGGGAAATGGAATTCTGTTTCTTGCTAAACCATGACACCAAGTTGTGTCCAACATAAAAACATCCACCCGAAGTGCTTTTTCGGTCATCGGAGCTTCCTGCCCAGTCAGCGTCACAATAACCCACCAGATTTGCATTAGAATCAAAAGAATACCAGATGCCATAATCAGTTGTTCCACTGACATATTTTAGAATTCGTTTTACCGATACTAGATGCGACTCCTTCGGATTTGATTGAAATCGAGCTCATAAACCCACGCTATAGCAAATATCTGGTCGGCTGGCAGTAAGATATAATAGGCTTCCAATCATGCTTCTATATAAACGTGAATCAACAGCAACTCCCTTTTCATCTTTAGAGATTTTCTCGTGTGTCCCAAGGGGTGTTCTACTCGGGCGTGCATTCTCAAGCTTAAACTTCTTCAATAAATTCTTGGCATATTTGGCTTGAGATATAAAAATACCATTCTTTTCTTGCTGGATTTGAAGCCCAAGGAAATAAGTGAGTTCTCCAACCATATTCATCTCGAATTCACCGGTCATTTGAGCAACAAACTCATCCACCATCACCTGTGACACCGAGCCAAACACTATGTCGTCAACATATATTTGAGCAAGTAAAAACTGACCTTTGTCCCGGCGAACGAAAAGGGTTTTATCTACTCCCCCTCGCTCATATCCCTTGGTTAATAGATATTGAGTGAGTCGTTCATACCATGCACGAGGGGCTTGTTTGAGCCCATATAACGCCTTCTTCAACTTATAAACGTACTCGGGATGATGAGGGTCTTCAAAACCCTTTGGTTGAACAACATAAACCTCTTCATTAAGAGACCCATTGAGGAATGCACTCTTCACATCCATTTGATATAGCTTGAACCGCATAACACACGCAATAGCCAATAGGAGCCGAATAGATTCAAGCCGTGCAACCGGAGCGAAAGTTTCATCGAAATCAACTCCTTCAATCTGAGAATACCCTTGAGCCACTAGTCGAGCTTTGTTGCGAGTAATATTCCCATGCTCATCGGTCTTGTTCTTGAAAATCCACTTAGTACCAATAACGTTCACATCGGGAGGACACGGTACTAAATCCCAAACTTGATTTCGGGAGAATTGGCTGAGTTCTTCTTGCATAGCTCCTATCCAGTACTCATCTAGCAATGCTTCTTTCACATTCTTTGGCTCGAGCGTTGATGTAAAGCATGCCATTTGGATCATGTCTCGATAATTCATCCTCGGCTTATCTCTAGTTCGTATACCATCATTCAGACCACCAATAATCTCATCTGTAGGATGATTCTTCTGAACACGTGTAGATGGTTGTCTGTGGTGTGTGATATCAGCTTCTCCTTCATCAACAGTCTCTGTTTGATCTGGGACACCGCCTGAGACACCCTCTGTGACACCGGGTGGAACACTAGTGCCTTCATTATTTAAAATGTGTTCTGCATCATCTTTTGGATTATGAGTTGTGTCCAGAGAGTCGTCCACTTGAACATTTGCAGATTCGATGACAGTTTGAGTTCTTTTGTTGTAAACCCGATAGGCACGACTATTTGTAGCATAACCGAGAAAGATTGCCTCATCACTCTTGGGATCAAGTTTCCCCCTATGTTCCCTGTCATTCAACACAAAGCAGAGGCTGCCAAAAGGATGAAAATAATGAAGATTTGGAGTTTTACCTTTCCATATCTCATAGGGTGTCATAGAAGTTTTGCTGCGGAGATACACCCGATTAATGGTATAACAAGCTGTATTCATAGCTTCAGCCCAGAATTTTTGAGGAACATCTCTTTCATGTATCATTACTCGAGTCATCTCTGCCAATGTACGATTTTTCCGTTCAACGACTCCGTTTTGTTGAGGAGTCTTTGGTGCCGAAAATTCATGAGCGATTCCGAAATGCTTACAGAAATCCGAGAACTCAGAGTTTTCAAACTCTCTTCCATGGTCACTGTGGATACGAATAATTTTCAAAATAACAGAGTCTTTCTCGCGTTGAAGTCGAATACACATTGACTTGAAAACTTTGAACGTGTCGGACTTTTCTCTTAGAAACTCCACCCATGTATAGCGTGAAAAATCATCAACAGCAACGAATACGTAACGTTTTCCTCCAATACTTTCAACAGGCATTGGACCCATTAGATCCATGTGAAGTAATTCAAGAACCCGGGTAGTTGTGGAACCCTGTGACACCGGGTGAGACACCTTCGTTTGCTTTCCGATTTGACATGGTCCGCATAATTTGTCTTCATCAAATTTTAATTCAGGAATTCCTCGAACAGCACCTTTCGAAATAAGCTTCTCCAGCATTCTGAAATTAACATGTCCCAACTTTCTATGCCATAAAATAGTGTCTTCCATACTCGACCGAAGGCAGGTAGATGAGGAATAAATAAGATAACAATTGTCCGATGATCTAACTCCTTCAATAACACAATCTTTGTTTTGATCAGACACAACACATCTTTCTTTCGTAAATTGCACATTCAGATCTTGATCGCAGAGCTGGCTAATACTGATTAGGTTGGATTTCAAACCATTTACCAATAAGACATCACTCAACTTTGGTAGACCAGGGACATTCAACGTTCCCCTGCCAATGACATCTGCTGAGACACCATTGCCGAATGTAACTTTTCCCACGGATTCAGGTACAATATCCTTCAAATATCTCTCTTCACCTGTCATATGTCTAGAACAGCCGCTATCAAAATACCATGCATTGGTTCCGATCGCCTTTAGTGAGAGATGTGTAACATTGCACTTTAAATTTGATTTCTTCACCCATTTCTGATAAGGGAATCTGTAGGAAGAAGCATTTCTTTTCTTCACCCATTTCTGATAAGGGAATCTGTAGGAAGAAGTATTTCTAACAGTACCAAGTCTGAGATCCGCAAGATAGTTGAAGCATGTAGAACGAATATGACCACAGCGTTGGCAATAATGACATACATAAACATACTTGTTACCTTTACTGCTTGAGGCATGATAGAAACTATATGGATTTGATTTTCTGTCAGTTCTTGGCATTCTGTTTGCAACTTGCTTTCCTTTGTAATCTAATCCCCTGTCTGACACCTGCTGTGACACCGGACTTTCTTTCACAAATTTTATCACAGAACGATTTTCCTTTACAGCAACAGTCTTTAAACCTGAACTTTCGCCTTTGAAACCCAGCCCAAACCGATTTACGCTTGATTTGCCGACATTTAAAATATCATCGAGATTAGAAGAACCCGAATTCAGCATTTTGACATTCTTCTTCATGAGGCTTATCTCATTGGTTAGATCATTAGATTCATCCTGACTTGCTTTCAGCTTTGTCTCCAAATCATCAATAACATTTTGAAGATTGTTCTTCTCATCCTTCAAATTTCTAATCTGTGCGTGTAGAAGCTGATTTACTTGAACAAGCTCGGTCCATTTCTCATGCAGAAACTTATATTCGCCAATAAGATCTTCTTCAGTGACTGGTTCTTCGTCTTCATCACTATTACTAGAAAATCCGTCTGTGACACCCTGTATAACACTGCCATTTTCTTCATGTTCTATCTTTCCAGCAAGCGCCACATGGTTGCTTTGAAATTCATCTTCGTTTTCTGACTCATCCTCACTCTAGGTTGCATTCAAAGAATTCTTCTTTTTCTTCAAGGTGTTAGCACATTCTGCTTGTATGTGCCCGAATCCTTCACATTCTCTGCACTGAATACCTTTATTCTTTAAAGATTGATTAGACTCATTAGTTTCTTCTCTCTGCTTCTTGTTGCTTGAAGAACCATTTTTGAAGTGTGTGACACCCTGCTTGACACCGCGTGTATTCCTTCCGAATCGCTTCATAACTCTGCTGAAATTCTTCGAGAGCAGGGCTAGTGATTCCTCCAAGTCATCTTCATCGTGCTTGCTGTGATTTTGTACCTCTGATTTTAAAGCAACTCCCTTTGCCTTTTTATTTTCGGTCTCTCCTCCAATATTCATTTCGAAAGTTCTGAGAGATCCCATTAACTCCTCTAGCTTCATTTTTGACACATCTTTGGCTTCTTCTATGGCAGTGACTTTATAGGCAAATCTTTGTGGTAAAGATCGTAGTGTTTTTCGTACAAGCTTTTCTTCGAAAATCACCTCTCCGAGAGCAAAAGCCTCATTAGCTATGTCACATAATTTTGAGTTGAACTCCCCAATGGTCTCTTCTTCCTGCATTTTCAGATTCTCAAAACGAGTGGTTAGCATTTGCATTTTAGACAACTTTACCGTCGATGTCCCTTCATAGGTAGTTTGAAGAATTTCCCATGCTCTCTTTGCGGATTCACATGTTGAGATAAGTTTGAATTGCACGGGATCAACGCCATTGAAAATAGCATTAAGAGCTTTTGAATTATTATTTGCCAAGGCATCCTCATTTATCGTCCAATCTACTTCCGGCTTAAGAGAAATAATACCATCTTTATCAGTAAGTGTAGGCGGATTCCAACCTGTAAGAATAGATCTCCAAGCCTTCTCATCAATGGCTTTGATGAAAGCTCTCATCCTTGCCTTCCAATACGCATAATTACTTCCATCCAATAATGGCGGACGCATTGTAGAACCTCCTTCTTTCATAGAGTCCATCGCACACGAACTAAGATCTTGTCCCTCGGATCCCGCTTAAGAAACAGAAGCGATCCGCTCTGATACCAAATGAAAGTTTAAGATCAGTTCTGCGGTGTCACACAAGGATCCTTGTGTGACACCGATTTTAAAGTAACGATGAACGATATAAAAAGTGCGGAAATAAATGACACAAGAGGTTGGTAACGCAGTTCGGCAACCAGCCTACGTCTGCGGGGCCACGCCCAGATATAAAAACTTTTCCTTGAGTTAACAAAGTTACAAGAAAAACTCGGACTTATACAAATAAAGACTCCCTCTTATCTTTGTCGCCGCCTCTAGCTAACTTCCTCAACGAAACAGTTTTTGCGAGATCCCCTCGACTTTAGAACGACCTCTCCCGAGATCTAGATAACAACAAGATCCCCTCGTTGTTGGTTCCTCCCGAAACCCGTGTTATGGCAAGATCCCCTCGCCCACGATCAAGAACGACAAGCTCCCCTTGTCTAAGAAACAGAACTCCTCACGAGTTCGGATGCTGTCTCCTCCCGAGACAGAGCTTTAATGAAGAACAAGGAATATTGCCTCCTGTGACACCTCCTGGAACACCAGATCGAAGTCTTCGGATGCAACACACAACACACTCAATAAAACAATGAAATCCACAGATTAGGTCGAGTGTGCAAAACAATCACAAACCCATACGCAGAAACGTAGGGCGTGAAAGAAAACCGACGGCTCGGGAAAACGAAGAAAATCTTCTCTCGTGTAAAATCAATACTCCGTCGTCTGCTGAACAACAATCACCGACGACTCACAGTAGGCGTGAATGAAAGGATCAACTATTGCAGAATACACGCAAACGTCGGTATAGAATATAATCGCCCGGAAGAATAAAAAACTTTTCGCTCTCAATAATAATGGCTTCAGCAGCCTTCTTCAGAAAAACGAAGGCTTTAAATAATATTGGTAACTTCCATAATATCGAATCAGATCAGTTACCAAATCAAAATTCAAATCGCATAGAATAAGGAAACCGAATCTTGTTATGTGACACCACATACGACACTTAAGGAAAGTTTCTATAACTACTCGGATATTCGCCCAAAAATTCAGGAAAGCATCCCATTAATCATGGGAACTCAGAGCCCAGCAAATCGTGCCAAATCTACAACAAATCGGCTTTCCAAATAAAACTTTTCCAAAAAAAAAAGTGCATATACCTTATTCAATATCTTTCCAAATAATGTTGTTTCCTTATTTTTCTCTTCCATAGAATCATCATTATTACTTCTATAATATCTTCCCATAATCGGATTGGGCGGTTTCTTGATTGTCAAGTCATAAATCACCACTTGAATAAAATATTATTTTTATAATAAATTGCCAAAAAATCACATGCCAACACTAATGCAAATTCTTGCATTTACAATAGCATTATTAAATTGATTAAAAATATCCTCGTGGGATTGATATCTTATATACTACTTGATTGCGATACGTGCACTTGCGTAACGTGTAAAATCACACTAATAGAACTCTCGGGAAAGATCTCTGTTACCCATCTATTCGATTCATTTTTTTTCAAATATTTATAATTCATCTTGATGAGGACATCCTTTGATTTAGTCATGTTATTTATTTTGTTATTTCCCAAGCGTAATTTATTATTATAGTTTTTAGTGTTTTATGGTTTTCTGTTATGTGTTTAATGATTCATTAATGTCTTTGTCATTTTCCAAATAGGTTTTATTCTATTTAAAGTATTGCATTGTAATTTGGTGGGATAGTTGATGAATGAATGATAAACATGAATTTGAGTTTTCTCTGAAATCTCCTTTCTCTTTCAATCTCCCTTTCTGTTACTTCTTCTCTCTCCTTTTTCTGAACTTCTACTATCCACGGCTTATTCTTCCCCTCACTCTCTTTCTCTCCCTGCTCTAATTCTTATTTCCTATCTGCTGCTGCATCAAATTTGGTATCAGAGCACAAAACAATTGTTTTCTCAAACAGTTGATTCTGAGCACTTTTTTTTTTCTTTTCTCTTCGGGTTTCGCTGCTACAGAGCCACTGCCTGTAGTTGGTTCGCCTCTGGATTTTGCAGTCGCTGCTAACTACTTGGTCTCTCGATCTTTTCCAACTGTTCATCTGGTTCGTCTCTGTTCATCGAAAGCTTCGTCGCACGTCCTCCCTCATCAACCTAACAGCTCTTCCCTTTTCTCTTCTGGCTTCATTGAAGACTTTGATTTTCGCTGCTCTGTTCTCTGGTTTTTGGAGTCAGAGAACTGCGACGCTGCTCGCCGTAGTTCTGGGTATTTGTCGTTCCTCATTCATCAGCTTCATCGCCTTTAGTTGCCTACGCCGCACCCCGCGACTCTGTGGTCTGGCGATCTCTCTCATCTCCGTTGCTCGGGTTTGTAGCTACGGTGCTCCTGGTTCACCGCTCAGATGTTGCCCTTAGCCTCTAGTCGGGTCTCTGGTATTCTAGCAATTCGCTGCTCTCTAGTTCATTCTTGTTCATCACTATTCGTTCTCGGCCAACAAGGAGTTCTCTAAGCCCCTTTTTAATTTATTGCATTTTGTTTTTAAATATAGCTTTAATATTGTCCTTTGTGTGTGGTGGCTTACCAATTCTTCGTATTCAAATCCATATCAGCATGTCCACTTACACATTACATTTGGTAGCCTATTGTCATTTTATTACTATATTATTTAACCAACTTAAATGCCTTTGAATTTACACTGTCATTGATTTAATCACTGTTGATTATCTCATATTCCCCTGTTGAATCTATTGCACCTCACCTCTTACTTATTGTCCTTGATGTACTCTTTTGTTTATTGTTTCACCTCCAACAATTACTTGTTCAGTTTGATAATCAATTTTGTGGTGATTTTATGATAAAGTATTTGACCGTCGTATTATCATTTTAAAAATATTAATTCTATTTGTTTGCTTTATTAGAATCAGTATAATCTCAAAAATTAAGTAAAACAAAGTAATTTGTGGTATTTGGTCGTAATTGATATTATTCATTATGCGCACAGTTGGTTTATTGGTCTCAAACTTCCCATTCATTTAAGATTCTGAGCATTATAGATCCTTCACTAGTAACATTGCATGCAATTACGTAGTGGTCGTCAGGTCTCATCAAGTTCTTGTGCCTTTGATATGGAACTGTCCCAATTAGATACTCTTTCCCAACAAGTAGCGCAAATTTCACAACAAAGTAGCTCAAATACTTAACGACCAACAACAATTTCGAGAGCAATTTGCTGCCAACAATACCAACTTGGCTAGTGCTCGTGAGGCACACAGAGACTTGGAAAATAGGTTCACAAGTATGGAACTAAATCCGCATCCCTTGGATACAGACAATTCTGTAGTAAATAGCAGGCGTCAAAATCATCAACAGGACATTCCACAACACTTTGGTCATAATCTTAGAGATATGAATTATGGTCGAGATGGTGGTCTAAATCACAATCGTCGAGATTATCCTTCTCCCCCTCACTATGGTCATAGCCATAGAGATAGAGATTATGGTCGAGACGGTAGTCAAAATCATAATTGTCGAGATTATCATTCCCTCCCTCACTATGGTCATAGAGATAGAGATTATGGTCGAGACGGTAGTCAAAATCATAATCGTCGGGATTCTCATTCCCCCAATTGTCATGATGAACATATTCCTAAGGGTATCAAACTAGATGCTCATACTTTTGATGGGAGTTTAAATCCTCGTATCTTTAATCAGTGGATAAAAGATATTGATAGTTTTTTTTCTTAGTATAGAATGCCAGAAAATCGACGAGTTGAATATGCAAGTTTCAAATTATCTGGTACGACACGATTGTTTTGGGAGAGCGTGGAAAATCTCCTGGAAAGACGTAATGCGCCTCCCGTTGAAAATTGGGAAGAAATGAAAAGACGACTTCAAGAGAAGTACGTACCTCAGTCCCACTGGGGCAATTTGTTGGACCAATGGAATGCCCTTGCCCAAGGACACCGACCAGTCATCGAATATGTTAATCAGTTCGATGAATTTCGAATACGAAGTCAAGTTGTCGAAGATGAAGCTATGACCATGAGCAGGTTTCGATAAGGTTTAAGAGATGATATGAGGCGCGAGCTAATCCTTCGAGGTGTCAATTCCCTAGATCATGCTTATTCTTGAGTCCAAGACTATGAACTAGTGACTAAAATGCCGTATGGTAAATGAGGTGACAATAGACCCCCCACAATCCCGACTCCTGTCACCCCTAAGTCTCTCTTAGGACCTCCTCCATCTAATATCCCTATGGCGAGAGAAAACAACAGCAAAAGCGTAGACACCTCGCAAAAATCTTCGCGTTTACAGTGTTTTAATTGTAAGGGTTTTGGTCACTTTTCTTCTAATTGTCCTAGCCGAAACCTAGTCTTACAAGAATGTGAAACTGACATTGGGGAGACAAGTGAAGAACAAGTTTATGAGCCTAACCTTGAAGAATTCGAAGAAGTGGACGATGATAATTTTCTAGGATGTATCTGACCCACATTAAGGTCTACTTCCTCCGATTCACCTCGATTGAGTGTCATGAGATGTACGCTTACCCAACCTAAGGACGAGGAAGATTGGCGTCGTCATTCTATTTTTCACACATAAATCAAGGTGAATAACAAAGGTTGCTAAGTTATTGTGGTAGTGGTAGTTGCATTAATGCAGTATCAGTAACTACGGTACTCCGCCTAGGGTTACAATCAGTTCCTCATCATCGACCTTAGAATGTCTCATGGATAGACGCTTCCTCTATTTCTGTGAAGGAGTGTTGTTTGGTTCCCATTCAATTCCTCGAATATAAAGAACAACTCTGGTGTGATGTCATTCCCATGGATGTCAGTCATATCATTCTAGGTCGTCCTTGGTTATTTGACCTGGATGTCACTATACACGGCCGGTCAAACTCTTGTTCTTTTGTGTACCAAGGAAAGAAAATTCATCTTAAACCCCTTCCACCAAACCCTAAACCACTAGAGACTCCTCAAACAAAGAAAATTGTGGATCATAAAGGATTAAATATTATTGCTCCTACCGAGTTTGAGCGTTCTCTTAAGAGTGCTTCGATTGTTTTTGTCGTGGTGGTAATGGACATTGGGTCAAACCCTCCACTCATGATCTCTGCCAAAACCCAGTCAATTATCAACGAATTTAAGGACGTTTTTTCTGAAGACCTCCCTGACAAGTTACTCCCGTTGCGAGATATTCAACATGAAATTGAATTCATCCCTGGGGTATCTCTTCCGAACTTACCTCACCATAGAATGAACCCCACTGAGCATACTGAGCTTCAGAGACAAATCCACGAACTTTTAGCTAAAGGATTTATTCGTGAGAGTTTAAGCCCTTGTGCAGTTCCAGTTCTTTTAACCCCAAAGAAAGATGACACTTGGAACATGTACGTTGACAGTCGGGCCATCAACAAGATAACGGTAAAATATCGTTTCCTTATCCCTAGACTTGATGATTTACTAGACGTCATGGCCCATGCAAAGATATTCTCAAAAATTGATCTTAGAAGTGGATATCACCAGATACGGATCCGCCCCGGTGATGAGTGGAAGACCGCATTTAAAACCAATGATGGACTTTATGAGTGGCTTGTCAAGCCGTTTGGTCTCACCAACGCCCCAAGCACCTTTATGAGAGTAATGACTCATGCTTTTATGCCTCTTATGGGTAAGTTTCTAGTTGTTTACTTCGATGATATCCTTATTTTTAGCCAAACTTTAAATGAACATCGTAATCATCTCCAACAAGTCTGTTCCATTCTTCGATCGTCAAGCCTTTATGCCAATGCCAAAAAGTGTGCGTTTTTCACAGAGAGTGTTTCCTTCTTGGGTTTTATATTCTCTACTACAGGAGTATCCTCTGACCCATTGAAAGTTAAGGCCATTGTTGATTGGCCTAAACCTAAAAGTTTAAATGACGTCCGAAGCTTTCACGGACTAGCTACATTTTATCGTCGCTTCATCAAAGGGTTCAATACGATTATGGCTCCTGTTAACGAGTGTTTGAAAAAGGGCGAATTTCACTGTACATTAGCAGCATCTAGGGCCTTCAAAATTATCAAAATCCGAATGACAGAAGCTCCAGTAATGCGTCTTCCCAATTTCTCCAAAGTTTTTGAGGTTGAGTGCGATGCGTCGGGGGTAGGGATTGGTGGTGTTCTTAGCCAAGAGCGACACCCCGTCGCTTACTTCAGTGAAAAATTAAATGATGCCAAACAACGATACTCAACATACAATAGGGAATTGTATGTAGTTGTGCAAGCTCTACATTATTGGCTTCACTATTTGTTACCTCATAAATTTGTGCTTTATTCGGACCATGAAGCCTTACGATATCTCAATTCTCAAAAACGATTGAACTTTCAACATGGTCGTTGGATTGAATATTTACAAGCATACTCGTTTGTCATAAAATACAGAAAAGGGATAGAGAATCAAGCAGCTGATGCGTTAAGTCGTCGTATATCTATTCTAAATGTCATGAGTGCGAGAATCATAAGTTTTGAAAGACTGAAAGAAGAATATGCGTCTTGCCCTGATTTTAAAGATATTGTTCTTGCCTTGGAAAATGGACAATTGAACGATAACAATAACTGTCATATGAAAGATGGGTATCTTTTTAAAAGTACCAAATTGTGCATTCCCCAAACATCCGTTAGAGAGTTCATCATTTGGAAAATTCATGCAGGCGGGTTAGCTGGTCATTTTGGACGTGATAAAACAATAGAAGAAGTTGAGCGTCTGTTCTTTTGGCCCGGCTTAAAGAAAGACGTGAGCAAAATAGTCAGCACTTGGACGACAAACTACTGGTCTTTACACTCCTCTACCTGTCCCCAATCGTCCCTGGGAAGATGTTAGTCTTGATTTTGTACTTGGACCGCCTCGCACTCTTAAAAAACATGATTCTATTTTGGTTGTAGTTGATCGTTTCTCAAAAATGGCCCACTTTATTCCGTGCCAAAAAACGTCGGATGCATCTAAGGTAACTCGATTGTATTTCAACGAGATTGTCAAACTCTGTAGTCTACCTAAGACAATTGTTTCAGATAGGGATGTGCATTTTACTAGTCATTTTTGGAGAACTCTATGGCATATGGTAGGTACAACACTAAAATTTTCGACTGCCTACCATCCTCAAACTGATAGTCAAACTGAAATTGTTAATCGAAGTCTTGGAAATTTATTACGATGTTTGGTCAAAGAAAATCTTAAGAATTGGGATCTGATCTTCTCCACCACTTAGATTGCATATAATAGTTCCGTGAACCGGACCATAGGTATGAGTCATTTTGAAGTTGTTCATGGTTTTAAACCTAGGAAACCTTTAGACCTTCTCCCTATGTCACCGCATGCTAGTGTGTCTATGTCGGCTAAAAGTTTTGCTCAGCATCTTCATGATTTACATATTGAGATCAATAAACAAATAGAGGCTAGTAATGCATCATATAAATTACGAGCTGATTTACACAAACGACACGTTGAATTTAATATTGGAGATTATATTATGGTTCGAGTTCGTCCTGAGCGACGATCATCCAGATCTGGTTCTAAATTGCAAGCTCGTAGTATTGGTCCTTTTAAAATTTTAAAGCGAATTGGTTTAAATACATATGTTGTTGATCTTCCACCTAATTTTGGTTATCACTCTACTTTTAATGTTGAAGACTTGATTGCTTTTAAAGGTCATTTTAACCCTGCTGCTGACTCTTTTTTACCTTCCTCAATCGACTTTGAGCCTCCATCGGCCAATTCACACTCCCCAACACCTTCTGTCACAACACATAAGGATAAAATTGATACTATTTTATATGAACAAATTATATTTACTAATGAAGGTGAGGTTCAGCGTTTCTTGGTTCGTTGGTGGGTCGACCAGATAGTGATTGCACGTGGATTTCCAGATAGACACTTCAGCAGTTGGATCCAGACCTTTTGGAGTTCTTTCGTAGTCATCATGTAACGACCCCATTTCCCAGCAAGATATTGTCCGCTCTGGGGATTGGGTCGTGGCCCAATATCCTCCCCTCACGGCTTTGTTTGGCGAGAACTTCCCGTAAGGTCACCCAACCTGGAATTGCTCTCACCGAAGCACTTTTAACTTCGGAGTTCTTATGGGATCCGTTGTCAATTGTGCCACAAAACGCGTCTTGCTATGTTGGGAGGGTCTCTTTACATATGTTTCATTTCCACATACTTTCCCAAGCGATGTGGGATTGTGACGACCCCCTCTTTACGACCTGTCACCTTCCGGTTCGCCCGCGCGGACGTACCGCCATCCGGGTTCCAGTTCGTGCAGCCATCGTACCCATACGTGCATATTCGGGTCATCACAATCACCCTCCCTCGGGGGCCCAACTCCTCGTTGGCCACATTTCCGGTTGGGTACAGGCTCTGATACAATTTGTAACGACCCCATTTCCCAGCAAGATATTGTCCGCTCTGGGGATTGGGTCGTGGCCCAATATCCTCCCCTCATGGCTTTGTTTGGCGAGAACTTCCCGGAAGGTCACCCAACCTGGAATTGCTCTCACCGAAGCACTTTTAACTTCGGAGTTCTTATGGGATCCGTTGTCAATTGTGCTCCAAAACGCGTCTTGCTATGTTGGGAGGGTCTCTTTACATATGTTTCATTTCCACATACTTTCCCAAGCGATGTGGGATTGTGACGACCCCCTCTTTACGACCTGTCACCTTCCGGTTCGCCCGCGCGGTTGTACCGCCATCCGGGTTCCAGTTCGTGCAGCCATCGTACCCATACGTGCATATTCGGGTCATCACACATCAGGATCTCACTTTGCCGGATTCCCACACTGTTTGGAAAGATACTCTGTCCAGACCTCCAGTTTCACGAGTCTACAGTCGCCGGAAGAAGGTTGCTCAACCGCTTAGCTTATGGTTGGGTGATTGATCAGCTTGCTGCAGTGTGGTCCTTTCAACTTGAATGGTTGATTCTTCTATTCCGGGAGAGTTGATGAGGACATCCTTTGATTTAGTCATGTTATTTATTTTGTTATTTCCCATGCGTAATTTATTATTATAGTTTTTAGTGTTTTATGATTTTCTGTTATGTGTTTAATAGTTCATTAATGTCTTTGTTATTTTCCAAGTAGGTTTTATTCTATTTAAAGTATTGCATTGTAATTTGGTGGGATAGTTGATGAATAGTAAACATGAATTTGAGTTTTCTCTGAAATTTCCTTTCTCTTCCAATCTCCCTTTCTGTTACTTCTTCCCTCTCTTTTTTCTGAACTTCTTCTACCCACGGCTTCTTCTTCCCCTCACTCTCTTTCTCTCCCTGCTCTAATTCTTATTTTATATCCGCTGCTGCATCACATTTACTTATATGTCATGTATAATCGTTTATGAAAAGAGTAAGTCTTTATATATCGTATTAACAATCGAAAGAGAATCGAGAGAAAAAATCTCTATTTAACAAAATTTCTTCTTATATCTATGAATTTCATTGGACCCAGAAATGATACATTAGAAGAATACTCTATTTTTCGACATCAAGAAATAAAGTGATTTCTAAAAAAAAAAATTTCAAAAGATTAGAGTTGAGTTATTTATTAATGAAAATTTTCTTTTATACCAACAATTATATATTGTAGAGGAGGATTTTAAATCTTAATCCGTATAGTAACATGATTTTGAATACATTCAATTTGACTTAATTTTTTCTCTATTATAATTATTATCATAATTATTGGGACGAAACACTCACAAAAATTAACCTTGAACAGTTTATTTTTTAAAATACATGTATAGCCAAAAACAGATCACGCCTAAAATCGAGTCAAATTTTAATTGTTCAAGTTGATTATGTAGTAATAAGATTAGCTAAGCCAATGTCATAAATTGCAGTACTATAAAAGTAGTAATTTCACAAAAATATATCGCGTAGCAGAAAAATTGTGTTCCATTTTAGCACTCATAACATAAACAAATTTGAACAATTTTATTCATGTTGGGTATGCTATGTTCTACACAAAGTATGATAATAATACTCTAAACTGCCAAAATAGTAACAATTTCACCAATTTACTCTAATTACTCATTAAAATCAATACGACAGTCCAGACTATGTGATCTACAGAAAAAATTGACAAAGTAATTTTTCTAAACAACGATGATCCATGTCAGAAAACAAGTGTCATACGTAAATGGACTAAAATCGTACAAGAAGATAATTCTTTCACTATGGTAAACTAAATGTTCATCCGTATACATTCCCAAGAAAATCATCAAGAAATGATGGAAACTCAAAACCCATTCTTCATCAACAGATAATGCACAAAAATCTTCAGCAAAGATTATAATGCAGATGAAAGAGACGAGAATTACCTGCCATTCTCCGGTACTTAGCCCCAAATGAATCATCAGAAGATGATCTCCCACACTGCATGGTGTCAGTTTCTAATATATCATCAAGAGATGATATCTCCTTACCCTTCCAGTTGATCTACTTATCGCATTGACATTAAAGTGCGAACTCTTTTTTCTCTCTCCGCCTTCTTGGCACTTGGCGTCCTTTTCAGTTTCTGCAATTCCTGCAGCACCATTGTCTCGACAGTGTCGATTGATTTCAAAAGTCTCTTTTGGGGTGTGAGAAACTCTGATTCTGAAGCCTGCTTAGTGATTCCGAGTAAAATCTTTGGCACTTTACCAACAAAGCTGTGCTTTTTCTCAAAAGTTGGACTTGAGGAGAACTTGCCTTCGAGAAGAACATCTGACGCTGACACAGCAGGATCGAGTACTCTTTGATCCGTGAAAATTGAACTGCTATATTGTTGGCCTTCATTTTCTCCCAGGCGAGCTCTTCTTCTTTCAATAGCCTGATTAAAAAGTATCCACTTGAATTAGAATTTTCAAAGCCATACCACATGCCAACTCGACTTACTTCCACTAAACTAAACTAGTATGAAAAAAAAAAGCTTCTTTATCAGAAATGGAAAGTAATAAACAAAAAGAACTTCTTCATAGCTGGAGTAGAAAAGCCAATAAAATTAAGCACCAGGTAAGAGAACACATTGTAGGCAATTGGAGGAAAATTTTAGGATAAAGCAAGACTTTAGTTGAGCAAATCTAGAACAATTCTTACATGTCAAGTTAAGATTTGAGACTTGATTTTTTTTTTTTTAAGAAAAACACAGAAGTCTACAGGCATTAGGTAATTGAATTTGAAGGATGATGAAAGCATAAGGAGGCCTGCGCATAAATATTATTAGATGCAATAGAACAAAACCTAACATTAAATCTTAAGAGTAACCATTAACTGCTTGATTGATTTGATGAAATAAGTTTCCACGCTTACATTCCATAATTTACAAAAAACAAGAAAGAACTCTCGAGAAAATAAAATCAAAATGCAAAAATAATAACAGTCACGATAGATGTATTCCTGAACATTTATTGAAACATAAACAAAATCACAAGTAATTGAGACAGAAAAACTTTTCTTGCAGAAACTAAAAAGTTAACTTCATCAACTTAAAGACAGAGGAAGCTCATAAAAGGATTTACACCTTTACAAACTATTCTCCATTTATGAGTTAGATTTGAATCCTTATACACATGCAAACAACCACAATTAAAGTACAAGTGACAAGTATATGGCTTAACAAACTCTAATGAACCCTCTTACATATGATGAATAAAGTGGGCGTTTGTCCTAAAGATAGATACAGAAAAATACAAATTAAATAGTATATGTGATAAAACGAAGTTTTATAAATATGATAAAATTGAGTGACGAAAATGTCATATTTAGGAGCTAGATTCAAATCCATACGCAAATCCAAATTATTTCAGTTAAAGCATTAAGATAATTTCAAAAAAGTGAAGTACAATAGAATAGACATTCGTATGAAAGTCGCACAAAGAGTAACACGAGGCAAAACCACGGCTAGATAAACTCCAATTCAACCAAATTGAAACTGTCAAAACTTTATCCAACACCAAAAGAGCAGAACATTACCCTTACAACCGCAGTTATGTCGTGAAGAGGGGTTCTTGGGTACCAAGAAGGTAATATACTGTTTGTGCCCCGACCCGTTCCTCGTCTGGAACTACCAACCGGTGTATACAAGTAAATTGCTGGAGATCGGTATGGAGTCGGACTAGGCCTACTTCCAGAAGTTCTGAGAGCTTCAAATCTCTCTCTTGCAGACGCATCAACCCTTGTCAACCTTGTACGTATTGGAGTCCGCAAAGCTGGTGTTCCCGTCCCTCGTAGAATCAGTGATCTATTTACGCTCTCCCCTGCTTCTTGATTGTCGACTGAAATCCCAACCCGTTCGGATCTTCGACGGGAGAAAACTGCAGAAATGTCAACTGGCCTCAGAAACCTATCCCTTGACTCCGGCATTCTGAAGATTCTGAGAAAAACAAGATTTACAAGTCTAATGAGAATAATTAAGGAAAAGGTTATATAAACTAATCATTTTACGATCATAAGATATCAGTTTTCATCGTCCAATAATTCAAAGCCCTAGATGCATTATTTCCCTTGATGCAGAGGGCAATTGAAGCAAAATCGAACGGTTTCGCCTACATAACCGACTTTTCTAACTCATTTCCGAGAACCGAAGAGCAGAAAGAGACGAAAGCAGAAGCCATCGCTTTACCTCAATCGAGAAACAGTGTTATGGGATTCTTCTCTCGAATTAGAGACAAATGGTGAAGTCTTCAACTGCAAATCATTGACAGGAGGAAGAAGAAGCTGGCTAAGGGGAAAACCACCTATTGGCAAATTTTTCAAATGAAAAAACGAGCGGTTTTATAGAAAAATGAAGCTCCTCCTTCTCTCTCCCTAAAAATTGAAAATTTGAAAACTGCGATCAGAGCGGGCCAGGCAGACTAGTGATCTCAATTACGAATCTACCCTTGGGCTTCTTAACCTATTTTGTTTGCGCTCGTGTCATTGGCCCATAACACATTTATGAAATATTCTACCGTGTAATTCACGTGATTATTTTACGATCATCATCGTAGAAAGATTGACGCCCGCATCCACGACCCGTTGTATACTAGTTGAACGATGAAGAAATATGAAGTCTCGTTGGATGAGAAAATAAGCCATTGTCGACTATTCCAACACACTAAAATTTTCGAACTTGAAACGTCATTCGTAACTTCAAATAGTTTATTTAAGTGTAAAGTATATATTAGTCGTTAAATTTAAAGGTAATACTACGTGAATTTAGGAGCGTTAAAAATTAAGTTATTATCGTTAGAACTATCGTCAAATAAATCATGTTTTACCCTTTTATTTCAAGCATTTGAAATGTTTCATAATAAATTATATGAATAACAAATAAATTTATAGGAAAGTGCTTAAAAAAAAAACAAACTTTATTCTTCAACATAACTCGAAGGTTCCAAAATATTATTTGAAAGTGTTTTACTTTACAGGACAAATAGTTGAGTAAAGTTAGTAGAAAAGTTTCAGTTTTTTAAAGATCGTATTTTTATTCCACAGTATAAAAAAGTTGCTATTTTTTTCTTCAAAAAGTAAGATCTGGAAATTTGATCTGTTGGGTTATTTTTCTATGGTCGTATTTTCCTCTACCCCCCTCGAAAGTCGAAATTGCCTCCAAGTTCTGCGAAAAAACTGAAATTCAGCGTCTCACCCCGAGGCCCTCTTCCGGAAATGGTCTGGACGTTGATCTTTTGGGTCATCTCTTTCTCTTTCAATGTCGCTCTCCTCGTCATGAACTTCTATCAGGTATCTTTACTTTTAATCTTCGCTAAATCTGACCCACCTTTTGCTGTTACGAACCCTAGTCTCTGTAATACCTTTTCTAGAAAGCTTCCGAAAATTGTTTCTTTGCGTCATTTTCACTTATCTTTGTAATTGTTTATCTAAACGAAGTTTTCCGATGAACTGCTCGAGTAGTGGAGCATTTCTAATGATCGAAGCTCGGAAACATTGTGATATCATTTTAGTGTTTAGGTTCTCCCTGCAACGGCTGGGAATTGTTTTCGATTTTGGACTGTATACCAGCAGGATTTATTGATGTATTTTTTGTTGAAATCCTTCGTACATTCAGCTCAATGTTAATCGTTCCTGTGGGTGTTAGTTGAGTGTAGTTTCGCTGATACACTCTCGTTGAATATATATATATATAGACACACACACACATATGCACATAAATGGCAATAATGTCACCTAACGTTTAGCGTTCTGGCATTAGAAATACCTTTTGCTTGATTTTTCTGCTCTTGTAATGATTTGGTTTGGGAGTTTGCGTTGAGTGTATGAAAAATAATATTTGAGGAAGTGTTTAGCTTGTCGCTGGATTCGTTTAGGATTGTGAATGGTTGTTACACATTTCCAAATGTAAATCAGCAGCCTTCCACTAATTATGGTCCCTCTTTGTAGCTTTTGATCTTAACAGATTTGGAGGCTGACTATTTGAACATTTATGACTCGTCATCTCGCATTAATAAACTGGTTGTTCCCGAGTTCATCGTCCATGGAGTTTTATGCACCCTCTTCCTAGTGACAGGGCACTGGTTCATGTTTCTGATTACAGTGCCTCTCTCTTGCTTTCACTTAAAGTTGTAAGCCTCGCTAATCATCTATTATCTGATAATGGCGTATTTCCGATCAAGTTTAGTGACATCATTTTCTTCGGTTTGCTTCTTATTTTTCACTCTCGTAATTGAATTTCGTCATGTGTACCAAGGTCTTGAAGATCTTGACATAATATACATATATGTTTTGTATGTATATGTTTAACAGGTTCTTGAAACGACAGCATCTCATTGACGTGACAGAAGTATTCAGAGTTCTAAAGTTTGAAAAGTACTATCGTCTGGCGAAGCTTGCTTTCTACTTGCTTCTGTTCATCATAATCGTTTTCAGGTTTGTCTGCACTTTTACATAACATTCAATCACATTCCAGACGCAGGCAAGAAAATGGGTCGTTAAAGCCCCTTTAAACTATTGATTATGACCAGAGACTGGTTTTATTATCCCTGTAACGATTGATTTTCGTAAAAAAAAAAGGGAATTCCTGGCATTTCAATGTGGAGGTGGGTTTCTCAGGAACAAAGTAAACACAAGATATGTGATATTAATATAGTGAAAACCCATCAGTTTGATGTCTGTTCCTAGATTTGTTAGACTATTCTGCAACTTAAGGTATAACTAGACATCGAGATTTTTGTGTGAAAATTTTGAGCAAAGTAGACAAATTCGCAATGCAAAATGAGTTTTGCTTCTATACATATATTGGGTCAGCCCGATCCTTTCGCTACCACGAAGACTTGTTAGAAAAATTAATAATTTTGTTAACTGAGCTCTTCAGAATTTGAAAAATCTTATGTAGTTAAGGTTGTGCCGTGATTTTGATGTGAAGGTGTTGAACTTCTACTTTGAATGGCTCTATTTTTTGCATAGTTCATCGTATCTTCGTTGAACCCGGCCCCCTCTTATGCCTTTGCATGTCGATTTTGCTTTGCAGGCTCACACTATCTGCATTCAACTCTTTAACAGACGAAGACGAAGCAATCCACTTATTTTGATTGGCGAAAATGACTCACCAGTACGGTAACAACTCAATTGTATTTCGGATTTGACAGTATGAAAATCCAAAATTGATGGAAAATCTAGAGAAACAAGAGATAGATCACGAGAGACTGCTTTATGTTTCACGATTTCCAGGTTTGATTGTGTCGAAAGTTATTTCCAATTATTCACATCCAATGACAGTGCCTGTAAAATTTTCAAGTATGCCCAGAGATGGTGATTGGCTGATGGTAAAGTTGAGATGAAGATAGGTTATGGCTAAAAAGTAAGAGCAGAGCCATTTCCAGAGCCAGTTTTCTCTGCAATTTTATTTATTTTTGGGTTTTTTTTTTTTTAAAAAAACCTTAAAGTTTAGGTTTTTTTTTTTTTTTAAAAAAACCTCAAAAATTACTATTTATCGAAAAAAACTTCAAAGTTCCAAAAATAATCAAAATAAACCTTTTAGTTCGGACTGGGTACCGGTCTCCGCAGAGAGGCCGGCCTGTCTTATTGGACAAGCTGGTTTCCTTTTTTTTTTTGCAATTAATTTAAAAATAAATATAAAATGATATTCAATTTACTTGAAATTTTTACCACATCTTCGTCATATCATAGTAAGATAATTTGAAAATTTTCGTGATTTTCTAATACTGGTACGATTTATTATAATTTTAATTAATAATTTTATAAAACAAATATAATAAATCGTACAAATGTTAGAAAATCACGAAAATTGTCAAATTATCTTCCCATAACATGATGCATATGTGGGAAATATTTCAAGTAAATTGAATATCGTTTGATATTTATTTTTAAATTAATTGCAAAAAAAAGGGAGTCCAGCCGGTTTAAAAACAAATACTAAACGATATTCAATTTACTTAAAATTTTTACCACATATTCATCCTATCATAGGAAGATAATTTAAAATTTTTTGTTATTTTCTAACACTTGTACGATTTATTATAATTATTTTATAAAATTATTAATTAAAATTATAATAAATCGTACAAATGTTAGAAAATCACGAAAATTTTAAAATTATCTTCTCATAATGTGATGAAGATATGGTAAAAATTTCAAATAAATTGAATATCGTTTAATATTTATTTTTAAATTAATTACAAAAAAAAAAAGGCTGGTATTTAGTCCGGACTAAAAGGTTTTATTTTGTCTATTTTTGAAACTTTGAAGTTTTTTTTTATGAAAGGTAATTTTTGAGGTTTTTTTTTAAAAAAAAACCCTTCATTTTTTAATAATTTAAAAAAAAATAATAATAATAACTTGAGATTGGGCCCCACCTTGATGGGGAAAATTGGTCCGTCCGTTATGATGGGTCAATTGCGGCCCCACGATTCGGCTGAAGTTGTCTTCCTGCTTCCCGACTGGGCCCATGTTAAGGAATAGCATCTGTCCGTCCGCTGTACCTGATTTCATGATTAGATTAATCATCAATGATTAAGATGAGATTAATTATGGATTAATCTCCCATTTACCTAAATATAACATCAATTTCACCATCCCGAAATTATTTCACAATTATTCAAGATTATAAAAATAATTATAATTTAGATAAATTACTCGATGCGACCTCTTAATGGTGCAGTAAATAATGGCAATTTTAGGTATCATTTATTTTTTTCAAAATTTCCAAAATGGTAAAACTCGTTATCACCGTAGTCAATGGTTCCATAATTTATTACTATTATTAGTGTTCTTTCAATAAAGTGGATTAATAATTTTGTACTTTATTAATTATTATCATTAATAAGTGATTAAATGTAATTATTATTTATAATTATTTCAAAAAAAGTAGTGAGAAGTGGGAGTGAAAATGGGAAGGAATACGGCTTGTCGAGGTGGTCCCAACTCCCAATGAATTTACCTCGTTACAACGAACTGTATGCTTCGTATGGTAGACGTCTCTCTCTCTCTCTCTTTCATCTTCTTCCTCTCTCTCTCTCTATCTCTCTCTCTCTTACTGGAGAGACGACCATTGGATTAGAGAGAGAGAGCACCTTCGAGCGACGTTGCTTTCGCGATACTTCAAATGGGTTTTAGCAGTAACGTCTCGGAGTGAAGAGTGAGAGCGAGAGAGAGAGAGAGACGAAACGCAGAGCAAACGCTGGTAATAAAGAAAGTAGATAGACCGCCATTGAAGCTCCACCTTATATTTTATATTTTCTTTTCTTCTTCAACGTTTCTTTCTTCTAAATTTCGGGCTCACCGTCAAATCTCTCTATTCGATCTTACTTTCTGTAATTCTGCCATTTCGTTTTTGAGTATCCCCGGGAGAGGAATTTGATTAAACTTAGCTAAGCTTGGAAAGGAAAGGAGTTTCTCGATTTTGAAAGCAGTTGTTCGTACCCATGGAGCCAACTGCAGGATTTAACTCTGGATTCAATCCCATTGGTCATGTACCTGAAGAATCCGGACTCGAACTGCTCCAGTTTCCCGATGAGATTCATAGACTGATGTCTTTCCCTCAAGAAAATTCTAGCTCATTCACTGCACTTCTGGAACTTCCTTCGACGCAAGCCATGGACCTTCTCCATTCTCCCCACTCTGTCAGAGATCCAACGACGGGGAAACTCCCACCTCATTCTCTCCATAATTCAGTTAGGAACGGTCACAGACTTCACTTCCAACAATTTGACGACCATTTGACCTTCCCGACTGTTGAACGAGCAGCCAAGCTGCCGGCCTTCGCCGGAGAAAGTTCGATGGAAACGCCGAGGTCGCTGCCATCGAACATTTGCGCGAATTTGGAGAACGTAAAGAACGAGCTCATCATGGAGCCTGAGGAATCCGAAGCGTTATTCTCTGATCCAACGGTGGAAAACTCCAACCAGAGATCAGCCAAGAGGAAGAACCGAGAGAAGAAGGTAATAAAGGGGAAGACAGATTCATTTGAACGGTCTTCAAGGGTTTCTGTTTCGGTAACTTTGGTCAACCTCCTTCCTTAATTTAGCATCAATCGCCTTCTTCATCTATTTCAGCACGAAAGTTGCAAAAAAAAACCCTTCATTTTTTAATAATTTTTAAAAAAAAAAAAAAAAAAAAAAAAAAAAAAAAAAAAAAAAACCCTTCATTTTTTAATAATTTTTAAAAAAAAAAAAAAAAAAAAAAAAAAAAAAAAAAAAAAAAAAAAAAAAAAAAAAAAAAAAAAAAAAAAAAAAAAAAAAAAAAAAAAAAAAAAAAAAAAAAAAAAAAAAAAAAAAAAAAAAACCCTTCATTTTTTAATAATTTTTAAAAAAAAAAAAAACCCTTCATTTTTTAATAATTTTTAAAAAAAAACCCTTCATTTTTTAATAATTTTTAAAAAAAAAAAAAAAAAAAAAAAAAAAAAAAAAAAAAAAAAAAAAAAAAAAAAAAAAAACCCTTCATTTTTTAATAATTTTTAAAAAAAAACCCTTCATTTTTTAATAATTTAAAAAAAAAAAAACCCTTCATTTTTTAATAATTTAAAAAAAAAAAAAAAAAAACGAAAGCTCTGAAGACGCAGAGAAGCTTCCGTACGTTCACGTCCGAGCTCGTCGCGGTCAAGCTACAGACAGCCATAGCTTGGCAGAGCGAGTAATCTCAATTCTCACTTCAACACCCACATTAATTCATTATATTTTCTTTTCTTCTTCAACGTTTCTTTCTTCTAAATTTGGGCTCACCGTCAACTCTCTCTATTCGATCTTACTTTCTGTAATTCTGCCATTTCGTTTTTGAGTATCCCCGGAGAGGAATTTGATTAAACTTAGCTAAGCTTGGAAAGGAAAGGAGTTTCTCGATTTTGAAAGCAGTTGTTCGTACCCATGGAGCCAACTGCAGGATTTAACTCTGGATTCAATCCCATTGGTCATGTACCTGAAGAATCCGGACTCGAACTGCTCCAGTTTCCCGATGAGATTCATAGACTGATGTCTTTCCCTCAAGAAAATTCTAGCTCATTCACTGCACTTCTGGAACTTCCTTCGACGCAAGCCATGGACCTTCTCCATTCTCCCCACTCTGTCAGAGATCCAACGACGGGGAAACTCCCACCTCATTCTCTCCATAATTCAGTTAGGAACGGTCACAGACTTCACTTCCAACAATTTGACGACCATTTGACCTTCCCGACTGTTGAACGAGCAGCCAAGCTGCCGGCCTTCGCCGGAGAAAGTTCGATGGAAACGCCGAGGTCGCTGCCATCGAACATTTGCGCGAATTTGGAGAACGTAAAGAACGAGCTCATCATGGAGCCTGAGGAATCCGAAGCGTTATTCTCTGATCCAACGGTGGAAAACTCCAACCAGAGATCAGCCAAGAGGAAGAACCGAGAGAAGAAGGTAATAAAGGGGAAGACAGATTCATTTGAACGGTCTTCAAGGGTTTCTGTTTCGGTAACTTTGGTCAACCTCCTTCCTTAATTTAGCATCAATCGCCTTCTTCATCTATTTCAGGGCAAGAAATGCAAAAACGAAAGCTCTGAAGACGCAGAGAAGCTTCCGTACGTTCATGTCCGAGCTCGTCGCGGTCAAGCTACAGACAGCCATAGCTTGGCAGAGCGAGTAATCTCAATTCTCACTTCAACACCCACATTAATTCATTATTAAGAGTAATTACTTTCTACTCTGACAGGCGAGGAGAGAGAAGATAAACGCTCGAATGAAGCTCCTCCAAGATCTGGTCCCTGGTTGCAGCAAGGTTAGTTTCTAATCCTGCGTTTAAGTGGTATTAATCATCTCGATTACTTTAATGAGTTTTGATTTATGATCCATGTATTTATGGTAACGTTACAGATTACTTTCCAATTGAGATAATAAATTTAGATTTATGTCCTTGGAATGATAGTTTCTGTCACTGTCACTTTTTGGCAAGAAAGTGGCCTCAAGCAAATAGCCATTGTTGGTTCCTGTAATTGCTTGCCTCTCTCTCTCTCTCTCTCTCTCTCTCTCTCTCTCTCTCTCTCTCTCTCTCTCTCTCTCTCTCTCTCTCTCTCTCTCTCTCTCTCTCTCTCTCTCTCTCTCTCTCTCTCTCTCTCTCTCTCTCTCTCTCTCTCTCTCTCTCTCTCTCTCTCTCTCTCTCTCTCTCTCTCTCTCTCTCTCTCTCTCTCTCTCTCTCTCTCTCTCTCTCTCTCTCTCTCTCTCTCTCTCTCTCTCTCTCTCTCTCTCTCTCTCTCTCTCTCTCTCTCTCTCTCTCTCTCTCTCTCTCTCTCTCTCTCTCTCTCTCTCTCTCTCTCTCTCTCTCTCTCTCTCTCTCTCTCTCTCTCTCTCTCTCTCTCTCTCTCTCTCTCTCTCTCTCTCTCTCTCTCTCTCTCTCTCTCTCTCTCTCTCTCTCTCTCTCTCTCTCTCTCTCTCTCTCTCTCTCTCTCTCTCTCTCTCTCTCTCTCTCTCTCTCTCTCTCTCTCTCTCTCTCTCTCTCTCTCTCTCTCTCTCTCTAGGCTGTCTTTGAAAATCGCTATTCTTTTACCTTTTTCAATGGTTGTAAGTTAGGTTGGCATTCATGCTTTAACACTAAGTTTGTTGTCTGAGATTGATGCTAGAATCATTAAAAGGAAAAAAGAAAAGGCGAAGGAAAAGCATTCTGCCTCTGTCATGTGTCTGTTTGCTGAGTTCGATACAGATAGCAAATCACTAGTTTTCTAGAAAAATTTGAAATTTGAGAAAATTTTAGCCAATTTGCTTGAAATGTCAGCAACACCTTGCGTCTGCTTAGCTGGATAAATTTAGTCATACGATAATGCTAGCTGGACCTGGACTGTCTAAAACTCTTGGGAGACATTCATAGTGGGCATGTTGAATTTGAGACCAAATCAATGGGACCCATTTGTACTTGTTGAACTTTAATATGTTCCACCCCGATTTCCACGATGCTCTCAATCTCTTCTTAGTTTGGTATCCATCCTAAGTTGGATGAAAAAGTAAATGAACATGACTAGAAGAACACTTCATCCAATGCCTTTACCAAACCGAACCAAGTGCCTAACTTCATGGAAGACAGTGAGTTTTCGGATAGTTAATGCCTAACTTCAGAGACAGTGATTTGATAGTCTTTCGGAATTTTCGGGTTCCAATTTAAGATCGAATCTGATGCTTTGTCGTGGGTTTTGAACTGGTAAATTTCAATTGTGCTGTTATTTCAATATTTGACTAGAACAAGAACACCTCATCTGATTCCTTGGCTTTACCCAGACCAAGAACCTAAAGTCATTAGGGACATTTGAGTATTTATCAGTTCAATATTCATCTAGTCGGGCTCTAATGTAAGATCCTAATGCTTTGGCGTGTGATTTAAAAAAAGTGGCGTTAAATCAGCTGACTAGATGGATAGAATAATAGAATACCAGTTCATCTAGCTCTTCCTGGACCACCAATCATAATTTTCTAGAACTTGATCAGAGGCAGTTTAATAGGAGGGACATAATTGAAAATAATGGTTGTCGGTTCTGTTTTGCAGAAAGAGGGCACATTTAGTGACAGATCTTTAATGTAATTAGCCCACTTGCTGCAGAAAGTTTTGCTTAGGTTTGAGATTACATGTGAACTGACCCGGATCTACGAGGGAACTGAGTAGAACTTGCTACCGTGAATGACAAGAGTTGTTGCCTCCTTTAAATTTGTCTGGGGATTGTCTTGCCGTCTATGTCACGAGTTTGACAATCCATTTAGTCCACCCATTCACCTACCATTATTTCTCTAATATTAAATGCTTGATTTATGATGTTGTAGGGATCTCTCTCTAAGAGATTCTTGTTACCATAACGCCACCTTTTTTTTACCTTCTGGGATGATCTTAATCTTGCCATTGAACGAGCTTACCTTTTGATTTATAGATGAATTTCTTCAATCAGAAAACCATGAGACTTTGACCTTTTTTATTATATTTGGATCTGAACCATAATCTAAATCAGCTCTCTGTTGAATAATTGAGGAGATTGTAGTTGAGCATGATTCGCTTTCAAATAGTTTATGCTTCTACGTTCATCTGCAGATATCAGGCACAGCGCTAGTTCTCGATGAAATTATCAACCATGTGCAGTCCCTGCAACGTCAAGTGGAGGTGAGTATGCTCTTTCCAACGATCACTATTAAAGCTTTGTTTTCGAGCTTCATTCTCGTTTTATAGAATACTATTTAATCCTCTACCAGACATAAGATTGCTTTCCCATGATTCAAGTAACTCTTTCAGTTTACAAGTTCTTGCAATTTTCTGTTTTGCATGTCAACTTTCAGAGAATCTGACTCATTTTCAATGTTGCCTTTTGGTTTCAGTTCCTGTCAATGAGACTTGCCTCAGTCAATCCAACAATTGATTTCAATCTAGATACAATTTTGGGTGCAGAGGTAAGAACCATGTCTCTTTTCCATAGGAATCTCAAATCAGATGAAGCTTTTGACATGTTACATTCCCAAACTAATGGAACATATTTTTTCTGTATCATAATAATTTCTTCCTTCCAAGCATGCAGAGCGAGTATACAACGGATGGTAACTTTTCAAGCATGCCCACGGATTTGATGTGGCCCGAGGTCCTTGCCGGTGGAAATAGGCAACACCGACGGCGGCAGCAACTACAAGAATGGCAACATGATGGACTTAACCAGCCTGGTTGGGAGAGAGGAGAAGAAAATCAAAATTTCATCACTCCAGAGCACTCATTTTTAACCTACGACTCCTCTGCACATTCAGGTACAATCAAATGGTCATTTGAAAAAGAGTTCTAAAATATTGAACGTTCCTTTTTCGACTACACAGCTTCTCTGCATTCAAATCAGATGAAGATGGAGCTATGAAGACAAATATCTTGCTTTTTAGTCATAGGTAACGGTGTAGATATTATATATATACTATATAGATTAACTAGTTTGGGATGAGGTCGAGGGGATGCCCCGATATTTAGTTGGATTTACACGTCGAGTCGAGAACTGATCAAGAAGAAGGGGATAAAGTCCTTCATTTTTAATATTATGAATTTAATGTTTGTTTCATCGACGGTATTGAAATGTATACGTTACATTTACATTCTCATTTTATACTTTCATCTGTACCCTGATGTCAAATTTTTACGTGTCTCATTGCTCGATCGGTAATAGTAATATTTTATATTAATCCATAATTATGCCACGATCAATAAATGTAGACTTATTATTATTCCAATTTATAAGTATTTTTATAATTTATTTAAAAAAAATTCTAACTCAAATAATTGAATAGAAAAGTGAATTTGTAAATGAAAAATAAAAATGATTTTAAGAAAATTACGTTGAGCAAAAATAAAACCTAATGCTCAATTAGTTTAAAACGACGACGTTTTGTTCCCCATCTACTTAATTACCAGACTACTTGCACTCCTCAGTCCTCAGAACTCTGCCTCTGTCGAGAATCTCGTTAGTCTTGACCAATGCCCTCGCCCACTCCTTTGACGAGCGCTTCCGCTATGCTCCGCCACCGTCTTCTTCCCGCACTTCGAACTCGGGGTGGAGCAACCGCCGGTCCTAGCCGATGGACGAGTCCGGGCCACGAGGAGCGACCGAAAGGCTATCTTTTCAACCGAACTCCTCCGCCACCCGGTGAGTCCCGCAAATGGGAGGATTGGGAGCTTCCTTGCTACATTACTAGCTTTCTAACCATCGTCATCCTGGGCGTTGGTCTCAACGCCAAGCCCGATCTCACTATCGAGACTTGGGCTCATCAGAAAGCCCTCGAACGCCTCGAGATGGAGAAGTTGGCTGCTTCTTCCCCTGCCGCTTCTGATTCGGATTGAGATTTGCGATGATGATTGATCTGTTTCAGGTTGGTTTTATTGAATTAGGGTTTGACTATGGGGATGATGATGATGACGACGACGATGATGATCGTATATGTTTTAGTCTGATAATGTTTCACAAACTTTCGAAATTTGGATTTTGTGGAGATCAATGACTGCGTTTATTTAGTTTTCATTTTTAATATATGTGAATTATGATGCCAAAGTGCTTCGCGTTTAGCAGTTCCAGTTTTTTCAAACAAGATCGTTGTGTGTTTTGAATGTGTTTTTTCTTCTACAATTTATTTTTCTCCCTGGCTATAGTTGTTCCATGTTAAGAGGTTTATTGCTTTTAACGCAACACCGTACGAAATTCAATTTGTTCAAATGATGGGTAGCTCAATTGGTAAGTTTTGGGTGTGCTCCGCTTATAGGTTTCCAAGTTCGACTTCCTTCAAGTTCATCACAGGTTACTCAGTTCTTAACTTGATGAACTTGTGGGATTAGCCAAACTGAACAGACATCCATTGTTTTCAAAAAGGAAAAAAAAAATTCCTTTAACCTCTTTCTCCAATCGAACTATTATATTATGAATCTTAATTGATTGAACATAGAGTAATTCTCTTTCTTTACTCATTATAAATGCAACCATTTAATTCTTATCCGTGAAATACCAGGCGAAGATTCCTGAGTGCATGGATTGATTTGCTAGGATAAAATAGCTTGTTTTTCTTTTTACTGCAAAGCACATTCCATCTTTCCTCATATGAAGGTGGTAGTAGTTTGATATTTGGTTTATCAAATTACATATTATTTGTGTTACTCTTGAAATTTGTACTATTTTTATGATCAGTAAGATCTATTGCTAGACTGTGTCATTTCATTATAATCTGTTGTAAATTTTACAGTAAAGCATTGTTATATAATAGAGCCATTGGCATGGTTGACAGTAGATTCAACACACTTTTGTTTTTTCATTCTATATTGGTACAAAATGATATTACTGACAAATTCAAGTAATTTTTTGTTTTTCACTTTTGCTATAAATGTCATTTTGTTAAAGTCAACTTGTAAAATTTGGAATCTTAGTCGATGTTGACAGAACACAAAGTCCTTTAATTTATTTTTCAACTTTATATGCTAACTGTGAACTGATTTGTTATGACAATATAATGGTTGAAAGATCATCTTTTGAAGGATTTTTCAACTATATTATCTTCTCAAATGAATAGATGGGTATTACTATAGAGAGTTTGATTCTAATTTGCACTAAGATATTCGATCGTAGTTGTTTTATGTTTAATTTACAGACTATGACGTGCAGCAGTATCCGTTGAGGATCGTATTTGGTGTTTATGACCGGCGTTAAGGGTCGAAAATGAGGAATTTGTTCCTTGTCAATGCAATAATTGTTTTCCTTAATCTTTGAAGCTCTTTTTTCCTAATTTTCTTCTATCTCACTTGAGAAACTGTGCTCATGTTCTTCCTCATTTTCTATTTTCTGGTCAATTTGTTTCTTGTAGCTGAATATTGATTGGATGCATCAGGTCTGGAAATCATGTTCATCGTCGGATCTCCCACAGGTTGTCTGAATGTGTGCTGCTTTTGGTTTGGATTTGTTTAGAGGTTGCTATTGACAAACAATGAATAAGGAAAATAGTCAACCTTTCTAAGAAAAAACAGCAATTTTACTTGTCTTGTTGATTTTACCTTTCATCTTCTGTGATGTGTCCAAAAAGAAACAAGTAATTACATCATTACATGTTAATGCATGAACTTTGTCTAAATAAGAGAATTACAAAGATGAACAGGCATTGAACTTAGAGGCAATTTTTTTGTGATTTTAAATCGGCTTTTCCTCCGAAACTAAGCCGTCTTTCTCCAACTCATTCGTCATCGGTACAAGTGTTTGTAGTGCTTTCACAACTTCGAGCATGGTGGGTCGCTTTTCTGGCATCACAGAAGTGCAAGCAAGAGCAATGTTTAACGCCTCTTCCATCCCTCGATGAAATGAAACTGGGATTTTCTGATCGATAATTTGCAAAGCTCCATTCACTATATTTGCTTTCCGGCGAACCCACTGCACTATATCTAAAGAGCCTTTCGATTCTGATCTCTCAGCCCGTCTCCCGGACACTAGCTCTAACAACACAACTCCGAAGCTGTAGATGTCTATTTGCTCGGTTGCCCTCTTAGAATATCTACACTCTGCAATCAAACATACATCAAATACATTATCAGACGAGGGATAGAAATATTTGAGTGTCCCTCGAATGGGTAGCGGTTAGGATCTGTTTGTACGTTTAGTTGCAGTTTTTTGAAGTATTTTCTTTACCTGGTGCGATATAGCACGAGCATGAAGATTCTGAATCCAGTGTCGACTGAAATGCAGATTCGCCAAGAACATGATCAAGAGCAAAATCGGTGAGCTTTGGAACATAATCTGCATCGAGAAGAATATTTGAAGATTTGAGATTTCGATGAAGCAAATGCGGGACATAGTCCTTGTGAAGGTATGCTAGGCCTTGAGCAACTCCAATGGCGATTTGCAGTCTAACATTCCAATCGAGACAGAAATCGCCTCTGCAAATTAAGTCCCCCAAGCTTCCCTTCTGTAAAAATTCATAGATGAGAAAAAGAGACTCATCGGAGCGGCAAAACCCGAGAATCTTTGTGATGTTTTTATGCCTTATCTTGGCTAAGTTCTTGATCTCGACCTTCAACGCTTTCGTCGATTGGGACCTGAAATTCACCAATTTCTTCACCACAATCAGTTCGCCACTCCTCAAACTTAGAACGTAAATTCTACCAAACGCTCCACCACTTCCTCTCGCACTTTTTTCATCAATTCCCAACGTCAAATCGAGTTCATTGAGACGTAGCGGATAGAAGAACACCGATATAATATTGCCATCTCGAGATTTCCTCTTGTTTGATCGATTGTAGGCGATGAAACCAGCAAGAACAATCACAACTCCTAAAACCATAGCTATGGAGATGAGGACAAATACCAGTGCTGTAAAACCAGTTGAAGGGTGTTTCAATTGACCTTCCGAACAAGGATTTTCCAATCCTGGCCCACAAAGCTCAGGATTTCCTTGCAAAAACGAAGCCGGTAGACCCGAAATTAAGGCGCTCGGGACTTCCCCTGACAGTTGATTGAATGACACATTGAAGAGAGCAAGCTTCAAATTTTGCAGCCCTTGAGGGATTGGACCAGTGAGATTGTTATCAGAAAGATCAAGATAAGTCAGTACTGGTAAATCTGCAAGAGATGAAGGGATGTATCCACTAAAACTGTTGTCTGCCAGAGACAAATAAACTAGTCTCCGGCAGTTTTTCGGATCAGGAATCCAGCCGGAAAGTGAATTGTGGGAGAGGTTGATTATGCTCATCACCGGCGAGACGCAGAAATTCAGGGGCAGTCCGCCGTGGAAGTGATTAAGGGAAGCAGAAAATCTATATAAACTCTTCAACAATCCTAGACCCTCAGGTATTTTACTACTAAAACTGTTGTTATCTAACTGAATCTGCTCCAGTTGAGTAGCCATCGATATAGTCTCAGGCAGTTCTCCAGAAAGTCTATTGTTTTCCGCTCTAATAAGCTTAATTTTCGGCAATGACCAAAACCCGTCCGGGACATCACCCGAAAAAGCATTGTTCTGCACTTGAAACCTTTCTATATTGGAGCATTCGGTAATGGAGGCGGGAATAGACCCGCTGAAGGAATTGGTGTGTAGACTGAGGTTAATCAGGGTTTTTCCTTCACAGATTCCATCAGGAAATGACCCAAAGAGATTGTTCAGTGAAACATCAAAATGCTTCAATTTACTCAGAGCAGAGCCTAATGTCTGGGGAAGACGACCACTTAGATTATTTTGGGAAAGGTCTAAACTGATCAAACTCTGCAAATCCACCAAAGAATCAGGGATTGAACCGTGAAAACCAGAGTTTTGAAGTAAAAGCTGCTCGAGCTTCTCGAGTTTTCCAATATCAGAAGGGATTTCACTAACCAAGTATAAGTTATGTGAAAAATTAACAACAACTAACTCAGTCAAGTTCTCAAACACCATACCTACATTACCTGAAAGCAAATTGCTCCCCAAGTTCAAAACTTGAAGATTCTTCAACAATCCAATGCTGGAAGGAATCTTTCCCTCAACGTGATTCATACTTAAATCAAGTACTCTCAAGGAACGAAACCCAGAAATCTGATCAGGAATCGTACCCCAAATGAGATTATTACTCAGATTTAAAGTTTCCAAAGAAGTACACATTGAGAGATGAAGAGGAATAGGCTGGTTGAACTGATTGTCGGCCAAGTTAAGATGAGCTAGATTCAAAAGTTGGCAAACCGAAGAAGAAATTTCACCAGAAAGATTGTAACTTTGAAGATTGATTGAGGTAACAGAAACTGGGGAGAGAGAGGAGCTACAAAGGATTCCAGTCCAATTACAGAAATGGGTAGCTGAGGTATTGGACCAGGATGAGAGAAAGTTATTGGGGTCTTCGATGGAAGATTTGAAAGTGAGGAGCAGGTCAGACTCGGAAGAAGCTGAGGTGAGGAGGAAGAAGGTAAAGCACAGGAAGAGAAACAATGGAGGAGAGACGGGTGAAGTAGCCATTGAAGTGACTGTGAAATGAATTTGGATAGTGTTCCAAATATGATATAGAGAGAGAGAGAGACTGAGAGAGAGAGAAATGGTAAAACCTTGATATGCTGCTACTGCCACTTGAAGGGTATCAATCAAAAGGTACTGAAACGTATCTTTCCAGTGAAATTTTCCCTGTTAAAAGTTAAAACTTTTATTAGGCAAATATTTTTATCAAATTTAATAAATTCATTAAATGGTATTTTTCTTTCTTAAATTAAAAAAAAAAAAAAAAAAAAAGAGAGAGAACAACAACTAGCATTTAGCTTTTTTTTAATATTTTTAAACGCTTTAATCATTTTTCCAAAATCCAAAAAAAAAGAAACCTTTTAAATCAGTGATAATTGAAGGAGACCCACTCTATAATAATCATAGTAGAGTAGAATATTATTATTAAAAAAATAAAACAGAATCCAAAGCAAAACAATTATTATAAAATGGAAGAGGTTTGACCAAATTTATATGCAAAAATAAATAAATATTTAAGTTTTACATTTTAACTCAAACAACTAAAAGAATCTAGGCATTAAAAGAGAGATTAAACAAAGAAAGAACCCGTGAAGGGAGAAGGTGAGTGAGAACAAGAACAAAAGTCCATTTCCCGATGTCAATAAAACAATATTTCTTCAATTTTACACTATTTTTTTATTTTTAGTTAGTAGTTCTATGAACGAATGTGTGTTGTCTTTGTCTTATTACACTGATGCCACTGCTGGTACTGGTAAATATTGTCTGAAAAGTCAAAACACGTGGCCACACCAATTGGTAATGTCAAATCTAAAAGTGAACTTTGTTACTCAAATTTCACCACAATTATCATTCATGAGTTTGACCACATTAATCAAAAATAGGATATAACGACTATTAATGTATAGAGTAAACTACAATTTTGACATTAAAGTTTTGAAGAATGTAGAGAGAGAGAGAGAGAGAGAGAGAAGATACAAACAACCCACCTATTCTCTCCTTTCCTATCAAACTTTGCTTTGCTTTCTGCAGGCCCTGCAAAAGTAGGCTAACACTTTTGTTTGTTTAAGCAAGAAAGTAGTTTTCAGCTGTATTTCTTTTTCATTGAAAGTCCTTCAGCTGAGTTCATTCCTAAATCATAGCCTATATCACCTCCAACAAAGTATTGGAAAGGAGCACATAAAAGTTGTAGATTGAAATTATCAATCAAAGATTAGTATAAATGACACGATAAGTAGATAGATACATCGAGGCATTTCGATCTAGCAGCAAAATCTTGTAGTAAGTAGAGCGAGAATACAATCACAAACACATTCTTCATTTATTGAAATTAAGGAGTAGAAAAGTCAGGATGCTCATCCGAAAAAGGTTGAACTCACTCTTTCAAAACTCTCACCATTTCAAATAATGACTCACTAAAATACCCAACAATGTTATTGTAGATATTGCATACATCGTCATATCACCATATATGGGTAATTTACACATTCTCAAACTATATAGTAACGTTTAGCTAAGACAAACAAATATTATACTCCAATTTTTAACAAAACTAATTTAACCGAGAAATAAGTAAAACAATGCTATCATTTCTACCAATTTCAGTCCAGATTTTCTCCAATATAAACTGCTTTCACCACTGAGAACTCAAGTCTAAAGATTAATTACAACCAATATAAAACACGTACAGTAAACCAACCGGAATAAAAGAAAACAATGAAAAGATGAAATAAACTGCCTTGTTTAAAAAAAATAATCTGTCTTGGTCAAATCATATCTGATTATTGTTTAAAAAAAAATCAACATATATCTAATTAAGAAAACATTCTTAATATATGAAAAGCTGAAGTAACTCTAACTATAAAGTGAATGCAAACTGAGAAAGATACAAGAAAGTAAGACCATTTAAGAAGGCACCAAGAAGATGGAATAATTCATGCAAAGAACAAACCAGAAAAGTAGTCCCACAAATTGGCAAGATCACAGACATACAGGTTAAGCCAACAAACAAATCACAACCGCCAGTCAACACGAATAAAGAGTTCTCATAGGATGTCCTCACCATTACTTAATAGAATATGCGGAGAACACCCAGTATGACAGCAAGGCTCCGTAGTATGATTGGCGTACTGATATGCACCAAACTTCAATTCTAAACCAAATCTTAAATCTTATCCAGCTTATCTGCCTTCACTACAGGGTTTGCTTTAGAAATAGCATCTTGAGCTGTCTTGCGGTAATCAAAAGGGCAATCATGCTTGTCAGAATAATGATGAGCTGAACAAAAAAGATTTCCACACTTACAGTGGAATCCTGTTAGACCAACACGTCTTCTGCAAGTATTGCATCGACTGGGGCCATCTTTCACTTTCCCTTCACCTTCAGAGGTTTTGTTTGAGAATAAACCAGTGGATGGTTCTGCTGAAATTTTATTTGCCTCTACTTGTCCAGCTGATATATCAATGGAGTCTGTAACAATAGGATCCTTCCCATTTCCGCTAGAGTTCCCACTAATAATGCTCCCGATTGATGAAGCTGCAAGATTAGCTTGTTCCTGGTTGAGTAATGTGTCCTTGTAGCATTTGGAACACATATTCATTGTGGCTGCCCTACCAAAGAAGCCACAATTGTTGACACAAGGCATTGGGCACTCTGGAGCTTGGCACCCAGTCTCATCGTGAGATTCCATCTTGTCTAGCCTCCTGCAAATAGGAACATAGCAAACCACAGCAAACTGAATATTGAATTATTCTTCCTACACACCAAAAAATAATCGCATATCTTCAATATAAAAGCACTGAACTCACTTCCATAAGGGGCATTCCACAAACATGTACAATGAGCAGGTGAAAAAGAACCAACAGCGAAATAAACTTTTTGAAGACTGTGTTTTTGACATAATAAAGTTCACGGTTCACACTGAACCCACCAAGGAACATATCAAATATTGCAAAATTCTCGCCTAATGAGATGCTAATTCATATTTTTGCATCCATATTGAATAGGGTAGGGATGAGTTGGTCTTTTCTGGTTTAGCTTTAAATGGTAAAAAAGTTGTTGCCTATAATTTAGAATATTTTCACCGTTTGTATTTTAGTTTCAGATACAGTTGATTCCTTGATGTGTAAACTATAAATATAGCACACAGTGATACATAGTTTGAGAAATGTACTGAAAAAATAAAGTGAGATTTAATCCTTCAAATTTATTTTTGACTCCTTGTACCAATGCCCTTCGTTGCACAGTTATTTATTGCTAGAGCAGCTAAATTTTTTATTACCAATAATATTACAACCAATAAGCTCCTTACATCATATCCGAACCGCTATACGTTCGTTTTAAGAAAAATTCATCTGAATCAGATTCAACAACCTCAGATATCAATAGCATACTAACCTGGCCGTCTTACAAAAACAAACACCATAAATGACAAGGGGAGGAAAAAAAACATGTAATAGAAAACCAACAGCTTCGCTATGCCATCCACAGACTGGCCATGTCTTTCAAAAACGATTTAGGTAACGTTTTTGACGCTACAATACCAACTTAATAATCACATAAAATCTTAAATTCTGACAGATGGTCCCAACAATTAGAATCAGAATCATAAAGTTCGATAGTTGCAGATTCATTTCCTCCAAAATTACCAAATAAAAAGAAATAGCTAAGAGGTGCGGGTCTTACCAAAAAGGAATTCAGAACTACAAACAGAAAAAAAAAGTAAAAAGACAACGTTTCTACAGAAAATCCAAATAGTGAGCAGGAACATAGGCCAACCCAGAAATATGAATATAGTCAGAGACATCTAACCTATTCGGCGGAGCTGATCTGAAAGAGAAAATCAAAAAACAGGAAACGAGGTAATCGTCTAAGAAACTCGAAAATGATAATCATGAAGAGTAGAAAATGAATTAGAATCAAAAGCAAAAGCAAAAACTAAGAAGATCGAAACACTTACCCTAACCGAGGAGATTATTTGTAGAAATCGAAGAATTCGAGAGAGAGAGAGAGAGAGAGAGAGAGGAGAGATTAAGAAAGCTGTCTGTTTCTTTCATTTATTTAAAACTTGCTGTTGTCTTCTCTGCCAACGAACTCTCTCCCACTGAGTCGGTGGTCTTTTACGTTTATCGCCCTACAACTTCTTCGTAATTACGGATTGCCCTCTCTCTCTCTTTCTCCTTCAATTTAAATAGGAAAAAAGCATTGATTAGCCCATTATATGTCATTACTTTAGTTCCTACTTTGGTGAGTTATTTATCTGTCATTAATTTTAAATTTAATTAATTCTTCCTTTAATTTATTGATTTTTTGTTAAATAATTATATTTGACATTACTAGAAAATTTATAAATTATTTAAAACATTAAAAAAAACATAGAGCATATATTCTTACAAAATAACAGATATAAATTTAATTTATGTCACGCCCGAAATAGACGATCACGCTCTATTAAATTATTATTTTAATGTAGTCAGTAGTGTTATCACGTGCCAACATATCGTTACATATTGACATAAACACAATGAATATTTGAAGTGGTAAGTTTTTAAACTCTAGGGAATTTATTGGAGGGCAAGCCTAGTTTTATCAGCAGCGACAATTCTAGCTCTAATAGCGTATATTTAAGTTGTTGTAGTTAAAAAGCTCGTGCTTGGATATCGGGATGTGTCTATCGGCCTGCCTCAAGGTATGCACCGTCAGTTGTATTTTTTCTGCCGGCGATGCGTTTCTGGCCTTAATTGGTCTAGTCGTTGTTCAATTTGATCTACGGATAGAATTTAAAATGTCTAAATACTTGTTTTGAGACACGTGGGTCATTTTTCCAAGCATAACCTTGGGATTCTTTGGACATAAAATTCAATAAGTCAACCCCCTATTAAGTCAACCTTTTTCTTTAGTTAATCGAGATTCGAACCGACATTAGATTTTGATGCAGTTTGTTTAGATGTAATTGATTTAAAACAATTAAACATCTTAATCCTCATTTTTATCTCTTCAAATGAAATGGCAACCAATGCAATGAGCTAACATTATTGTCTTTATCCACTCCCGTCAAGATCAAACCACAAAATGTCTACTTTTTCATCGATGGAACCTCAATTTCCACGAACCCTTTTTGAGTTTTCTACCATGCGATAATTACTGAAACTCATCATCTTTCCTCTGTATTGTCTGGAAAATAAAATTATAAAATGGTGTATTTGGTAATGAAGACTTTCATTAATGATGGTCGAAAGTGATTATCTTTTTAAGAAGCGGGATTAATGGAAAGACTGTACTGAGTAAAAAAAAAGGAGTTTTTATAAATACAAGGCAAAAAGATTAAGACTTGGAAACGCTTCTAGGATTTAGAGGGTTAAAACTTGAAAGCATCTAGAATTTAATGTCCTTGGAAGCCAACGGTAGAGAGTCAGAGCCTCCATCGTCATCTATCCTGAAGGAAGGAAGGAGCAAGCAAGCAGAGGAAAACCAGGAAGAGAAGCGCTGCGAAAAGTAAGAAGGTGAAGTTCTAATTCTTCCCTGTTTTTTCCCTCCGAGATTCTTGAGGAACCGACGACGTTGATATTTCAACTGCGAGATTGAAAAACATTCCCTGTTTCGAGTTGAACTTCCTTTGAATCTGCAAGTGCAAGCAAAGGGTTTCCTCTCTGTTTGGTTTACTCCTCTCTCTCTCTCTCTCCTCCACCTTTTTCTCTCATTTGCTGGATATCATTATTGAGAAGTCTTGCTTTACTCCATTTTCTTTTATCTCTCTTACCCTCTAGATCCATCGACGAGTCTACATGTTAGATTTATTGTAGATTTCTGCACAAACAGTTGAGCCTGTTCAGATTGAGCACCGACTTTTCTTAGTAGTTCAAAAATTTCCTTTTCCGAGGTAAATTCTTTCCCATCCAATCATTTTGTTTTTAGTCCTCTATACCTTAAATTGATCAATTCTGGGTTTTTTTTCTCGGGTTCTGGAAGGTCATAATGGAGGATGAAAATGGTGTTTTGAAGTCACAAATGGAAGACTATGAAGAAATTGAGCAGATTGGGAGAGGAGCGTTTGGTTCAGCATTCCTTGTTCTTCATAAGACTGAGCAAGACGCTCTATCTCTCTCTCTCTCTCTCTCTAGGCAGGTTAGCATCTGTGTAATTATTGGTGCAATGTTGCTTTACTTGATTTTGTCCCTCCACCTTTTTCTCTCATTTGCTGGATATCATTATTGAGAAGTCTTGCTTTACTCCATTTTCTTTTATCTCTCTTACCCTCTAGATCCATCGACGAGTCTACATGTTAGATTTATTGTAGATTTCTGCACAAACAGTGAGCCTGTTCAGATTGAGCACCGACTTTTCTTAGTAGTTCAAAAATTTCCTTTTCCGAGGTAAATTCTTCTAAATTCTTTCCCATCCAATCATTTTGTTTTTTAGTCCTCTATACCTTAAATTGATCAATTCTGGGTTTTTTTTTCTTGGGTTATGGAAGGTCATAATGGAGGATGAAAATGGTGTTTTGAAGTCACAAATGGAAGACTATGAAGAAATTGAGCAGATTGGGAGAGGAGCGTTTGGTTCAGCATTCCTTGTTCTTCATAAGACTGAGCAAAAGAAGTAAGATTTTCTTTGTACTTTCATTTACACCATAAATCCGAATCCAGAAACGTTCTTGTTTTCCAAAACAGTAGAATGTTTTTTTCCTTGTATTCTTGAGATTTCTTCTCCAAAAACTTTCTTCAAGTCACTGAAAACATGCCCTAAATGATGAAAAAATTATCAAAATTTTTCATTTTGAAAAGATTGGTGCATAGATACTTCAAAATTCAAGTGCATTGCATCAGGTGGCATGTTGTTCATGAGGGATGCCCAGATTTTATATTCCAAAAGATTGAAAAAAAAAAGAGTAACTATCAAAACATGAATCCAACTATAAAGAGTATTATTTGTTTTGCAAAAATAGGTATGTACTCAAGAAAATTCGCCTGACCAAGCAAACGGAGAAGTTCAAAAAAACAGCCCACCAAGAGGTTAGTTCTCATTGTTGAGTCAAATGTAGAAATTTTCTCTTTCGTTATTTCACTTTCAAGCTTTAATCCTTCTCGAAGGATTGTATAAAGTTGATTTACTCATACTTGATCGATATTCTGTTAGAATTTCTAATTTTTAATCGCAAATTTGTAAAAAGATTGGCACAAATTCTCTTTTCCAACACAATACAGCACGGAATATCGACCTTTTTTCTACCTTCTACAATACCTTTCGTACATTTTTGTGGCATGTTTTTTTGGAGCTCTCTAATTCTCTTTTTTATTTTGTACATCGATGTATTTTACTTTCCCTATATTTGATCCTTTTCCACTAAATCTATTAAAATCACATTTCCCTTTTGTTTCTACTTTGCATTTTTACCTCGCTATAGTTTACTCGAACTCTCTCTGCAGAAGCTGTATTGCATTAGTAACTCAAAAAATGAGGGGGGATAATAGTATGGGAGTACAAAGAGTCTCAGGGGGATATTATTCATTTTTGCTACATCTGAATATAAGTGTTCTTATAGCCATCTTGATTAATCTATCTATGAGAATAGAATAACACCGGGCAGTAGAGTTTGGTCCGATATAATATATGATATTCTTTATTTCATAGAGATTTCCCTCCCTCACTCTCCGGACGATTCATAGCTTTCAAAGTTGAAGTTGAAATTAAATGGTGATATGAAGATTTTCATTATCGATAATCCGTTGTCTTTCCATTTCAGATGAACTTAATTGCAAAACTCAGCAACCCATATATTGTAGAGTTCAAAGATGCATGGGTGGACAAGGTAAAAGTATATTGCTTGGATCCATTTTCAATAGTTTATGGAGCTTCTTTCTTGTTCATTATCCTAAGTCTTTATTTATTTTTTCATATTTAAATATTCAATCTTCGATGTTAATCTTAAGCTACTGCTGGCGTCTGGAAAATACCAATTTCCCTACAATTTTAGATTGCTGAATATGGCATAAGGGTTTTGTAATGATTTAAACTCTGTGCAATACTTTTCTGGAATGCTTTGTTTTTGTAGGGCGATTGTATATGCATTGTGACTGGCTACTGCGAAGGAGGGGACATGTAAGTACAAGTATTATAATATTTACGAGTTGGTAAATGATAAACACGATTCTGAGTTCTCGTTGTTATAGTAGATGATGACTTCATCTGTTGAGCAGGGCTGGATTTATGAAGAAATCCAAAAGGACATTTCTCCCTGAGGAGGTAAGCGAAGAACGAATATCTCTCTCTCTCTCCTGTCCATTTAACTGCTTTCATTGTTTTGTTCCTCAGAAGCTGTGCAAATGGTTGGCTCAATTGCTCCTAGCTGTGGATTACCTCCACTCCAATCGGGTTCTTCATAGAGATCTTAAGGTATATAAGAAGTAATTCTCTTTACCAAAAGGTAGTATTTATGATGCTAACTAGCCCTTCTCTTAACTCCAGTGTTCCAACATATTTCTCACAAAAGAATACGACATCCGGCTCGGTACGATGGCTGAACGTTTGTTATAAGATCTATCCCTTAATGTCATTTGAAGCAGCTTTCATCTTTAATTTGTTGTTCAGGTGACTTTGGACTTGCAAAACTACTCAACTCCGAGGACCTCACTTCCTCGGTAAGGATCGACTGTCATTTTGATTGCGAGCCTTAATTTTCTAATACTAAATATGGATTAAGACTATTTATTTACATGACATTATCGAATGTGAGATATATACATATACATACGATTTATCCGGTTTTAAGAATGTTATAGAAGATATCTACGATCTCTATTTATCGGCTTCCTGAGTATATTCTTAGTTTATGGATTTCTAAATTTGCTATGAGATTGCTAGATTAGATTATGGAAGACAACTCAAATTGTTGAAATTGAATATTACTACTCTTTTCTTCCTTTTTTTTTCTCCTCACCCTCGTTCTCTATTTTCTTAAACTCGATATTTTTTTTATTGACTAAATTCTATAAATAGCTCTTAAAATATGCTGTATTTTAGTACTTACAGTTTTTTCTCGAGCCCTTTTACGTTTGAAATAGGTTGTCGGGACTCCCAACTACATGTGTCCTGAGCTCCTTGCCGATATACCTTATGGCTATAAATCCGACATATGGTCACTCGGTACGAGTAGTTAAAATTTATGCGAGTTTGAATGATTTGTGTTCATATAATCTTCGATCGGTTTATGAATATTTTCTCCTCTCTTCCTTAGGTTGCTCTATTTTTGAAATCGCTGCCCATCAACCGGCCTTTAGAGCTTCTGTAAATTCAATCTCGACCTATTTTAATTATGTGGACTGATATCATATTCATCTCCGACGGAGTAGATGACTTAATTTGAAATCTATTTGTCAGGACATGGCTGGACTTGTAAATAAAATCAATAGATCCTCTATATCTCCCCTTCCAATTGTCTACTCCTCTACACTGTGAGTAATAATGTCTCTTAAATACTCGGGTTTTGATCAAATACGGTATCGTATTTTTTTTCAAATAAAAAACTTAATTCTTTCACTGCCTTGCAGGAAACAGATTATCAAGAGCATGCTAAGGAAAAATCCGGAACATAGACCTACAGTGAGTGAAATCATCTCGATCATTACGCTTAATTGGTTGGAAATTTATAATCGTTTCTAAAAGCTCGTTTCCTGTATGGCTTAGGCGGCAGAATTGTTAAGACACCCTCATTTACAGCCATACCTCCTTCAATGTCATAACACATCATCGATATTTCTTCCGATATCATCAGCAAATGGATTGAAAGATAAATCACCGAAAAAAACACTGCATAGCAAATCCGGCAATGGCCAAGACAGAAGAGTGAAGGAGGCTGTGGCCGTCAATTTGCACGAAAATAATGTTATGAACGATAGAGATAATGTTGTCCAGCACAGGAAAGAAATTGACATTGACAAGGCTGGATCCAGTGCTAATATAGAGGATAAACTTGAAACCAAGATGATCGATGCAACTTGCTCGACTGCCGAATTATCTGATTCAAATGAAACTGACCCTAAAGAGAGGCGAACAACCGATTTGAACCCATCGCTCTGTAGCGGAGATAGAGAGAGCAACTGCATTGTTGGCCGGAGAGAGGAAAGCTCAGATACTGAGGTTACCTCAGAGAATCTACTGAGCTCGTTACAGGAAGAACCCGCTTCTGAGAATTTTGAGCGAATGGCGGTGATTGACACACCCACTGTGAATCTGAATGATCCTAAGAAGCATCATAATGGAAAGTTTCTTGAAGATAATGGAAATGAAGGTGAGGAAGCTAATCAAAATAAGTGCAGAAAAGTGGAGATCTCTTCAGCATTCAGCAGCGATAAATCTCGGTCCTCTGATGAGAAATGCTCGTCTTCATTAATTGAAGAAAGTTCTGAAATGCGAAAAGAGGCCATCCGAGCAGACTTTGCGTGTAGAAACGAAGTTAAATCAGAGCAAATCAATACACAAACAGTGATTGAAGATCTTCATCCCAGCAACCGAGGGCAGAGGGAGATCTTGTTCTTGAAGACACTAAAAGCCATGAATGGGGAAGATGAATCAAAAGGAAACTCCAAGGGTCCGAGCCAGCGAAGAGCTGATGCTTTAGAGTCTCTGCTAGAGCTATGTGCGAGGCTACTGAAGCAGGACAAGCTCGAAGAACTTGCAGGTGTGCTCAGACCCTTTGGAGAAGAAGCCGTGTCTTCGAGAGAAACGGCCATCTGGTTGACCAAGAGCCTAATTTCAGCACAAAAGTCTAATGAGGGATCTTGATTGTTTTAAGAGTGTTGTGGCTGTAAGTTTTGTCCATGCAAACTGACAAGTGATTTTGTGTTTTTTTTTTTAACATGTATTGTCTCTGGCATCATCCGGTGTGTGTTTGATTGTATATTTGAGATTGAAAACTACATATTTTGTCTGTCATTAACTTGATTTTGATTGTAACAGAAGACAAACATCAAAACTTTGCTTTATGTTTGATTATTTTCCAAGTCTTGTTTCTGCGATGAATAAAAAATGTTGCAAACTCTGAGAATGCTATTCTTAGAATACGAACCTCATCGAAATGCATATCCTGGATGATGAATTAAGATATATTTTACAACTTAGATAGGCAATTATTGGATTTCCTATAATTTTGTACTAATCATTGACTGTCATCCATATTGATCACAAAAAACCCCAAAATAAACACATTATATGTTGGAACCTGAAAAAAAGGGATTGGTCAAGCGACTGCCATCATGTTCATGATGAATAAGATGAGCCATTAAAGGCAAAGTAGAGAATATACCAAAGATGCAGCTTCTTATTTCCAGTAATAATAAGGAACTGTGGCTTAGTACAAATCGGCTAAAAGTAAAGATAAAGGAACAACAAGATGCTGTGTATTCCTAACTTTCAATGATGTAGAAATTATCTATTATATACTTATAAATCTAATTCGTCATAATCAAACAAATATATCTTTTATGGACATTTTCTATTAAATGGTGAAACATGAAGTTTTATGGAAGAATCTTATCTGTTCAAGAAGCAGTTCCTTCTGATTCTTGAATGTCCAGCTCGTGTTCAGCTACTATGATACAAGAATCTGCTTCCAATGATGAGATCGAGCTTTTGTCCTTCCCAACCGCCTCCTTTGCTGAAATGAGTGATTCTGTTGTGCATTGCACATCGGGCATTATGCCAACTTGATCAATGTCATGCAGTGCAGGCGATACATACTTGGCGACTGTAACAAACAGTGCTGACCCATCATGAAGCTCTGTAACACTCTGCAGAAAGAATGATTGAAAAAACAGATACCCAACTCAGAACTGATCTAAACCAAAAGATACAATCGAAGCACCTCTTTTTACACCTATTTAGATCTAGCAAAGTGACAATTTCTTTGTGCTTGCTCAGATTTTGAGGTCACACACGATTTAAGATCAGATTGAAGAGGTCGGGATGGTATTATGTAGTCATGAGCTTTAAGATTTCATTCTTAAAGAGGATGGTCACAAATTTCAAGCTTGTTATCTGAAATTAGTTCCATTGCAGAGATGAGAAAAAGAAATGAGGATTGATAATTGAGCATAAAATTCAAAAAAGAACTTCTGCATTAATATCCTTGCTATGTATTTTAATGTCTATTAAAGATACTTAATGAATATGTAAAAATTATATTGCTGCGCACACTAAATTACAACCTAGTGACATCAGAATACTATGCTCCAAATGTTTTGCCTAATCTGATCCTTGTATAACAACCAGAATACCTGAATTTTTCCCTTGCCAAAAGTTTTGTGCCCGACAAGGATAGCTCGGCCATTGTCATGGAGTGCTCCGGCCAAAATCTCACTTGCACTAGCACTTCCCTCATTCACCTGTTTTTAGTATATTTCAAAATTGGTCATCCTTTATTTCAGCATCAAAATACTACCACGTGGGAAAATTCAGAAAATCACTCACAAGCACAACAAGTGGATCATGTGTTATAGCATGGCCATTGACCATGTTAATAGGAAACATTTCCCCATCTCGATCAATAGTATTTACTAATGTTTCATCTCCGTCTAACCACATTTGAGCAACATCAAGTCCTGCTTTTACTAGCCCTCCCTAAACGACAAATTTAACACTCAGAAGTAAAATCAATTAAAATTTTCAATTATTGAATTGAAATTTAGAAAATTACTGGATTGTTCCGCAGATCAAGAATGTATGAGCAGACACCTTGACGTTCCATTTCATAAATTGTATTTTTCATATCAGCTGCAGCCGTCTGCATAATATAGCAGATATAATTACTTGTTTTGTCATATAGCTTCATTTATTTGACGCATGAGTCGGGGTTTTATAAACAAGTTGCTTCTACCTGAGAGAATGCTAACAATTTTACGTAGCCAGTCTTTGACAACCTGCCTTGAGGTGTTCTATGCGGAATAATGGCACTGGATATGGGTGATAACTTAATTTTTTCACGAGGCATTTGGACCTAAATGAAATTTGACAGTTTTTAACTTTAGTATTCGATATAAGTATGTGAAGAGGTATTCAGGAACAAACTAACCAAGAAGTTTGGCACTTCCCTTTTCAAAAATGAAATCACATTATTTCATGATAATCAACACTACATCAGTTTTTCAGTAAAATTTAGTACCTCTCTGATGCTTGTGTCTCTTCCTAAATCGTTGGCCTGTAAAACCAAATTCTTAGTAAAATATTTTATAAAACTGTTCATTAATTACCAACTATGATTCAGCTCAAACAGAATTAGTCAATAATCACTATTGTAGTGTGCTTTGTTACAGTGTTTCTAACAAATAATTTGACGACTTGCAAGGAATCCACTAGTGCAGAAACTTATTGAAAGGCACTAAAAAAATTGAAAAAAGAGAACTTATGTTTGATATTTTATATTTGTTGCTGACATAAAACAAATGCAGTAGTTTCTAGTGTCAATTGAATAGGAAGGGAACGTAATTAATCCCAATGTCAGACCATGTTAACTGAAAGTATAAAATGAAGGATCTAGTTTAGTACCATTATGACAGATAATTCACCTTCAAAAAGATAGATTGAATTTATACCATTTCGATGCACAATGAACTTCTGATTTTCTTTTTTTAAAGAAAACTTCAGATTGGACAGCAGGAATTGTACAATTTTAAATTATAAAATTTATTTCAAATACCCACACTTTACAAGTTTAATTTGTTAGAATTTTAGGACACTTATATATAAATGAATGTATAAGGTCATCAATTATATTAAGTCAAATATTATGTGGTCTATTTTGAAATAAGGAATTTGACTTAGGGCATAAATGTCATGAATATTTATTGTGGATACCATATGCGGAATTTCTAATTTGATGAAGGGGCCAAATTAGAAATAGGCAAAAGTTTTATAACTGCTTATAAAGCAGTTAGGTTATGGTCCCCAAATGTAGAGTGAAAAGATATCTCTTCGTATCCCCATCAACAGAGAGAGATTTGGAAACCCTAAGGAACTCTACATTCTGGAAGATCAAAACCACGATTAGTCATGGCTAAAGATTCAGGTACGCTTCCGCTTTCCTCTTTATATCAAATCAAGAACAGATCTGTGATTCTCTGGTGTAGTTTCGTTTGGGATTAGAAACACAATAATTCTAGAGATCTAATTTAACAATTGGTATCAAAGCTCTTTAATCTTGTTCTTGATTTGAGGATGATAAAAATTAATTTTGGTTGTGATCTTCGAACGAATTTTCTCTCTGTTGTTGATGGAGCCCATATGCTGTTGATCGATTAAAAGTAAAGAAATCGTCACTCACTGTTATGTTATGGGTTAAAAGTGCATATTTTTTTTTTTCTCTCATTGCTTTGTCTTTTCTCTGTTGCCCGATAAAGATTCAGAAACCCGTCGCTCATTTTTTTTGGTTAGAAACGCCGCTTCTTTTTTTTTGGGTTAATTGAAGAGAAGCCACTCACTGTTTTTTGGGTTACTTGGATTCAGAAAACCGTCGCTCATTTTTTTTTGGTTGATAAAATAAAAAAAAAAAAAAATAGGTAAAGGTGCATGGTTACTGCTTTCTCTCTTTTCTGTGCATGGTTTGTGTTTTCTTCAATGGCGGATGAGATTCAGCTTTCCCATTTCTTTGATCCAAGAAATTTTTTGATGGAAATTTATTATTAATTTTTTGATCAACTCTGTAAAGTTTTCTTTGACCAATGATTCAAGTTTCTTTGACCAAAGATTCAGTTTTTTTTTCATGTAATCTTCCATGGCGGTCGGCGGATGATTTCTGATGAAACAAAAAAAAAAAAAAGGGGCCACCATTTTGAAATAAAAAAAAAAAAAACAAAACAGTGAACGTTTTCAGTCTAGTCCAAGCCTTCACAGTCTGGTCCAAGCCTTCTTTGATCAAAGAACTATTTTTTTTATTTTTATGGAAATTTATTATTCTTTTATTAATTTTCAATGCTCCTTTGACCAAGGAATATTTTGATGAAATAAATTTTCCTTTGACCAAAGATTTAGTGCTTGAGATTCAGATTCACTTCTCGGGATTTATTTATTTTATATTATTATTTATTTAATTCCATTGAATTCATTTAATTCAATTAATTGGCATACTATATAATAAAGTAATTATGGTTCATCATTCCGATTGAATAATTGAAGTAAGATGTTGCCAAAGTGACCTCTCTTATGTAGATTATTTATGACGAATTTTGAATGTTGTAAGTGTGTAAGTTCATGCGGTTATTAATCGACCCAAAGGACGATTAATAGTTGGCCGGACTACATAATTACCTGTGATAGTAAACACGTAACGATTATAAGAATTTTACATGAGAATAATAAATCAATCCAAAGAGGGGTTTGTTATTTGTCATGCATTATTGTTAGTGTTTGATTATTACAACAAGAGTATCACTTGCAGTTAATTTTACTGTCCAAAGACTTGAAATTAATAGTGCACTAGGTATCTTGAGATGAGATTTGCCAATTATTTTGAATTTTATTGATAATTATGGTTGTGAGCATGTTATTTATTTATTTTTAATGTTCTTTTTCAGTGAATGTTGCTAATATTTCTGCCAACCTAAGTTCAGTACCGGTCCTTAATGGTACTAACTTTAAGGACTGGAAAGACAACATTCAGATAGTTCTCGGGTGCATGGACATGGACCTTGCGATTCGGACGGAGAAACCCACTACTCCTACGACAATTAGCTCCTCTGAAGAGAGAGCTAGATTTGAGAAGTGGGATCGCTCCAACCGCATGAGTCTGATGATCATCAAGCGCGCCATTCCGGAGGTGTTTAGGGGTGCAGTGTCTGAGGACACCACCAATGCCAAGGATTACCTTGCAGAAATCGAGAAGCGCTTTGCTAAAAGCGATAAGGCTGAAACAAGCACTATTTTAAAGAGCTTGATTTCAATGAAGTATAAGGGCAAGGGAAACATAAGGGAGTACATCATGGAGATGTCTAATCTTGCTTCGAAATTGAAGGCACTAAAGTTGGATTTGCATGAGGATTTACTTGTGCGTACCGACCGTAGTATTCACCACCACGATCAGACTTTATTTTCTTTATCCTTTTGTCGAGTTGATTTTCAACTTCAACCTTGAATGACTTGAACACGTCCAATGTTTGAGCCTTTTCATGAATAAGAAATATGTATGCATATCTCGAAAAATCGTCTATGAATGATACAAAGTAGCGTTGACCATTCCAAGAAGGTGTTGGAAACGGTCCACAAACATCCGTATGTATCAATTCTAAGACTTCCGTAGCTCGATATGCACCTAATTTCTTGCTTTTGGTTTGTTTTCCTTTAATGCATTCAATACAGACATGAAAGTCTGCAAAATCAATGGAATTTAGAATTTCATCCGACACAAGTCGTTCAACTCTATTTCTAGAGATGTGACCTAAGCGCTTGTGCCACAATGCACCCGAATTATCATTATTTAGCTTTCGTTTTGTACCTTTGGATTCAACATTTAGGGTTTCATGATATGAAGCATTTGTATCAAGCAAATAGAGATTATCATATTGCATTAGTGAACCAGTTCCAACAACATTAGAATTAATAGATAACATAAACTGATTGTTTCCAAAGGAACAATTGTAACCAGATTTGTCCAAATAACAAACAGAAACCAAATTCCGTCTAAACGACGGTACAACAAAAGTATCCATTAAATCCAAATAGAAACCAGTACTAAGCAACAATCTAAAATGACCAATTGCTTCCACTTCTACCGACTTTCCATCGCCCACATAGATACTTCTTTCAGCATCACTTGGCTTTCGGTAGCTCAGGCAACCCTGCATTGAAATACTGATGTTAGTAGTAGCACCGGAATCTAACCACCAAGTATTTCTAGGTACTGAAGCTAAATTAACTTCAGAACAAACCAAATTAAGAAATGTACCTTTCTTCTCGCGCCACGCGCGATACTTGGCACACTCCTTCTTCATGTGTCCGGGTTTATTGCAGAAGAAACAAAGGTCACCACCTTTATGTTGTTTATTCTCACTCGGACCCGCAACATCCACATTCTTTCTTTTCTTGCCCTTGTCCTTAGAGGTGCTTGCCAGATGAGCACTTTCTGTCTTCTCTTGCATCAATCTCTCTTCCTCTTGGACACAGTGAGAAATCAGTTCATTCAAACTCCACGTTTCCTTCTGACAGTTAAAACTGACCTTAAAGTGGTTGAACTGAACCGGAAGAGAAATCAGAATGAGATGCACAAGTAAATCCTCATGCAAATCCAACTTTAGTGCCTTCAATTTCGAAGCAAGATTAGACATCTCCATGATGTACTCCCTTATGTTTCCCTTGCCCTTATACTTCATTGAAATCAAGCTCTTTAAAATAGTGCTTGTTTAAGCCTTATCGTTTTTGGCAAAGCGCTTCTCGATTTCTGCAAGGTAATCCTTGGCATTGGTGGTGTCCTCAGACACTGCACCCCTAAACACCTCCGGAATGGCGCGCTTGATGATCATCAGACTCATGCGGTTAGAGCGATCCCACTTCTCAAATCTAGCTCTCTCTTCAGAGGAGCTAATTGTCGTAGGAGTAGTGGGTTTCTCCGTCCGAATCGCAAGGTCCATGTCCATGCACCCGAGAACTATCTGAATGTTGTCTTTCCAGTCCTTAAAGTTAGTACCATTAAGGACCGGTACTGAACTTAGGTTGGCAGAAATATTAGCAACATTCACTGAAAAAGAACATTAAAAATAAATAAATAACATGCTCACAACCATAATTATCAATAAAATTCAAAATAATTGGCAAATCTCATCTCAAGATACCTAGTGCACTATTAATTTCAAGTCTTTGGACAGTAAAATTAACTGCAAGTGATACTCTTGTTGTAATAATCAAACACTAACAATAATGCATGACAAATAACAAACCCCTCTTTGGATTGATTTATTATTCTCATGTAAAATCCTTATAATCGTTACGTGTTTACTATCACAGGTAATTATGTAGTCCGGCCAACTATTAATCGTCCTTTGGGTCGATTAATAACCGCATGAACTTACACACTTACAACATTCAAAATTCGTCATAAATAATCTACATAAGAGAGGTCACTTTGGCAACATCTTACTTCAATTATTCAATCGGAATGATGAACCATAATTACTTTATTATATAGTATGCCAATTAATTGAATTAAATGAATTCAATGGAATTAAATAAATAATAATATAAAATAAATAAATCCCGAGAAGTGAATCTGAATCTCAAGCACTAAATCTTTGGTCAAAGGAAAATTTATTTCATCAAAATATTCCTCGGTCAAAGGAGCATTGAAAATTAATAAAAGAATAATAAATTTCCATAAAAATAAAAAAAATAGTTCTTTGATCAAAGAAGGCTTGGACCAGACTGTGAAGGCTTGGACTAGACTGAAAACGTTCACTGTTTTGTTTTTTTTTTTTTTTATTTCAAAATGGTGGCCCCTTTTTTTTTTTTTTTTGTTTCATCAGAAATCATCCGCCGACCGCCATGGAAGATTACATGAAAAAAAAACTGAATCTTTGGTCAAAGAAACTTGAATCATTGGTCAAAGAAAACTTTACAGAGTTGATCAAAAAATTAATAATAAATTTCCATCAAAAAATTTCTTGGATCAAAGAAATGGGAAAGCTGAATCTCATCCGCCATTGAAGAAAACACAAACCATGCACAGAAGAGAGAGAAAGCAGTAACCATGCACCTTTACCTATTTTTTTTTTTTTATTTTATCAACCAAAAAAAAATGAGCGACGGTTTTCTGAATCCAAGTAACCCAAAAAACAGTGAGTGGCTTCTTTTCAATTAACCCAAAAAAAAAGAAGCGGCGTTTCTAACCAAAAAAAATGAGCGACGGGTTTCTGAATCTTTATCGGGCAACAGAGAAACGACAAAGCAATGAGAGAAAAAAAAAAATATGCACTTTTAACCCATAACATAACAGTGAGTGACGATTTCTTTACTTTTAATCGATCAACAGCATATGGGCTCCATCAACAACAGAGAGAAAATTCGTTCAAAGATCACAACCAAAATTAATTTTTATCATCCTCAAATCGAGAATGGAATTCTAAATTCCATTGATTTTGCAGACTTTCATGTCTGTATTGAATGCATTAAAGGAAAACAAACCAAAAGCAAGAAATTAGGTGCATATCGAGCTACGGAAGTCTTAGAATTGATACATACGGATGTTTGTGGACCGTTTCCAACACCTTCTTGGAATGGTCAACGCTACTTTGTATCATTCATAGACGATTTTTCGAGATATGCATACATATTTCTTATTCATGAAAAGGCTCAAACATTAGACGTGTTCAAGTCATTCAAGGTTGAAGTTGAAAATCAACTCGACAAAAGGATAAAGAAAATAAAGTCTGATCGTGGTGGTGAATACTACGGTCGGTACGATGGTTCGGGTGAACAACGTCCAGGGCCTTTTGCCAAATACCTAGAGGAGTGTGGTATCGTCCCACAATACACCATGCCGGGCTCTCCAAGCATGAATGGTGTAGCAGAAAGACGAAATCGCACGCTACAGGACATGGTAAGGAGTATGGTTAGCCATTCATCCTTGCCGGAATCACTCTGGGGTGAGGCACTAAAGACGGCAGCATACATTTTGAATAGAGTGCCGACAAAGGCAGCTGCTAAAACACCTTTTGAGCTTTGGTTAGGACGATAACCTAGTCTGAAGCATTTTCATGTTTGGGGATGTCCAACTGAGGCAAGGCCTTATAGGCCACATGCGAATAAGTTGGATCCCAAGACTGTAAGCAGCTACTTTATTGGCTATTCTGAGCGATCCAGGGGCTATAAATTTTATGATCCCAAATCAAGGTCAATTTTTGAGACGGGTACAGCTATATTCTTCGAGGATATTGAGTTTGGGGGGAAGAATAAAATAAAGGACTTTGTCTTTGAGGAAGAATCAACCTCCACTACGGTTAATGAGGAGTTGATTCATATTCCGATTTCTTTAGACAATGATCAAGATTCCACTCTTGTCATTGATAATATCGGAATTCCAGAAAATCAAGACATTGCTAATCTCCCAGAGATACAAACTCAACAACCTCTTGAAGAAGAGATTGAGGTTCAAGTGCCTTTGCGGCGGTCCACCAGAGAAAGAAGAAATGCTATTTCGGATGACTATGAAGTATTTCTTCAGGAACATGAGGATAATGTTGGCATGATGGAAGATGATCCTATCAACTTTCATCAAGCCATAGAAAGTTCCAATTCGGTAAAGTGGGTCGAAGCAATGAATGAGGAGTATAAGTCAATGCAAGACAATAAAGTTTGGGAACTTGTCCCATTACCAGAAGGTACAAAACCTGTTGGTTGTAAATGGATTTTTAAGACCAAAAGGAATTCAAAGGGTAATGTGGAGAAGTATAAAGCTCGTCTTGTAGCAAAAAGCTTTACTCAAAAATACGGGGTTGACTATAAAGAGACTTTTTCTCCGGTTTCAACTAAAGACTCTTTTAGGACAATCATGGCACTTGTTGCGCATTTCGATATGGAGCTACATCAGATGGATGTAAAGACAGCATTTCTCAATGGCGACATTGATGAAACAATTTATATGGTGCAGCTAGAAAACTTTGTGTCGGGAGACCCAAAGAATATGGTTTGCAAATTAAAGAAATCCATCTATGGGCTTAAACAAGCGTCTCGTCAGTGGTACCATAAGTTTCACGAAATAATTCTCTCATTTGGTTTTGAAGGGAATTTAATCGATGATTGTGTGTATCACAAGTTCAGTGGGAGTAAACACATATTTTTGGTTCTATATGTGGATGACATTTTGCTTGCCACAAACGATATAGGCTTATTGCACCAAACCAAGAGTTTTTTGTCAAGAAATTTCGAGATGAAAGACCTTGATGAGGCCTTATTTGTATTAGGAATTCAGATACATCGAGATCGTTCTCGAGGTATTCTTGGATTGTCACAAATGAGCTATATCGATAAAGTACTTAAAAGATTTGGCATGCAAGATTGTAAACCAGGAAACACCCCGGTCGCTAAGGGAGATAAGTTTAATCTCAAACAATGCCCTAAGGGAAGTCTTGAAATTCAAGAAATGCAAAAGATTCCCTATGCTTCGGCGGTAGGAAGTCTTATGTATGCTCAAGTTTGTACGCGTCCGGATATTGCGTACATAGTTGGTGTGTTGGGCAGATATCTAAGCAACCCAGGTATGGATCACTGGAAAGCAGCCAAAAGGGTTATGAGATACCTGAAAAGAACTAGGAATTACATGCTCACATATAGGAGGTCAGATCATCTTGAGATCATTGGGTATTCTGACTTCGATTTTGCGGGATGCCAAGACAGCATGAGATCCACTTCGGGTTACATTTTTATGTTAGCTGGTGGAGTCATTTCTTGGAGAAGTGCCAAACAGGCACTTACAGCTTCCTCCACTATGGCAGCAGAATTTGTTGCTTGTTACGAGGCATCAAATCATGCGATATGGCTGAAGAACTTTGTCACTGGGCTGCGTATTCTGGAAGGGATTGAAAGACCCCTTGGGTTATTTTGTGACAATAAATCAGCTGTGTTATATTCCAACAACAATAGGAGCTCGACGAAGTCGAAGCATATTGACATCAAGTTCCTTGTTGTGAAAGAAAGGGTACAAAGTGGACAGATTTCTATAGAACACTTAGGTACAAACTCCATGGTAGCGGACCCCCTGACAAAGGGTTTGCCGCCTAATGTCTTTCATGAGCATACTGCTCGTATGGGTGTCGTAGAGATGGATGATCTCTAGTTTGAGTGGGAGTTTGTAATTTAGTTATTTTTTCAGTTTGCTTGTTTTATAGACAGTTATTTATATATTTTTATTCTGATCAGAAATGAAGTATTATTCAGTTCATTACACTTTGTACAATTATGTTTAAAGTTTGATCTCACTAAAGTTAAGTAGGACCAGTTGAAAATTGACATGAAAAGATCACCTTGCATGTAATTTTCATGCCACTAATTCATGATTGATCTATGTCATTTAGTCATGTTGATGTACGTGACCATTAATGGGTTTAGTTGTGATTGATACAACGAAGACCGCTTTGATCCTATGTCAATATGATTAATGGACGAGATTGTTCAGAATGTCCTCAGATTTGATGACAATACATGTGCACACTAAGGATATAGCATTCATTATATTATATGTGTCCCGTGGGAGATTGTTAGAATTTTGGGACACTTATATATAAATGAATGTATAAGGTCATCAATTATATTAAGTCAAATATTATGTGGTCTATTTTGAAATAAGGAATTTGACTTAGGGCATAAATGTCATGAATATTTATTGTGGATACCATATGCGGAATTTCTAATTTGATGAAGGGGCCAAATTAGAAATAGGCAAAAGTTTTATAACTGCTTATAAAGCAGTTAGGTTATGGTCCCCAAATGTAGAGTGAAAAGATATCTCTTCGTATCCCCATCAACAGAGAGAGATTTGGAAACCCTAAGGAACTCTACATTCTGGAAGATCAAAACCACAATTAGTCATGGCTAAAGATTCAGGTACGCTTCCGCTTTCCTCTTTATATCAAATCAAGAACAGATCTGTGATTCTCTGGTGTAGTTTCGTTTGGGATTAGAAACACAATAATTCTAGAGATCTAATTTAACATAATTTCCCGCTTCAGTATTTAATGTTTTAATCTTGTCAATTTCTGAGAAAAAGAATAGATAAGAGTTAGATCATTACTCTAGAAACTTTCACTGTAACAGTAGTTCCAACACGTCCCCTGAGCTTCTGTGCAGCTGCTTCGCTACTAAATCCATCAAGCCTTTCTCCTGAAGTCTCATTAAGATTTAACCAATTGCACAAATGTAGAAACATGGGAATGAATCTCAATGTAAAACTATTCCTCTACTGTAATTCTGAAGGAGGATATAAATAATTCATGCATATATGTTCTGGAAAAAGAAATAGTTGTCATGCTATTTTCCGCACCAACAGTTTGATACAAGCAATCTCGAGGACATAAAATTTGAAGCAATAATATACACATGGAAGTATTTTAGCTGGTTCTTTATGCAGATAAACTTGAGCAAAATGATCAGGACATCGTGCATATATGTTCTGGAAAAAGAAACAGTTGTCATGCTATTTTCAGCACCAACAGTTTGATACAAGCAATGTCGAGGACATTAAATTTGAAGCAATAATCTACAAATTGAAGTATTTAGCTGGTTCTTTATGCAGATGAACTTGAGCAAAATGATCAGAACTTCGTGCAGAATAAGCAAGGGTTTTCAATTTATTAACAGCAAAAAAAGGTGTAAAAAATCAATTTCAGGCTTATTAAGAAAAAGATCAAAAGCAAAAAAAATACCGTTTATTTCAACTAACTCATCCCCTTCATGTATCCCAGCACGGGCGGCTGGACCACCTTCTATGCAGGATAAAACAATCTGTGCCATCAACCCAATTACAAGAGGAAGAACATTGAAAAGGAAGAAAGTATTATGCTCATGCATGTAAAATAATAGCAAATGCTAATTTGCTCCTATATCCATAGAAATTCACTAACCAGATGACCTGTTTTTGGTTCAACATTTATAAAGAGACCAACTCCTTGCAAGCTTCCATCACTTCCAATTCGGAAACTTTGATATTCCTTTTATGAGTAAACAACAATGTTTGTGAGAAAAAACAGATAATATTTTTTAATTAAATCAAACAACTTATGCTTGTCCACTGAAAGATTGAATGAAACGGAAGGGAAAAAATTCGGACCTTTGGGCTGATAATCCGCGTGAAAGGATCTCCAAGAGTAGAAAGCATAGCACTGATTTTTGTATATGCTGCATCAGCTGAACGCAGTGGAAATATTTCCACCATTGTCTGGTGCAATTTCAAATCCCAATCTGCAGTTGATGACAATAATCATCATCATCGTCGTCGTCTTAATTTTTGTGTTAAGTCCAGCATCATAAATCAGATCATAAGAAGTTTCATAGTTTCAGTGTAGGAGATACTATTATCTAAAACTAAGTTTAAGTGATGAAATAGGTGAATGATTAGTTAATCGAAATTCAAACTTTCACTTTTTCAGTCTCTCAGATGCCACAATGTAGCCTAGAAATTAAACCCAATACCTTGATGGTTGAAAGTAGGATCTACAAATGTTTCTCTAATCAAACCCCAAGCCTCCACGAGAGTTCTTTGAACTGTATTAACCTAATAAAGAACCATGTCTACTCCATTAGGGCTTAGATCAACAACTAAAACACATAGGTCCAAAATTCAAGCTTAAAAACTCAAAAAGAAAATCCAGAAAAAATATAAACTCGAGGTTACCTCAGGAGCACGCGAAACAGGAAAAGCAACCGTAAGAGATTCAGCCAAAGCAGGAGAATCACAACAAACAGAAACTAAAGCAGTAGCTGCCACAGCGAAACCAAAAATTCCCTTTCCGATAGACGTAACAAGCTCCCGGCCATAAGATTCCGTTCGAAGCTCACTTCCAACCGTCCGATTATAGCAAGCACGCGGAAAACACAGCTTCCATTTCCGATTCCCCCCGCGATTGAGAGTCGAAATCTTTCTCATCGAGACCTGAAACGAACTGACTCTCGAGAAACACGGAGAAACGGAGGAGAAACCGGCTGGCATGAGATCGAAACGGGAAACGACGCCCTCCATTTTTTTTCTCCCTCTGTGCTCTCCGGAGGTGAAGAAGAAGAGGAGGAAGAAGAAGAGAAGTAGAAGAGAAGTTGCTCTCTGACCGTTATTTATCAGTTAGCGAAGAGATTCTTTCGGTGGGACCCGCCCGAATATTTGATTTTGTGGCTCTGGAATCCACTGCGTGACGTGTACGCTATTCGTTTCACCAAAATGTTTCATGGCCTCAATTTTTCTTGCACGTGTAATGAACCATCTAATGAGCTTCACATCGTGGGCCTGGCCCATTATCCATATCCCAAGACCCGGCTTCTTTAAAGACATCTTAAACCCAAAAAAATCTATGGGCCATTTTAGGCCTATTTTAAAAAATCTTAAACTTGCTCTCTATTTTGAACCATATAGTATAACTATGAATTATTCGAAGAAAATTAGGGTTTCGAATCCATCACTTTCCTCTCATTAGTGTTTCTCGTGATCATCGATATACTTTTGTTTAAACCCACGTGATATTATGCCAAGATAATTAATGGTCACACTTTTACCATCTTAACCTATTTACATTGACCTCAAATGCTTCGTGCAAAGGGACAATGTCATCATTCCTTCATAAGGATACTATAGTAATTTCACTACGAAAAAATATTGAAAAAAGGTTGAGACTTTATGTTTTTTGTCAAAAGTGTGAACAATCAATTAATTATTGGGCAAATAAGTTAATATTTCGCACGATACAAAATAATTTGATCAATCAGGAGTACTTGTTTTATTAAGAAAATAAGTGGCTCAAGCGGAGATATTCAATAATAAACAGTCCTATGACCCATAACAAGAGTGCCCTGAACAAAACGAGCCATAAGGACTAAATTAAAAACGACCTATACTTTTAATTCTACAACAATTAAGATGTGTTCATTTATATGGTTACTATATATCGTCATAACAAGGTATACATTGAAACATTATGCGACATTTGAGTTGAATTACTAACGGTGCTGGTTTAGTTCCTCTCGAGTATTTTTTCGAGGAGAAGAATACAAGTATATTGGGGCATAACGTGGGTAGGGTCTAGATCTATCATCCATCTCACAACTTGAGTTTATGCCTCTTTATTCTATTTGTCTCCAATCACTCTATTTTTGTTCCTTTATTCCCATTTCAAAGCAAAAAGTCATTCCCCTCTCAACTTCTACTTTAATTACTCATTGCTTCAATTAATTTTCTCATAAAATATATTTAGAAACGACTTAATTAACTTAATCTCAATTAGAGTGTAATTGTATTTGTCGTGTGAAACGACATGTAGTGCAGTGTCTTTTACTTTTCCATTATATAATTGAAAATTAGATAAAATGTCATTTGTGATCCACCTCGTAAGCTGGCGGAAGTTCTCTTTTTGTAAAGAAAAAGTTGCAATCTTTTCTCTTTCAGAAAGATTATAATAACACTTATTATTTCAGTGTGGGACCTATTGGCCTATGTTCTGTGCTCATCCAACCAAGCCAAATGATTTGTGTCACATAATTTTGATTAGGGCTTTGACCTAGTGGAGCCCTCAATCATAATTAGATAAATGAAATTAAGTGGATAATTATCAATAAAAACCCTAAGATGTCACCGTTAAGTTACTTTGGTTAGCAAAACAGATCATAAACTTTCATTCATTAATAAAAACAAACTTTAAAGTATCATTTGTAAACAAACCAACCCTTTGCAGTCGCTGCCCATACTTGAAATGAATGCAAAATACGCTCGAGAACGGAAGACATTGGCTCCACGCGAGCATACCCGCAATTGCATGTAGTAAAAATGCAGTCGTATGCACTCGAAATGAATGTAAAACACGCTCGGGAACAAACGACCTTGCTTCCACGCACTCTCCCGCAGTTAAAATGCGGTCGACCGCACCTTGTCACCACACCAGAGAACATGTGATCTTGACTTCACGCAAGTCGTACGCCTGCAATTAAAATATTGTCGATCGCGCCTGGATTTAAAGACATAAAAGTTGACTTGTTGAAACAAGATACTTTAAAGTTTTTTTTGTTATGACCCTATAATTTAATATTTTTTTCTATATTAATTTCGGTACAAAATATTAATGTAGATGCTAGCATTTTGCACTCCAAGCAGTGCATATAAACTATATAATTGCATTTATTAGACAAATGATTGGATATTAAACTACACCTGCAAAGTTTTAGGCCAATCACTTGTACTATTAATGCAAATAACAAATAAACATGCATCGAGCTCAGAGGTGAAGTCTGGCATGATAGAATTTAGGTTTGTACACGTCCATCTAAAGTGATTGAAAGAACGTCTTTGCACAACTTTTCGTCACCTTATCCTAAAAAATAACACCTGCCAACTTTTGTTTTCAAGTCTGCTCTTTTTCTTCTCTCTCAAGCTTCTCTCTAAGAAAGCTACAGTGAGTAACAAGTTGAAGAGAGAATCTCCATGGCCATGAAAATGAAGGAAAGTAGACGTATTTCACGGATTGTGATTTATTTATTTTTGTGTATTATTCTCTATAAATTAATCGAAAAGAAGGATTTTGTTCTTATCTTTCTTCTTCTTTTTTTTTAAATATTTGTTTTCCTTCAAAAAAGATCATGGGTCAAGATTGGTTTTACTCTTTTTCTTTTGCTTTTAACCATCTGGGTCCCTTTCAAACAAAGTTGTCTCATTTACTTTGAGAATCACGTCTACAATTGACGACGTATCATCATTTATATAACCTAAATCTCAATTAATATGATTTATAATATTGGAGCCAAATTAACAAATCAGCGTTTTGGAAAATTGTAAATGTCTGTTTGAAAACAATTATTTTCGAAAACTGCTTTCTTTATTTTTCCAAAATAAAGACCCCACGTTTTTTAATTTAAATAAATATATAGATTTTGCGTTTTTATGCATAGGCAATGGGGATCTTTGTCTTGCAAATAAGACCCAACGACTGAGAAACAAAAAATAAAACAAAACAAGAGGACAGGACACAGGTTACTCGAGGGTTGGGAGACAAAGCTGTCTCCTTAAAACAAAAATAAACGAAATTTCGAAAACCAAGGAAAGAAATTCGAGAAAAATTAATATCCTACGTTCTCGAAGAAGAGGGTTTGGGAGTTAATGCCAGGAAGAAGGCAAGTATGTCAGATTCTCCATTTCTATACTCCTCCTTTTCTTCCAACTACCCTTTGTTTTTTTGGCTGTTCTGTAATAAACTCAAAAATAAATAGGACTAAAGGGTTTAGGTCAAGATTACTGTTTACTTGACGTCTGTTGGGGATCTGATATAACAGCGAACAAGGGGAGTTCCTAACAAAACAAATTGACCACCGACAGATTTCAATGATTTAATCAGTCAGTCCCTGTATCCACCATTTTTTTAAACTTTAGGTTAAGCCAGTTTCCGTTACAATTTTCTTCGTTTTATAAATTAATTTTAAAAATAATAAATGATATTGAATTTATTTAAAAAATTTACCACATATTCACCACATCATGAGAAGATAATCTGAAAATTTTCGTGATTTTCTAACAGTTGTATGATTTATTGTAATTTTAGTGAATTATTTTATAAAACAAAGATAAAAAAAATTATAATAAATCATACAAGTGTTAGAAAATCACAAATATTTTCAAATTATTTTCTCATAATGTGATAAATATGTGGTAAAATTTTCAAGTAAATACAATACAGTTTGATATTTGTTTAAAATACCCTTCGTTCCTTATTTATTTTATAAATTAAATTTAAAAAAATAATAAACGATATTGGATTTACTTTAAATTTTTACTACATGGTTACTATATAATGGGAAAACGATCTGAAAATTTTCATGATTTTTTAACACTTGTATGATTTATTGTAATTTTAGTGAATTATTTTATTATACAGATATAAAACAATTATACGTGTGCCATGGACTAGGGGACCGGTGCCAGAGAACGAGGGACCATTCTCTGTGTGCCAAGATCAGGGGGCCGGTCTGGGAGAACGACCCTCCATTATTTATTCCTTTTATAAATTAATTTTAAAAAAATATCAAACGATATTGAATATAGTTGAAAATTTTATCACATGTTCACAACATCATTGAATGATAATCTGAAAATTTTAGTGATTTTCTAACACTTGTATGATTTATTATAATTGTTATACATCTGTTTTATAAAATAATTCACTAAAATTACAATAAATTGTACAACTGTTAGAAAATCACGAAAATTTTCAGATTATTTTCCCACGATGTGGTAAACATATGGTAAATTTTTTAAGTAAATTCAATATCGTTTTTTATTTTTTTAAAATTAATTTATAAAATGTAGATGGAACATAGGGTCGTTCTCACATACCGGCCTCTTGGTCTTGACACACGGAAAACGGCCCCCTATTCTCCAGGACCGGCCTCCACCAGAGTTTAATTTGTTAAGTTTTTTATGCTTTAAGATTTTAGTTGTTAAATTTTTTAGTTTATGGGGTGTTTCAAATTAAATCCATAATTTGATATTAAAATTAGTTTTAACCGATAAATATATATATATATATAACATCGTAGTCAAAAACGTTTGCTAATGTATTCTGAAGTTTTTAGAGCTGGAATACTCATGTTTCCTTCCACCATTGCAACTCCTTCCTCATCATTAGTGATCTTGAAGACAGCTTGACTGCTGTGAGTATTGAGAGAGAGAGAGAGAGGGGTCAACGAAGAGTAGTGAAAGGTCGAATCATTCCACAATTGCAACATCAGGAAGAGAGGATGTGCCGTATATGCATAAACTGTTGGAAGCATCTGCAAATATGTTGCCATTTAGCCCAATCTCTGTTGCATCAAAACGCAGTATGTCTTCATCTCCCCCAACCTCATCTTTTCCCGTTTGCCCTCTCTCTCTCTCTCTCTCTCTCTCTCTCTCTCTCTCTCTCTCTCTCTCTCTCTCTCTCTCTCTCTCTCTCTCTCTCCGCCCTTCTCAGTCGACTCTCCCTCCGATAAAGCTGCCAACAGAATCCATTCCACTGCAATCCTGTTACTTATAAACATGCTATTAAAACCAGTCTTATTATCAATTATTCTTCCTTCCCTCTGCACTTTCTTTCTCTCTTTCTTGTTATATATCACGTCTACTCCCATCCTCTCTCTGTCATTACATGTTAACTTTCATTTTACTCTCTTCTGGCTATATCTAATCATTTTCTTTGGATTTTCCAAGAAATAGTTGATCTTCTGTGGCGTATGTTCCATCCCTCTTTCTCTCTCTACTCTCCCTCTCTCTCTCTCCACCAAAATCAAAGACATTCATGCACTCCTATAAAAATCAGATGTAGGTGTTTGCAGGACTCGAAAAGCCTCTTAAGCTACATTCCGAACAAACCACGATTTAATTTGTCCTCTTTTCCATTTAAATTTGCCCTTATCTCCATATCTTTCAAGTCCCATTTCTGAGATTTAAGAAATTGGAATAGACTGATCATGATTCATTAGAATCTTTAAAAGAAAAAGAAGAAGAAGAAGAGGGAATTAAAAGAAGGAATTATTAAAGCCCAAAAGCTCCCTCAAAATCCCGTAGGGTTTATCCATGTATTATGTAATATTTCCTAAAAACAACGAATAGATATAATTTTTCATCTCAAAGAAACACATTAAACAAATTAACCCTAAACCATTTAAAATTAACAAAAGCTAGGAAGGCTTAAAAAATGATAACTTTCAATAATATTATGCAAGTTTACTTCTGATTTGATGTCTTCCTATGACTTTGTCGAAGTGAATTTCTCCTTGAACTTTCAGACATTTAGAAAAGAACCCAAAACAAATAAGCTCCAAAGATTATGATCATTTACGGAAGGTCGACGTAGACTAGTTTTTGATTCTCCATCACATAATTTCTGGAGATTAGTGCAAAAAAGAAAAGGTAATGATTAAGCTCTCATGTAGTAGTACTTGACTAAATTAAGATAGAAACCCATTAACAGGTCTTGATATTTCAATTTATATAATCATAAAAAAAAAAAAAAACTCTTTTTTCCTCCATTTTTACTGCAAAGATTCATCATTATCTTGTTCAACCTCAGACGCAGGTTCATCATCTTCTTCAAACCCATCAACTCCATAAGCTCCGTGCTCCTTGCCAAAAGCTTTTATATGATCTTTAAGAGACCTCTTGTGCTTGAAATCAGACCCACAAATGCAATACCAAAGCTTTCCACAGTTTTTCTCATGAGTTCTCCAATCTCCTTTCACTGCAAAGGCTTTCCCACATTTTCTACACATGAAAGGCTTGATGCCATGCTTTCTTTTGTAATGCGTTTGGAGGGTTCTAAAATCTTTAAGGGGCTTAGCCCTTGGATGGTCTATGTTGTTTCTGCAACCAGTTGCGCAGCAGTAGCAAGGAAGCCTTAGCATCCCCGTTGGTTGAGTTCCTCTCAGTGATTCTGGTCCTCGTCTATACTGAGATCCATGGCCCCACATATGCATCTGAATAAAAAATTGAAAATTTAGATTAGAGCTATCTAAAATATGATGCCTTCGGCTCAAGAAACTAGTTACAACTTGCTTAAAACAAGAAATTCAACTTCCATTATGTGCTATCAAAAAGAAGATAATGAAAAGCAAAGTGCGTAATCGACAAATTATTGTACATGTAAAAGATAACATTTGAACTTATCAAATAGGAAGTTGGTAGAAGTGACATTAAGGGTCAACTATGTGCAATGTGATTTATAAGTTTTTAATGCGAGGAGTCCAATTCTATGGGAGGAGAGAAATCTTGATAATTGGTAGAGATAATTTAAGTAATAGACTGTCTGACAACTTTAAAAGGTTAAATTTTGGATAATCGAAGCAAACTAAGGTAAAGAAACAGATGGTCCAAAGTGTAATGTGCTATTTTTTCGGAAAAAAAATGATACAAAGAAGATGAATCTTCTCTATGATTCCATAGCCTAAGACATGGCTTCTATAATATGTTTTTTTTGTCTACAAAAAGTTCATGAATCTGAATCTAGGATAGACTCAGAGGGTTTCAGGCTTCAGACAAGATGATCTATGAGAGAACATGTGAAATTTTTCTCGGATCACGATCATAATATTTATGAGAAAAGAGAGAGAGAGAGAGAAAAAAAAAAACTGCAAGATTTTCAGTTCTATACGCCTGTCAGAGTATGGGAGCACAGACTTCAAAGTACTAAAAAGACACAAGGAACATTACCCGTGTTGTTCAATCAACGTAAAGTGAAGCCACTGAACTCACAGCAGTTTGGATTACCAGTTAAAACGGAAGAAAAATTTGTATTTTTCAAAGATCGAGTAAAAAAAATCATACCCATTTGATGACGATCAATCTACTTTTTTCCTTTTTGATCCAAGCGAAGGAGCAAAGTTCAAGATTCAACCCAGGCAACGAGTTTATTTTCCAAGAAAATGAAAAATGAAAGAAAGTAAATTAAGAACTTTACCTGCATGTTATTGTATCTGTTGAAGGTTTTACAGCAAACAGGGCAAGAAAACTGTGTTGGACCAATGAGGATCTGAGAAGGAGTGGGGATCCAATACTGACCCTTGTTTAATCTGTTCATAGGGTACCCTAAATCATCTACATCTCCATGATCTTTAAGATCAGTGGTTTCTGATGAAGAAGCAGAGAGAACAGAAGCAAGTTCAGCTGAACTAGGGCTAGGTAACCCTATATGGAGGGCAACAGTTACAGAAGCCACGTCATCGTCTTCTTCCTCTTTCTGTTTTAAGCTTTTCTGATCCACTTCCATGGTGGTGAAGCAGGAATGGTGAGATTGATCTTCTTGTTGTTGCTGGTTGAGTGGCGTGAGGCTGAGGAGGGGAAGGGCTTGCCGGAGAGGCGGAGAAGGCGGGGGGGTTTGGTTGTGGAAAGGGTGGCTCTGGTTGAAAAAGTTGTGGGAGAAAACAGGGTGCGGCGGAGGGTTTGGAGAAGGTTGGTTATGGTGGATCGTGTTGAGCCTGAAGATACCTGTAAAGAAATTTGAGTAGGGGTCAGCCATGGTGTAAAAAGGTCTGAGAGAAAGGAATAGTTTTGCTACGATGGATTTGCTTTTATATAGAGATATAGACAGACAAATAGAGGAGAGAGAGAGAGAGAGTACAAGATGGCTGAAGGAAGTGGATGATAGAAAGTGGAAAGAGATTACACTGCATTACACACAACAGGATTAGCGAAGAAGCTTTCAACAAGCAGCATTCTCAACATGCAATTAACCTTAATCTTTATAGCAGAAAATTTAATTATTTTCAGGAAATTAAGGAATCCAATTACAAATGATTCAACTTTTTGAATATAAATACCGTTAATGGCCGTTTTATCGTTGATTTTCTAGTCTAAAAACAGTCATAATTATTATGTTTCTCCAGACAGATCGAGACAAGGGTCAAGCATGTTGACTTGAACACATATCACACTGCCTTTTCTTCTATAATTTCAAATACGATTAGAGTAATTCATACATTTTAGAGCAACAAGATACAGTATACTACTAGCCATTGATGAAAAGCTCAGATGATTGACTACAAGTCTACAGTCTTTGACTTTATAGACGCGAGATCAATTAATTCTACGTAATATTATTATGTTACTGTTGTCTGTACTGTATTACGATTAGGATATATGTATGAGGTTTTATTAATTATGAAATCAAAACTTTAAAATAAAATTTATATATAGTATTTTTGTTGTCTAGAGACTCGTGCTCTCTGTACCTTCCAAAGTTATCGTACATAAGTCGATTTAAATTGTTGTTATTACATAATTTTGAATATATATATATATATATATAGATAGATATTGTACAAAAAAAAATATTTGTTGAATATCACACATCGACTGAGGGAAAAACTATTGATCCAGTATATAATATGAGAAGATTCTCTCAATCCTTGACCTAGTTTTTGGAATGAGTTCTACCGTTCATATTCTATCATGGTATCAGAGGTAAAAATTCCGTACGATGTGAGGACCTCATACGACCTAAATCGCTAGACGTGAAGGAAAAACCTATTACGCTAGACGTGTGGGTGAATGTTGAATATCCTACATCGACAGAGGGAAAAACTATTGATCCAGTACATAATATGAGGGAATTCTCTCAATCATTGAGTTAGCTTTTAGAATGAATTCTACCCCTCTCGTTATGTCACTTATGTCAGTATTATGATATAAATGCAATTATGCAATTACGGGTACTTATTACATAAAATGGTGAAATACAAGAAAATAAAAGTTACAAGATGAACTATATTGAAACAACAATATATTATATCAAAAAAAAAAAAAAAAACATCCCAACATTTCCATCGATATATGAGCTCTGGTCGGCTCCAATCTCCTGCTTACTCCAGCAAAAGCTCCAGATTTTCCCAATCCTCTCTCTCTCTCTCTGCATGCAATTGGATACAGGTATTTGTTTGTATTTTTTCTTTTCCCAACCCTTCCAACACTGTTCCAACTTCTTCCCTCCATTACGTTTCTCCATGTCTATCTGTCTTTCTCTCCGCACACACAGTCACAAATAAATAAAGGGTAAATGTTATGTTGGAAAGAAACTGCAAAAGACATATCTATAGGACCCTTGAAATAGAGGATGAACCAAGGTCGAGGCGTCATTTCCATCACAATGATCATCTGATAATTAAGACAATACTAAGTAAATTGTACAGCAATGTAGACGAGTGTTGATTTTGAAGTGCGAAAATAAAATTAATAAAGGTAAAATAAATTAGGAATTAGAAAGAAGTACTTAGATAATTGGTTGGTTATAAGTAGGAGATTCTATTGTGGGTTCATACAATATAAAGCATAATACAACTCAGTCAGCTAAATCTAGAAAAACAGAATATGGATTTATTTATATTTTCCAACCAAAATAAATTTAAAAAAAAAAACCCTCGACTCTTTAGCTGTTCGACTTAAATCTTAAATTTTAATTTTGAATAATCGAAACTTGTAGTGTGTAAAATGAACAAATAAAACTTCACAATTACTTTTCGTGTTAAGAATAAGGCTAAATTAACTCCTTAATTTTACAATCTAAAATTACTTTTTTAATGTGCTAATTACGTGTCATTAATTAATCAGTGTATTAATTCACATAATTTATAAATAATTAAAATAAATTAATAATACTAATAATTAATGATATTTAAATTAGAATAACGGTTAGATTCTTATTGATGTGTCAAGGATGTAATTAAAAACACATCATTGTGTATTTTAAGATGATAGAATAAAATAGTAAACGTAACATTTATCTTTAAATTAAGATACATGATTACAGTGCAAAATTAGAAAAGAAACCTAAAATTAAACTGAGCGCATCAAAAATCAAAACAAAATTGGGTTTTTAGCGAAACCCAATTGAAAGAACCGGCTGTCGGAGAATTCAAGGGCTCGCTGCTCCTTATCCCGGCGAGTGAAAATCAAAACGGGGAGTATAGTGGGTATGAATCGATATAAAGCTCGAAGACTCAGAGATTCAATGGCGGCATCCAAATCAATACAATTCCATGGAGGAGCTAGAAAACAAGGAATACCATAGTAACCAGGAGTATGCTCCATGAGAGAGATCTGTTTGCTAATTTTACATCGGCAATACAGAGTTACCAAACATGTTTTCAAATCTTAAGTTTACACATCATCTTTGACTGTTCCATCTTCGCACTTTCTCCATTTTTGTATCTCAACTTTCAGAAAAAATTAAGGAAAGAGCAAAAAGCAGAAGAATGGGGGCAAAAAGAAGAAGATAAGAGCAAGGGCTGAGCCATGGGGATTCGGGCAAGAGATTGAGGAAGAAGATGATATCGAATAAAATTAGCATAGCTGATTGTAATAGAAACTGAATTTCCTCCCCAGAATGCTCTTTTATGGAAATTACAGAACTTTTTTCGCAGCAATTTTGTTGTTTTTCTTCCGTGGATTCCTGGACTATTAAAATTTAAGATTCAAGTTAAATGCATTTATAATCTATGATTTTTTTTTTTTTTTTTGTACATAAAAATGATTACGTTCAGCCAATAAATGACGTTCATTAAAACGAGAGAGAGAACAAAACGACAACGCATGTTCTGTGAGAGAACAAAGGGAAATTATCGATTTGAACCTTGTATTATATACGTTTTTTCAATTTGGCTCCTGTACTAAAAAAACCGGCAAATCGAACCCTGTACTTTGATTCTGTTATTAATTTTGACATTCTATTAACAATTTCATTAAACCCTCATTGAAAAAACTATCAAACGATCTTAGATTCAGTTGAAATTTTTACCACATGTTCATTGCTTAATGAAAGATAATCTAGAAATTTTTGTAATTTTTTAATACATCTATGATTTATTATAATTTTATTTTTTTATTTGTTAAAAATATTATAATAAATCATACAAGTTTTAAAAATTACGCAAATTTTTCTATTATGTACCCATAATATGATGAATATCTGGAAAAAGTTTCAAATAAATTCAATATCTTTTGGTATTTTGTTAAATTAATCTCAGTTTCTTCTTTACTTTATAAATTAATTTTTTAAAAAATACCAAACAATATTTGATTTATTTGAAAACTTTTTCATATGTTCAACCTATTATGAGTAGATAATAGAAAAAGTTTCATGATTTTCTAAAATTTGTATGATTTATTATAATAATTTTATAAAATACTAAAATAAAATTCTAATAAATCGTACATGTGTTAAAAAATCACGAAAATTTCTTGATTATCTTTTCATTAAGTAGTGAACATGTTGTAAAAATTTCAACTAAAATCAAGATCGTTTGTTAGTTTTTTCAATGAGGGTTTAATGAAATTGTTGATAGAAGGTCAAAACTGATAACAGAACCAGAGTACAGGGTTCGGTTTGCCAGTTTTTTTAGTACAGGGGCCGAATTGAAAAAACGTTTATAGTACAGGATTCAAATCGATAATTACCCAGATTAAGCCTCTCTTGTGAAGTTTTAAATAGACTTAGCGATATGATGATTAAAAAAATCTTGAGGAGTCACTCTCTCATTAATCACATCATCTCCACCGTTCATCTTTGATTTATTTGATCAACAGAGTAATCTTTTAATCGAACGGTTCTCAAAGGAACTGAGTTTCTCCCCAAACGAAAAGTACAGCACTTCAATTCTTCAGACATGTTTCTTCTTCACAGCTGACAACCCACTACTCACCATTTCTCTATGTTAGATATTTTCGCAGGAGTCTGTGGTGTTATCAAGAGGATCGGGTTGAGAGACCCGGTTTAATGTACAATTATATATATTATGCTTCGTCACAACTATAAATAACGCATTTACGTGTAATTTTTTATCCGTTATAATTTTTCACGTAAAATAACAGTGTTTTTAGGTTTATGGGAGAGAAGATAAAAAAACAAAGGAAAAAAAGACAAAAGGGTGTTGGGATTTTGGTCGTAAACGTGTGGTCATAGAATAACGAAATTTTGGTACATCACATGATTAAAGGCTTTGTGGGTATCAATTTATCATCACACAAAATTAAAGGTAATCCAACACTCCCTTCCAATTTTTCTTTTTCCCTAAAGTAGCTAAAATTAGTTTCCTATTTCTACTTAAATTGTAGCCTTTCTTTATATCATTCATATTCCACGACGCAACAACTTCAAATCTTTATTTACCCGAAGTTTCTCGACAGTTAAAATACCTTGACTTCGAATAACATCGTTGATTGTTGATTTTACGTGACATGATAAAAGAAAACACACATTGTCCATTCTTTATTTGAGACACACTTTGATTGAGCAATACATATATTAGAGTTAAGCGACTTGAATTCTTTTCGAGTCAAATCTCTCATCTATGGATGCGTGTTATAAATTTTCTTTAGATTCGACTGCAAAACTCGTGGTTATAACTTAGTACTATAGTTGATTTTCTCCCTCATTCATGTTTTTTTTTTCAAAGGTGTTTTTCTTTTTCACGGTCAATGTTAATCTTCAATTTAGTACTCTCTTTTCGTATTTGTGTTGGATTTTTAACAACATATAATCGTACTAGCAGAACATGACCTCGACTAAATTTCAATAATAGTACAAAAAGGATATTTTTTTGTTTTAAAAAAAAAGGCATTTTTATTGGTATTAGGTCAACACAAAACCCCATAGAATGATAAATTACTAGGCAGAAAAGTCCTTGGTTGGAGTCTGTGCAAGGGAGGAAGCAGTCTCTCAGACTAATCCAACATCCAAGCGCAATTTCAGTACACATAACCAATGGAGTGGGCTTGTGGGAAAAGCACGACACGCAGTTGGCTGTGTAAAATAAAGAGAAAAAAGGAAGAATTTATTATTTTAATATTTTCAAGAAATAATCTTGGTTGGGTTGACCAGAATGACCTCCTTTTTTCTTCTTCTACTTTGCATGCTCTTAGTTTTGTTCTTCCCAAGACAGCACGAGTGTGTGAATTGTGATTATCTGCGTTGCCATCGATTTAAAAATGATATATTTATATGTATTTTATTCCCTTTTTCAGTCTCGTTACTTTTGAGTTTCTATGTTCGTGTCTTGCTTTGACACCTGCAGACATCTCTGCTCAATCCCAACCACCTTCAAAAACGAAGAGGAATTCATGAACAGATAATGTCGAGACCTTAATTAGGTTGCTTTATTTTAACTCATGTGATAACCTATTAATGAGAGAGTTTGTTGCCGACCAAGATCATATGATGACAACAATTCCAGGTTAAAAATTTGTGATTTTGAGTCAACTATATAATATTAGAATAAAATTTTTTAAAATACGGTCTAAAAATAAAATTATGCGGATCTCAATACAAAACATATAATATTGTAATACTCGGTAGAAGCTTGAGTGTTAGAAGAACAATTGACGTAAAAAAACATTAATTTTGGACCAACCTACAAGATGATCGGATTTGATCCCGACCGAACCTGAAAATTATTGTGTATTTTTAAAGAAAGAGATGAAAAAAACGTAAAGAAGCCGCTTTCAATGCTTCAGTCTCTCACGACACATTGATTGCACACATTTCCCACGCAAAGAATGAGAGTGAATGACATTCATGCAAAATATAAGATAAAGTAGAAAAATACATTTAACGATTTGTGAAGAATTTGGATGAACTATCGCTATCAGCACTCAACAATATTTTTTCATAATAAATAAACGATCCTCTCTCTCTTAATTTGGTTCAAAAGCATTACTAACATGATCAATAAGTTAACTACATTGCGACAAATTGATGACCATAAACAACATTCAGCAACTCGTCACGCTGTACTCTAATGAAAATTGTTCAAACTTTGTTTGGTATTGTGTCAACTCACCTTGTATAGACAAAAAATGTTCAAAGATTCTAATAATAGTGAAATCCAGCTTACACAAAAAAAGATGTACAATTTCAAATCACTTGATAAAAGTGAAAGTATATGATTTATAAGTGAGTCATTCTCCTTACCCAGTTGGTCAATACAACAAGTTTTGGATAAAAATCAAGATCAAAATTGCACAGATTTCAACTCAAAACAGACAATATCGAATTAGCCGGATCAAAGACTCCATAGGCACAAAGTGTCGTCCAAACGAGAAATGGTTGGATAGTCCAATCCCCTACTTGTTTTCTTAAAGCCCAATCACTATTTCTTATGCAGCCCAAGAGATGTATGCTTGAAAAAAGATCTTTTACAATCTACTTGTTATGTTTAGAGAAATTAATAAAAAAATAATAAAATTGATTCTTACTTTATCTATATTTTTTGTAACATATTGTTGAGCGCACGTCACTTGATTTTATTTGATTCAAACAAAAACAGTTGTGTAAACCCAAATTAAACCTTTAATAAATTGTTTTGTATAATTTAGCCAATCAAGATTATGTTTATAAAGTTTCTGCCTAACCATTTACTAGTGTTATTCAAATGTTGAGACAAACCATTTAATACTTACATTTAAAGTGTGGACTAAAAGTAGAGTTGATTAAAAATTAGGCAAAAGTGCCAAACTAATGAAAATTATCAACCCTAGCTTATATCAAAACCGAATTTTGACCTAAAAAATCAAGATACCTATTTAGCTACTTCGTATAAGATTATCTGAATAAGTGAAAAAAAAATAATCAAAAATTTGAAAAACCCAGCTCAAATTTAATCAAATATTTTTATTAATTTTTTTTTATGTAATCAAACCAATATTTATCGAGAATTTCTGTTTGGTTTAATTCTTTTAACGTTATAGTTTCGTTTCGATTATAACTTTTTTAGAATTCAAACTACTAGATTCAATTCAACACGATTCTGAAATCTTACAAATTCAAGGTGTGCGTAATTCATACAACATATTCAAATGTATTTAGTTTATGGATAATGTTACGTTTTCACGTTATGACGTAACGTGTACGTGTTCGTGTTTTCACTCGTTGAAATAATTATAGTACTACTTTTAGTTTATTTATTTTTTTATATTAATTGCGGTCAACCTTATTCCTTCGATTATAACTAACGAGCAGTCCATTATCAACCGTCTCCTTTTCGCAGCCAACTGCAGACGACGAAGTCGCCATTTTTATAATATAAATTTCTCTCTCCGTCACATTCTTGGAGGCTTTTGTTTATCTCTTTTGCCTTCAATTTGAGAGCGTAAATGAGTTTAGCCCGGATGAGCTCTTGCAGTTTGTAAACTCTTTCTCTCTGTTTATCGTCGGTAAACCATCTTCATTGGTTTGTTTTTCTTTGCTCTTTGGTTCTGCATTTCGCATCTCTGATTCTTTACTTTTGAATTCCTCCGTTTTTGATTTATTACGATGTCGGTCAGCCTCCTCTCCTTTTATGAGAAGGTTCTACTCGGCAATGTCAGTTGATCATCGTCGGTGTAATTGCACATTGATTGATTTTATTTGATAATCTGGTACTCCATTAATTAGATTGTGTTTAATTTTCTCAGTTGTAGTAATTGACATTAGAGTTCTTCGACTTATTACGTCTTTCGTCTTTCGTCATTTTTAATATATGACTATTGGTATTCCTATATTGATATTCAAGTGTATTCAATCTTTGCATTGTTATTTCGCTGAAGCTAGACGTGGTTTTCAGGTCAACCAAATCATTGAGTAGCTACAAGTGAAAGATCATCCAAGACATCAGCTTTCTAATACAGCCTGTTGAGGTTGTTCGGATAATGGAAATCAGATTTATATATTTTGGCCAATGAAATAACCCAATATATGTTTTCTAAAAATATGCTTGAGTTCGTTGAAAAGGAAGCCTTTTCACTGAAAATTTGGTTTATTTTTGTGGATATCCTCTAGGCGGCAAAGATCATGGCTTCCATCCAGAAATTGAAATGGTCATGGTCTTTTTTAGCCTCGAGTGCTTCTTTTGTCACATTGGTTATTCTCTTTCATCTTTTCTTCTTCCCTTCAAGTCCTTCGTTGAGTTACTTGAGGGATTCCATAAACTTCAGAATTCCCTTTGATTTATCTTCTAATTGGGCTCGGAAATTTCCTTCTAACTCGCACGATGCCGTGGTTTATCGTGATGCACCATGGAAGGCGGAGATTGGGAGTTGGCTTGCTGGGTGTGATGCCATTACTAAGGAACTCAAGATCACTGAGGTAATGAGGATATTGTTTTTTCATCTAACTTTTCTGTTACTAAGAAAAAAGCTAATCTGAATTTCTTTCCAGATTCCTCTTATATCCAACTGTTCATGATAAAAGTAAAAGCATATAACCAAGTGAAGTAGTGCTACAAGCTTATCTTCAACATCTGAGTTTTTTTATGCTATCATATTTGGTCCTGGACCTGGAACGGACATTTTTTCCTTATAAATTGCCTAATTGACAGATAATAGGTGGTACTGGCTGCAAAGATGACTGCAGTGGTCAAGGTATTTGTAATAATGAATTGGGACAGTGCCGTTGCTTTCATGGATATGGTGGTTAGTGTTTCTTCTTCGTTAATTTTTTTTTCTTATTTGCACATCTTTTGTTCATATGGTTCTGTGTAAAGACTCGTGTATTACTTCCCTTATTTTTTATTTGGCTGCAACAGGGGAAGGATGCTCTGAAAGAGTGCAATTTGAATGCAACCGCAATGTTTCAGAAGAATTACCATTTGGGCGATGGGTTGTCTCAATTTGCTCTGCTCATTGTGATACAACACGAGCATTGTGCTTCTGCGGGGAAGGAACAAAATATCCAAATCGTCCTGTGGGTGAGGCATGTGGGTTCCCAATCACGTAAGCCTGCAAAATTGATAATCTGTTGAATTCTCGGTTACACACCGTTTAACTTGGGAGATTTTTTTTTAAGATTGCCGACTAAACCAAATGATCCAAAGCTGGTTGATTGGACAAAAGCGGACTTGGACAATATTTTCACGACAAATAGAAGCAAACATGGATGGTGTAATGTGGACCCAACTGAAGCCTATGCTTCAAAGGTACAATTCAAAGAGGAATGTGACTGCAAATATGATTGTACCGCAGGAAAATTTTGTGAAATACCTGTGTTTTGCACTTGCATCAATCAATGCTCTGGGCACGGGTCCTGTCACCATGGATTTTGTCGGGTAATGAACATCTGTCTTTGGTTTATTTTTTTATGGAGTTTTGTTGTCTAGAGCGATGAAAAGCAGTTGATGAATTATTGCCTTTTAAATTTAGGCTTCTTTGCAGTGTAGAAAGCTGGCTTAGCCTTTCTTAGTTTTCATTAATCTCTAGAATAAAACATTCTTGCATGTAAGGTGAACAAAATTTGAGTTCTAACCGTATTAGAGAGAAGGTAATTGATGCAGGCAGCGGACTAGAATTATAGGGAGGAAAGAAGAGAAGAAGGGGTTGGAGAATAGAGTGTTCTCATTTAATCAAAATGTTCTTCAAAAAATCTCTTCTCCAAGTTAAAAAAGCTAAGACAAATCTAGCCTTTATCAGTCTTTCATTGTCTCTATTTCAGTGCCACAATGGTTGGTATGGAGTAGATTGCAGTATTCCTTCGGTTCGATCATCTGTAGACGAATGGCCCCTATGGTTAAGACCAGCTCGCCTTGATTTGCCAGTTAAAGCACACGTCACCAATCTCAATGCTGTAGTGAATAAGAAAAGGCCTCTCGTATATGTTTATGATTTACCACCGGAGTTCAACAGCCATCTTCTTGAGGTAAAGATAAGCAGACGATGTGATTTCTTTGTTAGACTTTAATTCTTTATCATCTAACATGCCTTTTACAACAAAAGAAAAGCATTTAGATGAAGTGCGGAAATTTGAAATACCTCCAGCCATTGACGATAAATCAGGGACAGCTGCTTTCCGTTCTTGAAGAATCTCTTCTAAACCTTTAATTCTCACAATCGATGGTGTATTCCGTATATTGAGAAAATAGGCTTAGGGGACCTTCAATGAAATGACCCCTCAATAATAGACTCTTTCCATCAAAGAGTTTCCATTGACGGGGTGCAACATGGACGGTTGCCTTTGATGGTGACTTTTGAAAAACCAGACCAAATAATATAGTAATTAAAATAATTACTAACATTCTCCCACTTGGTCTGTGTTTTTCGTATTTCTTTAGTAAGTAACACAATACATGAATCATGGCGATATGTCCTCTTAATTAAATCGAGTATTATCTTCCATGCATCACATGCATTATGTTACTTCTTAATTGTCCATAAACTTTATGAATAAACCCTATGTTTATTCTAGGTCCATATTTTATTGATGTTTCTCAAAATTAAATATGCGCATATAATAAAACAAACATGAGAAAACATCACAGAGTTTTATGAAAATATTCGTTCTTGCAACGAAATTACATAAGGGATCCAAGTCCCATGCATTGTACATGATCCTTAAATTTTGACGGTGGCATGCCTTTTGTCAAAGGATCAGCTAACATCAACTCAGTGCTAATGTGCTCAATGACCACTGATTTATCCTTAACACGTTCTCTTATGGCTAAGTATTTTATGTCGATATGTTTGCTTCGACTACCACTTTTATTATTCTTAGCCATAAAAACAGCAGCTGAGTTGTCACAATACAATCTCAATGGCTTAGCAATTGAATCCACAATTCTAAGCCCAGTAATAAAACTCCGCATCCATACACCATGTAGTGTAGCCTCAAAACAAGAAACGAACTCTGCTTCCATAGTAGAAGTAGCAGTTAGTGATTGTTTTGCACTCCTCCATGACACAGCTCCACCAGCTAACATAAAAATGTATCCGGAAGTTGATTTACGAGAATCAACACAGCCAGCGAAGTCTGAATCTGAATATCCAATCACTTCCAAATCATCAGTCCGTCTGTATATAAGCATGTAATCCTTTGTTCCTTGAAGGTATCTCATAACCTTCTTTGCAGCTATCCAGTGGTCTATTCCTGGATTACTCTGATATCGTCCCAACATTCCAACAACGAATGCAATGTCAGGTCTAGTGCAAACCTGAGCATACATAAGGCTTCCAACAGCTGAAGCATATGGAACATTCTTCATTCGCTCCCTCTCAAGATCGTTCTTCGGGCACTGGTTCAAATTGAACCTGTCACCCTTCACGATGGGAGCGACACTAGGTGAACAATCTTTCATCCTGAATCTCTCTAAAACTTTATTGATATAGGCTTCCTGAGACAGACCCAAAATACCTCGAAATCTGTCTCGATATATCTTAATTCCTATAACATAGGATGCATCACCCATATCTTTCATGTCAAAGTTTTGTGAGAGAAATTGTTTCACCTCATGTAATAATCCTTTATCATTAGTAGCAAGCAAAATATCATCCACGTATAAAATCAAAAAACAAATCTTACTCCCACTGACCTTAAGGTATATACATTGATCCATAATGTTCTCTACAAAACCAAATGAAGAGATAACATCATGAAATTTTAAATACCATTGGCGAGAAGCTTGTTTCAATCCATAAATGGATTTTTTAAGCTTGCAAACTAAATGCTCACCTTCACTAGAGGAAAATCCTTCAGGTTGTTTCATATAAACTTCTTCCTCAAGATCTCCATTTAAAAATGCTGTTTTCACATCCATTTGTTGCAACTCAAAGTCAAAATGTGCAACTAATGCTAGAATAATACGAAGAGAATCTTTCTTAGATACAGGAGAAAAAGTCTCCTTGTAGTCGATTCCTTCCAACTGAGTGAATCCTTTAGCTACGAGTCTAGCTTTATATCTCTCAATATTGCCTGATGAGTCTTTTTAGTTTTGAAAACCCATTTACTTCCTATGGCTTTTACACCAACAGGCAACTTGACGAGATCCCAAACTTTATTAGAACTCATAGAATTCATCTCATCGTTCATAGCATCATACCATAAGTTTGATTCTTTACAACTCATGGCTTGTGAAAACGTTTCAGGATCATTTTCAGCTCCAATATTATAATCTGATTCTTGTAAATACACAAAATAATCACTAGAGATTGCCGATTTCTTTTCTCTATTAGATCTCCTTAATGTTGTTTCCACATTTTCTTGAGAAATATGTTGTTCAACTTGTTGATCAACAATTTCTGGTATTCTCTCAAGAACTTGATCTACTTGATTATTATCGGCAACTTGTGGAGCTTTAATAATTGATTGTTCAACACTCATTTGGTCTTGAGGAGTGTGATTCATAATAATCAATTTATCACTTGATTTACTAGGTTGAACATCAATGTGATCTCTTTCAGTAACAATGTGCTGAAATTGATCACTCCCACTAATCAAGTGATTTTCAAGAAATTTGGCATTTCTTGATTCCACAATTCTAGTGCTATGAGATGGACAATAAAATCTATAACCCTTAGACTTTTCGGCATATCCAATGAAATATCCACTGATAGTCCTTGGGTCTAGTTTCTTTTCTTGTGGATTATATATCCTCACTTCAGACGGACAACCCCATATGCGTATATGTTGTAAACTCGGCTTCCAACCCTTAAATAACTCAAATGGTGTTTTAGCAACAACCTTTGTTGGAACTCGATTTAATATATACACAGCCGTCTTAAGTGCTTCAGTCCACAAGAAATCCGGAAGTTTAGAGCTGCTACGCATACTCCTCACCATGTCCAATAATGTTCGGTTTCTTCTTTCAGCTACACCATTCTGGTCCGGAGAACCAGGCATAGTATATTGAGCAACTATTCCATGCTCTTGAAGAAACTTCGCAAACGGACCAGGTGCTTGTCCATTCTCAGTGTATCTACCATAATACTCACCACCTCTATCACTTCTCACGATCTTTATTTGCTTACCGCATTGTTTTTCTACTTCAGCCTTGAAAACCTTAAAGGCTTCTAGTGCTTCATCCTTATGGTGAAGCAAGTAGATATACATATATCGCGAAAAATCATCTATGAAAGAGATGAAGTATCTAGAACCATAAGAGTCTGTAACTGGACTACAGATATCCGTATGAATGATCTCTAATATGTCACTACTCCTCTTTGCACCTTTTTTACTCTTGTTGGTCTGCTTGCCTTTAATGCAGTCCACACAAGTGTCAAAATCAGTAAAATCCAAAGCACAAAGTACTTTATCATTCACTAATCTTTTAATTCTCTCTATGGAGATATGTCCCAATCTCCGGTGCCATAAGATAGAAGAGTCTTCATTTGTAACACATCTTTTATTACCAACATAAACATGCATAGCATTATAAGCAGTATCACTTTGTAAATTGAGAAAGAAAAGACCATCAGACAATATACCATTCCCAACAAGATTAGATTTGTAAAATAAACTGAAGTTTACATCTGAAAAGTTAAAGGAATATCCAAATGGTACAAGTCTCGATACAGAAATCAAATTCCTAGAAAAACTAGGAATATAAAATGTCTTTTCAAGCTCTAGTACAAAACCACTACTTAAAATTAAAGAGCATGTGCCAATGGCTTCCACATGTGAACGCATCTTGCTGCCTGTATAGATGCATTGCTCACTTCCCACTGGCTTCCTTAGATTTCTCATACCCTGCAAGGTATTTGAAATATGGATTGTAGAACCCGAATCAATCCACCATGTGTCACAAATAGAATTAACCATATTAGATTCAAAACAAACAAGTGAGATTAACGTACCTTTCTTCTCAAGCCAAACTTTATATTTGGTGCAATCCTTCTTTATGTGTCCCTTCTTGTTACAGAAGAAACACCTGGATTCTTTCTTGATTCCACCATCTTGGATAGGTACCTTACCTTTCCCCTTCTTTTTGGCTTGATGCTGGCTCTTTCTTTGTGTTGCCACATATGCACTCTCACCCATTTCCATAGCTAATCTCCCTTCTTCTTGAACACACATGGTCAATAACTCATTGATAGACCATTTATCCTTATGTGTGTTGTAAGAGATTTTGAAGGGTCCGTATGCTTGTGGAAGAGTGTTCAAAATATAGTGCACAAGAAATGAGTCAGACATATCAACCTCAAGTGTTTTGAGCTGAGCTGCAATGTCCCGCATTTGCATTATGTGCTCACGCACACCTTTCACTGATGTGAGCCTTAATGATGAAAACTTCATTATTAGGGTGCTGGCAAGTGCCTTATCTGAAGTCTCAAATTGTTGATCAATAGACTTCAGCAAATCCTTGACATTTTTATGCTCACCAACTGAACCTCGTATACTAGCACAGATCTTAGTCATTATATACATAATGCTGAGGCGATTAGATCGCTCCCAACGCTCACTAAGAATAAGATCTTCCTTACTGCTAGTAAGAGTAATAATTGGCTCATCTTTCCTTATAGCATAATCAATGTCCATCAGCCCCATTTTGAGAAGGATTTTCTCCCTCCAAGACTTATAGTTTTCACCGTTCAATTCAGGAATATCACATTTGAAATCAGAGAAATTACCAATATTCATAGCTGCAAAATAAATAAATAGACATGCTTATTAACTACAATATGAGACCAACAACATAAATCATGCTTTATCAATATAAATCATGCTCAAAGATTATGAATCAAGTGACATAAAACTTGCCTGTGGGCTAAAGTTTAAATTCAATAAGATTCATATAACTTTATAATAAAACTATCGAATCATGTTCCTTTTTCTTAATACCTGTGGGCAACTTAAGAAATATAATTCGATATTTTATTCTAATTAATTACATAAATACAATAGAAATTCCTGTGGGATAAAATCCATTATATTCATGTAATTAATCACAATAAATGTCACAATATGATCATCAAAACTTTATATATAAATTCGGATAATTAAAGATGCTGTGGCTACTCAATAATTAACCAAATTATAAAGATCATTCAACATTTGAATTAATTCACCAATATATTCATATTTAAAAAATGAATATGAATTAATATAAACTATAAATTAACTAACCCGTCACAAACATTAGTATAATACAAAAACAGTTTATTTCAATAAAAATGACTTAGCACAGTGGTCACCCACCATGTTTCCTTCTTTAAGAGAGCTGGGTTCAAATCCCAGGAGGTTCAACCTTATATTTTTATTGTAACCTTTAACAAAATAAATAATATATTTATTTAAAATCCAAAATTGTCAGTAATTAAGTCTCAGCCGAGTGGCAACCCACTCGAAATTCATGAGAGAGGCGCGGGTTCGAATCCCATGAGGACCAATATAATTTATTTGGTCTTCCTTTATGATAACTGAATTACATGTAGTTTTATCCTGCCAAAACTACACGTAGTCTTAAACTGCCAGAACTACACGTAGTCTTAACTTGCCAGAACTCTGCCAGAACTACACGTAGTCTTGGTCATCTTCAACCTCTAGATGGGTCATTTTGACCCACTCGCGACCCGCCGGAAAACCCATCATAAATCCGACGATATCTCATGATTTTGGACACCAAATTTGACGATTCAAAGTGCAGTATGTTCGTAATCAAGTTTCTGTATGATTCGTAACAAAAAAACCGCTTTGAAAACGCCCAAAACGTAAACTTTTAAAATAAAAAAGAAATTTCAAAACTTTACGTTGAAAAAATGTCAAGACAGAGGTTTTACTCGCTCTGATACCAACTGTTAGACTTTAATTCTTTATCATCTAACATGCCTTTTACAACAAAAGAAAAGCATTTAGATGAAGTGCGGAAATTTGAAATACCTCCAGCCATTGACGATAAATCAGGGACAGCTGCTTTCCGTTCTTGAAGAATCTCTTCTAAACCTTTAATTCTCACAATCGATGGTGTATTCCGTATATTGAGAAAATAGGCTTAGGGGACCTTCAATGAAATGACCCCTCAATAATAGACTCTTTCCATCAAAGAGTTTCCATTGACGGGGTGCAACATGGACGGTTGCCTTTGATGGTGACTTTTGAAAAACCGGACCAAATAATATAGTAATTAAAATAATTACTAACATTCTTAAGATATACCACCATAGAATTTCTCATGTGATTTTTTTGGGTCTATCAGGGGCGTCACTGGAAGTATCATTGTGTTAATAGATTCTATGATGGCAGAAATGCCACAATATGGACTGATGATTTATATGGTTCTGAGGTACGATAACATAAATATTGACCATATTCGTCGTAGAGGTTAGAAGTCTCGAGAAGCTGTTTTTACTTATGCTATTTGTTCAGTTGTTTATAGATGGCTTTCTATGAGAGTATCTTGGCAAGTTCACATCGAACCTTGAATGGCGACGAGGCAGATTTTTTCTTTGTTCCAGTTCTTGACATGTGTATCATAACTCGTGCTGATGATGCTCCTCACTTGAGTTTGGAGGTATTGCAAAAACTTTATTTGAGCATGACATTCTCAGAATTGTAAATTTTGGAATTTGCTTCTCTGAGAATACCAGTTTTTGCTCCAGGAACAATCTGTACATCAATAGATTTGCTGAGAATATTTGATGTTCGCTTATTAGTAACGTATCGTCTCTTTTGAGTTGCTTTTACTTTCAGGAACACAGAGGCATCAGAAGCTCTCTCGCCCTGGATTTATATAAGAAGGCATATGATCATATTGTAGAGAACCATCCTTATTGGAACCGATCATCTGGAAGAGATCATGTGTGGGTATGTCACTTCTACTTCAGAAAAAAACCTGGCTTCTTTTGTCAAAACAATTGACCAAAAGCACATACTGACTTGTCCTATTTTCGTCTTAAAACAGTTCTTTGCATGGGATGAAGGTGCTTGCTATGCCCCCAAGGAGATACGGTCCAGCATGATGTTGGTCCACTGGGGTAACACAAATTCAAAGCACAATCATTCGACAACAGCCTATTGGAGCGACAACTGGGATACCATTTCGGCTGACAGACGAGGCAACCATTCTTGTTTTGACCCTAAGAAAGATCTGGTGCTTCCTGCTTGGAAACGCCCTCAAGTGTTTCCTTTGAGAGAGAAACTTTGGGCCAAGTACACTTTCTTTTGAAACTTTTTTGTCCATTTACCTTTTTTCCTTTCTTTTGCCAGGTTGATTATGCGGATTCCTAGTCATTTGATTCTTGCAATTTTCTGCCATAATGAAGCTTGTTGATTTGTTTTTAGAGGGCGCGAGGAGCGGAAGACTCTATTCTTCTTCGATGGAAATTTAGGACCTGCATACCCCTATGGAAGAGTTGAAGCTTCGTAAGTTATTAAAGTTGTTTCAAATCTTGTCAAATCTTGTCAAATCTTGTCATTATTGATTTCTGATAGAAAGTGAGACCGTAGAATTCACTCCAAAAATTAGCTCAAGAAGTGAGAGAATCTCTCTCGTATTTACACAAGACCGTTTGCTTTGCTTTTGTCGATGTGGGATAACACCCGCCCACACGTCTAGCGTGATATGTTTTTTTTTTGTCTTCACGTCTAATATATTTAATTCGATCCTTACATCGTACAAATTTAACTCTAATATCATGATAGAAAGTGAAATGATAAAATTTACTCTAAAAACTAGCTCAATGAGTGAAGGAATTCCCCTCATATTTATACAGGACCATTTAGGGCTGGGCACGGTCCGGTCCAGGCCGGTTCTGGGCTAGAACCAGACCGGACCGTGGGTTTCGGGAAATGAATTCCCAAAACCGGAACCGGTCCATAGCGGAACCGGTACCGAACCGATTTCCTCCCATACATTTTATTTTATTTTATTTTTAATTTAAAAAAAAAACAAACATTTAAAAAAACATTTAAATGTATGAATCTAAATGAGAAAACCCTGAAGAGACGGAGAGAGACTAACAAAATACTTCCAAAATAAAGTTTACCTTCTGTACACGAACAAAAAGAATATGAAAACAAAGAAACTAAAAGAAAATGGCGGTAAGGAAAAGTGCACCTTTGGGGATCTGATGAGAAGTGGCGAGAGAGAACTTGGGTGAGAAGCAGAGTCAGAGCGGTCAGCCGTGGATGATCGGAGGGCGTTACAGAGAGCGAGAAGAGAGAGATGGAGGCAGAGAGATCCTTTGAACTTTGGTTGCACTCGAACAGGGTGAGAAAACATTTAAAGTATTTCAAAATAAAGTTCTTTTTTAAGTTATTCGACTATGGGTCGGTGTAACGCTCCGAGTTTTCTGAATCCGGTTCGCTACTCATAACGTTGAACCGAACTATGACATTTTGAGAAAATTTTAAAATTTCATTCAACGATCAAAATTTGTCCCTTAAAACGTTAAAACTTGTAGCGGAAAACTATTTGTATAAACAACATTTATTTAATAATTAAAAATATTAAAGACAGTTGGTTGAAGAAGACAAAAGGAGAACAGAAGACATTTACCGCTGACACTGTTCAACGGTAGAAGCAGAAACAAGATAGTCTCAGCGGTAGAAGTAGAAACTGAAGACATCTACCGCTCACAAAACGACAAAACTCTACTATTCACATCTACCGCTAAACGATTTCAGCGGTAGAAGCAGAAAGCTACACTTCCATCGATCACAAAACGATAAAACTCCACTCACTTCTACCGCTCACAGTCTCAGCGGTAGAAGCAGAAAATTACACTTCCACCGATCACAAAACGACAAAACTCCACTCACATCTATCGCTCACAGTCTCAGCGGTAGAAGCAGAAAACTACACTTCCACCGATCACAAAACGACAAAACTTCTACACACATCTACCGCTCACAGTCTCAGCGGTAGAAGCAGAAAACTACACTTCCACCGATTAACACCGGTAGACAACATCTACCGATAGACAACATCTACCGGTAGACAACAGAACAACACTTCAACCATTTACTAAAAACAAAAGAACAACTGCTAAAAGAATTTATAAATTCATTGTAATCATTCAAAATAACTTAACTTCATGAAATACTTGAAATCCAGTAAGAATTAGGGGTGTATAAAACCGACCCGGACCAAAGAACCGGACCAGAACCGACGTATTTAGTCCGGTTCTGGTCGGATTTGTATTTTAAAAAAATGAATTTCGGTTCTGCTTTAGCAGAACCGACGTTTCGGTTCGGTTTTCGGGCTTAATGACATAAAACCGGAAAAACCGAACCGGACCATTATATCAATTTTTACTAACCCTAATTTATCAATCTCTTCTGAAGTTTCTGTTTCAATCTCTCAGTCGGATTCTCTCTGCGTGACCTCTCGCAGTCGCCGCGGCCCTGCGACACTACCAGCTAGTCGGCTACCGCCCTTCGACACTATAGCCTTGACAGTCGACAGCGTACAGACGCCTCTCGTCCCTGCGACACTACCGGCTACCGTCGCACTCTATCTGCGAGACTTCCCTCTTCGACGAAGGTAAGCTTTCTGCTCTTTGATGATGGAATAGAGTTTTCATATATAAATTTCCATGTTGTGTTGTTTTTTTTCGTTTTTCTGTTGTTGTTGTTGTTGTTTACATTTTCCCTGTTTTTTTTGGAAAAAAATCTTCGAAATTGAAAGTTTCCAAGACGTCATTTTCGTCGCTTATTCTTGGTTTAGTGATTTTGTTTGATCAATTCATATAGCTGATATGAAACTCCAACTGCACAGTAAGAACTTTTTTTAACCTTAGAAGTAGATTATTTTCTGTTTGTGAAGCATGTGTTTTTTTTTTTTGTTACTGTTTTAGTTGGTTTTTGTTGCTGTTTTTTAGTTGTTTTTGTTGTCATTTATTTTTTTTGTTCCGGTTTTAGTGTTTTTTTTTGCTGTTTGTGAAGCAAGAGGCTGTTTTTGTTTGCAAAAGAAGAGGCGTGAGGGACTTCAAGCTCACCAATTGTCTTTTTCAATTAACTCCTCCAATGTCGAGAGGAAGGTCATTTTTTTGTTCTTTTATGCAAATACCTTTTTTAATCGTTTTTTCAGTGTCATTCTCTTGGTCCTGTGGCTGGTCTTGTTTGAAACTGGTTTGTTTGAAACTGGTTTTAAGTTTTGCTACGATGATCGTTTTGTTTTGTAGTTACCTTGACTTCAAGTAAGTGCATCTTATTCTTTGTGCTTTCTGATACTCGGGTCTGAAGGATTCTTCATTTTGATGATAGTGTTATTAGTTTTGCTGGTCTGACTTTATTTATATTTTCGTTTTGATGGGGTTCATCAAAGTTATTTCTCCTTTTCCTCTATCTTTGGAATTTTAATATTAAAAAAATATTTTTAATGGGAAACCCGAACCGAACCGGAACGAAATTCTGGTCCGGTTGGTCTGGTTCTTAAAAAAAATTTGACGGGACTGTCTTAAAAATTGAAAACCGAATATTATTGGTCCGGTCATAATTTTTTCAAAACCGGACCGGACCGGACCACGAACACCCCTGTTAGCAATTGAGATTCTTGATTCTTACAGAATAATTATGTCTCTTGTTCAAACATTCCTTATACGGGGGTGCACATGTCTATCTGTCTTTCTCTTTCTCTTTCCTCTCCGCAACAGCAACAGTCACAAATAATAAAGGGTAAATGTTTGTTGGAAAGAAACTGCAAAAAGACATATCTATAGGACGCCTTGAAATAGAGGCTGACCCAATGTCGAAGGCGGTCATTTCCACACCTGATCATCTTATAATTAAGACAAATACAATAATTGTACAGCAATGTTAGACGAGTGTTGATTTTGAAAAGTGCGAAAATAATTAATAAAGGGTAAAATAAATTAAGGCTTAAGCAAGAATTCTCCTTTGATAATTGGTTGGGTTATAAGTCGAATTCTATTGTGGTTCATACAATGTAAAAGCATATCAACTCAGTCAGCTAAATCTAAAAACAGACTCCAACATGGATTTTATTATATTTTTCCAACCAAAATAAATTTAAAAAAAAAAAACCCTCGACTCTTTAGCTGTTCGACTTAAATCTTAAATTTTTTAATTTGAATAATTCTGAAACGTGTAGTGTGGTAAAATGACCAAATAAAACTTCACCATTTACTGTTCGTGTTAAGAATAAGGCTAAACTTACCGCCTTAATTTTACATCTAAATTACTTTTTTTTAATGTCCTAATTACGTGTCATTAATTAATCAGTGTATTAATTCACCATAATTTATAAATAATGAAATAATTAATATACTAAGTACTTACTGAAGTTAAATTAGAATAACTGTTTAATTTCTTTCTTGATGTGTCATGATGGAACTTAAAGCCCCGATCATTGTGTATTTTAAGATTGATTAGAAAATAAAATAGTAAAACGTAACATTTACTTTAAATTAAGATAACATGATATACAGCAGCTTCGCGAAAATATAAAAAAGAAAACCTAAAATTAAAGCTGCAGCGCATCAAAAATCAAACAAAATTGGGTTTTTAGCGAAAACCCATTGACGAACCGCTGTCGGAGAATTCCAAGGGCTTTGTCGCTGGCTCCTTAATTTCCTCCCGGCGAGGTAAATCAACCGGGGAGTCTATGGTATTAATCGATATAAAGCTCGAAAGACTCATAAGAGTTCAATGGCGGCTGTGCGGGCATCCAAATCAATACACTCCATGGAGGAGGCTAGACAACAAAGGATCCCATAGTAACCTGAGTATGCTCATGAGAGAGATCTGTTTGCTAATTTTTACATCGGCATACGGAGTTACCAAACATTTGTTTTTCAATCTTAAGTTTACAACACACATCACTTTGGCCTTTCCAATCTCGCACTTTCTGAGGTTCTCTCACAACCTTTTTGTATCTCAACTTTCAGAAAAAATTAAGAAAAGCAAAAAAGCAAAGAATGGGGGCAAAAGAAGAAGATAGAGCAGGTCTGAGCCATGGGATTCGGGCCAAGAGATTGAGGAAGAACGATGATATCGAGATAAAATAGCACTCTGATTGTAATAGAAACTGAATTTCCTCCCCAGAATGCTCTTTATGGAAATTACAGAAACTTTTTTTCTTTTTCTCTGCAAAGCAAATTTTGGTGTTTTTCTTCCGTGATTCCTTGACTATTAAATTTAAGATTCAGTTAAATGCTTTAATCTATGGATTTTGTTTTTTTTTTTGTACATAAAAGATGATTGTCCAGCCAATATACGTTCATATTAAAACGAAGAGAGAACAAAACGTCCACCGATGTTCCTGTGCGAGAAACAAGGGAAAGTATTAGCGATTTTGCACCTTGTTTATATACGTTTTTTCAATTTGGCTCCTGTACTAAAAAAAAAAAAAAAAAACACGGCAAAACTCGATAAACCTGTACTTTTATTCGTTTATTAATTTTGACATTCGATTAACATTTCATTAAAAAACCCCTTCATTGAAACAACTATCAAACGATCTTATATCCTTGAATTTTTATAACCACATGTTCATATGCTTAATAAAGATAATCTAGAAATGTATTTGTAATTTTTTGTAATACACAGCGTTTCGATCTACGATTTTTATAATTTTATTTTGTTTAGTTGTTAAAAATTACTATAATAACTCATACAGTTTTAAAAATTGACGCAAATTGTTTCTATTGATGTACCCATAATATGATTGAGGATATTACTGCATGGAAAAAGTTTTCAAATAAATCAATTCGTTTGGGTAAATTTTGTAAATTAATTCACATTTCATTTCCGCTTCTTTACTTTATAATTAATTTTTTTTAAAAAGATACCAACAAGATTATTTGAGTTTATTTGAAAACTTTTTCATATGTTTCAAACCTATTATGAGTAGATATAAAAAAGTTTTTTTTTTTTTTCATGTTTCTAAAATTTTAATGTTTATTAACTATAATTTTATAAAATACTAAAATAAAATTCTAATAAATCTTACATGTTGAAAAATCAAAACAAATTTCTTGATTATCTTTTCCATTAGTATAACTGTTTAAAACATTTCAACTAAAATCAATCGTTGTTATTTTTTTAATGAGGGTTTTAAATTAATGTTGATAGAAGGTCAACTTAATAACAGAACCAGAGTACAGGTTCGTGTTTGCCATTTTTTTTTTTAGGAAGCAGGGGCCGAATTGAAAACGGTTATAGACAAAGATTCAAATCCGATAAGTACCCAGATATAGCCGCTCTTTTGAAGTTTTAAATAGAGACTTACGATATGAATGATTCAAAAAAATCTTGAGGAGTCCCTCTCTCATTAATTACCTCATCTCCAACCGTTCATCTTTGATTTATTGGATCACCCAGAATCTTTTTAAATTCGAACCGGTTCTCAAAGGAACTGGAGTTCTTCTTTCTCCCCAACGAAACGTACAGCACTTCAATTCTTCACAGACAGGTTCTTCTTCACAGCTGACAACCCACTATCACCATTTCTTATTTTAGATATTTTCGCAGTATCTGTGGTGTTATCAAGAGGATCGTGGGTTGAGATGACCCTTGAATGTACATTCTAGATAATTATGCTTGTCGAGTCACAACATAATAACGAAAATAAAAACGCATTTACGTCCCTTGTAAATTTTTTATTCCTTAAATCATTTTTTCACGTAAATAACAAGTGTTTTTTTTATGTTAGTGGGGAGAGAAGATAAAAAAAACAAAGAAAGGGAAAAAGACAAAAGGTGGTTGGGATTTTGGCTAAACGAACTGTTGTCATAGAAGAAACCGAAATTTTGGTACCTCACATATAAGGCTTTTTGTGGGTAGGTGCGATTGTATACTGTCCTCACGACAAAATAAAGGTAATGCCCAACACTCCCCTATCCCAATTTTCTCTTTGTTTCCCTAAGTTCTAAGACTTAGTTTCCGATTTCTAATTTTTTTCTACTTTAAATTGTAGCCTTTCTTTATATCATCATATTCCACGACGCAACAACTTCAAATCTTTATTTACCGAAGTTTCTCGACAGTTAAAATACCTTGACTTCGAATAACATCGTTGATTGTTGATTTTACGTGACATGATAAAAGAAAACACACATTGTCCATTCTTTATTTGAGACACACTTTGATTGAGCAATACATATATTAGAGTTAAGCGACTTGAATTCTTTTCGAGTCAAATCTCTCATCTATGGATGCGTGTTATAAATTTTCTTTAGATTCGACTGCAAAACTCGTGATTATAATTTAGTACTGATAGTTGATTTTCTCCCCTATTTTTTTTTTCGAAGATGTTTTTCTTTTTCACGATCAATGTTAATCTTCAATTTAGTACTCTCTTTTCATATTTGTGTTGGATTTTTAACAACATATCGTACTAGCAGAACATGACCTCGACTAAATTTCAATAATAGTACAAAAAGGATATTTTTTTGTTTTAAAAAAAAAGGCATTTTTATTGGTATTAGGTCAACACAAAACCCCATAGAATGATAAATTACTAGGCAGAAAAGTCCTTGGTTGGAGTCTGTGTAAGGGAGGAAGCAGTCTCTCAGACTAATCCAACATCCAAGCGCAATTTCAGTACACATAACCAATGGAGTGGGCTTGTGGGAAAAGCACGACACGCAGTTGGCTGTGTAAAATAAAGAGAAAAAAGGAAGAATTTATTATTTTAATATTTTCAAGAAATAATCTTGGTTGGGTTGACCAGAATGACCTCCTTTTTTCTTCTTCTACTTTGCATGCTCTTAGTTTTTGTTCTTCCCAAGACAGCACGAGTGTGTGAATTGTGATTATCTGCGTTGCCATCGATTTAAAAATTATATATTTATATGTATTTTATTCCTTTTTCAGTCTCGTTACTTTGAGTTTCTATGTTCGTGTCTTGCTTTGACACCTGCAGACATCTCTGCTCAATCCCAACCACCTTCAAAACGAAGAGGAATTCATGACAGATAATGTCGAGACCTTAATTAGGTTGCTTTATTTTAACTCATGTGATAACCTATTAATGAGAGAGTTTGTTGCCGACCAAGATCATATGATGACAACAATTCCAGGTTAAAAATTTGTGATTTTGAGTCAACTATATAATATTAGAATAAAATTTTTTAAAATATGGTCTAAAAATAAAATTATGCGGATCTCAATACAAAACATATAATATTGTAATACTCGGTAGAAGCTTGAGTGTTAGAAGAACAATTGACGTAAAAAAACATTAATTTTGGACCAACCTACAAGATGATCGGATTTGATCCCGACCGAACCTGAAAATTATTGTGTATTTTTAAAGAAAGAGATGAAAAAAACGTAAAGAAGCCGCTTTCAATGCTTCAGTCTCTCACGACACATTGATTGCACACATTTCCCACGCAAAAGAATGAGAGTGAATGACATTCATAGCAAAATATAAGATAAAGTAGAAAAATACATTTAACGATTTGTGAAGAATTTGGATGAACTATCGCTATCAGCACTCAACAATATTTTTCATAATAAATAAACGATCCTCTCTCTCTTAATTTGGTTCAAAAGCATTACTAACATGATCAATAAGTTAACTACATTGCGACAAATTGATGACCATAAACAACATTCAGCAACTCGTCACGCTGTACTCTAATGAAAATTGTTCAAACTTTGTTTGGTATTGTGTCAACTCACCTTGTATAGACAAAAAATGTTCAAAGATTCTAATAATAGTGAAATCCAGCTTACACAAAAAAAGATGTACAATTTCAAATCACTTGATAAAAGTGAAAGTATATGGTTTATAAGTGAGTCATTCTCCTTACCCAGTTGGTCAATACAACAAGTTTTGGATAAAAATCAAGATCAAAATTGCACAGATTTCAACTCAAAACAGACAATATCGAATTAGCCGGATCGAAGACTCCACAGGCACAAAGTGTCGTCCAAACGAGAAATGGTTGGATAGTCCAATCCCCTACTTGTTTTCTTAAAGCCCAATCACTATTTCTTATGCAGCCCAAGAGATGTATGCTTGAAAAAAGATCTTTTACAATCTACTTGTTATGTTTAGAGAAATTAATAAAAAAATAATAAAATTGATTCTTACTTTATCTATATTTTTTGTAACATATTGTTGAGCGCACGTCACTTGATTTTATTTGATTCAAACAAAAACAGTTGTGTAAACCCAAATTAAACCTTTAATAAATTGTTTTGTATAATTTAGCCAATCAAGATTATGTTTATAAAGTTTCTGCCTAACCATTTACTAGTGTTATTCAAATGTTGAGACAAACCATTTAATACTTACATTTAAAGTGTGGACTAAAAGTAGAGTTGATTAAAAATTAGGCAAAAGTGCCAAACTAATGAAAATTATCAACCCTAGCTTATATCAAAACCGAATTTTGACCTAAAAAATCAAGATACCTATTTAGCTACTTCGTATAAGATTATCTGAATCAGTGAAAAAAAAATAATCAAAAATTTGAAAAACCCAGCTCAAATTTAATCAAATATTTTTATTAATTTTTTTTTTATGTAATCAAACCAATATTTATCGAGAATTTCTGTTTGGTTTAATTCTTTTAACGTTATAGTTTCGTTTCGATTATAACTTTTTTAGAATTCAAACTACTAGATTCAATTCAACACGATTCTGAAACCCGACAAAATCAAGGTGTGTATAATTCAAACAACATATTCAAATATATTTAGTTTATGGATAATGTTACGTTTTCACGTTATGACGTAACGTGTAGGTGTTTTCACTCGTTGAAATAATCATAGTACTACTTTTAGTTTATTTATTTTTTTATATTAATTACGGTCAACCTTATTCCTTTGATTAGAACTAACGAGCAGTCCATTATCAACCGTCTCCTTTTCCCAGCCAACTGCAGACGACGAAGTCGCCATTTTTATAATATAAATTTCTCTCTCCGTCACATTCTTGGAGGCTTTTGTTTATCTCCTTTGCCTTCAATTTGAGAGCGTAAATGAGTTTAGCCCGGATGAGCTCTTGCAGTTTGTAAACTCTTTATCTCTGTTTATCGTCGGTAAACCTTCTTCATTGGTTTGTTTTTTCTTTGCTCTTTGGTTCTGCATTTCGCATCTCTGATTCTTTACTTTTGAATTCCTCCGTTTTTGATTTATTACGATGTCGGTCAGCCTCCTCTCCTTTTACGAGAAGGTTATACTCGGCAATGTCAGTTGATCATCGTCGGTGTAATTGCACATTGATTGATTTTATTTGATAATCGGTACTCCATTAATTAGATTGTGTTTAATTTGCTTAGTTGTAGTAATTGACATTCGAGTTCTTGGACTTATTACGTCTTTCGTCTTTCGTCATTTTTAATATATGACTATTGGTATTCCTATATTGATATTCAAGTGCATTCAATCTTTGCATTGTTATTTCGCTAAAGCTAGATGTGGATTTCAGGTCAACCAAATCATTGAGTAGCTACAAGTGAAAGACCATCCAAGATATCAGCTTTCTAGTACAGCCTGTTGAGGTTGTTCGGATAATGGAAATCAGATTTATATATTTTGGCCAATGAAATAACCCAATATATGTTTTCTAAAAATATGCTTGAGTTCGTTGAAAAGGAAGCCTTTTCACTGAAAATTTGGTTTATTTTTGTGGATATCCTCTAGGCGGCAAAGATCATGGCTTCCATCCAGAAATTCAAATGGTCATGGTCTTTTTTAGCCTCGAGTGCTTCTTTTGTCACATTGGTTATTCTCTTTCATCTTTTCTTCTTCCCTTCAAGTCCTTCGTTGAGTTACTTGAGGAATTCTTTAAACTTCAGAATTCCCTTTGATTTATCTTCTAATTGGGCTCGGAAATTTCCTTCTAACTCGCACAATGCCGTGGTTTATCGTGATGCACCATGGAAGGCGGAGATTGGGAGTTGGCTTGCTGGGTGTGATGCCATTACTAAGGAACTCAAGATCACTGAGGTAATGAGGATATTGTTTTTTCATCTAACTTTTCTGTTACTAAGAAAAAAGCTAATCTGAATTTCTTTCCAGATTCCTCTTATATCCAACTGTTCATGATAAAAGTAAAAGCATATAACCAAGTGAAGTAGTGCTACAAGCTTATCTTCAACATCTGAGTTTTTTTATGCTATCATATTTGGTCCTGGACCTGGAACGGACATTTTTTCCTTATAAATTGCCTAATTGACAGATAATAGGTGGTACTGGCTGCAAAGATGACTGCAGTGGTCAAGGTATTTGTAATAATGAATTGGGACAGTGCCGTTGCTTTCATGGATATGGTGGTTAGTGTTTCTTCTTCGTTAATTTTTTTTCTTATTTGCACATCTTTTGTTCATATGGTTCTGTGTAAAGACTCGTGTATTACTTCCCTTATTTTTTATTTGGCTGCAACAGGGGAAGGATGCTCTGAAAGAGTGCAATTTGAATGCAACCGCAATGTTTCAGAAGAATTACCATTTGGGCGATGGGTTGTCTCAATTTGCTCTGCTCATTGTGATACAACACGAGCATTGTGCTTCTGCGGGGAAGGAACAAAATATCCAAATCGTCCTGTGGGTGAGGCATGTGGGTTCCCAATCACGTAAGCCTGCAAAATTGAGAATCTGTTGAATTCTCGGTTACACACCGTTTAACTTGGGAGATTTTTTTTTAAGATTGCCGACTAAACCAAATGATCCAAAGCTGGTTGATTGGACAAAAGCGGACTTGGACAATATTTTCACGACAAATAGAAGCAAACATGGATGGTGTAATGTGGACCCAACTGAAGCCTATGCTTCAAAGGTACAATTCAAAGAGGAATGTGACTGCAAATATGATTGTACCGCAGGAAAATTTTGTGAAATACCTGTGTTTTGCACTTGCATCAATCAATGCTCTGGGCACGGGTCCTGTCACCATGGATTTTGTCGGGTAATGAACATCTGTCTTTGGTTTATTTTTTTATGGAGTTTTGTTGTCTAGAGCGATGAAAAGCAGTTGATGAATTATTGCCTTTTAAATTTAGGCTTCTTTGCAGTGTAGAAAGCTGGCTTAGCCTTTCTTAGTTTTCATTAATCTCTAGAATAAAACATTCTTGCATGTAAGGTGAACAAAATTTGAGTTCTAACCGTATTAGAGAGAAGGTAATTGATGCAGGCAGCGGACTAGAATTATAGGGAGGAAAGAAGAGAAGAAGGGGTTGGAGAATAGAGTGTTCTCATTTAATCAAAATGTTCTTCAAAAAATCTCTTCTCCAAGTTAAAAAAGCTAAGACAAATCTAGCCTTTATCAGTCTTTCATTGTCTCTATTTCAGTGCCACAATGGTTGGTATGGAGTAGATTGCAGTATTCCTTCGGTTCGATCATCTGTAGACGAATGGCCCCTATGGTTAAGACCAGCTCGCCTTGATTTGCCAGTTAAAGCACACGTCACCAATCTCAATGCTGTAGTGAATAAGAAAAGGCCTCTCGTATATGTTTATGATTTACCACCGGAGTTCAACAGCCATCTTCTTGAGGTAAAGATAAGCAGACGATGTGATTTCTTAAGATATACCACCATAGAATTTCTCATGTGATTTTTTTGGGTCTATCAGGGGCGTCACTGGAAGTATCATTGTGTGAATAGATTCTATGATGGCAGAAATGCCACAATATAGACTGATGATTTATATGGTTCTGAGGTACGATAACATAAATATTGACCATATTCGTCGTAGAGGTTAGAAGTCTCGAGAAGTTGTTTTTACTTATGCTATTTGTTCAGTTGTTTATAGATGGCTTTCTATGAGAGTATCTTGGCAAGTTCACATCGAACCTTGAATGGCGACGAGGCAGATTTTTTCTTTGTTCCAGTTCTTGACATGTGTATCATAACTCGTGCTGATGATGCTCCTCACTTGAGTTTGGAGGTATTGCAAAAACTTTATTTGAGCATGACATTCTCAGAATTGTAAATTTTGGAATTTGCTTCTCTGAGAATACCAGTTTTTGCTCCAGGAACAATCTGTACATCAATAGATTTGCTGAGAATATTTGATGTTCGCTTATTAGTAACGTATCGTCTCTTTTGAGTTGCTTTTACTTTCAGGAACACAGAGGCATCAGAAGCTCTCTCGCCCTGGATTTATATAAGAAGGCATATGATCATATTGTAGAGAACCATCCTTATTGGAACCGATCATCTGGAAGAGATCATATGTGGGTATGTCACTTCTACTTCAGAAAAAAACCTGGCTTCTTTTGTCAAAACAATTGACCAAAAGCACATACTGACTTGTCCTATTTTCGTCTTAAAACAGTTCTTTGCATGGGATGAAGGTGCTTTCTATGCCCCCAAGGAGATACGGTCCAGCATGATGTTGGTCCACTGGGGTAACACAAATTCAAAGCACAATCATTCGACAACAGCCTATTGGAGCGACAACTGGGATACCATTTCGGCTGACAGACGAGGCAACCATTCTTGTTTTGACCCTAAGAAAGATCTGGTGCTTCCTGCTTGGAAACGCCCTCAAGTGTTTCCTTTGAGAGAGAAACTTTGGGCCAAGTACACTTTCTTTTGAAACTTTTTTGTCCATTTACCTTTTTTCCTTTCTTTTGCCAGGTTGATTATGCGGATTCCTAGTCATTTGATTCTTGCAATTTTCTGCCATAATGAAGCTTGTTGATTTGTTTTTAGAGGGCGCGAGGAGCGGAAGACTCTATTCTTCTTCGATGGAAATTTAGGACCTGCATACCCCTATGGAAGAGTTGAAGCTTCGTAAGTTATTAAAGTTGTTTCAAATCTTGTCAAATCTTGTCATTATTGATTTCTGATAGAAAGTGAGATCGTAGAATTCACTCCAAAAATTAGCTCAAGAAGTGAGAGAATTTCTCTCGTATTTACACAAGACCGTTTGCTTTGCTTTTGTCGATGTGGGATAACACCCGCCCACACGTCTAGCGTGATATGTTTTTTTTTTGTCTTCACGTCTAATATATTTAATTCGATCCTTACATCGTACAAATTTAACTCTAATATCATGATAGAAAGTGAAATGATAAAATTTACTCTAAAAACTAGCTCAATGAGTGAAGGAATTCCCCTCATATTTATACAGGACCATTTAGGGCTGGGCACGGTCCGGTCCAGGCCGGTTCTGGGCTAGAACCGGACCGGACCGTGGGTTTCGGGAAATGAATTCCCAAAACCGGAACCGGTCCATAGCGGAACCGGTACCGAACCGATTTCCTCCCATACATTTTATTTTATTTTATTTTTAATTTTAAAAAAAAAACAAACATTTAAAAAAACATTTAAATGTATGAATCTGAATGAGAAAACCCTGAAGAGACGGAGAGAGACTAACAAAATACTTCCAAAATAAAGTTTACCTTCTGTACACGAACAAAAAGAATATGAGAAAACAAAGAAACTAAAAGAAAATGGCGGTAAGGAAAAGTGCACCTTTGGGGATCTGATGAGAAGTGGCGAGAGAGAACTTTGGGTGAGAAGCAGAGTCAGAGCGGTCAGCCGTGGATGATCGGAGGGCGTTACAGAGAGCGAGAAAGAGAGAGATGGAGGCAGAGAGATCCTTTGAACTTTTGGTTGCACTCGAACAGGGTGAGAAAACATTTAAAGTATTTTCCAAAATAAAGTTCTTTTTTTAAGTTATTCGACCATGGGTCGGTGTAACGCTCCGAGTTTTCTGAATCCGGTTCGCTACTCATAACGTTGAACCGAACTATGACATTTTGAGAAAATTTTAAAATTTCATTCAACGATCAAAATTTATCCCTTAAAACGTTAAAACTTGTAGCGGAAAACTATTTGTATAAACAACATTTATTTAATAATTAAAAATATTAAAGACAGTTGGTTGAAGAAGACAAAAGGAGAACAGAAGACATCTACCGCTGACACTGTTCAGCGGTAGAAGCAGAAACAAGATAGTCTCAGCGGTAGAAGTAGAAACTGAAGACATCTACCGCTCACAAAACGACAAAACTCTACTATTCACATCTACCGCTAAACGATTTCAGCGGTAGAAGCAGAAAGCTACACTTCCATCGATCACAAAACGATAAAACTCCACTCACTTCTACCGCTCACAGTCTCAGCGGTAGAAGCAGAAAATTACACTTCCACCGATCACAAAACGACAAAACTCCACTCACATCTATCGCTCACAGTCTCAGCGGTAGAAGCAGAAAACTACACTTTCACCGATCACAAAACGACAAAACTTCTACACACATCTACCGCTCACAGTCTCAGCGGTAGAAGCAGAAAACTACACTTCCACCGATTAACACCGGTAGACAACATCTACCGATAGACAATATCTACCGGTAGACAACAGAACAACACTTCAACCATTTACTAAAAACAAAAGAACAACTGCTAAAAGAATTTATAAATTCATTGTAATCATTCAAAATAACTTAACTTCATGAAATACTTGAAATCCAGTAAGAATTAGGGGTGTATAAAACCGACCCGGACCAAAGAACCGGACCAAAACCGACGTATTTAGTCCGGTTCTGGTCGGATTTGTATTTTAAAAAAATGAATTTCGGTTCTGCTTTAGCAGAACCGACGTTTCGGTTCGGCTTTAGCAGAACCGACGTTTCGGTTCGGTTTTCGGGCTTAATGACATAAAACCGGAAAAACCGAACCGGACCATTATATCAATTTTTACTAACCCTAATTTATCAATCTCTTCTGAAGTTTCTGTTTTCAATCTCTCAGTCGGATTCTCTCTGCGTGACCTCTCGCAGTCGCCGCGGCCCTGCGACACTACCAGCTAGTCGGCTACCGCCCTTCGACACTATAGCCTTGACAGTCGACAGCGTACAGACGCCTCTCGTCCCTGCGACACTACCGGCTACCGTCGCACTCTATCTGCGAGACTTCCCTCTTCGACGAAGGTAAGCTTTCTGCTCTTTGATGATGGAATAGAGTTTTCATATATAAATTTCCATGTTGTGTTGTTTTTTTTCGTTTTTCTGTTGTTGTTGTTGTTGTTTACATTTTCCCTGTTTTTTTTGGAAAAAAATCTTCGAAATTGAAAGTTTCCAAGACGTCATTTTCGTCGCTTATTCTTGGTTTAGTGATTTTGTTTGATCAATTCATATAGCTGATATGAAACTCCAACTGCACAGTAAGAACTTTTTTTAACCTTAGAAGTAGATTATTTTCTGTTTGTGAAGCATGTGTTTTTTTTTTTGTTACTGTTTTAGTTGGTTTTTGTTGCTGTTTTTTAGTTGTTTTTGTTGTCATTTATTTTTTTTGTTCCGGTTTTAGTGTTTTTTTTTTGCTGTTTGTGAAGCAAGAGGCTGTTTTTGTTTGCAAAAGAAGAGGCGTGAGGGACTTCAAGCTCACCAATTGTCTTTTTCAATTAACTCCTCCAATGTCGAGAGGAAGGTCATTTTTTTGTTCTTTTATGCAAATACCTTTTTTTTAATCGTTTTTCAGTGTCATTCTCTTTGGTCCTGTGGCTGGTCTTGTTTGAAACTGGTTTTGTTTGAAACTGGTTTTAAGTTTTGCTACGATGATCGTTTTGTTTTGTAGTTACCTTGACTTCAAGTAAGTGCATCTTATTCTTTGTGCTTTCTGATACTCGGGTCTGAAGGATTCTTCATTTTGATGATAGTGTTATTAGTTTTGCTGGTCTGACTTTATTTATATTTTCGTTTTGATGGGGTTCATCAAAGTTATTTCTCCTTTTCCTCTAATCTTTGGAATTTATATTAAAAAATATTTTTTAATGGGAAAACCCGAACCGGAACCGAAATTCTGGTCCGGTTCTTAAAAAAAATTTGACGGGACTGGTCTTAAAAATTGAAAACCGAATATTATTGGTCCGGTCATAATTTTTTTCAAAACCGGACCGGACCGGACCACGAACACCCCTAGTTAGCACATTGATATTTTTGTGATTCTTACAGAATAATTAGGTCTCTTAGTTCAAACATGTCTTATACGAGGGGTGCAGTCTGGTTTTGAGGCTGAAACGAACCACAATCAACAGTTCTTGAGTTTTCATGCCGGAATTGGAGAGATAGTAGATTATCATGAAATGAACCAAGCTGAACCATGAGACACATTTTGCTTCCAAAATAAAAATAAACAGTTTTCTCTGAAATTCTTTTGCCTTATAGCAAAAACCCACAGCAACAATTTGATTGTTATTAACAGTTTGTGTTGTGTTTCAATTTGTTGTTCTTTGTAAAAGTAGCTTCTCTAACTTGCTTTATGAACAATGATTTTTACTTCATGTACAACTTGAAATTTTAAAAATTAATTAACTGTTTATTTATTTATTTTAAATTTAGATTTTTTTATTAAAAATTTCATTTTATATTAGGAAAAATCAGAACCGGACCAGAACCAGAACCGAATTTCTGGTCCGGTACTAAATTTTTTTTTAATAGGTATTGGTTCTAAAAATTGAAAACCAAAATATATTAGTCCAGTCCTAGTCTCTATTAAAACCGGACCAAATCGGCCCATGATCACCTCTAGGGGTGGGACTAGTATGATTCAATTCGGTTCCAAAATTTTAAAACCAATTTAGTTCGGTTTGAATAAAAATTGATTTTGTTTACAATTCAATTCAGTTTTGGTCGGTTTGATTTTTATTTTTTACTTAGTTTGTAATTTTTAAAATTAAAATTAAAAAAAAAATATTATTTCGATTCCAATTTATTTTTGAAAAAATAAATCAAGAATTTTATTTTAAATGGTTTGATTCAAAACTAATTTTCTAAACATTGAACCGAACCTAACCTAACCTAACCTAACCTAACCGAACCTGAATAATTTGGTTCGATTTATTCTGTTGAACTCGGTATCACCTACGCTTAAGTTGTCACATTTTAGGTCAAATTCTTCAGCTAAAGCGCAGTCGACGAACTTCGTTTTCTCTGCTTAATTTTTCCTCCATTTGTTGGTAGCTCTAGACCTTTTTCCTGTCATTTTATTCCAAACTCTAAGCAAGACTTTAACTTTGCTCTCCCACTTTAGAGAAAGCCCTAGTAGTGGCTAAGAATTGAATCTCTTTGGTAAGCATGCAACACGACGAGGTTATATGGCAGGTTATCAGGCACAACCATTGCAGTTTTATGTCCAAGTGAGTTCAATCTCTCATTTTTATTTATTTACTTGGCTTTTGTTTGTGTTTTGATTGATCTCATGTCTGATTGTTTTTTGGGAATTTTGTAGAATCAAAACTGGCAATTTCTGTAGAAATCCATATAACGTGACTGGAATATGTAATCGAAGTTCATGTCCTCTGGCGAACAGTCGTTATGCCACCATTAGGGACATTGAAGGTATGCTCCATCTTTGGTTGGTCAAGCTCTAAAATTATGTGGAGCTATTGATATCTTTATGTCTGGATTTCAGTATGTTATTATGCTTAGTCTCCATTTAGCTGCACTAAACTCATCACTTCCTGCACTTTGTTTGTTGCTTGTTTATTTCATTGGAATAACATTAGGAAAGGTTGGGAATAATGATAAAAACTTGTAACTTAATTATGGTCATGATGTATATACGAAGCTTAATTAGTCTTTTGAATTTTGGCTATAGTTTTTTCTCTTTATAAGGGGAGCTTGGATTGGGTAGGGTGTTGGCAATTTTTCACTGTGAAATATTCTAAATCATAATAAAATTTGCGGTAGTAAGTAGACATAGGTCTCACTTTGAGAGTGAACCATGGAATCAATGAGGTTAAGTCTCTTAGGACTTGTTTAAGCGAAAACTAATATACGGTTAAAATATTGGATTAATTTTCATCTATCTTATTGTTCTTAATTATTGATGGTTTATTCTGATTAGGTATTTAAGTTGTCTTTTTTTTTTTTTTTTACTTTCTATATTTCTTAATGTTTTCATTTGTTTAATGCTATTATAAGCTCTCGGCTTAGATGGAGTAAATGTTTAATTTTTTAAAATAATTTCAGGAAATCTTTTATGTTATAGCACTGCACGTAGTTTCTATGTAGGTCTATATAGTTTTGTTTCTGTATTTCAGAAGTATTCTATCTCTACATGAAAACTATAGAAAGAGCTCATATGCCGAGTGAGCTGTGGGAGAGGGTTAAGTTGCCAAGAAATTATGAAAAAGCCCTTGAAATTATTGACAAACAATTGGTAACGAAAATCTTTCATTTTATAGCTTAGGTTATCAAGATCCTGTTTTAACATTCATGTTATATTAATTGTTACATTTTAATCGATCGATAGATGTATTGGCCTAAGTTCCTTGTCCACAAGACAAAGCAACGATTGACGAAAATGACTCAAATGCGCATTCGCATGAGGAAACTTGCTTTGAAAACAAGGTTTTTTCTGTTGCTTTCTAAAACTTTACCATTATTGTTTGCTTACATAGTATTTTTTCAAGTTACTTTGTTTGGAAATGTCCTTTGGTTATTGCTGTATGCTTGGCATTGTATTTGTTTCTTATGCTTATCAGACTAAATATGTATTTGGTACTTTAATTTATCTTTTTCCGTTTAGTGTTTAACTATCACAAAGAGAAATATAACTTATGGCTGCAAGGAAAACTCAGATCCCCCCAGAATGTCAGAGAACAATTGTTGCCTGTTCTCCAATGAAGTTCAATATCTCAATCGATCTGTTCAACTATACCGGCCACTCTTTAAATTTGTTATTAAAAGGATAGGGATCTCATTGTAAAATTTGATAAATTCTTTACTTTATTGTTGACCAACAGGGAGAAAATAATGACGACACCGAGAAAAGAGATGAAGAGAGAATCTAGAAGAGAGGAAAAAGCTGTTAAGGCAGCTGTGCTGGATAAGGTTGAACTCCTTACCTACATTGATCAATGAGAATGATTACTGCATGATGCTTTATTGATGCTATTTTTGAGATTGTTACTATTTTACAGAGTATTGAAAAGGAACTATTAGAACGTCTTAAAAAAGGAGTTTATGGTGACATATACAATTATCCGGTTGAAGCCTACAATGACGTTCTTCAAAAGGAAGAACTCCAACTCGCTAATGATGACGAAGAGGTATTCCTAATACCCATATTTTTTCTTTAGTGGAAGCTAGCAGGGCATTTATATTAAATACTTTTGAGGGATGTTGCAGTGTCAGTTTCATCTTGTATACAATAATGAGAATGTTATTTTTTATATTAAAGGAATGTGACTTGTAAGAGTGTCAATCTTAACAAGTGATCTACTTTTTTTAATGTAGAAAAAATTGATTTGTGCTTGCTCAAATTAAATAATATTTAATCAAATGGAACTTGTACATTTGGTAGCAGGAGCATGAGATAGAATATGTGGAAGGTTATGAAGATTTAGAAATGGAAGATGATATGGAAGATTTTGGTGGTCTAGAAGCATATCATGATCTGGCAGATGATGACAGTGGTAAGGATATCAATCATGTTGTTTTACATTTATCTTTCTTATGGTTGGATATAACTACACTCTTTTTTGGAATTTTCTCCGTGAAAGACAATATCTTCAAGTTTACTATCAAGTAAAGCTTTTTGTTCGAACCGGTTCTACTCAAAACTGATAGAGAATAGAAGAAGAATATATACGATTCCGGGAAAATAACATTAAAATACATTAGATAACTGAAGTATCATAACATGGAATAGGTGAAGAAAATGAAGTTGCAGAACCTGTTAATCAAAAAAGATTTAGAAAGGAGAGTGTGTTGTCTTCAAGAAAGGTGGAGAAACAGGAACATGGTGCGAAATTAAAGAAGAAATCAAGGGTACACGTGGAGGTAATGTTTCTTTTATTCTTAACTTTTTTGTGTTGTATTTGTTGGATATAATTCATATACGAACTTGTGATTATAATGGTGATAGGTTGAGTACGAGGGAGACTACGAAAGACGGAAAGTGGTTCATTAGTAAGCGCAATTTGTATCATGTTCATCAAGAGATGGTAGAAACAGATTGCTCTAGAATCCTAATGCTCAGCAAATTAAGTTGCAAAATTTTGATAGTGAACACATATATATGTTAATTTTTCTGCGCTTTCTTATTTTTCGGCGCTTTCTTATTTTTCTGAAGTTGGGTTGTATTATCTATTGCGCGAGGAGACAAACTAGACTTCAATTTTTAATTTTTATAAAAGCAGTCTTTAGAAGAATTTATTTGAGTACTCGTAATTGAAATAGAGGGAGATGAATGCTGGTCGGATATGAGACAAATGGCATGTGGGATGTCAAAAATGTCCGATAGGCTCAACGCTTAAGCGATTGCCATAGTTATGTATTATTTGTGTTTTCTTGTCCTTCATTCGTTCGGACACCACGGGTGTTTTGGAATCATGTGCCGGTTTGATGCCCATCTGTCCAAAAATTGTTATTTGCACGGGTGTCGATTACTACTAGGGAGGCACTTGTGTTTTTTTTGGGGCCGGCTGACACTGCTGCCTTGTGCTTTTCTAATTCCTTAGTATGGCTTGTGTGTTGTTTGATCGTCTGTTATTCTTTTCAAATGCCTATCTTGTTCGATGAAAGGTTGGGTAAACTTGTTTTATGATTTTTTTTAATATTAAAAATAATATTTAATTTGAAATTCAGATCTAGAGTAGAAGTTGACTGCAAACTATGATGCGTCTGAGAGTTACCCAAGCTTTTGGATTGGTTTTTGAAGTATGAAATCAATATCAAAAGATGAAAGTTGGCAATGATTATCAAAATTGAAGAATAATGTGACGTTATTTTTTAAATATATTAGTTGACGGGACAAATAATGATAGGTGTAATTATTGTAATAAATTATAGGGTAATTATCGATTTGAATTTTGTATTATATATTTTTTTTCAATTCGCCCACTGTACTAAAAAAATGAGCAAACTGAACTTTGTACTTTGATTCTGTTATCAGTTTTGACCTTCTATCAACAATTTTATTAAATCTTCATTTAAAAAATTATCAAACAATCTTGGATTCAGTTGAAATTTTTACCATATGTTCACTACTTAATGAGAAGATAATCTAAAAATTTTCGTTATTTTTTAACACTATTTATTGTAATTTTATTTTAGTATTTTATAAAAATATTATAATAAATCATACAAATTTTAGAAAATCACGAAAAGTTTTCTATTACCTATGATAGGTTGCACATGTAGAAAAGTTTTCAAATAAATTAAATATCGTTTGATATTTTTTTAAATTAATCTCAGTTTCTTCTTTACTTTATAAATTAATTTTTAAAAAACTATCAAACAATATTTGATTTATTTGAAAAACTTTTTACATGTTCAACCTACATGGGTAGATAATAGAAAATTTTTCGAGATTTTTTAAAATTTGTATGATTTATTATAATATTTTTATAAAATACTAAAATAAAATTAAAATAAATCGTATATGTGTTAAATAATCACGAAAATTTCCAAATTATCTTCTCATTAAGTAGTGAGCCTGTTGTAAAAATTTCAAGTGAATTCAAAATCGTTTGGTAATTTTTTAAATGAGATTTTAATGAAATTGTTGATAGAAGGTCAAAACTGATAACAGAATCAAAATACAAGATTCGGTTTGTCGGTCTTTTTAGTACATGAGGCGAATTGAAAAAATGTGTATAGTACAGGATTCAAATCGATAATTACACTAAATTATAATATCTTGTTCCTACTGGCTGCGTTGAAGGATTAGTTTGTATTCTTTAAGTAAATATTGAAACAATTCAAAGTGGATTCTGTTCGGTTCTTGAAGGACCAACTTTATTATAGCCGGTTCGGTCGGGTGGCAAGGTCCATGGATTTAAGAACATGATCGTTGACCAATTATGTTGACTGATTGATCCAGTCAAAACTCAACATTGTTTCATGGGAAAAATGCAAAAAAGGAGCTTCATGTTTCTTCCAACCTTTTAGAGTACTTGCCAGACTCTATTGGTTTGCTTCTTAATCTAAGGATTCTCAATGTGTCAGCAAATAAGTTAAAGGAGCTTCCTGAGACCATCGCTCACTGCAGGTAATTGTTTGTCTGTTTGCTTATGTTTATTTCAAACACTTCTCAATCAAAAAACAACTTATCCAAATGCTTTTGTAGATACATAAGATGTTTTTTTTTTTTTTTTTTCGGATGCAGTTCACTGGTCGAGTTGGATGCGAGTTACAACAAGTTAACATGTTTGCCAACAAATCTTGGGTATGGATTAGTTAATCTTGAAAAACTTTTAATTCACCTCAACAAGATACGTTACTTTCCCGCATCATTATCCGAGATGAAGTCTTTGAGATATTTAGATGCTCATTTCAATGAGCTCTGTGGCATTCCTTCATCAATTGGAAGGTTAAAAAACCTTCAAGTCTTGAACTTGAGCAACAATTTCAAAAACTTGACTTGTCTTCCTTTGTCGATCGGCGATCTTTCGAATCTAAACGAGCTCGATTTGAGCAACAACCAAATTCAAGCTCTACCGGATTCGTTTTGTCGCCTTGAGAAACTGAAAAAGCTCAATTTGGATCAGAATCCTCTCGTAATCCCGCCCATCGAGATCGTGAATATCGGCATCAAAGCTGTCATGGAGTTCATGACAGAGGGAAATGCCAGAAGCGTAGAAGTAAACCATGAGAATTCTCAAAGAGGATGGTTTGGTTGGGGATCATTCATTTTCAGTAGCTTAGTTTCAGGGGTCTCTCAAAGTGTTGGAGGATATGTAGGATCAGGAAAATCTAATGAAGACCCATGGTTGGATCAACGGTTGTGATTTTGTCATCATGCTCAGTTTTTCGAGTTGATATCTCGAACCCGGTCAGGTGGTGTGACAGTATGCTCTACATTGTATGTCGGACGGTAATCCTTGTACATGTTACAAATTTATTACTCCCTAAGATTTCTTTCTGCTTAATTTCTTGAAGAAGACATTGTTCTTTCATGATTTCCTAGTTGCTGCAATTGAATATATTTCCTATGGGTCCAAAAAAGACCATATAAATATATGTTAAATCATGTAAGACATATTATGATGAAACATTAAACTTTTTAATTCACTTTGTTCTTTAATGCCAATGTTAAATGTTGTGGAATCATGTTCCCTTTTAGTTCATAATGCAACAAAAAATTATAATGAAGCTAAAAAAAATATACGTACATGTAGAGATGACAAACAAGTCGGTCGAGCTTGAAAAAAATCAAGCTTACTGAGTCTACTTAGTCAAACGAGTTAAACCTAACAAACTCGACCGAAAATAATTTCAACACGATTTGACTCGCGAACTAAAGTTAAACGAACCGAGCCGAGCTAAACAAGTCTGAAACTAATGAACTAAATATACGTAAATATTTTCAATTTATATAAATATAATGTATATATTTTTTTTAAAAAATAATTATTTTGACATTATAATAATTATTTATCATTATAATGTCAAAATATAATAGTTAGTCGTTTAGTTAACAAAATTATTGTATTAATATATAAAATAACATCTATTTAAGAAAAAAAAATTATTTGAAATAATCTAATAAAAAATATAATATCACTATAAATATTTGACAGTTGTATCATTACAAATTATATACATACTAACTAGATTGACATCTATCTAATTGTCAATCATTTGTAATTACCTTACCTAGCCGAACTAAGCCGAACCTAAAAAAGTTTGTCTTACCAAGCCTAACTAGCCCAACAAACTGAGCCTAATGAGCTTGCTAAAAAAAAATTTGAACATAAATCGGCTCGTGAATTAAAGTTAAACGAGTTGAACCCGCTACAGTGCCAAGCTGGCTGAGCGGACTGCATTTGTCATCTCTACGTACATGTAAAATTTATATTGAAGCTAAAAATTATAGATATAGAAAAGAGTTGAGTGATGGATATTTAGATTATTTAAAAACAACAATATTCTAGGGTTTTGTTTTTGTTATATCAGGCAATAATTGACCAGAGACATTACTGAAAGATGATAATTTAATGAGAGAGACAATAATAGACCATTTGATTGAAAATTAAAGAAAACAGATGGTTGTGATTGAAAGCTGCATTTTTAATGTGTTTTCAAAACATACATCTTTAAATCAAAATCCATTGGCTAAAATTGAGAGAAGGGGATGAGAGAAAAAAGGGGCAAAGAGGATTGACTCGTTAGAAAAATGCATTCCCGTCGGGCATGCCGCCAAGATAAGAAATTTGTAATATCTACGAATTTTTATATTAATAATTCTTAAGTAATTTATTACGTTATTCGAGATCAAATTGTTTCGTGTTAATTTAAATTTTTGTAAACCATTAATGTTTAGGCACGTATAAAATTTCAGTCAAATGGTCAGCCTCGTGAATCCTTGGAGTTATTACATGGTGAATATGAAGTAGTGTCATGTAAATTAGAATTTTCCTCGGATTTTCAGTAGAGATTAAATTTTCCTCATATTAGGGTTTGAAAATTTTAATTAATGCTAGTGGTTGGTATGCGTGACGCACATACGCGCTATAATGAACATATTTTTAACGTTGATAAATAAAGAAGCGAGTGCTAATTACATGATTGAAAATTCTCCACATTGACACTTCTAAACTCACTATGATTATGATGCGGGTGTATATTATTCGATAATTTAATCTTCATGTGACTCTTCATTTAATGTGCAACTAAGTTTGGAATGCATTAATATTACTATTGCCATTGAAACTCACTTCCCCCTCTTTCTAACAAGACTAGTGGGTGACTGTGTATCAATACTCCGTTCATCCATTTCTTGTAGTCATTGGCGAAATACCCGAAAACATATTTACCAAAAACAAGTTAAGCATGTAAGAAAATACCCATCAGATGAGCGTACATTTCCATTTGCTGTTTCAGACAATTGTCGAGTCGAAGAGTTGGAGAGCTTCAATGAACCATCCTTCAAAGACTTTGCAATGACCATTGTTGCTGTTGAAAAGTTATCAACCAGATAATACCACCTCAATGTCTCTGAATATTATGGCGTGTTCAAGAGAAAGATAGAGAGAGTCGAAGGTTTTTTAGCTCGAATACAAAGTGATATGTGCCGTTGTTTTCATCTTCAGTCAATGCTAGCTCATGGTAAACCAATCTCACTAAGGAAGCCAAATTGAAACCAACTGAAAACATAAAATAATATATATCATAGATCCATACCCTCTCGTGATATATTTGCTAGTATTGTGTACCAAAAGGATGCAAATGAACAGAGATTTTATCTACCACCTTCCTTTCTAATCCGCTAATCGCGAACGTTGTCGATTTTTGCATCTATTTCTGACAATTTTGGAATAAAGAAACGACATTTTTGAGACCTATAAATCAATTCTTCGGTTCTTTGCCGATTAATCAGAATTCGCTCGGAAATTTGAAGAATATTAGGCAGATTTAAATTGATTACTCAATAATATTAGGCAGATTAAAAAAAAAAAACCTTTCTTTTCTTATAGAATAATTAGGGTATTAGCACATTGATATTTCTGTAATTCTTACAGAATAATTAGGTCTCTTAGTTCAAACATGTCTTATACGAGGGGTGCAGTCTAGTTTTGAGGCTGAAACGAACCACTGTCAACAGCTCTTGAGTTTTCATGCCGGAATTGGAGAGATAGTAAATTATCATGAAATGAACCAAACTGAACAGTTTTCTGTGAAATTCTTTTGCCTTATAGCAAAAACCCACAGCTACAATTTGATTGTTATTAACAGTTTGCGTTGTGTTTCAATTTGTTGTTCTTTGTAAAAGTTAGACAAGTTATCTCTCTAGTGCATCTTCCCCGTTGGAGAGATATTTCCTTTTCCTATGTGAGAGAAAGGAAACTATTAGAAACCATTAAATTTCAGAAAATTAAACCTATTCTACTTCAACAGACGTTTCTTCTCTTATGTTCTCTTCTTCCTCGTCTTCTTCTCTCTCGCCGTCGCCGCTGAGTCCTCGACTTCGACAGACGCTCACTACCGTCGCACTCTCTCTGTGACCCCTTTTTCGGCTTTTCCTTTGTCAGCCTGTGAAGGACGAAGCCCGAAGGTAAGCTCTCTAGTCTCTGCTCTTTCAGATTGTGTATTTTATTTCCTTTCTAATCCGCTAATCGCGAACGTTGTCGATTTTTGCATCTATTTCTGACAATTTTGGAATAAAGAAACGACATTTTGAGACCTATAAATCAATTCTTCGGTTCTTTGCCGATTAATCAGAATTCGCTCGGAAATTTGAAGAATATTAGGCAGATTTAAATTGATTACTCAATAATATTAGGCAGATTAAAAAAAAAAAAACCTTTCTTTTCTTACAGAATAATTAGGGTATTAGCACATTGATATTTCTGTAATTCTTACATAATAATTAGGTCTCTTAGTTCAAACATGTCTTATACGAGGGGTGCAGTCTGGTTTTGAGGCTGAAACGAACCACAGTCAACAGTTCTTGAGTTTTCATGCCGGAATTGGAAAGATAGTAAATTATCATGAAATGAACCAAACTGAACAGTTTTCTCTGAAATTCTTTTGCCTTATAGCAAAAACCCACAGCTACAATTTGATTGTTATTAACAGTTTGTACTGTGTTTCAATTTGTTGTTCGTTGTAAAAGTTAGACAAGTTATCTCTCTAGTGCATCTTCCCCGTGGAGAGATATTTCCTTTTCCTATGTGAGAGAAAGGAAACTATTAGAAACCATTAAATTTTAGAAAATTAAACCTATTCTACTTCAACAGACGTTTCTTCTCTTCTGTTCTCTTCTTCCTCGTCTTCTTCTCTCTCGCCGTCGTCGCTGAGTCCTCGACTTCGACAGACGCTCACTACCGTCGCACTCTCTCTGCGACCCCCTTTTCGGAATTTCCTTTGTCAGCCTGTGAAGGACGAAGCACGAAGGTAAGCTCTCTAGTCTCTGCTCTTTCAAATTGTGTATTTTATTTCCTTTCTAATCCGCTAATCGTGAACGTTGTCGATTTTTGCATCTATTTCTGACAATTTTGGAATAAAGAAACGACATTTTGAGACCTATAAATCAATTCTTCGGTTCTTTGCCGATTAATCAGAATTCGCTCGGAAATTTGAAGAATATTAGGCATATTTAAATTGATTACTCAATAATATTAGGCAGATTAAAAAAAAAAACCTTTCTTTTCTTACAGAATAATTAGGGTATTAGCACATTGATATTTCTGTAATTCTTACATAATAATTAGGTCTCTTAGTTCAAACATGTCTTATACGGGGGGTGCAGTCTGGTTTTGAGGCTGAAACGAACCACAGTCAACAGTTATTGAGTTTTCATGCCGGAATTGGAGAGATAGTAAATTATCATGAAATGAACCAAACTGAACAGTTTTCTCTGAAATTCTTTTGCCTTATAGCAAAAACCCACAGCTACAATTTGATTGTTATTAACAGTTTGTGCTGTGTTTCAATTTGTTGTTCTTTGTAAAAGTTAGACAAGTTATCTCTCTAGTGCATCTTCCCCGTCGGAGAGATATTTCCTTTTCCTATGTGAGAGAAAGGAAACTATTAGAAACCATTAAATTTCAGAAAATTAAACCTATTCTACTTCAACAGACGTTTCTTCTCTTATGTTCTCTTCTTCCTCGTCTTCTTCTCTCTCGCCGTCGCCGCTGAGTCCTCGACATCGACAGACGCTCACTACCGTCGCACTCTCTCTGCGACCCCCTTTTCGGCTTTTCCTTTGTCAGCCTGTGAAGGACGAAGCACGAAGGTAAGCTCTCTAGTCTCTGCTCTTTCAGATTGTGTATTTTATTTCCTTTCTAATCCGCTAATCGCGAACGTTGTCGATTTTTGCATCTATTTCTGACAATTTTGGAATAAAGAAACGACATTTTGAGACCTATAAATCAATTCTTCGGTTCTTTGCCGATTTAATCAGAATTCGCCTCGGAAATTTGAAGAAAATTAGGCAGATTTAAATTGATTACTCAATAATATTAGGCAGATTAAAAAAAAAACCTTTCTTTCTTACAGAATAATTTGGGTTTAGCACATTGATATTTCTGTAATTCTTACAGAATAATTAGGTCTCTTAGTTCAAACATGTCTTATACGAGGGGTGCAGTCTGGTTTTGAGGCTGAAACGAACCACAGTCAACAAGTTCTTGAGTTTTCATGCCGGAATTGGAGAGATAGTAAATTATCATGAAATGAATCAAACTGAACAGTTTTCTCTGAAATTCTTTTGCCTTATAGCAAAAACCCACAGCTACAATTTGATTGTTATTAACAGTTTGTGCTGTGTTTTCAATTTGTTTCTTTGTAAAAGTTAGACAAGTTATCTCTCTAGTGCTCTTCCCGTTGGAGAGATATTTCCTTTTCCTATGTGAGAGAAAGGAAACTATTAGAAACCATTAAATTTCAGAAAATAAACCTATTCTACTTCAACAGACGTTTCTTCTCTTATGTTCTCTTCTTCCTCGTCTTCTCTCTCTCTCGCCGTCGCCGCTGAGTCCTCGACTTCGACAGACGCTCACTACCGTCGCACTCTCTCTGTGACCCCTTTTTTCGGCGTTTCCTTTGTCAGCCTGTGAAGGACGAAGCCCCGAAGGTAAGCTCTCTAGTCTCTGCTCTTTCAGATTGTGTATTTTATTTCCTTTCTAATCCGCTAATCGCGAACGTTGTCGATTTTGCATCTATTTCTGACAATTTGGAATAAAGAAACGACATTTTGAGGACCTATAAATCAATTCTTTGGTTCTTTGCCCGATTAATCAGAATTCGCTCGGAAATTTGAAGAATATTAGGCAGATTTAAATTGATTACTCATAATATTTAGACAGATTAAAAAAAAAAACCTTTCTTTTCTTACAGAATAATTAGGGTATTAGCACATTGATATTTCTGTAATTCTTACAGAATAATTAGGTCTCTTAGTTCAAACATGTCTTATACGAGGGGTGCAGTCTGGTTTTGAGGCTGAAACGAACCACAGTCAACAGCTCTTGAGTTTTCATGCCGGAATTGGAGAGATAGTAAATTATCATGAAATGAACCAAACCGAACAGTTTTCTCTGAAATTCTTTTGCCTTATAGCAAAAACCCACAGCTACAATTTGATTGTTATTAACAGTTTGTGTTGTGTTTCAATTGTTGTTCTTTGTAAAAGTTAGACAAGTTATCTCTCTAGTGCATCTTCCCCGTTGGAGAGATATTTCCTTTTCCTATGTGAGAGAAAAGAAACTATTAGAAACCATTAAATTTCAGAAAATTAAACCTATTCTACTTCAACAGACCGTTTCTTCTCTTCTGTTCTCTTCTTCCTCGTCTTCTTCTCTCTCGCCGTCGCGCTGAGTCCTCGACTTCGACAGACGCTCACTACCGTCGCACTCTCTCTGCGACCCCCTTTTCGGCTTTTCCTTTGTCAGCCTGTGAAGGACGAAGCCCGAAGGTAAGCTCTCTAGTCTTGCTCTTTCATATTGTGTATTTTATTTCCTTTCTAATCCGCTAATCGCGAACGTTGTCGATTTTTGCATCTATTTCTGACAATTTGGAATAAAGAAACGACATTTGAGACCTATAAATCAATTCTTTTCGGTTCGTTGCCGGTTAATCAGAATTCGCTCGGAAATTGAAAGAATATTAGGCAGATTTAAATTGAGTTACTCAATAATATTAGGAAGATTAAAAAAAAAAAAAAACCTTTCTTTCTTACAAAATAATTAGGGTATTAGCACAATAATATTTCTGTAATTCTTACAGAATAATTAGGTCTTTTAGTTCCAACATGTCTTATACGAGGGTGCAGTCTGATTTGAGGCTGAAACGAACCACAGTCAACAGCTCTGAGTTTTCATGCCGGAATTGGAGAGATAGTAAATTATCATGAAATGAACCAAACTGAACAGTTTTCTCTGAAATTCTTTTGCCTTATAGCAAAAACCCACAGCTACATTTGATTGTTATTAACAGTTTGTGTTGGTTTCAATTTGTTGTTCTTTGTAAAAGTTAGAGAAGTTATCTCTCTAGTGCATCTTCCCCGTTGGAGAGATATTTCCTTTTCCTATGTGAGAGAAAAGAAACTATTAGAAACCATTAAATTTCAGAAAATTAAACCTATTCTACTTCAACAGACGTTTCTTCTCTTCTGTTCTCTTCTTCCTCGTCTTCTTCTCTCTCGCCGTCGCCGCTGAGTCCTCGACTTCGACAGACGCTCACTACCGTCGCACTCTCTCTGCGACCCCCTTTTCGGCTTTTCCTTTGTCAGCCTGTGAAGGACGAAGCCCGATGGTAAGCTCTCTAGTCTCTGCTCTTTCAGATTGTGTATTTTATTTCCTTTCTAATCCGCTAATCTCGAACGTTGTCGATTTTTGCATCTATTTCTGACAATTTTGGAATAAAAAAATGACATTTTGAGACCTATAAATCAATTCTTCGGTTCTTTGCCGATTAATCAGAATTCGCTCGGAAATTTGAAGAATATTAGGCAGATTTAAATTGATTACTCAATAATATTAGGCAGATTAAAAAAAAAAAACCTTTCTTTTCTTACAGAATAATTAGGGTATTAGCACATTGATATTTCTGTAATTCTTACAGAATAATTAGGTCTCTTAGTTCAAACATGTCTTATACGAGGGGTGCAGTCTGGTTTTGAGGCTGAAACGAACCACAGTCAACAGCTCTTGAGTTTTCATGCCGGAATTGGAGAGATAGTTAATTATCATGAAATGAACCAAACTGAAAAGTTTTCTGTGAAATTCTTTTGCCTTATAGCAAAAACCCACAGCTACAATTTGATTGTTATTAACAGTTTGTGTTGTGTTTCAATTTGTTGTTCTTTGTAAAAGTTAGACAAGTTATCTCTCTTGTGCATCTTCCCCCGTTGGAGAGATATTTCGACCGGAGATGGCCTTCAAGTGGAAAGTTTTATTAGATAGTCTTTTGATTAATTTCTAGCTTCTCTAACTGCTTTAATGAACAATGATTTTTACTTTATGTACAACTTGAAATTTTAAAAGATTAATTAACTGTTTATTTATTTATTTTGAATTTAGATTTTTTTATTTAAAAAATTATTTATATTAGGAAAATCAGAACCAGACCAGAACCAGAACCGAATTTCTGGTCCGGTACTAAATGTTTTTTAATAGGTATGGTTCTAAAAATTGAAAATCAAATATATTGGTCCGGTCCTAGTTTCTATTTAAAACTGGACCAAAATCGGCCCATGATCACCCCTAGGGGTGGGGACTAGTATGATTCAATTCGGTTCCAAAATTTTAAAACCAATTTAGTTCGGTTTGAATAAAAATTGATTTTTGGTTACAATTCAATTCAGTTTTGTCGGTTTGATTTGATTTTTTTCGTAGTTTGCAATTTTTAAAATTAAAATAAAAAAAAATATATATTATTTCGATTCCAATTTATTTTTGAAAAAATAAATCAAGAATTTCTATTTTAAATGGTTCGATTCAAAACTAATTTTCTAAACATTGAACCAAACCTAACCTAACCTAACCGAACCTAAATAATTTGGTTCGATTTATCCTGTTGAACTCGGTATCACCTACGCTTAAGTTGTCACATTTTTAGGTCAAATTCCTCAGCTAAAGCGCAGTCGACGAACTTCGTTTTCTCTGCTTAATTTTTTCTTCCATTTGTTTGTAGCTCTAGATCTTTTTCCTGTCATTTTATTCCAAACTCTAAGCAAGACTTTAACTTTGCTCTCCCACTTTAGAGAAAGCCCTAGTAGTGGCTAAGAATTGAATCTCTCTTGGTAAGCATGCAACACGACGAGGTTATATGGCAAGTTATCAGTCACAACCATTGCAGTTTTATGTCCAAGTGAGTTCAATCTCTCCTTTTTATTTATTACTTGCCTTTTGTTGTGTTTTGATTGATCTTATGTCTGATTGTTTTTTGGGGATTTTGTAGAATCAAAACTGGCAATTTCTGTAGAAATCTATATAACGTGACTGGAATATGTAATCGAAGTTCATGTCCTCTGGCGAACAGTCGTTATGCCACCATTAGGGACATTGAAGGTATTCTCCATCTTTGGTTGGTCAAGCTCTAAAATTATGTGGAGCTAATTGATATCTTTATGTCTAGATTCAGTATGTTATTATGCTAGTCTCCATTTAGCTGCACTAAAACTCATCACTTCCTGCGCTTTGTTTGTGTCTTGTTATTTCATTGGAATAACATCAGGAAAGGTTGGGAATAATGATAAAAACTTGCAACTTAATTATGGTCATGATGTATATACGAAGCTTAATTAGTCTTTTGAATTTTGGCTATAGTTTTTTCTCTTTATAAGGGGAGCTTGGATTGGGTATGTAATACCCGGTTTTTATATAGACCAATTCTCTATCTCTTGTAGCTAATGGTGCATTTTATATGGCAATATTAAATGTAGGGTTGGTGGATGACTAGACAAGGGCATATGAGTAATTGGAAATTTAAAAAGTGGATAACGTATTTAAGGAAAGAGGTTTTGAGTTATTCACGGTAGCCGCCACCCTTTCCCTCATTTCCTCTCGGTTTTTCAGCTCGAGCAGCAGGATTCTCCAGGCGATTCCCCTGTTCGATTCTCCTTCAACCTAGGTGAACTCTCCTCGTCTTCTTGTGATTTAGGAGTTAGATAGCTGAGGGAATACAATGTATGAAGTTTCGAGGAAAACGCTATGATTGGTATAGATTCGGGTTTCTGTGAAATGGGAATGCACGAAGATCCGAACTCCATAATTTATTTCCTTAAACTCCTGGATTGTTTAGAATGAAGTATAACTAACATACTGCCTACGATTTTAGGTTTGAGCTAAACCGAAGTAGCTAGCAACCAAGTAATTCCAGGAGGGCCAGGTTAAGTAGAGTTTGTATTTGCCTTCGGGCCTACATCACAAAACACTAGGATTTTCTTGTATGCATGAAAGTATGTTTCATTTCAATTGCCATGCATCATATTTTGGAAAGAAAACGAAAATGAATTTACATGAAGTAGCATGGTGAGTTGTGAACAGATTGAGACAATACATTTTTAAGGGAATTAATCCGCCCCTTAATCGAACATAACTGGATTCATACCTTGGGAAAAACCGATCCACCTCCCATTGTATCAGGGATCAATCATCTGTTAGGGAACTAATCCACCCCTTAAGTGACATATATGTGGATTCATACCCTGGGAAAGCTGATCCACCTCCCATTGTATCAGGGATCATCAGACCGGTTGAATGAATGCAATATAACTGAGGAAGAGGAATGTAGAAATTGCATATTTAGGATTTGCATATCTCTGTACTTCCATCATTTCTTGCTCTGCTTACTTAGCATTAGGCTAATAGATGAGTTTTGTGATGTAGGTGTTGAGAATATAGCAGGTGATTTCCTTGATCGTGCAAATGAATAGATGTGGTGGAGGAGTACTCTCATGTTCTGATTCGGCAAACTGTTGAGGCGGATTAACTGATGTCTGCAGATATGAGAAATTAATTGACAATGATTTAGTCTGAGTATGTTGAATTTTTATAACAGTAGAGATTGCAACCTTTTGAATACATTTTAGAATTTCTGATGTTAGTGTCCTGTTGAATTTCTAGAATGCCGATTTTACGGAATTTGAGTAATACAATGAATTGAGGTGTTTAGACTGAGTTTTGGTAAAATGTTGAGTCCAATTGTTAGTCAAGTTTACTGTCAATTGTTCAGTCCATCGATATGAAGTTGAGTAATACGTCTATTTGATGTTGTTTGGTAAAGTCTATCGGCAGGAGAAGAGTAGTTTGTTTTGTTGTCCTACCGGTAGTTGATAAGCAGTAAACTTGCCTTCTATCGGCATACGTTTTAAAAGTCACGTGATAAGCACGTATCGGCAGAAGCTGGATAATTAAGTTATCCTGCTGACGTCATCGGCATAAGTAGGACATTCTGCTTAGCCGTTTAGCAATCGGCAGAAGTTAGATAATGGGTTTATCTGGCTGACGTCACCGGCAGGAGAAGCTGGATAATTAGTTATCCTGCTGACGTCATCGGCAGAAGCCTGTTATTTATATATGGCCTATTCCGTTGACTAGTCGTCGGCAGCTGTGTTTGAGTCGTGACGTCATCGGCAGAAGCCTGTTATTTATATATGGCCTATTCCGTGGACTAGTCGTCGGCAGGGGCGTTTGACTTCTGTCACCCATCGGTATTTAACGATTTAAACTTTTACTTCCTTTAACTAATTATTCCTAACACTTCAACTGATTCTTTCAAACATTATTTTACAGTGTTATTAATTCACATCTTGTCTAAATGATTTTCCGCTGCAAGTTTTAAACATTTTTAGGTTTTAATAAGCATCAAATCTTGATCCTCGAGTGAAATTGTAAATTGCTCCGAGAGTTCTTGGTGATGTTTGCGTTAGTGGTAACGAACCGGGTCAGATAACGCGGGGCGTTACAGGGTTGGTGTTGGCAATTTTTCACTGTGTGAAACATATTCTAATAATATAAAATTTCGGGTGTAAGTCGGAACATAGTCTCCCTTGGTGAGTGGAGAGGTGAACCATGGATCATGAGGGGTTAAGTCTCTTTATAGGGACTTGTTTAAGCGGGGGAAAACTAATATACGGGTTTTTCAAACTATTGGATTAATTTCATCTATTTCTTGCTTAATATAATTGTTATTCTGTTAGGTATTAATGGTGTCTTTTTTTTTTTTACTTTCTATATTTGTAATGTTTCATTTGTTATGCTATTATACGCTCTCGGCTTTAGATGGAGTAAAGGTTTAATTTTTTAAAATAACTTTCAGGGAAATCTTTTATTTATAGCACGCACATAGTTCTTATAGGTCTATATAGTTTTGTTTCTGATTTCAGGAGTATTCTATCTCTACATGAAAACTATAGAAAGAGCTCATATGCCGACGTGAGCGTGGGAGAGGGTTTAAGTTGCCAAAAATTGAATCAACTCAAGGTTCACAACTGATAATTATCATAATAGACCAAATTCATGGATTGTCACAAATCTAGAGGAACGTATCAAACATGAAGCTGCGTTTCTCTCCGTACATTGGATTTAGGCGTGACTTTTGACGCTGAAAATTGATAATTTCTGTCATTATTGAGATGATTGTTTGTTCATTGGTTTTGAGTATCTTGAGAAGCTTGTTCGGGTAGTTTTAAAAGGTTGGTCACTATTTCGGTTTCGACCGTTTTTGACAATGGAATCTGGAAAAGGAAGCGACTATAGATGACTCACGTCGGATGCAAATGTTCGTAAGCACGTTGAGAGAAGCCTCAACGATCCCCAAGGCCTAATAACTGACTTTATGAAGGAAAACCACAATCACGGACTTCAGCAGCAAGAGTGGTAGCCACAACACAGCCAAACAACAAACTCCATGAAATTAAACCATCAGGGTTGTGCTCAAAAAACACCCATCCTCAAAGACATGGACTTTGGAAAATAATGACAGAGACCTGTGCTTTTTGCAGTTAAAGAAAAGAGAAAATTACAGTATAACGAGACACCGGTCTGTTTCTGTAATTTTGAAGTTATATTGATCCAAGACTTGGACTAAACATCGACAAAGTGAAGAAATATAGGG